>CAXIVR010000001.1:322838964-323531464 GCA_964035755.1 Teleogryllus oceanicus | reverse complement strand
TCTTCGGGGGTCTGTCCGGTCTGTCAGAGGTTTTGTCGTATAGATTCTTTGTTCTGGCCAGTAGGTCGATGGGGATTACTCCCGCGACCACAAAGCAAGCGGCATCCGAAACTGTTCTATACGCACTTGCTATGCTCAGTTAACTTGCTATGCTCCTCTTCACTAAACGGATATCAGTTGTGTTGAGTACCTTTCGCAGCTCAGCGCGTTTGCCCAGATCTCTGCGCTGTATAGCATGATCGATTGTGCAATTGACAGCAGGGTTCGTCGTTTATTGAGTTTTGGACCCTTTGTTTTACGCACAATTCTCTCCAGAGCTGTTACAACCTTTGCGGCCTTTTGAAATGCATTCTTATGTTTTTATTTTTATTGAGTTTTGGACAGGTTCGTCGTTTATTAAAATTTTTATTTTAAGGGAGAAAAAATCCCCTGCAAAAAACTATTTTAAGAATAAACAAGCAAAAATTTGAATTTTGAAAGGAGAAAAAAAAAACTTTCCCAATGTAATAAAATCTATTTTCAAGGATAAATAAGCAATAAATTTTGAATTTTGAAAGGGGGAAAAAAAAAAACTCGCATGAACAAAATCTATTTTCAAAGATAAATATGCAATAAATTTTGGCTCTTTTTACTTCCTGCCGGACAACATGGAAACGATAATTTGAATAATTGTATTTTCCACGAATTCTAGAAGACGACAGAAATGAAGTTACATTTAGGGCCGAAACAAAACAAGGGTCATCTCAGCATTTTCCCAAGGACTTTTGGGGATATAGTTGGATGTAGCAAAACGTCATTGAACAGCCGAGTCAGGCATGGGTGCGTGGCAGTGAAATACTTCCACCATACATTTTGGATACCATCTGGACCAGGTGACTTCCAATTTTGTGTTCTCTGTACTGCTTTTTGATATCAGCAAGGGAAATTTCTAAGGGAGGCATCTCGTCGATTTTAAGACAAACTTCTATTTCCTTCTGCAGCCAGTAAGCTCCTTCATCGTGTTGCTTTGGTTTAGCCAAAATATCAGTCCAATACTGAACCAGGGATTTGCTACTCGGAAATTGCCCTTGATGGTCTTCATTGTTATTCTGCAGTAGTCTATAAAATATCTTCTGGTCGAAAGCAAGCGGAATTATTATTATTATTATTATTATTATTATTATTATTGGTGTGAAGCGACGCATTATCAGGGTAGACCACTCAGAAACGCCGCGCCGCCTGAGATGGAATGCTCCCGCAGCGGGCCTCGCCGGATGCGCTCGGCTGGCTACCTGCTCCCACGGTGTCTCTGACCGCACTTTCACTTAAGGAGGTTGTCACATTACTCTCTAGTCAGCCGAACGAAAAGTTGTAATTTTGGAACGTGCTTGTTAAAAAATGAAGAACGAGTATCAAGTATATTATTTCTGTATATCGCGACGATTGGTAAACGAGTATTTTTTAAATGATGTATTAAAAAGTGTTAATTATTTTACAAACGCAAGCTAAGAAGCTAATTTGACTCCAAATACCAACATGAAATACTGAAAATACTGGAGTAATCAACGTTTATGTATGACTGCATTTCTCTTCAAATTCTAGTTATCTTATAAGTAGGACATTTCTTACGTATTATGTAAATGTTTTCTTTCAAGAATAATACCATTAGATCGCAATTAACTCCTTCAGAGAACTGATAACTTTCAGGCAATAAACTTGGCAACGCTTTATATTTATTTTATTGGTACCAATGGTTTACGTTTTCGGGAACGTACAGAACAGTGTGTGATTGAGTTGAGCTGAGTTGTTTTTGTAGGTCTTATAACCTGAAAATCATGTTCGAACAGTTGAGATATAAAGGGCGATTTGTTACGAAACGTAAGTTATCGTGGAAAACAAATTTGTCTGTAGCCGCGAAACGAAGAAACCGAGAAGAAAACGTTACAGACGAAGACGTTTCCTGTTGATGGTCGCCGCATCGTGCACGTTGAAGAACTCGCTAAATAACTCGCAAACAACATTTTATCATCATTCATCATGAATGACCCCGTATACGCATTCCAGCTCTCAAAGCAATGCCTACAAACCAGCCTCTCAGTTTCGCAATATTTAAAATTCCCGCCGAGTGGTACGTCCTGCAACGTTGCCGCACTTTTTCGTTCTTACGAAAAACTGATGACAGATGTTATTTTCTTTTGCGTTTTTGTCAAACTACACGGTAAAATCTTTTCTTTTCTATTCTATTCTCTTCAGAAAGGTTTAATCTACATTTGTAATATTTTCCCCTCGTGTAATCTTATGTAGATGTGTTTCAAATTTAATTATTTACGGTCGGACGAGATCATTTTCCTATGCTTTGCGTGTTAAAACGCAAGTTTTCAAATGTGATTATCTTTAAAACTATACGGTAGAATCACTTTATATTTTGGGAAAGCATGTAAAAACGTCTAATCTTGTGATAAGTTTCAGTTGCGAAGTTTAATCTTATTTTTGACATAACGTGACAACCTCCTTAAAGCCGCCTTCAAATGCTACCGTGCACACCCTCGTCACCGCAGGAGTAGCTGTCCGTGGACGGAGAGAACAGCAACGGCACGTGGGGGACGCGCAAACGTAGTTTTGAGTGTCGGCTATAAGGTAACTCGCCAAATCGGATGCCTATTTTTCCCTCTGAAAGCTGGGAGGTGACTTGTGCCCCTGACTTCCGGGAGAGGGATCGGCAAACCAACTGACAACTGGAAGATGGGGCAGCACCCGAAATAGCCACCCCTGTGCTTTTGCGGGCTGTAAGTATCTGAGCTAGATCTTTAGGCGTTAGGTGATGATACGCAGATCGGGCTCCGGCTCACAGGCGAGAAGTGTTTCCACTCTCGACTTTTACACGTTCCGCCGGTGGAGAAGTAGTAATGAGGAGTAAAAGGATTCATGACGCATGCGACCCGCACTTGCAAGGCGGCTCTGCGAGTTCTGGCACCGGGCTCGCAGTGAGAAATGTGCTACCTGTGCTAGTGGAGAGCAGTGGAGCCTCCTCATACCATCCAAGAAGGTGTGGCGCTGCACCACTTATGGTGACTACAATACAAACAAGTACTGGGGGTCGCAGCTTGGGTGAGACAACAGCAGAGCCCGCCCCACCTCAGGACAAACGCCAGCGCACGATATGGACTAAAGAGTTAAATATCTCCATTATGCATGCGTACTTTCTGGCTACTAGGCTTGAAGCGGACTTGGAGGGATACAGGACGCGATTTCAGGAAGAATGGTTAAAGTTGCATGCGGACATACCGGTATCTGCGCAGAGAATGTGCGATTTAGATCACTACCCGAAGAGAGTACATGGCATACCACACAGTTATATACACTGATGGATCAAAAAACAAACATGGAGTTGAAAGTGCATTTGTGACTGACGAACATCAGAAACATGGACATTTCCACCAGAAGTGAGAGTGTACACAGCTGAATTGTTCGCAATATTACAAGCTTTGCGAATCTGTGAAACTCTCGGTGCAAGAAAATTTGTCATCTGCACAGACTCACTCAGCTTTCTCGCCGCCTTAGATAGACGCCTACCTGTAGACCCACTACTACAAATGATTCTCCTATCATGTCACGAGTTAAAACAGCGAGAAGCATCACTTACGTTCATCTGGAGCCCTTAGCACTCAGGAATCTCAGGCAATGAAAAAGCGTATTCTGCAGCAAGAAATGCCGCAAACAAGTAATCAGAAATCAAAATGGAAGTACGCCCGCAAAATGCAAGAAATGCTGCTTTAAAGTGCATCCATAGAGCATGGCAGAACACGTGGACTAGCCTTCAAACGAAAGTAAACCAATCAAACAGACACTTGTACACATGTCAACTTTTCTGTTTGACATTCTTCCTGTTAGCTTTCTCTTGTTTTTTTTTCGTTCATTAATAAATATTTTTTGAATGTAATTATCTCACTGTTTGTCACACGTCTTTTACGCGTTTTACCAGCTACTTAAGTTTTTTGATTTTCTTTAAAATGTTTAACAATAATTATGGTTATTAATGTGCTCGGGGTAACTGAGTCGAAGGCGGGCCCTTAATTTTGGGGAACTGGGCCATCCACTCAACTTAACTGTTTGTCACACGTCTTTTGCACGAATCTGGTAGTGACATTTCAGGGCTCTATTATGCTTCTAATACATGCTGAGTTAACTATAATATTGATAACGCTTGCACAAATCTGTAGATATTTTATAAACTCAAGATGACATCACGTTTTTATGAACATCTTCCACTACAAAATTAAAAAAATATGTACGCGAAAGCCACAACACTCAAGCACCTGAGGCACATTGTTTAAGGAAGACATCATTGTCCGTCAATGCTGCCCATTGCTTAATGTGAAATTCCTGTTACAAGTTTCCGAAAAACCCTATGACCCATTTAGCCCGTGAGCCCAGTTGCCCCAACTTAACTTATCCTTTTTTGGATAAAAATGTGCGAGAGCTTTCAGGGACATTTCCCCAAAATATTATTCCATATTTCAAGTTTAGAAAAAACAGGGTTGACGCCTTCTTACGAAACGGACGCATCTGGTTGTGCTCTTGCTATTTTGTGATTATCTACCATTTTTAGCAATTTGTCTCTGCCTAGTGTTCATTACATGCTGCAGATTAGCTGAAAATATAATTCCAACCGATTTTTTTGCTATAACCAAGACAAACATTACGAATTTTAAACGGACATTCAAACCTCAACGAACTTCAGATTTAGGAGGTGCTGATAAGTGTCAAAACATATTCACAGCTCAGTTTATTTTCCAATATTAAATCTCTGTGCGAATTAATTTTCTGAAAGATTTATTGTATTTTCTGTGACAAGTGACGATTCCGTTGTTTTGAACGTTATGAGGACGGTGTATTAAATAGTTTGAATTTGTGTTTCAAATCTTATTCTAAATATCGAAGAAAAACTTTTCTATTGAATTTAATCGTTTAATGTCATCTGGCAAAGTGTTGCAAAATAATGTACATATATTGTATGTGAATTTTTTGTAATGAGCTGTTGATACTGTCACCTGATGAATATGATTTCTACGTCGAGTGTTATAGTAATAGACTTCGGCATTTTCTGAAAATATATTCCCGCCCTTGAGCAAGTCATTTTTTACAAAAACCACTGATTCGTAAATAAAAAGACACGGTAATGGTAAAATTCCTAGATTAATGAGGAGAGGCTTACATGAATCACGTGGGTGGGATTTGGTTATTATTCGTTTTTGTAATCTGAAAGTCTGGGAGCTATAAGATGTATTTCCCCATAATATTATGCCGTATCTCAGGTGGGAATGAACATTCGCGAAATATACACAACGAACAGTATGAAAGCTGACAGAATTTGCAAGAATTCTGAACGAGTAGCATAATGAACTTAATTTTGTGTTCAATTCATTTAAATGGACGTTCCATTTAAGGTTTGACTGAATTGAGAGACCTAAAAGTTTTGTTGCCTTAACATCAGTCAATGGTACACTGTTCATTTTCAATGGAGCACAGAATTGTTTGTTTGAAATGGAAAACTGCATTAAAACCGTTTTCTTTTCGTTTACTATTAATTTGTTATTTCGGAACCAATTTGAAACATCTGATATTGTACTATTTAATGTTTTTTTATTGCAAAGGATATTCGTATCATCCGCAAAGAGAACCGTTCTTCCGTTTCGAATCGTCGAGGGTATATCGTTTACGTAAAGTAGGAACAGAATAGGGCCTAAAATCGATCCTTGAGGAACTCCACATGCAAGAATATCTTTTCCGTGAAATATTTAATTTTCTTCTTTGAAGTGGAAGGCAAGTGTTTAAATGAAATGAAAGCATTGAAAAAAAATTGCAATCAAATAATAAAAAATCAATTAATTAAGAAATTATTTTAATTTACTTTTAGTAAACAATCTACTCAGATATGGATTATGTATTGAGTCAGGGATTGCATTTCTTTTAATGGTAGGAATTTGTGCATTGTGGTCGGTGTATCGTAAGTCTTTTGTTTCAATTTCATATAAAGTAGTAGTTTGGAGAATTATATTTGATTCATTGCCTTCTTTAAATTTAGTGTGATCTGTATAGGTACATTTATTGTAATATCTAAGCAGAAGGAGTTAATGAAATTGAGAAACTGCACTTTCTCGCATGATTCAACATTAAAATCAATGTTAAAATCTCTGCATACAACGATGGATTCAAAAGAGCGATTGCGTACTTCCTTTAGTTTTATCCCTAGTTTTTTAAAGAACAAAATTTAATCTGCAACTCTGTTTGTTAGAGGCCTGTACATGCAATGTAATACCATTTTTAATGAAGGGCGTGTAGAAATGGGAGCAGAGTGGAGAGAGCGTGGAGAAAAGGAAGAAAAAGGTGGCAGGTGAAAGGGATAGATTATTGGCTGGAGACTGCGTAGGACAGGAGTCGATGATGTTTACTTCAACTCTGGCATGTTTTTGTAGAGACACGTATGTTGCCTTGCCAATTTTTGTGCTTACACAGTCTCTCGTACTGTGAACAATTCGGATACCTGCTAGCCACCCCAGGTGCTTCCACTCTTCTTTCACAGATGGGGCAGATTTGGAACGTGACCTTGATCTGGAAGTGGGATTGATGAATTGCATTGCGCTGAGAAAAATAATTACGCCGTTAAACGACGCCAACAAGAAAAATATTGCTAAAATGTCATGATTGTTATTAGAGTGGATATATGTGTTATGGAACCCATATATTTACTTGAATGAACATTTTTTAATACAGGACTGCATTTTTGACTGTCCACACAATGTATTATATAAATATAATGCTTTTTACCTCAACCAACTAGTACGCTTTGCCCCCTTAAAGTTATAATTTAGAGTTTAAGGAATGATTTTGCTAATAATTTGTACATGTGTGTGTATATATGAAATTCAAATGATAACCCTTTGACCTGTTGTAATTTTGTTTGTGCTCTGTTGCTCCTTTAGTACTTTCGAGCAAGAGATAAAGGATAAATTACTGATATTAGAAGATAAAATATTGAACAAAAAAGATATTTCCTATGTGAAGAGTCCAATAAGCCCTAAAAGAACTCTACTTCTAAAAGAAGGAAAACCCGAGGTAAATTGTTTGTGTATATTGTGGTGAAATATATGTATTCTTGTCTTTGCTTCGAACCATTATTAAGAAGTTTGTTATACTTTCTTTTGTTTTTTTTTATGTTTTTTGGTTACTTATTTGACAGTTTCATTGATTAACAGGCACCAGCAGCTAAACTTTTGGGGAGAAAATTTTGTATGTTTCATTGTTTTATGTCTATTTTAAATCAAGGGATGTAAATTTTTCCAATGATATTCTGTTGTCTGTTAATCAAATATTTTTGTGTACGCTTTGGTTTTGGAGTTTGAAGAAACATTTCAACTCTGAAATGGTTTTATATTTTTAATACATAATTTTCAAAATTGCACTAACAATAAAGCTGCGGAACTTTAAAAAATCTACATTGTTACCTATTCCTGACCAGCACAGGACAAAAATATTGAGAATATAGTGTAGGGAGATTAATCTACTAAAAGATGCAATTAAATATTCAGAACTACCTCTCTTTGATATGGCATTGATCACCATCTCTTTATTTCCAATTATACAGATTCTTCATATTTAATAAATATACTAGCACCATAGAAATCATTCTTTCCTCCCACTCCCCTTCTCTCTCCCCCTCCATCCCCCTCTTCCCAATTTTTTCCCCCTTTGTTTTAATTGTGGTAGTTATCTCATAATTTCCCCCTTTTTCTTTCCAGAAATATGCTATGAAAGGCACAAGCTTGCAAGAACATGAAAGTGTCAATTTACCTACAAGTCCAAAGTATGTATTGTAAATTGGATTAACTGATTCTTCTTTTTCTTTTTCTACTTCGATTAGCATTATGGCATTCGTAGATTTGCCACTCCCTCCTTCCTAAATGACTGATTAATAAAAATTTAATTTGGTTCAACGTATAATAAAAATTTCTTTTGTTTTCTAGGGATTCTGATTTCGAAGAAGCAAAATGTAAGTGTCTCATCCACCTGATTACTATTACTCTTATTTTCATTCTTTACTGATTTTCTTTTTGATAAGTTAATAACGTTTCGCTGTAATTTCTGTGTTTTAAAAGATTTATTGTATTATGGCTTCAAACAAATGTTTTGAGTATAGTTCAATTCTACCAAAATTTAGCCAGCATTCTGTGGCTAATATTGAATTATACCAGTAATCATGTACAACCCAGAATTTGGCAACTAGTCATGTAATTCGTGGAGCCCTTACACCCTTTTGATGCAACCACTAGGTTTGCACTTCCAGAGAGCAGTAACACTTTTGTTCCCATACGTTGTGGGGTAAACAACATAACTTTGTAGCTCGAAACTGTATTAGCAGCTTTTCTTCACAGAACATTAAATAAACAAATTATTATTACTGGAGATTCTTAAGATTGGTTCTTATGGTTAATAGATTAATAGATTAATTTTGTAAAATTGTATTTGGTAACATGTTAATATTTTAATGTTGTTTGATGTTTGTTTTGTGTATTTTTAGTAATTTCTTAGAAAACGCTACCACCGGAAGTGTTCTATGTATTTCTAAGTAGCAAAATAAATATTCTATTCTATTCTAAGCAGACCTGCATGTAATTGTTTATGTGCAAAGCATTGCCTATCCCACTACATGATTCATTTATTTATTGTAATTTCAAATGAAACTTTTAATGGGAACTGTTGTTTGTTATTTTGAAATTGATATCAGTAGGTAAAATGGTATCATATTGGAATTTTTCATTATAGTAAAATAAGACATCAAGATTTCTCAGTTAAAGAACAGGGTCTCCTACCTTTAACTATAGCCTATTAAATGTTATCCGACATGTTTTAATAGAATTAAAAAATTCAACACTGGAGTACATGCATTAAACAGTTGAAGAATAATGTCTAATGAAAAATGTTTTAACCAACCTTTAAATTAGGATCCACATAGATACTCATTTGTTGTAGTTAAAATTGCTCACAAGGAAAAACATTTTTAATCAGTGTGTCTACATTTTTGTCAAATGCACAAAAATCATGAGCAAATGAGATTCTGCCTTCACAATCAACTTACACATTTTCCTTTCCAATATCTTATACAGAAACAAAAATTTAAGTTCATTCTAAATCATTATGAATATGCACTCCCATATTTTGCTTCAATTGCAATGTTTTCACATACATCTATTTATTTATTTATTTATTTTATGTCAAAAACAGTTAAAAACTGCGTATGACTTATGGAAAAGTGAATTGTGTCACATTTTCAAAATTCTACCTAACTAATCATATACTACTTAAATTTCGAATTTTGAAAGGGAGAAAAAAAACAAAAACTCCCATGTAGTAAAATCTATTTTCAAGGATAAATAAGCAATAAATTTTGAATTTTGAAAGGGAGAAAAAAAAACAACAAAAAACTCCCATGTAATAAAATCTGTTTTCAAGGATAAATAAACAATAAATTTTGGCTCTTATTACTTCCTGCCGCGACAACATGGAAACGATAATTTGAAGAATTGTATTTCCCACTGAATTCTAGAAGACGTGCACAGAAAATGAAGTTACATTTTGTCAGAAGCAAAACAAGGGGCCAAATAGTTGTTACAGGTTGTTTATACTCATTTATACAGTCCAAATGGTAAATAATGCATTATGTATCATTGTTAAAATTAATGTTACTTTTCTTGTGATGCTCAGTATAGTCTCTAATTGTATAGAAACAGTTATGCAGCAGAATCGATTTCACTTGGGATTTAAACTTTTCTATTGAATTTAATCGTTTAATGTCATCTGGCAAAATGTTGTAAAATAATGTACATGTATTGTATGTGAATTTTTTGTAATGAGCTGTTGATACTGTCACCTGATGAATATAGTTTCTAAATCGGTGTTATAGTAATAGACTTAGGCTATTTCTGAAAATATATTCCACGCCCTTAGGCAAGTCATTTTTACAAAACCACTGATTCGTAAATAAAAGACACGGTAATGGTAGAATTCCTAGATTAATGAAGAGAGGCTTACAAGAATTCCGTGGGTGGGTTTGGTTATTTTTCGTACAATTCTTTTTTGTAATCTAAAAGTCAGGGAGCTATAAGAGCAGATGTATTTCCCCAGAATATTATGCCATATCTCAGGCGGCAATGAACATTAATGAAATTATACTAACGAGCAGTATGAAGGCTGACTGAATTTGCAAGAATTCTGAACGCGTAGCATAATGAACTTAATTTTGTATTTCAATTCATTTAAATAAGCGTTCATTTGGGTTTGACTGAATTGAGAGACTGAAATTTTTGTTTGCCTTAACATCAGTCAATGGTACACTGTTCATTTTCAATGGAGCACAGAATTGTTTATTTGAAATGAAAACTGCATTAAAACCATTTTCTTTTTCGTTTACTATTAATTTATTGGAACCAATTTGGAAACATCTGATATTGTACTATTTACGGTCTCTTGGGCTATAAAGGCTTATGCTTATACAATGCAGTGCTCGCGAAATCAATAAAAATGACAGACGTTATTGTTGAAATAAACATTCAGTGTAACTGTTGATTAATTTAATGAAATTAAAAATTCAGGGCTATTTTAGACAGGTTTGAAAGATGTCCATTGCATATAATATCATAAAAGTACTCCAAAACAAACCGTATTCCTTATATCTATAACTATTTTCTCTCTGTAGAAGTTTGACTTTTACACGTGTAGTATTGTTGACAATATTAAAAACATACTGTACAGTTCGTTGCGCACAGGCAATATTCAGATACACTGCGCACATGTCATTTTTTTCACATAATTGAATGTGTGGAAACGTACCCAAATAACTTCTGACTTCAGTTGAAGGAAACACTTCTCACAAAAGATACTGAACAACAATCAGCAAGAGCTGCATTTCTTTTAGAAATATGGTTATGAATGTAACCTGCTAATAAGATCAATTTACATGAAATTTAAAATTTAAATAAAGTACAATAATATAATTCTTTTTAAATAAATGACCTTTATATGCAAGAGAAAACATTAACTGTATTGGTTGAAAAATTAGCTCCTGATTGCACATTCCTATTTGCATATTGCAGAACGTGAACTGATAATGTGTTGTAATTTGCGGTTTTCATGCTAGAAAACTTGAAAATTAGTTAATGTGTAGCTAAAACACTTCCAGTTTAAAATATTAAAAACATCTATTTGGAAAGCTGTAGTAATTTTTGCATGTAGTTCAATCTAATTAACTTATTGTTATAATACTACATTGTTACTACTACGTTATACTACTACTACATTGTTAATACTACTATTACTACTCTACGCGAGTTATATACTATATACACGAGAATACTATAATACTACTATACACGTGTTATAATAACTCAAATGTATCTTTGTTTCTTGATAGAGACAAGGAAAGTTATTCTCTATTTTAAGAATGCATGCATACCTGGCTAAATGCTTCAATAAACCTCCTGCATATTTCATTCTTGCAAGACTTGCGAATCACATTGTTGATGTTAAGACTTATGCCATTGATTTGTATTGTAACAATTTATTTGTTATCCATTGCACTATCTCCGTTTTTGTATTGCAATGTTTGTCTTTTTTTTTAATTGTAACATTTACCTTTTGCATTAAGCGTTTATGTAACTTCTATAACATCATCTTCTACAACAAGGCATTCGGGGTAAATAATGATATGACATAGTAGACAAAATTGAGATAAGTGATCTTTAATGTAAAAGAAGTAGGTCTTTCTACCAAATGATTTCAATAACAAGAGAAATAACAGCGATCTTTCACTTGAATTTTTTGGCTGAATTGCCTCCCTGGAAACCAAACATGAAAAACTCCTGATTTATTATGCATTTCTCTAAAGTATACAATTTTGAGTTTACCTTAACCCAATTTATCAATGATGTTGATAATTGTTGGTGATAATTTTGTATGGAGAGAAATAGCTGAAGGTCAGTTTGCAATGTAATATTGTGAATCCACTTCTCTTTACAGTAATATTTTCTTGCTTATCAGGAATAATAGGATATTATTCTTATAGATGTTGAAGAGAGACCTATAAAGTCGTATTTCAAATAGAGGAGGAAGGCAACAGAGAAGAAAGAAAGATGTAATATGTTCAGGTAATGATCTTGTTTGTCAAAATATAGAAGTTAGTGAAATGTGTTTGAATGCAATGGTATTTTAAAATGTTTGTTGAATTTTATTTTCTATGTTTGAAAAGTGGACAATATAATAGTGAAATTTAATGTGAATTATTTCTAAAGGATTTCTTTTATGGGGGGAGTAATGGAGATATGAGAGAGAAAGAGAGAGAGAGAGGGAGAGAGAAGAGAGAGAGAGAGAGAGGGGAGAGATGGAGAGGAGGAGGGGATAGAGGGGAAAGAGATGGGTGAAGAGAGAGGGGCAGGGAGGAACAGGAGAAGGGGACCCAGGAAGAGGGGGAGAGAGGGGAGAGGGAGAGGGGGCGGGTGAGGGAAGGGGGGAGAGGGTGGAGAGGGGAGGGGAGGGGAGGGAGAGGCGGAGGGGAGGAGGTAGGAGAGGGAGGGGGAGGGGAGGGAAGGAGAGAGGGAGGGAGAGGGATTGAGGAGAGAGATGCTCATAGGTCATGCTTCTAAACCCCAGTGAAATTAAGTCACTTTCCATTAGCTGTATTCTTCATTTAATATCTGAAAATATGTTAAGTGACATCGTTTTACATCTGATGTATTAGAAGAAAAATTTTACCATTTTGATTTTTGGTTGCTTACACAAAGACTTTAATTAATGTCTGTATGCTGTAGTATCAATTCTAACAAAAGAGCTATTTAAAACCGACTAATACATATTAGTTGATTTTGTTACACAAGTGATTTTTGACATGCGTGTTTAGCAATTGTAATACTGCTACTTTTATGGATGAAGTCTAAAGGTCTTCTTATCTAATCAAGGTCTTTACAAGATCATTTGGAAGGAGAGAGCAGATAGTATACTAATATTTTATTACAAATGCTATCAAACCTTAATATCGCAAATTTTTGATGTCTTGGAACAATTTTTCATGCCCTGCAAAATAATATAGAATTACATTGTCATGTTATCTCAATATCTAGAAATTTGATAATGTGGATTTTTCAGTAACTTGAATGATTCAATTCTTTCTAAGAGAAATCATCTTCGTGATAACTCAAAAGAATGTCTGAATACATAGAAGTAGGATGTGAATTCACCTAATTTTCTCACTTTATTATTTATCACCAAGTGAAAACTCTACACTGCCTTTTCCATGATATTCGTGTGCTTTGATATTTCAATTTGTCACCTCCCACTTGCTGATAAAAATGCTTGAGTCTGTGCTAGTCAAGAAGGGTTGCATTCAGAACACAGTGTCGAAGAGGAATCCCTTCTTCCACGACTTAAAGGGCCTTCTTCCTCTAACAATCACTCACGTTTAGCAGGGCAGGTGAGAGAGGCATGTAAAGTACAAACGGTCCTGAATATACAAATATTCATCAAACAATATTGAGCAAATCACTAAAAGAGAATCTATCATCTGCGGATTTATTTACACCATTTCCCAACTAAACTAAAAATGTGGTCTGACACACTGAATGTTATTGTGGTTTACTTCAATATCTGATAGAATTTGTAAAGGACATGAAAGCTTAATAGATTATGAACTCTTTTAAAGGCATTGTAAGCCATTCATATCAAGTGAAACATTCGAGTCTTGACCTCAGTTCCTCAGAGTTAACTTCCCGGCACTCATACTACTACCACACACAAGAGCCGTAAGGATCGAACACGGGCAGAGGCATAAAAAGGAAAATTCCTAATTCATGCAAAGAACCCCCAACAATCATAATATTCGTCAAAAACTACCAAAGTCCTCAGTCCGTTCAGCTCGATCAGGACATATCAATTTTGAAGAAAATCGGCTGAACGGTTTAGGTGCTTTAGTTGTCCACAGACGCACTGATAGGTTGATAGAATGATTAATAGTGATTCTGTATTGCCCCTACTCCTAATGGTCGTGGTCCCGAACATGAGTACATGTTTGAGGCTCTTTAGAAAGCTCGGGAGTTATTTGCTTGATCTTCCCGCTCTGGTAGCTAATCGGCACGCCGATCTACGGCGACTAGCAGATTTACCCCAATCAAAAAGCCTCCCACCCAGAGGTTATCCTCCTAGCTATCTTTAATAGTGTAGCTTTGAAATGTTAACATTTTGCAATTTTTGAAAATAGAGTTTGCGAAAATGGGACTAGCATCGTATACTTTACCGTCCCTTGTTACATATGACAAATTTAAAAAATATTTCAATGTTTCGCTGAAATTACAAAAAACTACTCATATTTTCAAATTTTAGACATCGACTTATTTAAGATCAATCTTAAGAATATAGGTTTTAATTCAGGAAAAATCTTTTTTAATATTAGGAAGACGCTCCCAAAAATATAACTTTTTCAATTTATAAAAACTGTTCTCTCAACGAACATCAGACTACCACAGTTCTCTTAAGCGTTATTTACACTATCCGAGGACAAAATGTGGTCAAAAAATATGGAGCCGTTTTTGAAAGAATTTTGATAATGTATTTGACCCTTTCATGTAAGTCTCTAAAAATCACTTAACATCCATAGAAACTACAGCCACGAGTTCATTCAGATGAATTGGGAATATCAGTTTTAAGAAATTCAGCTTAACAGTTTAGGCGTTAGGGTTGACCACAGATGGACAGAAGGAAGTTCTGCCGCCCAATCGATTTTCGTTATGAAGAACCAACAAAACGCGAGTTATATAAGCTACACCACTTGTGAGTTTTTTCCTAATTTAACAACAGGATTTATCCCTTTTTTCCCTTATTTGAGCCCGGCAGTTCGTCGTTTTCTTAACAGAGTCTATTTAACTTTCTCTTACTCATAAAATTCGTAGTTGAAAGTAAAACCAGAGTGAAATATAGGCCTACTGTTTTTGCTTAATGATAAAATTCTCTCAATATAAGGTGCTGCAAGGTAGAGTGCTATCAGTCACTAAAATCTCAATTTTGACTTATTTCATATTTGGATAGTAGTGGTGATTTGCTCCTGCATGAGACGCACTTTCTTGTTGGCCGTTCAGCAACAGCACTGCACGAGCAAGGGAGCGAACAATGTAAGAGGAAAAATTGTGAATTTAAAGATTAAACGACTTTTCTACCTCTCCGCAGCTCATATTCCCCTTATTCAGGCTTGGGAGGAGAAATAGCCCTATGTCACATTTCCAACGAATGTATTATAATATTACTAGGTGGAATCTCAAAGAGATTAGTCTTTTCTCTGCATTTCACATAATCTCGCATTATACAATGTAATACTGGAAAATTTATATTTTCCAACTACAGTTATATTCACATTGGACAGAACTCCCATTATAAATTGGGACATAGATTAAGACACAAATGGCTTGTGCAAGTGTGCTTTCAAGATGCAAAGTAGGCGCAGCATATATTACAGATATTACGAGTATTGTGTGGTAGTGTAACACATGATGTAACTACATTGACATTTGCTCAGTACAGTACTTTACTTTGAGACGAATGTCAATTGATATCTTAATCCTCTTATTTCTCACCAATAATTCGATGTGGTGCAGGACAGCCTAGAGTCAAGCTGTTCAAGTTCAATAATAAACTTGGCTCAAAATCAATAAGTACCTTACCTTACAAGGAAAAGTGTTGTTCTTCCCAAAACGTTTTGATAGCACCCCAATGTTATAATTTTTAAAGGGACGCCTTATTACAAATATTAAATTTATAATAATAATGTTTTTCTGCATTAATGGCGGGGATCAGGCCATAGTGTCTGCTCTTCCGCCAAACCCTGAATCTCGTGATGCAGGAGTAGTAACATATAAGAGGAGGAAATCTGTACATTTACATCCAAGTGCAAAACTGAGGACCGTCCCGACAAACGACTTAAGCGATTGAGTAAACCCAGATAACTTCAATCAGGATGACTGCTTAGGGCCGAACATCAACAATATATAGAAATGGAAGAGAAGAGAAAAATGAGAGAAGAGAATCAGAAATGAAAATGAAGTAGAAAATACGAACGAGAAAGAAGAAAGGAGAGAGACTAAAGGGGAGAGACTAAAAAACTACAATCTGTACATAATGACTGGGAGTGCAAAGCAAGGAGCCATCCCGGCGTACGTTGTAAGCAATTGAGTAAACCTCAGAGAAACCCGCCATCCTGATTCAGAAAAATCTGAAACAGGATGGCGGCTTATGGCCGAACATTAATATAGAAGAATATGGTATGCATAGTAGTGAAGGTGAAGAGAAGAGGCGTTTAGGGGAAAGGATCGTAAAGACATAGATGAGAACGTCTGAAGAAAGGGAAGGAACAAAAACGAAGAATAGGAGGCAGGTGGAAAAGTAAAATTTTTTCCAGAAGCAGTACAGAAATTCTACCACGTGTAGTATACATTAGCACTTTACAAAAAGTATACAGACATTTGTAACACCAGAGAAACACAATAGGCTCTAGTTAATAGTACCAGTAATTTAAAATATATTGTAGCATTAAGAAACAATGTCAGTACAATAGGATAGAAACATCAATTGTAATTATTCTTAAGGTCAATATTGAGAACATATCCGTTCTAACAAACTGTTTCACTACCGGTTTCAGATTTTATCATTTTTTGGAAAGTTTGATTACTCATTCTGCAAACTTCATCTAAAGAAATAATTATCCTCTAAACTCTGCCAGTTAGGTTCTTACGAAAATAATCGTCGCCAGTGCTACTTTTTCTAGCAATCCTCCTTCGATCCACTCTCCATATGGAAGAAGCGAAGATCTAAATTTATTTCTTCAAAAATTATTAAACTGTGAGATTATAAGATGCTAAAAGAAGTATAATCAACTTTTCTTTTCAGAATGTGAATGTTATAAATTGTATATCGATTAATTCTTTTCAACATGAAATGTCATCTTGATGCATGACCGATCGTAAAATTGTCTATAATTATTCTTACTATTTTAGATATCATGCCTCTTGGACGTGGGGCCAAGGAAGAATCCGCAGCTTCGACCTATCTTCTCTCACGTATCTTATTTCTGCTCAACTCTCCGCTGCCGGGTCGATGTCCTCAACATATTGTTTCACTTACTTCTCTATTCTTTGCCACGGATGGGCACTAACTCCAAGACTGTCACGTTTTACTTAATCCACGATACGCGAAAGTCTATTTCTGCTAATAAATTCCTCCAACTTTTAACGCGATAAAATATAAAGTACATCCACTGAACTACAAGACATGTCTCAGGCGTCTCTTCTGCTCTCACGTCCGTATTTTCTTCAAATCCGACACACTCCGGTGGCAGAATTATTCAAAGTCCAAATATAATTACACCCACAAAATATTTATAAGTACTCTGCTCACTTATTTCCCGCAAAATTCACCAAATTCCCGCATCTATACATTCACAATAACCTCACAACATAGTACCGTGTACGGTATGTAGTCCTAAGCTTCTCTCTCAATATTAAAGTTTAACCATCGAAAACATTCATACATTCTTGTCTCTTGCTTTACAAAACAATCTCAGGTTCCTTCACGTCGCATACCCATTACCAGTTTACCACCAATCCTACATGTACTTATATCACAATCTTCTGACCGTTACTTGCCGCGCTATGTTTATTTACTTTCCTTCCTGGTTATAAGGATCACCCTGCCTGAATGCCTATACCTCAACATTTACCCTTTGACGATGAATTTAATAAATGTTGTTCTCAATTCCCATCAAAATATTGTGAGACAGTCTGGTATGTCACAATATATTGTAGTTAAGATAACTATGATGACAATACAATGAGCTATAAGTATTTTAGCTTTTTATTTGGAGTGTGGCTAATCACTTTTCATATATTTTATTTGAACATTTTCATTAAGATACACTGGAAACACAGAAAAATATATGATTGTTAATAATTTAGATGGTGTGAGATGGAATGGAAAATGAGAATAGAATAATGAGGTATGGGGTGTAATTTTGAATTTAAAGAGTGAGGAATGTGCGGCGTTGGGGGGGGGTAGTGACAGGGTGCTTGGAAGTGGGAAAAGTCTGGAGAATGAAGAGGACATTAATGCCATTCTCTATGTTGTTTACCTTACCCAAGTATTTAATTCGTTTTTGAGTTTACGGAAAGTATTCGATTGTTTTAGACTCGCTGGTAGTCTATTCCAGGCTCGGATAGCTGGAGAATAATGAAAGATTTACTGAAGAAGTCGTGATGTGATGTGGTACACAGAGCAGAAGAGCTGAACTTCTGACTCGATTTAATTTCAGAGGATGGAAATTATTTATTAGACATGTTCCATGAGAACCGTGTAAAATTTTATAAAGAAGAAGTAGAAAGTGAAGTAACCGTTTTTTGTCTAAACAAGCATATGAAGTGCAGTGAGCAAGCATATTAAAAAAGTGTGATATATGGTCATATTTTCTTAAATCAAAAATAAACCGTACGCACGCGTTCTGTGCTACTTGAAGTTTACGTTGTAATTTAGATGTCATGTTTGTCAGAAGGAAGTCGCAATAGTAAAAATGTGGCATAATTAGTGATTTAATGAGTATCTCGCGTGTACTAATTGTAAAAGCGTTCGCAGGTGTTTCAGCAAATGCATTGCGGCAAAAACTTTACGGCAGGTTGAATCTACTTGCGAGTTTCAGCTGAGTGTTGTGAATAAACACACCTAGGTTCTTGACTTCGGAACACCAAGGTAGAACGGTGTCATTTATATAAATTTTAGGCAGAGTAGAAGACAATATTTTATTCACAGTGCTTTTCAGTGACAATCATGCACTGGTTATTTTATGGTTTAATTGTATGCCTAATAATGCTGCCCATTTGTTTAAGGTTATCAAATCTTCGTTAATTTTATGTGCGAGTGAGAAGAGTCCGGTCGGGTGGCCACTTAGGTATATCTGAAGATCATTCGCGTACATTTGATGACTGCAATATTTAAGTGCATTTCCTACAGCGTTTACATAGATTAAGAAGGCTAGTGGCCCTAGTACAGTGCCTTGAGCAACTGCGCGGTTAAGTTTCAAGGCCCTTGAGCTGCGACTATCGGACACCACACTTTGGGTTCTGGAAGTTAAATTGTTAAGAAACCATGTACGCGTAGGCTGTGCAAATCCCATGATTTTTAGTCTTGCGAGCGCGCTCGCAGTCTATTTAGTCAGACGCTTTGCTGAAATCCAGAAGAATTAAGAAAGTTATATTACTGTGATTTATAGATGTTCTAGCATCTTCAATAACATTCAGTAGCGCAGTACCAGTATTGTTGCCAGAACGGAAACCTGATTGCTGATCGTTTAAAAATGATTTTTTTGTAGACATGGTTCAGTTTGCTTACGGACGACTTTTTCAAGTACTTTAGAAATAGTTGGGAGGATGCTAATTGGGCAGTATTCAATAGGGTTTCTGGTTGATGCTGTCTTGGAAATGGAATGCATGAGCGCACTTTTCCAAGATAGAGGATATTGTCCGCTTATTAGAGAGAAATTTACTATTTCGGTAATAGCGGGATAGGTCACATCTAGGCTACTTTTTAGCAGTTTGGCATTTATGCCGTCGGTACCTGAAGCATTAGATTTGAGACTATGAAATATTTTTATTATATTCTCATGTTCCACGGATGAAAAGAAAAATTCGTCGTTGAAGTTTGTTTCTAAGTTTTGGAGAAACGCGAGGGACTGACTCTTCAAATTACTGTCAAATAAAGAAACGTTACTTACGAAACTATGATTTAGAGAGTCTAGGGGCATATTCGTTTCAATTTAGGAGGAGCTGCCTAATCCTAGATTTTTCAATTTTTGAATCGTTTTCGAGTCGTGGATTCTGCCAGACGTGGTGTTAATATTTTATTCTAGCGTTGCATTTTCTGAGCGACTGTACTGTTTTTAAAATGGTTCGCATTTAGTTTTCCTGAAAATGGTGTTTAGACATTATTTCTGTTACTTAATGGAAATGGCAGGTCAGAGACTGGGCATTTAAGTGTGCAACGTACAAACAGAGGG
This sequence comes from Teleogryllus oceanicus, assembly GCA_964035755.1. Taxonomy (NCBI): domain Eukaryota; kingdom Metazoa; phylum Arthropoda; class Insecta; order Orthoptera; family Gryllidae; genus Teleogryllus; species Teleogryllus oceanicus. The sequence continues at coordinate 323,511,357 of CAXIVR010000001.1, read as the reverse complement.
AGCGAGGATTAGGCTTATTTCTGGCGTCAGGCGCTTGTACCGTCGGGAAAGGTTCCTGTCACCCACAGGTAAAGGATTTACAGGATGTGAGAGGAAGAGAGTAGGTAGCATTAACGGAGGGTTTGCAAAAATTCGCAGAAGAAGAAAGGAAGCAGAAATCTCGGAAATATCCGAAAGTGGTTGTGAAAGAGGGGTGTAGAGTGGGGACGTGGATGGGTGCGGGCGCTCCTACGCTAAGCTCAGAACTGCCTCCAGCTGGTCCCTGGTTTGCACACGGGCACGACTGTTACCATGTTTGATGACGATGGTCCCCTCTTCTGTCCACACGTTCTTGAGGCCAAAGCAGTCGATGGCAGCTTGTAGCAAAACCAGGCTCGATTTCGTGAGATCCTTACGAATCGTAATTCCAGTATGCTTCAGCAGCCGTTTGGAGCGAAACAGTTCACTCCGTTTCCTATAACTAATAAATTTAACAATAATTGGCCTGTTTTTTCCGGGTACTTGACGACCTATCCGATGGCTCCTATCAATATCTTGCAAGGTTAAATTAACACTTATCTTTTTGGCGACTTCTTCGATGATCAAAGCTTGACAGTATCTTCATTATCATTTCTTTCACGCCGAATATCCGCAAACAGTTTCGGCGTGAGGACATCTCGAGCTGGTCTGTCTTTTCTTCTAACTGAGATTTTAGATTTGAAATCTCACTGTCACGTTTAGCCAGTTTATTCTGTAAACATGCCACAAGATTAGCATTGAAATTTATTGAGTCTTCCAATTGCTTTGTTACAAGTTCAGTAAGCACAGATGCCAAAGAGCGTAAGAAGGTAGGCGATGTTACTGCCTTATTCAGTGCCTCATTCAATTGCTCCGTAATTTGGTCTCCAGAATCAATATTGGCACTAGATGTGCTTATTTGCTCTTCGTCATCTTAAGAGAAGGGTTTATGTAGAAAGTCAGATAGTGAAAATGACACTAGGAAAGTTTTTGAGAAAGTGGTCGAGGGTGAAAACTAAAGAACAGTAAGAGCAGATCTCAGATCAGTATGAGTAAGATCAGTGAAGAATAAAAATGAAACTCAAGAAGAAGGATGCAGTACAATTTCACTGAACGGTAGAGTACGGCCAAATATACTGCTCTTTGCGAGCTCCTCTGTCGTCAGGCGATCGTTGAGTGTGAGAGCTGCAACGGCGGCCACCTGCGAAAGAAACTACCTGCTGCATAGCTCGGAGCGCCAAGGTCGATTCTTTTACAACAGTCATCCACAGACTGAAATCTGTGTTTGTATTGCCAGGTTACAGCGATCTTTAACATGGAAGTTACTATGAAGAGACCAATTTGACAGGGTGCGAGAACAAATAAACCTCATGTAGAACGAATTCCATTGCAAGAAATTGAGACAAACCATTGATAAAATGAGCTGTTGGCAAATGAACGCACCGACAAAATGTGTGCTTGTAGATTATCTGCAATTATATTGCCAACAGTGGTCAAGCAGCGGTAGCTGTCAAGGTGGCTCTTTTGTATAAGTAATATAATATATACTGCATTATTTATATTGTTGTCATTACTGTCGTTGTTGATGTAGTTGATGTTGATCTTGGTGTGTTTATGGAAATTTATTGGCTGTTTTAATTCCACTTGTTTCAGGTATGAGGTTTTTTGTTTTGGAAGTGTTCCTGATTATATTGTTTTGCTTGATGTCATGTTAGATAACAATATTATTTTTGTCAGTTTAATTGGTTTTCTTCATTACTTTGAATTTATTATTAGATTATTTCATGTTTCCACGTGTACTGACTTAATAAAATATCACTGTTACTGTAATTTGATTGCATCAATTAATGTATAGATTTTTTTCTTTGTCTACAATGAAAATCTAAGATTCTCATATATTTCTCAAGCTTTTAGACTTCTCTAAACCATTCAAGAACCAAAAAGGTTACATGTCTTAATGAGATAATTCCCATTAAGAATTGATAAATATATAATTTAAAATGTTCAAACATCATAGTCAACAATATACTCCTTTTCCAATTGTATCATTACAACTGCAATGTTTGGTTTGCTTGTATTAGTACTTTTACTTCCACAGTATCAAGGGCTGCTGCACAGGCGAAAATGAATAAATGAAAATTTGAAGTTATGATTATTTTTTCTATAATTTTGTCATAATTAATATTAACAGCCTTCTATGAAGTCTTTTAGTAATGCTTGCTCCTTAATCCATCAATTTTTAAACATGTGATTCCTGTATTTTAATCACCAGTGGGCATTAAAACATGTTGACACGTAACTTATTTTTGTGTTGTGTAATGTTGCAGCTCATGTTGCATGTGCCTGTTAAACTATGTTACTCCCTCCAGACTACATGTTACTTTTTAAGTATCAAGTATAGGATTGTTCCACTAATACAAGTCCATCATCTTGACCGCCTATAGTAAACAGTGCTACCATCATCAAATTTACCTAAGCAATATGAGTTCCTGTTAATCCATCAGTGAGCAATTAAGCATGTTGACCACGTATTTGGTATTTTGCATATGTTGTGTAATCTTACCGGCTCATGGCACGTGAAGTAACCCCTTGGTTAATATTAAGCTTGCTTCCTCGAGAGAAAGACTTCGCATTTCTTTTTCAAAATATCAAATATAAAGATTACTGATACTAATACTGATAATGATAATAATACTGATTTATTATAACTAAAAACACTAATGAATTGCAGACATTTTAAAAGAATGTTCATTTTCATCTCACAGGTATTCACTACCACATGCTTCAACTCTTCTCAATTATAGTTTTGTTTATTTGGAGTGTATAATGGTAGAAGTCAGGAAGTATATGAGGTATAAAGGGAATTAGCAATTTCATTTCAAATATTTTTCATATAATGCAATAAAATTATGAGTATATTTATTAGGACTACTGCTTCAGATTGGATGAAATTGTACATATTATTGTCCAATATTCTATATATGATATATGATGATATATTATTTTGATTAAATTGACCGAAAATTACTAAAATATTGGGGATCGAGAGGGCATCACTCCTTTGGCCACATCAGGTATACTAATGTCTGTGAGGAGACTTCAATGCCCAAAATGTTTTTTGTAATTCCAATACTTAAGTTGGAAAAATGTTTTGAAATAATTTATTGAAATACTTCTAGTGTCTATTATAATAAATCTGTCCACCTCCTTCTTTCATGACACAAACTCACAAATCAGGATTAATGGAAATACATCATCTATGCATGATCTTCCTTGTTAAATCCACTTTGTTCTTCTAACGATATAGTGTCTAGAGAGTTGTATATAGTTTAATAATTTTGTGTATCTAGTACGCCGAATTTGTAAGATGGTCTGCTTTATAGTTCTCTGGATTACATCTATTTCACTTTTGAATAGTGATATTACCACATTGCATTGTCTATTCTTCTGGAATAATACAAGTCTCCTAACGAATTATTTAGTATATTAGAAATCTACTTTTTAATGACATGTCGGCATATTTGATTAACTCCAGATTAATCCCACTTGAAGACCTGACGCTTTTCGATTTTTAACTTACTTGCTTGAGTCAGCTAATTTATTCAGTATCAATGGATCTCCATGATTCCTTAGTCACTTCTTTCTACCTCTTTACATTCGAGTCCTACCATAAGCTTTTATAGTAGTCAGCGCTCTTCTCTTTAATTATCTTTCAAAGAGGAAACTATATGAAGATGCGTCTTGTTTGTTTGAGCAAGTATGAATCACATCACAGGAAGGGTGTGAGTAAAACGAAGAGGATGGTGGTGAATGGTGTATCGCTGAAATGTAGTGGGAAAGGAGCTGTCCCAGCTCAGTGTTTCAAAACTAAATTTTCTCTCAGTGGTTTGAACAGCAGAGGTTGCGTTTACTATCACCCGGTATAACTGTGTATTTTGGTTTTACAATTTTTATCATTTAGAATAGCTTATTCCACTACTGGCTCTTTTATTTTGAGGTTTCCCGTTGTAAATTATAACATAATGTTTTAGTTCCTTCGCACGTTATTTTTATTTCTGGTATTACTACTATATTAATTTGTTTTAATTCAAGTTCATTTCCCAGTTCCTTTTCTTTATTCTTTGTCCCTCTAATATTCAATACTCCATTACATGCATTCCCTCATTTGTTCACCTTAAATAAAAAAGATGCCTCTTCCCGCCAGTTAGGTCGTTTCAGGGTCTCCTCTTCCGCCATCAGCTTCCGTTGGAATTTCCACCCATTACTGGCACAAGGCCCTCACAGAGTTACTAGCACCCGGAGCCAGCCGGACCAAGGTGTTTCAAGAGGTGTTACTTCTCTCTCCTCCTTTCTTTCTCTGGCTTGTGACAGGCCAGGCCTGGTTTCTCTGACTTTGGATCCAGGTTAGCGGGTTCACAATAATAGTGTAGTAATAATAATAATAATAATAATAATAATAATAATAATAATAATAATAATAATAATAATAATATTTTGAAACATAGATCAGCCATCTTGGATCAGGCATACATGCAGTTGCACAGGCACAGAACCATTTATCACGTTACAGTCTTGCATGAAATCAATCTGGGATCAACATTAGAAACGAATCCGATTTTTTATATCCACTTAGTTTGTTAGTCCTGAGGATGATGCAAGATGGGATGATGATGGTAATAATGAAGGATGAATGGACGGCACAGACGGACATACACAAACACACCCATGCCCGAGGCGGGACTCGAACCCGCGATCCTTCCGGCATTATTATTATTATTATTATTATTATTATTATTATTATTATTATTATTATTATTATTATTATTATTATTATTATTATTATTATTATTATTATTATTATTACTATTGTGTGTGTATTGTATTATTATTAATATTATTATTATTATTATTTTTAATTTCTGTGGGTATACACTGATGCCGGGGTTCTCAAAATCACCCAAAGGCAACAATGGTTCGCACGTAAGTGGAACAAGAATATATTTGATTTTATATCAGTCAAGTCAGACTTAAGAATTTACGGACTATATTTGCGCAATTTTAATAATGCGGCTTTAGATTGTCCGTATAGCTTTTCAGTCAATTCCAACCTTCGCGATCTCTTGCCATTCCTTGGTGACCAATCCATTCATGAGACCACTACTGGAAGCACTTCCAGAGCGCACAATCCATACATGTCCTTCAATTCAACCTTGAGGGTTGGTATTTCCTTTTTTCTCAGCAGTTGTTACCGACCAGTCATCTGCAAGACCGCAACATCAATGATGCATGATGCTGATGTTTATCAAAGACAATATCCAGTCTATTTACTTCACTGTTCGGTCGGTAGAGATTTTATCCCACAGAATTCGGGCTCGATCATTGCTGATTACTTGCTCAGTTTTGCACTTCCTGTGTGGACCATTCACTCTACGGGTGTATCTTTTGGCAAGGGCTTGGTGATTCATGGCGACGCAGTTGTGTCTCTTAAAATTATTCTGTTTGTGGTAATGCGGGGCATCCACAGCAAATATGCTGGATTGACTCGTTAATTGTTGGATTTACACCGGCATTGGCTATCAATTTGCTGACCCATGATGAATTTTATAAGCTCTGGTTTTGACAATTTAGATGTTGAATGGAGAAAATAAATCCTTCCGTCTCACCGAAGAGGCCCCAGTTCAAGCCATCCACTGGGGTTTTCTTATCAATGTTCTCCGAAGTTAAAGTTGCAAAAAATCCACCATGAAGTTCCTTTCTTTGCCAGATATTCACGCGGTCACTTGATGCTGGGTAATCAAACTCTTTACTTGGTTTGTACGCCAGACATATGAGGTCATCTTTCTATCTTGATCACAGATAACTGTGAACAGAAGAGGTTGATAGAGAGAAAGTACCGACACCCAGCTTTTCTTCTTGCTGTCGGCACAGTGCCTCAAGTTAAGGTCCTCTTCCTGCGCACTGGCACGAGGTAAGTACAGCCTGTTGCACTGAACTCTGAGGGTGGTGCAGTCGTTGTCTTTAACCAAGTGTAGTTCTTATTTTCCTCTCGAAAGTCTGGGATGTTTCTGTCCATTTATTACGCAAATGTAGCAGTTGCTATAGGAATAGCCAAGTATTATAACAGATCATTTGCTTCTTGAATTGATCCACGTTTTGCAGATTTTATTTACTCTCGATACTTTATTTGTGATTTGTTCCTAACGTCTGAATCAAATTCAACAATTGTAGCATTCCCAAATATTTTTGAGGTCTTCAGTGCTGATATTTTTAATAATTGTGTCCTGAATATTTGCATATTTTGTTCTTCATTTTTGGACTTGCCACCGGACAACATGATGGGTATTTTTATTTTCAATCCCAAACTCTAAAAGAAACTGCATGGCTGAGCAAACAAGTTCGAGCTCGTTTTGTAAGTGATCTCTATTAGAAGCATATAGTTTGAGATCATCCATGTAGAGCTGGTGCGAGATACGATCATCAGGGTTTTTCTTCACTAAGTACCCATATCCTGATTGTCTGAGCATTCTGCGCAAAGGGAGTGAAATTTTTATACAAAACCATAGCAGGCTTAGGCTGTCATGAAAGATTCCACGACAATTGCAATATCTTTCCGTCACGTAACAATGGATCCCTTCTTAATCTGCAAATGAATTTTCCGATATGACATGCAGTTCTTTAAGAAAACAATCAGTCTTCGATCGATTTTATACAGTTCTGTAGTGCTCTTAAAAAGCCATGGTAGAGGTACCGAATCAAACGCTTTTTTGTAATCTATCCAGCCTACAGAAAGATTGCGCTGGTTTCTTCCGTACTGCTGCGTAATTACACTATCAATCAATAATAATTCTTTGCATCCCAGACTTCCTTAGCTTTATTCTGTTAGGGCAAAATGTGCTGGTCGACTAAATGACTGTACATTCTTGAAGAGATTATAGAAGTCATAATTTTATATAATTGGCTTGAGGCGAGTGATCGGTCGATAATTTTTGGCTGGGATCCTATCACCAGCTTTGGGCACCATATACGTTCTGCTGCCTGTCAACGTGTACTTTGAATATAGTTGGATCTAGCAAAACTTCTTTCATTGAACAGCCGAGTCAGGCATGGGTGCGTGGCAGTGGAAATGTTCCACCATATATTTCAGGATACCATCTGGACCTGATGACTTCCAATTCCTGTAGCATTCTCATGCTGTTTTGATATCAGCAGGGAAATTTCAAAGCAGGCATCTCGTCGATGTTCAGACAAACCTATTTCCTTCTGCAGCCAGTAAGCTCCTTCATCATTCTTTAACAGGTTTAGCCAGGTATCAAGTCAATACTAGACAAGTTTGCTACTATGGAAATTGCCCTTGATGCGTTCTTCATTGTTATTCTGCAGTAGTCTATAAAATTTCTTCTGGTCAGTAAACATGACTGTTGGTGGCGTCTCTTTAACAGCTTCATCATAACGCCTAATTTTTGCGCCGAGTGCAGCTGTTCTCTGTTTCAGACGTTCCTCTTCATCTTTCAATCCATCAGATCTTAAGGTTCATTGCGCTTCATTCTTTTAGCGATTGATCGTATCCATTTTACTTTCTTAGGTACTTTCGCTTCCTGAGTACGCTGCTGGTGACTGATTTTCTTCCTCGTTTATTAATTTTGAAATTATTTATTTTCTTCCATGTTAATTACGAATTCATTTTTAGAGTGATCTTTGAATGTTCCTGACATTTTCCTGTCTAATTTTTTCTGTCCAAAACAGAGCAAACTGCCAAAACGGCACAGTGAACTTCATCGAACAGCTCTTCAACGAAATCATATGAGATAATGTTTTCAACTATAGATTCAATTCTTTGCAGCAGCGTAAAACTTCCTCCCAATGATCTTAGGTAACACGAGGTCGTTTGTATTGGTTCTTCATTTACATAATACTAGTGTGCTGGTAGCTTTCCTTTAATTCATCGATACATTAGTAATTGGACAAGCTTGATTTCTTGATTCCTTCTTCTTCATGTTCCTCGCCATGGAGTGGAGTCTCTGATGGTGTGATACTTTGCAGTTGCATAGTTATTTGTTGTTTAAGTCTATTCAATTGGCATCTGAAAATACACGTCGCCTTTGAATAGAATTTAACTGACTGCAAACTCATTTGCTCATTCAGTGTGCTATGGATACATTCTTTTCCATTCCGCAAATGCATCCTTACTCTAAACCCTTCATCTCGTTTCCCACTTTCATTGCTAATATAGTACGCATGCATTATGGAGATATTCATCTCTTTTGTCATCTCATGCGTTGGCTGGTTGCGCCGATGCGGCGGAGGACCCTGAGTAGGGACCTCAAGCCCTCCGGCCCAGCCTTCAGCAGATGAAGCTGTCTCTGCGGTAGCCATGAGTGGTATGGCGCCGCGCCAAGACTGTTCATCTGCACTGGGTTCACCCATTTATCCACTGGCACAGGTAGCTCGTGCTGACACAGTTGGCCCGGTGCCGGGCCTCTGCGCGATCTTGCGAGATCGTCGCCAACGACTCTGTTATTCGCCAATAACCTGCTCATAACAATCTTCTCCGGTTTCCCGGTAATAAACACCAGTCGAAGAATCTCTGGTATTTATGGCTTGGGTCCGCGTGTCAGCCAGGCACGTGAGGTGAAATCCTCCCCTGCGGTCCAACTGTAACCTTATAGGCTAAGAGAGCCGCTGTTGACCATTTCACTGGTTCTTCCACCGCCTCTCTAGGTACTGGTCCAGTTGGGTGACCTATACCATCCTGATAGACCTTTCCCAGAGTTACTCTCTAGTAGCCCTATCAAGACCTCCTTCTCATCAGTTCGCCGGGCCACTCCGCCAGAGGGCACAGTTACCACCAATGACCTTGGAGTGGGTTTCCGATATAACAGGGCTCCCCGTGAAGAAATTGAGATAGGTTGGGCGCGAGAGGTTTCTGTCCCTGGCACATCGCACCCCTTGAGCCTCTTATTATGTTATTATTATTTGCTATTATTATGTGTGTGTATCATCACGAATTTAACGAACATCGTGCATCTCAGTTTTTTCCATAGACAAAGGATACGTTCCAACATCGCAATCAACTGGATCAACCATCAATGTTCAGAAACTTGCTCACGATGTTACATGTGTCCAGAATGACAATCTTGCATCTGGATGTATAACCTCTTCTTCAGTTGCAGTTCAGCTAGAGTTCATGTAGGAACTTAGGAATTTCACAGTGGCGCCTAAATTGTGGTACAATCGTCACCATTTCCATGCTCACATTTCCTTTCTCATTTGCCAGAGGTTGATATTTTAGAAATTTTTACTTCTTTCTTTGGGATGTTGTAGGCTAGCGGGACTGACGTAATCAGATACCTTTTTATTTTTGCTTGTCATATAGCCACAATGTCGGTTTTATTAGATGATACAGACCTATCTGTTATTATGGACCTGTTCCAGTACACGTTTTGTGATTATTTATTGTCAATGACTGGTTCAGGTGTGCTGTACTTATAGTATGGTGTTCAGTTTACCCGTCAAAGGTTATTATTGTGGCATAGTTGCTGATAAACCACTTTACAAACATCGTCATGTCGTTTTGTATATTCTGAGTGCTGAGAGCCATCCACTGATAATGGTCTATATTTTCTCTATGTTCTCCACATAGATAACATTTGTCATCACGAACGTTATTGCCTTTCAGGATAAATTTACGGTAGTTTTATTTGATACTCTTGGTCAGCGAATAGCTACCATAGAAACCCTCTGTTTCAACCAAAGTTCTCCAAGCTGCCATTCGTTGACTTACGGTCCATCAATTCTCCTCTATCTGGTATGGGTGGCGTCCGTGAAGTTGCTTCTCTTTCAGTTGCTGATTTTTCATCTCATTGGTCTGTGTTGCTTTTGTGGGTTCATTGTTTCATGAACCAAATTCAATGGTGTAATTTTCAGTCGATAGCATGTTACAATCGATGTATCCTTGCTTTCATTGTTTTTCGTGGAAGAACGGCGCAGTCTCTCAGTTGTTGGTGATGGAGATTCACAATATCTATGACCCTCTTCCTCCTAAAGACCTGGTAGATGGAATCTCTCAACTGCGCTTTTAAGATGGTGACATCTCGTCTAGTGCAAAGTACTCTGCAGTTTGTGTTAAATGCATATAGTTGGTTTGTGTCCATCTGACAATACCAAAGCTGTAGGTAAAGCACTGGAATTACATAGGTATTTATAGCCTTAATTTTCCTGCCAGCACTGGGTTTAGTTTTCAAGTACCTGACGTGTATTAAATTCCTGGAGTAATGTTAGATTTTGTAATTTTTTGGTCAATATTAAATATTTGCTAAATATCAAGATATTGTAATATTCCTCAGGATTCATGGCATGAATTCGTTCGTGTTCATGTTCTTACTCCAAGGTGTAATCCATCTGATGTTGCCACTTTCCTTTCCGCAGTGCATTGGTTTACATTTACCTGACATGGAAATGCATTCCAATATCATTGCTAAATTTTGCAGTAGTGTCAAGCAAATGATTAAGCTTTTCTCTTGTGGTGTTGCATAATTTTAAGTCGTCCATGTACAGCAGGTAGGATAAGCGTACATCATCGATTTTGCTGTTGATTTTGTAGCCTATTTGGTCTTTGTTAACAAAGTCGATGAGGATTCATAGTAGACAGAACAACAGCGCTAAGAGTCTCATGGAATGTCCGGCGGCACCAGCCAATTCGTTACACGCTCCGTGAAGTCACGAAAGAGTTAAGCGGAATTCGAGACTCGCTGGTTCTTGATTGAGTGACCGACAGGAACCCCGGGATCTAACGACGTCGAGCCCCTGGCCGAAGGGATAAAGGCACTGACGGCTACGACGTGGCAAGACGGCAGTAATTAACGGAGGATTACTTCAAAGAATGCGCTCAACGCCCGCTGGGAAGCGGAGACGTAATGTATCTCCTGCGTGACATGATTATTTTGCGCGCAAATGTACGATCTGGTTGTCCACCTTTGCATCACCATTGCGCTGAAACATTACAACAATGGGTCCATTTTGTACATATCAAGCACATCAATTAGCCAGGAGTAGGAATTAGGTGTCAAGGCTTTGATAATCAATATAAGCCTTATGTAACATCCCTCTGTTTTCTTCCTTGTCCTGGTTGCATATAATGAGCTGTTTCACTTAGCCTTGTGACCCCCTCTTGCAGCCCTTGCTCTTCAGCCAGGATCATTATTGTCTTCAAGGTGCTGATATATCTTTTATCTGTTATTATGATTAGTAAGTTTGTGGCATAAAGTTGGTAAGCATGTGGGCCTATATTTCCGGATCAGAGCTGGGTACTTTGGTTTGGGATAAAGTGGTTAATCCATAAGTTAAAAATGATGGTAGGGCTTCTTGAGTATTCAGGGCTTTTGTGAATAACCCTGCCATTGTTTTCGTGAATGCTAGGGAAAGTTCTTAAACCAAATTATGTAATGTTATCTCTCCCGGTTCCCTTGAATTCAAAGTTTCTTTACAGCTCTTTTAACATCTTCAATCCGTATACTATGGTCATTCATCATGGTATGTCTTCATGCACTCATCTTTAACAGTTTGGATCCATTAGCATTAGATGTTAGATCATTGGTGATTACAACATTCCCCAAGAGCTTCTACCATTTCGTCTCCATAACTAAATCCAGCTTGAACTTGTGGTATTGGACCTCTTTCACCACCATCCAGTTTGCAGCCCAGGGCCTGATGGACAACCACAGGCCGTCATTTTGCCGACTCAGATATTCTTTTTTGAGAATCGTAAAAAAATACTACTTTATACAAAAGAAAACAAATTGAGAATCAAAGCTAGTAATTCTGAATTAACACTGCTTTAAAGTGAAATTCTCTCTCTCTCTCTCTCTCTCTCTCTCTCTCTCAGAATTCAGAGAATAATTAATACTGGAATTCCTCTCACTCAGTTCTTACTCACTAATTTACAATTTTACATTTTCAAATCCTTTAAAGAAAAGATTGATTCCTGTCTTCTCATTACTAGAGATAGGAAACAAATGTACTTCTACTTTCTTTATCTTTTAGTATAGAAAATACTTTACTCTCCCCCTTTCTACGTAAATAATTTAGGAATAGAAACTTTCCCGTTTAAAATAGAATTACTCCTTTCAATATAAAGTATATTTCATTTTGGCACATTACTTACTTTGCTTCTCGGCCGCGTCAGAAATCCGTTGCGCCATCTGGTGTTGGTGGCCTTGAAGCGTCGGAGCTTCGGGTTGAGAAGTCTGTAGTCACACCTCCGCAGAACCGCTCGCTCTCCCGGTCGAAATTCAGTCGCCTACCAGGCGTGTTCTCCGTCTCGTACAAGGTTAATATTCTTTCGTACTCGCATATAAATTACAAATTAAACCATTTATGACGGTTAATAACCAACTGGATGTTCAGAGTGTTAGCTAAATCCAGAATAATACTTTATACGAGCACACAAATTTAAGAGAGCAAATAATAAAACTGGAAAAAAATGAATGCAACTATTAATTTACTGCATGTTCAAAAACTCCTCTCCCTTCATTCTCATATCATAAAATGCACAACGTCTCTTATAATCTTTCTCATAAGTTACGTTCAAATTAATTTATTATTTGATTTTTACCTCTTCTGATCTCTGAAGGTTTATAAAAGACGCCGATCTGAGAGTCCGCTGCAATACAGATCCCTGGCGTGTCGTTGTCGGTACGTCTGCACAGTTCCATGCGAGCCCCAGAAAGAACTTTTTCGTCTGACTACCGGTCTCATACGATATATTGGCGATCACCTATTGACCTGAATTTTCGGTTAGCATTCTTTCGTATTCTTCCGCGTTGGCATGTTCCAACTACTCCATTTCTCTCGCTCTCTTATGTTTCATGTGACACGTTTTCAAGCAATTAAGAAAACGGACGGTCACAATATATACAAAGTAAAAGAAAGTTATGTAATGCTGCGGAGAATCCAGTTCAATTTCAACGGAAATACACTTTCCACAGTGTCTAGACACAGAAAAGGTGTTCTTTTCAAATCGTCAGTCCGTCTTTCCGTCGTTCGGCGGCCCGTCTGTCTGTCTGTCCTTTCTTCCGTCTGTCCTTCCTTCCGTCCGTCTGTCTTCCCTCCGTCGTGCCCGTCCAGTGACCGTCCCTTCTGTCCGTCTGTCTGTCCGTCCGTCCGTCCGACCGTCCGTCTGTCCGTCTGTCCGTCCGCCTGTCTGCCCGTCTGTCCGACCGTTCGCCAGTCTATCCTCCGATGTGTTTGCCCGTATATCTGTTCCACCCATCGCCGTCCGTCTGTCCACCAACCATACGTCACCTTCGTCCGTCTGCGCAGCCGCCTGCCCGTCTGTTTGTCCGTCCGTCTGGCGTCGCTGCCATCCATCCGACCCCGTCCGTCGGTCCGCCTGTCCTCCGTCCGTCTGCCGTCCGACTGCCCGTCCGTCTGCCATCCATCGCCGTTCATCTGCCCGTCCGTCGCGATATGTCTGCCCATCGTCGCGTCCGTCTGCCGTCCATCTGCCCACCGTCCGTCTGCCCGTCCATCCGCCCGTCCGTCCGTCGTCTGCCCGTCCGTCTGCCCGTCCGTCTGCCCGTCCGTCTGCCCGTCCGTGTGCCCGTCCGTCTGCCCGTCCGTCTGCCCGTCCGTCTGCCCGTCCGTCTGCCCGTCCGTCTGCCCGTCCGTCTGCCCGTCCGTCTGCCCGTCCGTCTGCCCGTCCGTCTGCCCGTCCGTCTGCCCGTCCGTCTGCCCGTCCGTCTGCCCGTCCGTCTGCCCGTCCGTCTGCCCGTCCGTCTGCCCGTCCGTCTGCCCGTCCGTCTGCCCGTCTGTTTGTCCGTCCGTCTTTCTGTCCGTCCGACCGTCCGTCCGTCCGTCATCGTCCGTCCGTCTGTCCGTCATCGTCGTCTGTCCGTCCGTCCGTCTGTCCGTCTGTCCGTCTGTCCGTCTGTCCGTCTGTCCGTCTGTCCGTCTGTCCGTCTGTCCGTCTGTCCGTCTGTCCGTCTGTCCGTCTGTCCGTCTGTCCGTCTGTCCGTCTCTCCGTCTGTCCGTCTGTCCGTCTGCCCGTCTGTCCGTCTGTCCGTCTGTCCGTCTGTCCGTCTGTCCGTCTGTCCGTCTGTCCGTCTGTCCGTCTGTCCGTCCGTCTGTCTGTCCGTCCGTCCGTCCGTCCGTCTGTCCGCCGTCTGTCTGTCCGTCTGTCCGTCCGTTTGTCTGTCCGTCCGTCTGGTCGTCGGCCCGTCTGTCCGTCTATAAACACCACTAGCGCCTAAACCGTACGTAGAAATTTTCCAAAATTTATATTGCCCAGTCGATCTTGTTCGACTCAAGCTACTCGTTTTAGAAAAACCTTCAAAATTTGGGCGTACCTTAATAAGGAACAACATTTTCAATATTTTTAACAACCATTGTTCTTTAATTTTTGCATAAGTGGTAAATGCACTTGGCAGCATGGGTCCGATTTTGAGTGTTAACTCTGAATTTTCGAAAATTGCAAAATTTTGAACTTTTAGGGCGTCTTCTAAAACTAAAATTGAGTTACTAGATTTTCCTTGAAATGAAATTTGTTGCCATAATTATATCTTTCATTAAGGTCAAGTAAATTTTTTGAAAATTTTAGTAATTTTCGCGAAATATTGCGTGCAATATTTGCAATTTTAAAAATTACAAAAACAAGATTTTCTTGAAAACGGCTCAAATTTTTTCTTTAAACTTTTCGTTGGCTTAGTACTAAATTCACTATAAGATGACATAAACGCCATATTGCTGTAGCCTTTTGTTACTTCAAAAATTACAACAATTCAATTTTTTTGAATATTCTCTCGCGTTAATATTTACATTAGCAGCAATTTTTTTCATTATTTATTTATATGTACATGTGCTTTAAACAATGTCATAAACTTTGTCAAAGAGTTTTCCTATGAAAATGAGATCAAAATTCGAATTTTCAAACATTAAACCATTTCTCAAAAATGAAGCTGATTTTTCTTCCTTTTTTTAATGTGCAGTGCTAATTGCGCTGATATTACAAAGTTCATTTTGCTGTATTATTTGTTTTTTTGATAAACATACGAATTTTGATATCCTTTCACGTACGTTAACACCGCACATTACACCGATTTATACCACTATTTCACTTACGAGGTAAAGAAACTCAAATGACTTTCAATGAAGATTTTTGAAGAATCACACATTTTCTATGAAAAAGTGCTTCAAATTTCGTGTTTGTAGTAACACTTAAATGTCATTTTCTTATAAACCGCTCCAAATTTTTCAATAAAAATTCCCATTTAGAACGGGGTTTTACTCATCCATAATATTCTTAAAGTAATATTGCGGTTCTAGTATAAGGAAACAAAAATCTAAAAAATGTAACAAATAAGTATTTTGAGGGCGATAGATGGCAGTTCGCAGAGGATGAGCAAGACCGTAAAGCCACTCCACGCAAGGAAAGTGAATAACTTTACTGAGAAAGTCTGTGGCATTCTGCTTCCTCGTTCGTTTCTAATGGACGATGCCATATCTTTACGTATAAAAGGAGAACAGGGCCAAAGTTCGACCCCCATACTCAATTGGCAAGCTTGGAAGAGATGAATATATGATCATTCATTGGTGGTATTTCTACTCTTTGCAATCGATGTTTAATTTATGACTATACTCAATCTAGGGTAAAACCACGAATTCCATATGAAGGTAATTTTGAGATGAAAAAGTTATGATCAATGATGTAAAGAGATTTTAAAAGATCTAAAAATATTTTAAGAACAGCTTAACTTTGATTCATTGATGAAGCAACATCTTTCGGAAATGAAAAAAAAATTCGTAGTATGATTTTCCACGTCCATGTTGAAGAGAGTCTCAAAACGCGTTCTAAAAGTAGTTTCCATTCGTATATAGAAAAGCCTATGTGATATTTTTAGAAAATTGACCAAAGACTTATTGGCCGATAACTTTGAATTCAATTTTTGTTACACTTTGAGAAATGACTTGGTCCTTTTGGTGTTGAAAACAGCATGAAATACGCCGGTAGAGTGATGGAAGCGAATTGCTACGTCCGTAGGGCGGTCACACACTTAGTTGGTCAGGAAGAGGACGGTTGCCGACTGGATTTACTTCCCCAGGGTGCCGATAATGCATTTTGCAGGTTCGGCGGGATGCCAAATTCAATTATCAGTTGTAACATTTCCCGGAGATGTTCATGGGTCTCTGGGAAAGGTGAGTTCTGGTACGCCCTCAGTGTTCAGGGGCAGAAGTCCAATTCCCTAGTTTTTGTATCTGTGCATTTTAAAATTCCCGCTAATATAGTAGCGCAAACTAGTACCTAAAGCTCCTTGGCTGAAATCAATTTGCAGCCTGTGACTCCCGCTCTTTCATGGTCGAAACCATCGCATTGAACTGTCATTTGGCAGGGCTACATGTTCGGAGCACGTGGGCGTGGCCACATGGGGAAGAGGAGGGTGTGGGTGCACCAGTCTATTTTTCTGCAATTCCTGTATTTCCCGAATATTTTTTTAGCGTTCTCCTGATTTTTCTAAAAGCATATTAAAAAAGTGTCTCAAGCAGTGGTAAAACGTTTTGATGAATGTTTATAACCTAAAATAAAATTCTTCAGATCTTTTTACACCCGAAATCCTCATTTTACCCAACATGCCGCCATATTCTCTGCTATCAATGAACAACTAAAACCTTCGCTGTGTAGCCCCCATAGGTGAGGTGTTTTGCATTATGCTGTAAACCATCTTAGAGCCTGTAATATATTTATTCCAAAATCCTTTTTTTTCCTTTTTCTTTTTGCCTCTTTCTCATACCTAAACAACAAACATATGATTTTAACATATTTCTCACTGTCTGTAGATGTGATCTTGGAAGAATTAATCCCAATTGCTCATTAAAACAAGTTGCATTCCAATCAAAGAGTTTCATATTCCCATTACATGAATCTCATTTCGTGTTACTCAGTGAACACCGTACTCTCGCTCTCGCCATGCGCTTCCGTTTACTGATCCCGCGACATTAAATCAGTTCCCAAAAGGAATATACCAATGCAAGGTTAATGTATATATATCTAAAGTGCGTGTGTATATATATATATATATATATATATATATATATATATATATATATATATATTAAAAACATACCGCGTTTCTACCTAAAGAACGGTGTTACAACAACAAACGCGGAAGAACGGTTGCCAGAGGGCGCTCGCTAGCCACGAGAAACGGTTACGGGCGGCGAAGTGTTTCGGTTGGCCGACCGTAGGAAACGGCTTGCCGCGAGAGTCCAGTGTCTGAGCCGGTCACCGGTGAGGAAGGACGTACCTGGGGCTGCTCCGCGTTCGAACAAGAGTAAAATAGTGTCGCGAACGAACGAGCGCTGAAAAAGTGATTGACGGACGTTTGTACTAGATGTAACCACCGTTGTGTCCAGAATGGTACCAGGTAGTAAGCTATCGGGAGTAGTACAGATCGAAGAACTAGTGTGCGGGGGTACACCACGAGCCTAGTGGCCTGGTGAAATGGTGAGAAACGTATTAGCAACTATTACTTTGAATTATTAGTAGCGTTTATCAGCTCGCGGAAGGTGACATCAATCTGGGTGAACCAGGAAAGGAGTTCCAGCGAGGAAGGCGCAGTACGTGGGAAGATTACGCTGGAGGGCAGTACTTCGGAAACGCAACGCATCGCTGGCTGGTTCCCAGTGGAGCGAACACAGGTGAACAGCGAAGGAGCACGTACAGCGAAAGAGTCCCCGAAGCCGCCGACGCTTTCGAGGGGAGGATTGAACGGTAAATATTTCCTCTATCGATGTAAGATCGAAAGAACTAACAGTGATTCTGGGTGAAGTAAAGAAAAGGATAAAGATCACCACAGATATTGTAATCAATAGTGATTTTTATAGAATAATAAATAATTCATGTTTATTTTGTTCTGGAACAGTGGTGTTTGATTAATAACCCCGGTCCATTCACGAAAAGAACACCTGTCCCTTACAAATAAATTTGCCGAACAATGGGCTGCGGTACGTCACAATATATATATATATATATATATATATATATATATATATATATATATATATATCTTCATTGAGACGAGCTCTAATATGCGCTCAACGGACCGGAACCCCATGCGCGAACGCGAAAACCATTGCGGGTGTTCGCCGCTCAACGTGGCGTAACACGGCGTCATCGCCCGACATCAGCCGCAGCCACGGCGAGCGGAACGAGTGGTCGAGAACTACTGGAATAGTGAGAAGATAAGGATTGGAAATCGAATCTTCGGATTGGCCTTCTAAAACTCAAGGGGAAAGTCTGTGGGAAGAGTTTTCCGTTAATAGGAGTTACAGTTTTCGGGAGACTTCTGAAGGAAGCAGATCGAATGGCCGTCTAGAAATTTTCCAAGGCTGCAGATCACGGGGTCGCTCGAAACTTCAAATGATGTAGATCGGAGAGTTGCTTGTAAATCTCCGAGAAATACAGATTTGAAAGAGGACGCTACCAGTAAATCCCCTGAACGTGCGGAAGCGACAGAGGCGGGGAAAGAAACTACTCCCGAGCCATTTCTCAGAACTGTACGCGAGAGAAGTTACATTCACTGCGCTACATTCACGAAAGGAGAATCCCTAATCAATGAGTTGAGTTTACCGACGGTGGAGTAAAACGCACGAGCGGAAGGGAGCCACGAAGTCCAGTGAGGAGAACGGATCCGGACACGGCGTCCCTCGTATAATCGTTACGCCGCCACTACGCCGCATCGCTGAGGTGGAAGGCCGAGGCGACATCCCTTCTACAACACGGCCAGAGAAGCGAGTGTGTTGGGACCGGAAAACGGGCGTGGGGGCGCGGCCGTTCTACATAGCGACCGAAGAAGATTGTACGAGCTCACGGACGGACGAAGCTGCATCACGCGAGACGCGGGTCCCGACCGGGCGACAGCGGTGGCCGACGCAGCGAGCAACGCGACGAGAGGCAGAAGTTTGCCGCGGAGCGAAACAGCCGATCTCAGAAGATGACCCGCTGAGGTCCATGCACTACATTAGCCGAGGTCAGGTGCGTGTGCCCCAATCGCCGAAACGTGAGATACCGTTGCGGTATACTGACCACAAAGAAGGAATATTTCAAAAAATATAATTCTAAATTATTATTGACTAGAATGTTCATGTCAAAACTTTCGATAAATTCGATTCGAGCCACAATCCTGAGCAAGGAGTAAACTGAAGAAAGCGTTTGAGTGCAAAAGTTGTAGATTTATGAACAATTAACTTGTTCAATTTCTTTAATTAATTGCAAATGTTGGATTTCTGAGAAATTAGAGATTTTTATGATCTTTGTGTACTTAGGATAGGGATATTTATTTTCTTTTTGCACAAGTTGATTACAATAGTAATAATTTAGACTGACTTGCAACTATTTGTGTATATAAGACAGAGCATTACTTGCACAAAATTGGTATAAGTGACTAGTTTTGATAAAAGTGCGAAGGAATTTATTTATTTCTCTTCAAGCCTAGTTTCTTGCGTTGCTTATATTGGTAGCAACAAGGTGTTACAGACCGGCTTGATTGCTCGGTAAAGAACATCAATTTGTGGGGTGGTGTAAATAGAATCACTGTTGCTTTGTATTTAAGTATTGTGTTCGTCTCTAGAAAGTTTCAGTATACTTGAGCATATTTACCAGAGTCACTAAAGTCTTTCTTTAGTTGAACCGGCCTTTGTTCTATCCATTTCCCCAACACCAATATTGGCACCTGAGGTAAAAGCCAGTTCAACAACTTGACAGGCCTGGCGTGCGGGGCGGCAGTAGGCTACCGCGCGGCGCTGGTAACGCCGAGCGAGGAACACTCGCCACCCTCAGGGTTAACGACCCCAGGTCAAAACAAGCTGCATGTGTTGCGTACGTCGCAGGCAGGTCCACGACGTATGTTCCGTCCGCAATATATATATTGTGACGTTTGGGCTGTCGCCACAGGCCACAACGCCCGCAGGGTCGGTGGAGACGTGGAGAGCGAAGGTGTAATAGCAGATGCAGCACGTTGGAGGTGCCGTGCTGCGAGTGCGACTACATACGGGATCAGAACGGGTTTCAGGGGATTGTTTGCCTTTAGGGGAATGATAGACTATATGCAATGAGAATGAATATAAATTTAATTGCATAATAACTTCATAGAATACAACTGGTTTTGGTTTATAGTAAGCCGGAGGACCATTGAAAGTTTATAAAGTTTTACTGACTGCTCTTCTTTCTTGAAGTACACTTGGGTTTAGCTTACTTACAGTTTTTGTAGCAAGGAAGGCACCAACCCAAATCACTCGGCTGAGTGTGTCGATGTCCGGGCTGAGGTTGGCTCCAGGCAGTTCGGTGGTGCGAATTGGCATGGGCGCGGACTCAGATGACCGGATGCACAATTTGGAAACAAACTTGATTTGGGCGTGCTAATCGCCTTGATAGGCAGAAACTGGGAACAGCCGACTCTGTTGAGTTTTGTTGGTCTGTCTGTTTAAGAAGTTCTAGGCAGTGTAGTTTAAGGATTCTGTTGATTTCTCTCTATCGATTCTCTCTGTGGGTTCTCTGCCCATTTTTTTGTCTGTTCTCTCAATCTGATGATGCTCTGTCGTTTCTCATCATTCTGCTCATTATCATTCTGTCCATTCCGTTCATTCTGTCAATTCTGTCATTGGAGCAAAGTATTTTATTTAATTTGAGAGGGTGTGATTGAGGCTGTGGAGAGTCACGTGTCTATGACTTGGGCCTATGGTAAGGCGGAAGTTTGACGTGCCGCGATCAACCTATTCGTGATGCCCCTTCGGGCGGGAAGAGGTGTCACGCGTGACATTGGTGGCGATCGGAAGTGAAGGCGATGGCACGTAGAGGTGCCGATGGTAGCCCGTTTATGTTGAGATTTCGTTTAGATTTCGCTGAGGGCATCTGCCTTGCAGGTGGTCAAGGAGCAGGTCGGCGCGCCGCTAGTGCACCTGAAATCTCCTTGTCGGTGAAATGCATTAACGGGGTTATGTTTGCGAGGGAGGCCCGAAGCGATTCCCAGAAATATTTGTATACATTGCTGGGTTGCTTGTCGGAAGTGTTGAGCGATGGGACGAAGGGCGCCGCGCGCCGGTCAATGCCTAGGCTAATGAGGGCTTAATCCCCAGCTGTGGCGGCGCCGAGAAGCGGCGGTCAATGTTCTCGGCGGGCGTGGGCCCGTGGGAACGGCGGTTTGCGCCGAAGACACTGGGTAAATGCTTTTATTGCCCTTTTGTTAGATTTTCAATGTGCAGCAGCGTGCTGGCATGCTCTGGGACCGACTTCTGAGAAGGTTGGCGAAAGTATGTTCTTAATGGTGGGTGGCCGCGTGGGAAGAAAGCTTTTAGGGGCTGCGCCTTGGTGGCGAATTTGATCGCGAGATTGAACAGTAACGGGGCGTGGTTTGAACGAAAAGGCGCTACCTCGCAGATTTGCGGCCTGAAGCGCGGCGGCGGTGCACATCCGCAATATGGGCAGCACAATGGGTTGTACCGTGACGTCACTGCAACGACTTTAAACGGCGGGGCAGTGAGGAAGAAACCCCCTTCTTATGTGAGGCCGAGGTGAGAAGTCGTGTTTGGTAGCAGAATAGTTGAGGAAGAAGCGGTAGTTCCGGAGGTGTTAGGAAGTGGGAAATGATACAGTAGTGAGGCCACGTGGTGTAAGGAGAACATTATAGGAGTTGCAGTAAGAACGAAATTTAGAACGAATGGAATAGTGGCTGCGGTTGCGGAATCGTGAGAGTTTCTGTAAAGCATTAGTGAGGAGACACGCTACTTGCACACGCGGAGAGACTGGGCAATACGCGTACTCGTGTCGCAAGAAAGCGGGCGAAGGTAGACGAGACGTGTATCTGGTGGTGAGCGTTAAGACGTCTGGACCGTGGATCTGGTGGTGGGCGTTAAGAAGACCGGTCCCTGGATCTCGTGGCAGGTGCAGAGGAGACCGAGTGGCCGTCAGATGGCATTAGAAGCGGGCTACGTTGCAGGAACGCAGATGGCGGCACAACTGGTGCAAATTTGTATAAAACTGAGGTGGGAGACAGGAACTAGAAGGTGGTGTTGGCACCAGACCAGAATCAAAATTTGTATATTCGCCTTAAATTGAGTAACGGCGAAGTATTTCATAACCTCGTACGCCGGTAGTACATTTCTTTCCGAAGCTGTATTAAAAATAATTAATTTGTGTTCCTCATTTTGTATGTAATTGACGAGGAAAGTTCGTATTGTGAATAGCAGTTAGACCTGTAATAATGTGTGCTGGTAAATTAATTCAGGAAGTGTAAAAACATTAATTAAAATTTCATTCCTAGTATTATTGAAGCAAAGACTCCGTGCACGGCTGTTATAAGGAAAATTATCGCTAGCTAGGCAGATAGGTAGAACCATAAGCAAATATTTCTTTTGGAAATTTCTCTAAGAGGTCACCATCAGTGGTTTTGCATGCGTTCAAATGCGCAGCCGGCAATTGGTATTTTCTGTATTTTGCTTGACAATTGTAAAGTGATTTGTGCAATATTTTAAGAATATATTGCTGTTTACCTAATTCTGTGTCTGGGTGTGTCTTTCTCGCCCATTAAGATCTGCCCCTGAGATATTCAAAGCTCGAAGAGCATTCTTTCCGACGACTGTCACGCTGGTGGTGGTGTTAGAATATCGCCTTGATGGAAACAAGCAGGAACAATGACTCTGTTGAGTTTTGTTGGTCTGTCTGTTTAAGAAGTTTTGAGCAGTGTAGTTCTGTGATTCTCTCTGTGGGTTCTCTGCCCATTTTTGTCTGTTCTCTCATTCTGATGATGCTCTGTCGTTTCTGCTCCATTGTGCTCATTCTCATTTCTGTCCATTCCGTTCATTCTGTCAATTCCTGTCATTGGAGCAAGTCACTTGAGTATATATATATATATATATATATATATATATATATATATACTTCACAGAAAATATACGATCTATAAATGACATCATGTAATTTGAATACATTCGCAACTAGAATTTTTTATTTTTACGTCAAAACAGTTAAAAACTATGTGTAACGTGCAATGAGAAGTTAATTCTGTGCACGTTCTCAAAATTCTGTAATCCCTAAACCATATACTACTTGTATTATCAATACAGAAAGAAACGAGCGTTTTTGCAAGGATTGTTAAAAAAAAGTATTAGCTACGATGTAATAAAATCAATTTCAAGGGTAAATTAGCAGTAAATTGGGCTCTTATTCTATCATTACGTCCTTCAAGGAATAATACTTCCTGTCGACATGAAAGACAATAATTTGCATAACTATATTTTCCACTGAATTCTAGAAGACGTATACAGATAATAAGTTGTTTATGTCAGAAGCAAAACAAGACCATCTCAGTATTTGCTTAAGATCGAAACAGGACGAAAAAACCCGATCCCGATATGGGGATCATTAGTAAGGAGACTGCGGGCAATAAATGAAACAAAGAGTCGGGTTATTTACACCATTTATAACTCAAGAACGGCCGGCTGGACCGGAAGCGGTAGCTCAGTACATCAGCTGATTTCCTGCAGCGCCCCTGACCGGAGGAGGGACCTAGGTTCGAGTCCAAAAAAGGTAACCAAGATTTTCGACACTAGCTTACACAGCTATGTCGAATTCAGTCGCTGTCTGGAGGAGAATTCTTGCTGCCGGCTGCTCTGATCGGTAGTTTTCCGTGGTTTCTCCGATCAACACCAGGCAAATGCCGGAGCAGTACCCTACCAAACGGGCCACGGACCGCGCGCGATCTTTCCTTCCCTTGTCTCTTGGCTGTCCGGGACAAGCCGCGTCGATTTTCTTGTAGCTGACGTTCGGCCAACATGTGGCCTTCGTCAGAGCATGCTACTGTCAAATTTTCTTATTTTCTCCTCGCCAGTTGCCCTAGCAAGGCAGGAATTTATTATTCATTGATTGGGATTACAATAAGCTCCAACAGATTAGGTTTTTGGAGCTGCGGGAGGGCGATTACAAAAAAATAGGTTAAAGCTAAGCTTAACCTAACTAAAACTATACATGGCCTCTTTGGGCTATTTGTTTTAAATAATAAGTATTGAAATAAGTGGTATAGTTCTTTTGGATAGTTCATTGTTCTTGTTTTTCTTCTGTTTTAATAATTCACTCACTCAGTCACACTTATACAATATTTACAAGCCCATTCCTCGCACATTCCTTACCACACTGCGCTTCAATAGCACTATGTACACTGTACAATTTTTTTAAACGCCACGGCGCCGACTTGTCTCAAGCGTCCGTGGCGCCGCAGCTATCTTCATCTCAGGCGGCCCAGGCGCGTTTCCGCGCCTCCCACATGCGGATCTGGGCATCTGGGCGCAGCGACCGCCTCCAGCGTACTAACTGCTCCCCGCGTCGCACAGTTCAGAGAACTTGTGCAGGGAAAGTGCGCGGAAGGTAAAAGGCGACGTGCTTTGGGCGCTGTCTGTGGAAGGCCCTGTTTCACGCCGCTGTTCTCGCTACGCCGGTCACGCGCAGGATGCGCGGAGCCGACGGCCTCAGCGCCCCTCGAGCGCCGTCTCCGCCGTAGCACGATTTCGGCCTGAGGTATCGACCACGTACGCGTGCCGGGCGGAGTCCGCTGTCAAACAACACGCCCAGATATTTCGCTTCGCTCTGCCACGGCAAATGCGTGCCGGCAAAGCTCACCGTTTCATCAGGGTCCAGCCCCTCTTGCGAGTATAGTTGACAGCGACGCATTTATCGAGGTTGAGGGCGGTCGTTTCCGACTTAGCCATTCCGGGAAGAGCGGCGAGACAGTCGCTTAAGTACTAACTGACACTGCAGCATTCGCCGATTTCGCATAATATGCAAAATCATCCGCGAACATCCAGAACCCACAACGTTGAATGCCTGTTTTGTTTCGGCAGGAAGCGGCGCATCATTCACGTATAAGCCGAAAAGAGTAGGAGAGAACGCTCCCCTGAGGCTGACCGCCTCGGCACGTCTGAGGGACAGATATACGTTATTGACGCGCACTTTGAACTACCTGTCAGAGAAGGCGCTCGCGATCAATCTCACATAACAATCGCTCATCCCCGACTCCGCGTGGCACGTGGCACGTGATTTTGAGACGCGTTCGCAGCGATCCAATCCTCCTCCAGTTTTTCTGAGAACCCTTCAACTTTCAACGGAAAAAAATTTCACCTCCGTAAAGTTAGAATCATAAAGTTTTCAAAATTATTGAAACTAGGTGACTCAAAATTTATCCTTTTTGTCGCTAATTTGTTACGCAAAAATAAAATTTGTCGCTCTTCCATTTGACCTGGTATTAAGATTCAGCTAACTTGATATCAAGTTAGCATCGCAAACGCAAGAAAAATAACACCATAGGAATTTGTCGCTTTTTGTCGCTCCAGACTAATTACAAAACAAATTTTGTCGCTCTTCAAATATTACCGAAAATGCATTTTTCGCAAACGCGATGCCAACTTGATATCAGTTAGCATCGCAAACATAAAAACCAACTAATTACAGACATAAATAAAAATAACACCATAAGATTTGTCGCTTTTTTGTCGCTCAGACAAAAACAAATTTTGTCGCTCTTTAAATAAAATGCATTTTTTTCGCAAACGCAGTACCAACTTGATCTCAAGTTAGCATCGCAAACGCAAGAAAACCAACAAATTACAGAGATAAATAAAAAATAACACATAGGAATTTGTCGCTTTTTTGTTGCTCCAGAGTTCCCAAAAAATAAATTTTGTCACTCTTCAAATAATACCGGAAATGCAATTTTTTTTTGCAAACGTGGTGCTAACTTACTGTCAAGTTAGCATCGCAAACCTGAAAACCAACTAATTACAGACATAAGTAAAAATATTTTACCAAGATTTGTCGTTTTTGTCGCTCCAGACTTTTACAAAAACAAATTTTGTCGCTCTTCAAATATTAACGAAAATGCATTTTTTTCGCAAACGCGATGCCAACTTGATATCAAGTTAGCATCGCAAACCTGAAAACCAACTATTACAGACATAAATAAAATAACACCATAGGAATTTGTCGTTTTTGTCGCTCCAGACTTTACAAAACCAATTTTATCGCTCTTCAAAATATTATCGAAAATGCATTTTTCGCAAACGCGATGCCAACGATATCAAGAGTTAGCATCGCAAACGCAAAACCAACTAATTACAGACGCAAATAAAAAACTAACACCATAGAATTTGTCGCTTTTTGTCACTCCAGACTTTACAAAAAACAAATTTTGTTTTAATAATAATATTAATAATAATAGTAGTAGTAATAAAAATAATAATAATTACTATTTATGTAGAGACTTGGGTATCGGGTCCACCCCTTCGGCAATAACTACGTAATACTTAAATTTATAGATGAAAATTGAACAATAAAAGCATTGATAATGATATATTTAGTCAATAAATATAACTCAGAGATGTATTGCGACAAATTTCTGACAAATAAACGAAGATCCTACTGTAACTGTTGTGACGTCTGCCGAAAATTATCGTATAGGTTGGTTTCATTTCCCGTCTTAAACTAATTGTTTTATTATAAATTTCAAAACTTGTATCAATAGTATCTCAGTTCTTGCTAGAGTCCAATAGTTATTATCAGGGGCGGATTTGGATGACCTAAAATATCTCTAGATATTATCAACGAAAGACTCTTAAAATGTTTTAATAAGCCATAAAAGCAAAGAAAACGACGTAAAAAATGTTATCAAAACAGTTCGGACGATCAACTCAATCTGTTGGATATATTACTATGTATCCAGGTTTCGTTCAAATGAAGTCAACTTTCAAACTTCCGGTTTGGACTGTTCTTTACCAGAAAATATTTCGCTTTAGTTACCCCGAAATCGGCTGAACCGACATTGGTGCTGTTAGGCGTCACATACAATGGCTGACATTACAATTTCAGAGCAAAGGAAATGGAATAGGCTACTTAGGAATTCTGTGGATAATATTTATTTGTAAATATTATTTCAAGCAACATTAAAATGGAAATTAAAGTCGATGAAACAACCAAAAAATGCATTAAAAAGATGGGAACGGTAAAGGTACATAAATGTATATAAAATTTCCTTTTGCCATAATATAAAATGCCTTCTATTCTAAATGGCAGTGTTCTAAATTGAAAAGGAAAAATGCCAAACATTATTAACGCCGCTCCATAATTATGAGGTGCAAAGTGTAATGTATTATTATGAAGTCGTAGGCTTCCGCGGCCAAGTCAAGACAGCCCGGACAGCCAAGAATGTAATAAGGCATATTATTATATTCCGATAGTCTCGTTTTGGTTCGTTATGGATGTGAAACATTAGAGAAAGCAATGAAAAATATATGTATTTATGTCAAATTCAGTATTTAAAATGTGAATGACTGAGAAAAGCCAACAAAAACGATACACACGTGTTTCTCTACTTTCAAAATGCGAGAACGTAAGACCTTTCACTTTCATGCACTTTTAAAGATGCATCACCCTTTAATGCACCATTGACGAATATTTTTAAGTAATCAAAAAATATTTGAAATATCGTGCGAGGGTGGAAAGACGCAATAATTTGTAGGTAGATTGGCACGTCAAGGTTCTCAAGATTTCGTGTGAAAATGCAGTACACGATGGGGTGGAGAAACGCCGCCTTTTGTCCCATAGGATCCATACCACAATGAACAACACAAAAGGTTTTCCAGAGCACAGTACTTGACGTCACCTGGGTTCATTCGCCCAGCCAGGGGGGGGGGTCGCTTCGTGCGCGACAGGTAGCATTGCGGATTAAAAGGGTTGCAGGATGCTGCAGGTAGAAAGCTCAATGAAAAGTCCTTTCTTACTTGCTTCTAACAAGGACAGCTTTTCCGTCAGCCAAAATTACAATCTTCACTCCTCTTTCTTTAATTTTGTTAGTAGATTTCATAAAATAATATAGTACACTATTCCACTGTTAAATGTTTATTGTGATGGCATAAGTATGCTATGAAACACAAGAATCTGAATTTTCACTCACTCACAATTCTATTAGAAATGTTATTGAATAAATGAATTGATAATGAAATAAATATTATTATTATAGGTATTATATATATATATATATATATATATATATATATATATATATATATATATATATATATATATATATATATCTTTGCAATAGTGAAGAAAGGTCGGGCTGCTGGTACATGTAAATATTGTATAAAAATAAATATAAAATATAGTACAGAAAACTAATATAATGCATAAATAAAATATACCCAAAACCAGAATGATTCGTCTTTTGTTCCTTTTAGACAATCAAGGTGGATAAACAATCAACTAAATCCAGTACTTACCTTTTATTCAATGAAACAAATTACTAATTTCAAAATCTTCTAATATAAATATTTACTTACTGTTAATCAAACCATCCTTTCCTTCCGCCAGAACGCGTATTGCTGTTTCTGTTGTGAGCCTAATTTTTGGAATATAGATGCCGGAATATTTTTTTCTTAGGTTTAAAACTAAGTTCTTTGTTGTCTTCCTAGTTCACTTGAATTTATGCGCCAGATTTGAAATCGGCAATTTTTGGGAAATTCACTGAGCCTAAATTCAGGAATAGAGGCATTTTTAAAGGTAATTTACCTCAAATTAGTCTTTGAGGAAGAATTTTTGAAATATAGTTTGGGTGAGATTGGTTTCTAGGCGCTACTAGTTTTAGACAGCTATATTTTCTCTTTTTCTAATAATCATATGACATCTATTTTCACTCCAATTTCTTAAATATTCATCCTTAGCTAGCCTGATGAAGGAACAATAAAGTTCCAAAACGTTGTGAACTAAGAAACTTTTAATGAAATGATCAACAACCATGAACCATTCCTAGAATATACTTCCTCTATACTGCATATGCAGTAGCAAAAAAATAAAAATTGTATGCATCAGTTTAAAAAAGCATTTTATTTTGATAAAAAGTTAATGAATAATTTCGTTCGCATTGTATCGTATCTGTGGATTTGCTGTGAGTTTTTAACAGAGATGCTCCTGTACGCACATCTGGCATTACTCCTTTCTTATTTGTAGAATTAAGTAAAAAACCATTTCAGTAGGAAATTAATACGTAATTAGTGCACTATTGTAGAGATTTTTAATCTCTCCAAGAGAGTTACACTAGGTGTAAGTGAAGTATCTACGTTTGCACTTGTTTTTAATGGCTCATAACGTAGTAATTCACATCACGGTACAAAATAAGTACATAATTGTGGCATTATTACAATTTTAAATTTTTAGCAATCACGTCAGGTTTACGTAGAGTTGCCTCCCCTACTTTTTCGACGTTTTTCATTGTTGATAATAACAAGTACAATTTTTTGTGCGATATGAAATTAGGTACTTACAGTAATTGGTAAAAATATTATAGAATATTTTAGTTTGAATATCAGAGAAGTGCGGGCACCAACTTGACAAATGTTCCTGGCATTGAATTCTAAGTACCGAAAGAGGACTGGATGTTCCTATAGAGAAGAATGAACTTTCAAATAATGGAGACGCTTGTGCTTAGCAAATGGCAACTAAGGAATGTAAAATATATTAAGAGCTTCCAGGAAATTCCAAAAACGCTTAGGGGCGTCAGACCACCCCTCTCCCTCCCGTCTTTCCGGCTGTGACATTCTTCTTGTAGGTTTCCGAGCCTTCCATCCGCCAGTGGGCTAATCTCCGGCAAGCCTTGTCTATATTCGCCAGGGCAGGTGTCATAAAGCTTTGTAAATGACATCAATCTCGAAAGGCCGGGCGTTAAGATTTACCCTTCAGATTCAATTTGAGAAAGAATATATGTAAATGTAAATTAAATGACTAAAGTACTTCTTATTGACATTTGCTTTCAATTCGGCAATGGATTTTGGTATAATTAAATTTATTTACGGTCAGTAATGTTTAATTATTGGACTACAATACTCAATAATAGCAACTTCAGGTACCGTTGAACGTTGCAATTTCGGAACCCTAAAGTTCAGGCTTTGATGCCGAATTGATTCAGTGCTTTTAAAAAACGTTCCGTTAATTCGAAACATTAATTTATCCACAATAATGAAACAGTGATACGAGGTACTGAGTTTGAAATCTAATTCTTCTACCGTATTATTTTCTCATGTACGTACCATAGAGAGAGTACGTATACCATACGAATTACCATGCCATACGAATTAAAATGCGTAGTGTGCAGAAAGTTACGTTATGGTGCGGTAAAAGAATGGAATTTGTTTTACAGGAAAACTGATGTAGTGGATTGTTCAAAGAAAATTGGATAAATTCTGTTCCAATATATTATAATATACTTCGCCTTAGACGTTTTACAATGATTGCGAACTGGGCCCTTGTTACCGTATTTAGTTAATGCAGATTATTGAAATGCATATAATGACATAACAGCCATATAGACGTACTTTAATATTTCCAGAACTTGTCGGTCTTTATATTATACAATTGTAAATTTCACCTTTCGAGTATTTACAGAAAAGAAACAAATTTTGGGGAACTCTTGAGCAACAAACCGAGGCAATTCCTATGGTGCTATTTTTTATTTGTGTCCTACAAATTTATTTGTTTTCTTACGTTTACGATACAACGATATCAAGTTGTCATCGCGTTTGCGAAAAAATTGCATTTTCGATAATATTTGAAGAGCAACAAAATTGGTTTTTGTAAAGTCTGGAGCGACAAAAACGACAAATTCCTATGAATTGTTATTTTTATTTATGTCTGTAATTAGTAGTTAGTTTTCTTGCCTTTGCGATGCTAACGATATCAAGTTGGCATCGCGTTCTAAAATGCATTTTCGTTAATATTTGAAGAGCGACAAAATTGTTTTTTTGTAAAGTCTGGAACGACAAAAGCGACAAATTCCATGGTGTTGCATTTATGTCTGTAATTGATTTGGTTTTCTTGCGTTGCAATGCTAACATGATATCAAGTTGGCATCGCGTTTTGAAAAAATGCATTTTCGTTAATATTTGAAGAGCGACAAAATTTGTTTTGTAAAGTCTGGAGCGACAAAAAGCGACAAATTCCCTATGGTGTTATTTTTATTTATGTCTGTAATTGGATTTGGTTTTTCTTGCGTTTGCGATGCTAGCGATATCAACGGCATCGCGTTTGCAGAAAAATGCATTTCGATAATGTTTGAAGCGACTAAAATTGTTTTTAGTAAAGCCTGGAGCGACAAAAAAGCGACGAATTCTATGGTGTTATTTTTTATTTATGTCTGTAATTGGTTGGTTTTCTTGCGTTTTGACTAACTTGATATCAAGTTGCTCAGCGTTTTCTGAAAAAAATGCATTTTCGTTAATATTTGAAAGAGCGACAAAATTTGTTTTTGCTTAAAGTCTGGAGCTGACAAAAAAGCGACAAATTCTATGGTGTTATTTTTATTTATGTCTGTAATTGGTTGCTTTTGTTGGTTGCGGTGCTAACTTGATATCAAGTTAGCGAATCTGTCACCAGAAGTCAATGAAAAACAAATTTTATTTTGCGTAACAAATTAGCGACAAAAAAAGCGACAAATTTTGATCTGATTTAATAATTTTAAGCTTTTACGATTCTAACTTTACGGAGGTAAAAATTTCTTGCCGTTGGCTTCCTCGTTTTTTCGGATACCAGCCAATCACAGGTCGTTCCCAAGCTTATCTTTCAGATTTCTTATTCGTGGATAAGCGTTTCGCTCGGCGCAGCCACGGCCGGCGTCGAACAGTGACAGGGTTCTCGCGCCCCGTTCAGAGTGTGAACTGCCGAAGACAATTATTTTAGGAATTTTATGCATGGTCAGTCCGTTACCAGGGCGTATATTCGAGCTCGTCAATATATATATATATATATATATATATATATATATATATATATATATATATATATATCATCTTGAGATTTTTGGAATGCATAGTGATTATCATCAGAGCTATCTGAAATAAAATACAGAAATACATGGAATATAAAATGAAATACAAAACATTTTGTAAATCTTGTGTATCATTTACACTTCATTTTATATTCCATATTGTATTCCTGTTTTCAGACAGCGCCGATGATGATCACCAATCGAAAAGAGATTCAGATTTAAGACAAATCTGATACCAGACAACACCGTTTATGTATTTCACTATAAATGTATGTTTCAACATATTGCTGTTAGAAAAATTGAATTAAAAGTAGAGATAGAACACTGTAGTAGGTTAAGAAACAATTGTTGTCAAGGTTTTTTTAACGCTTTTGTTTTTTTCATTTAATGTCAAAAAAATATTGGTCTCGTTATGTTTCTGATACTAATTGCGACGATAAAAATTACATTTAAAAATTCAGAAGCACAAGCAAGAGGTGATCTAGACATTTGCACTGTAGGTCAAAGAGAGCAGGGAGCACTTGATTGAAATGGAAGTCAATTGACCATAAAGCTGTTACTATATTGCAGAGAAAGATTCAATTTAAAAGGTGTACAAAGCATTGAAAAAGCACCACTTAGTTAGTTTGCCCTCTTTCTTTACTGTAATAAAAATTTAAGTTAAACTTATATTTAAAATAGTGTTTGGTGAATTCCACCTTCATAATGCCACACTTAAAAACAACAAAGGGGCGGCACTACTACAAAGTCAGTAAATTGCAGATCAACGTAGTTACCTTTTCTAAAATAGAAGACTTCTTGGTGTTGATGGTTTCGTGACATCTTCCAATGTTTCTGTAAAAGTGTTAGATGGGCTGAAAAAATGTTGCGGAGAGCTTCTCTTGTCATTAGTTTCTGGCCACTTAATTCCATATCTTCGGGAAAAAAGTGTGAACCAATAAAATTCGGGAAATATATGAACCGGATATTGGTATGAGTTTTCTTTTATATTGGCGTTAAACGTGCCTTTATGAATAACTTGGATTACAAATTCAATAAAAAGAAAATGAAGTAACGGATTGTCAATTTTAATATAATGTTGAATTACAAAACATACTACAGGAACATTGATACACAAACTTGACGACTAGTCGACCACAGTGATTACCCCATAAATACTTTACATGAAAGTAAAGTCTCTGTTCTTCAAGATGGTAAAAAATTTTGCCCTTACCAGCCTAATTTTTTAATAAAAAAAGTTCAAATTCGTACAGGCTCTTGTGAAGAAACATTTGCAGGCACACTTTTTAACTTATTGAAGAAGATTTTCGGTGAAAGCACCCTTTTCTTTTATTTAATACGTAGTACATTTTTTTAGGAGCAGATTATATTGAATGTAACATACCTCACCGAGCATTCTGAGGAGTAAAGGATAAAAAACCTCCCGCGAAATTCATCGCAATGGGAAGTACTGGCTCTCAGCCTAGGAGTTATGTTGTAGAAATTATATTGTCAGCACTGTTTCTCTTTGGGTACGAGAGAAAACTGCCCTAACTAAAAATTTTATGCCACACACTATTTGACGATAACTCACTTTCTTTGTAAACGATGCAGACTAATACTGAACTCAGAAAGAAACGTACGGGCGCCGAAGTCAACGTAACATCTATTAGATATTAAGAACGTACAAAAATGAAAAATCATGTGAGAGACTAAATTTATTAGTAAACATTTTTTCTAGAGTAACAATTCAATACTTCTCTTTAAACTATTTACAAATAATTATTTAAATGCTCCGTTTTACAAGCAGCTATTGTTAATCCATAGATGTAATAAATGGTTGAGTGTTTGACTAGCGACTGACACGAACATACCACCTTAAATAGTGGTTTAATCAAACAAACTTAAAATAATAATTATCAACCTTAGTAAAATTTAATAACTAAATTAACCAATATTATGAATGCAAAGCACGAAAGGTAATAACTAACCAATATGTTTCCCATTGTGGCGCAAATTAGAAAAAAATTACATCGAAGCCCAATACAGCTATTCACCATCACGGCCTGGCTAATTCAGCAATTGACAAACTGTTGAAATTGATTAACAAGAAGAAATCATGGCAACCTTATAACACTGGCACCGCGGCAGGATGGCGATGAAATTTAAAGATTTAGGCTTCACTAGGCGCCATCCCTTCGAGAGGATTCGTTGGCGGTCTAGAACTGTATATCTTCGCGTAATATCGAAGTGTAGTGATTAATTACGTACTGGAAGTTTTCGTGTGCAGGTTAGTAGTAGGAAAGCTAAGAGTGTTATTGTTATGATATTGGGTTATTAGTGGATAGTGAATTATGGATGGAAAGTTAATTATACAGCTAAAAGTTTAAAGTTGTTTAAATAGGAAGACGTGTAATGCAAATAACAGTTAAAGTATGCTGTCAATTCTCTGGTGCCTTGAAGTTTGAAGTCTGTTATTACTTTGAAACATTGTTAACAGCAACAGTTGCTTATTAGTCAGTTTACAAATTTATCGATTTATTGAATTTTTTGAATATAACATGTAGTGTTTCTAACGAATGAATGCTTACTTTACCTAGGTAAGACATTGCTAAATTTGCTTAGCATTAACTATTAAAGTAATGGTTAGTTACGTCTAGGTTTATAAAATTATAGGTTCCTCTTATTATTGAAAATTAAATTATAATATCTTTTCTATCAAATTCTTTATTTCATTACTTAGCGACGTCTCAGAGGGAGGTTAGCCCCATCATCAGGCAAGTTACCAGTATAATGTTTAATATATTTCCATAGATATTGGATTTCTTATTATGGAATATGGTGATATATATTGGTGTCGTACATATCAAAATACCAAAAGAGGTTTACATTTTTATTTAGTTTTATAACGTTATGTTTCGCAGTCGAAGTCATGTTATTACCAATTGACTGTGACCTTATGTTTATGATAACAATAATGAGTGATTTATGTTTGATTTTCCGAAATCTTATGATATGCTTATGGTTACTATATTCTCTGATGAAGTAATACAATATTTATGATAATATAATAATTATTATTCTGGCAACTTATGATAATAAGGCTAAGGTCGCTCAGAAACGTCGCTAAATTACAAAGAATTTGATAGAAAAGTTTTGCAATTGTCAATAACAAGCAACTATAGTTTTACCATCTTTATGAGCAGTTCTCAAAGTGAGTATTGAACGATCTGAAGTTTCTTACACCCCCGCACGTCAAGCGCTAAATTTTGTGTAGTGTGTCACATCCGGTATGTATGCTTGTTTTCAGAAGTTTCCACGCACGGAAGATACTTCAATAGCATTTTGTGGCAGGGCTGGCCATTTTGCACTTGGCAAGTGAAGTCAGATTATCCCATTCGTTGTCATGGCGGAAGGAATTGGTTGCCAGAAAGGTAAATGCGAACAGTGTTTTCTTTTTAATTTTTTATAGAATTGTTTCTTATTTAATTTTCCTGGCTTCAAAACTATGCAACATTACTCATTATCAGCCATTAATTTTCTAATTTGCAGTCCTAGATATATTCCTTCCTTATTTTTGCTTCAATGATACTTGAGAACTTCTTTCTAAAGTACATGAATCCACGTGAAATTTTGTCTATAATTTTCACAAAGTTTTAGATGATGCTCAATTTAATGCGCAGTGGAGACAGATGTACAAGTTTGAGATTAAAAAGGCGATTGTAACTAAATTTCTCTGTCCAGGCAGTTTAATTGATTGAGCCAATAATTTCCCAAGTTAGTATTCTCTCTCTTGGTCCCACTCCTGAGGCAGCAGCTGTGGTTGTACCAGAGCTCCGTAGAACAGAATTGAAATTTCCTTAAATGTCACACATTCCATTTGAATTTCTCATGTTGATAAGTGCGAGGAGCACTAAAGTTTTCATTTGTCTCCCTTCAAGTTAACTACTTGAACATACGTCCTACATAAAATTTTAACTATTTTTTACGTAAAATAAATTAATAAATAAACAATCGGAACAGAAGGAAGGGTACTAACTAAAATGATGAAAGTACAAGCCAAATCGAAAATCACGATGCTCAGATGAAGAGAAAAATGACGTAAATTACATAACTCTAAGGATAATCTATGGCAGAGATACGACAGAAATATGTTTTTGCATGTTTATTTTTTTCTTAGCATCTATTGCGTGTATCAGGCTGAAAAAATTGCAGAGACGGAGAAACATAGTTCAATTTGAAAGTATTTTGTCAACAAATTTTGACACCAAATTCATATAGAAAAACAGTGTACAAAATTTTGCAAATTCATTTTAAACGTGATAACGATGAAGTACCCCCCTCAATTTCCCCTAATTTTCTGTAACATTTTTATTTCCAAATTTTTTAAACAATGCAGACGGTAGTGAAAAATAACAAAACTATTTTTAAGTTTAAACATTTTAAAATTTGCGTATAACTTCGTTTTTAAACGTAATGTTTGCTTTACTAGGTAAGACATTGCTAAAGAATTTGCTTAGATTAACTATTAAAGTAATGGTTAGTTACGTATGGTTTAAAAAATTATAGTTCCTCTTATTATTGAAAATTAAATTATAATATCTTTTCTATCAAATTCTTTATTTCATTACTTAGCGACGTCTCAGAGGGAGGTTAGCCCCATCATCAGGCAAGTTACCAGTATAATGTTTAATATATTTCCATAGATATTGGATATCTTATTATGGAATATGGTGATATATATTGGTCGTACATATCAAAATACCAAAAGAGGTTTACATTTTTATTGAGTTTTATAACGTTAAGGTTCGCAGTCGAAGTCATGTTATTACCATTGACTGTGAACCTTAACGTTTTATGACCCAACAATAATGAGTGATTTATGTTGATTTTTCGAAATGTATGATATGCTTATGGATTACCATATTCTCTGATGATAACCCAATTTATGATAATATAATAATTATTATTGTGGCAACTTGCTTGATAATGGAGCTAACTTCGCTCCGAAACGTCGCTAAGAAAAGTTGCAAAGAATTTGATAGAAAAAGAATTTTAATTGTCAATAACAAGAGCAACTATAATTTTACCATCTTTATGAGCAGTTCTCAAAATTGCGTGTGTGAACGATCTGAGAAGTTTTCTTACACCCCCGCGTCAAGCGCTAGAATTTTAGTGACAGTGTGTCACGTCAGTAGCATGTATGCTTGTTTTCAAAGTTATCCACCGGAAGATACTTCAAAGCATTTTGTGGCAAGGGCTGGCCATTTTGGCAAGTGAGTCAGATTACCCCATTTGTTGTCATGGCGGAAGGAGGTGGTTTGCCAGAAAAGGTAAATGCGAACAGTGTTTTCTTTTTTTAATTTTTTTATAGAATTGTTGCTTATTTAATTTTCCTGACTTAAACTATGCAACATTACTCAACAATATCAGCCATTAATTTTCTAATTTGCAGTCCTAGATATATTCCTTCCTTATTTTTGCTTCAATGATACTTGAGAACTTCTTTCTAAAGTACATGAATCCACGTGAAGTTTTGTCTATAATTTTCACAAAGTTTTAGACGATGCTCAATTGAATGCGCAGTGGAGACAGATGTACAAGTTTAAGATTAAAAAGGCGATTGTAACTAAATTTCTCTGTCCAGGCAGTTGTTCAATTTGAGCTGACCATTTTCCCCACAAAAGTTTCTATTCTCTCTCTTCGGTCCCACTCCTAAAGACAGCAGCTGTAATTTGTGTACCAGAGCTCCACGTAGAACAGAATTGAAATTTCCTTGAAATATCCACATACATTCCATTTGAATTTCTCATATTTGATAAGAGCGAGGAGCACTAAAGTTTTCATTTGTCTCCTTCAAGTTAACTGCATGAACATACGTCCTACGCAATTTTAACTGTTTTTTACGTAAAATAAATTAATAAATAAACAATCGGAACAGAAGGAAGGGTACTAACTAAGGCGGTGAAAATGCCCCCAAACCAAATCGAAAATCACGATGCTCAAAGATGAAGAAAAAATGACGTAAATTCACAAAAAAACCAGCCTCCTAAGGACAATCTATTGCAGAGATACGACGAGAAATGTGTTTTCCATGTTTTATTTATATCTTGGCATCTATTGCGTGTATCAGGCTGAAAAATTGCGAGACGAAACATAGTTCAGTTTGAAGATATTTTTGTCAACGAATTTTGACACCAAATGCATAAAGAAAAACATTGTATAAATTTTTGAAATTCATTTTAAACGTGATAACGATGAAGTACTGCCTCAATTTCCCCCCTAATTTTCTATAACATTTTTTTATTTTCCAAATTTTTAAACAATGTAGACGGTAGTGAAAAATAAGAACTATTTTTTAAGTTTAAACATTTGAAATTTGCGCCTAAATGTGAATGGAAAAACTTGTTTCACCAATGTTTAAACAGTTTATATTAAATAGTATTGAATGGTCTTACTTACCAGAATGATATGAAACTTTTTGTTGACAAATGTTTGTTTTATGTGTCAGAATCTCTTTGCAACCAGAGCCACAAAATGAGGGAGACGAAGACTTTATGGAAACATTGATTCTCGTGAGCTTCCGAGATTTGTTACTCCGTTTGCCATGCACTGAATATAGAGTGTTTCTGATATTATTTAAGTCTGTTTAGGCTACATGAGGAATGTGCATACTATTTCCTGTTTCGCGACTTGACCGGCTAGCACATTGCCTGCGATTGCCACATAACCCGGTACCCAACACACTACTAGGTCATACTGGCGAGACAATAGACGTGACACAGGTGTGTAGTTTTGATGGTGATATACATCGACTCTTTAAACGGGACACAATATCACCCAAACAGGATGTTCAATATAAAACGGTAAGTCGTAACGAAGCTCCTGATTGGATGACGGTGTCCCCTTGTCGTTTTTCTCGTGACGTCGGGGAGACAGGACATTTAAATCGGATAATAGTTATCTATTACTGCCACCCGTCTCCGCCTCTTCCGGGAAAAGTCAAGACCGCCTAGTCCCAAAAACGACAGTTCCAAAGACTGTCACAGTCAATATGGTCCTTTTAATTTTAAATCAAATGATAGAAAGTATAATTTTATACTCAAATTACTGTAAAACTATAATATATGATACATCACTGCACTCCTCTTTTCATGATCTAACCATTGCTAGTGAGAAAAATATAATTTTCATTTAAAAAAAATAAAAAAAACATTAAATTTCTTGAAAACTAAAAATATTTCAAAGAATATTTCTAAGGCACACTATGTGCCTTATCATTCCCACATTGTTG
This sequence comes from Teleogryllus oceanicus, assembly GCA_964035755.1. Taxonomy (NCBI): domain Eukaryota; kingdom Metazoa; phylum Arthropoda; class Insecta; order Orthoptera; family Gryllidae; genus Teleogryllus; species Teleogryllus oceanicus. The sequence continues at coordinate 323,472,243 of CAXIVR010000001.1, read as the reverse complement.
AGCAAAAACTGCATATCGATATTATGAACTGTTAATAAGTTATGGGGTGGCCCATAATTGAGGATAGTGTTGCCAGATGATTATATAAATATTCCAGTACCAACCTTCAAGAATCCTGGTCAAAATTCATGGTACCAATGACAATTAATTTAAATTCTGAAATTGTTCATATTATAATTCTAATTTTTTACTCTATATTAATTATTTTAAATTAATAAACTAAATGGAAACTTGACAATCTTTTTTTTCTACTATATCATCACTGAGAAAATACCCCCTTTTTCCATGGACTTAAAATCTGGTACTGGTATCTCATTAATATCTTAGTAAAACTACCAGGATCTGGTACATCTGGCATCCCTGTTTGGTAAAACATTCGGAATTCATTATCATTTTACAATTTTAAAGTGTTGTTTCTGCAATTTTGAGCAAATGTTTAGCAAATGATTTCTTTAGAACTGAATTATTATTATTATTATTATTATTATTATTATTATTATTATTATTATTATTATTATTATTATTATTATTGTTATTAAAATATCTATTTTATGCATTTGTTAATTTTTTTTAAATTAACAATAGTATTCTTTTTTCTTCTGTAATATATTGAAGGTATATAAAATCGTAGTTATCAAGGAGAACTATTCAGGAAGAGGATGGCTTTGGTAGTGAGGCCATTATGTTGTAAATCTGCTTCTTATTATATCTGAGCTTTTGGTGTATTGATATAATGTTTTAGGACACAGTTACTTCCGAATTAGTGGTGCCATACATAATCCGAATAGAAGAACTAGAAAAAGTTCTTCAAGCTAAAGTAAGTATAACTAAATCGTATAAAAACAATTTTACCTCTTTTTATTGTCGATTCTCATAAAAAGTGGATGGAATTAAATCACTAAACTTTTAAAAAATGTTTTTTTTTTTTTATTTTTTTTTCTCATTTTATATTTTAATGATTGCTTAAAATAGAAAAGAGAAAAGTGTCTCTTTATTTATATATTTTTTCTGCAATTTTAAAAATGTAATGGTAATAGGGTTATCATTTTTCTATTTACTATATATGTTTATTGAGAAGAACCAAAATGTACAATAAAGTGCCTTAGAATGTGCAATAAAAATTCTTTCCTTTTAAGTGCCTTTATTTGTGATTATTATGCTCAAAGTTATGATATTCTGTGTGAGTGAAAGTGTGAATGTACATAATTAGTGGTGGAAATGCAAACATTTCTGTTTTTAGAAGAAGCTTATTGTAATTTTCTTGGTTTATTAAATTATAGAACTTGAAGCTTAACACTTTACGTGAAGAAATTAAATATTCTAAGAATGAATTGTCTCGTGAAGCAGAAAAGCATCAAAGTGCCTGTGAGGTAAATGCAGTTTTTTGTAGTTGATTACTTTATCTTCTTTTCACTTTCTCTTTTATCTTCTGAATTGCACCTAAGCAAATTAAATATTTCTCTTGTGAATTTGTCAAATAATTAAAGTCTGCTGCTAATAATGTTTTATTCTTGAACTTACATTTTTTTCTAGGCAAGGGATGAGAATCAATTTAAGATAATGAAGATGGAGAAGGAAATGTCTGTACTGAGGGAAGATAATAAAAATTTATTATTGGAGATTAAACAACACGAAATTTCTAAAAGATATGAGGATCTTTCTCTCAAGGCACAAGTATCTAGTTATACAAACCAGATAAAGCAGTATGATGAAAAACTAAAGGTGAGTTATTTGTCTACTCTAAGTGGAACCTGTATACTGAATTGTATATGTGTATTAATCCATTTGAAGTACCTTTATTTTATGCATATTTGAGTGACAGAATCATTAACATAATTATATTCAATGAAGGAACTTTGATGAATGTATACTTGATGAATGAAAGTTGAAGAGTTGTTGCTCTTGTTGGAGTTCTTGTTATTGGGCTATTTTATTAATTACTTATGTTTGTAATAATACATTGTGGATGTACTAGGCTTGTCAGTCACAAATAACAGGCTAAAGATGGAAGCCAGAGAAGTCCATTGAAAAACGAACAAAGTCCTCGAAAAAGCCATGAAGACTGTCAGCAAATTTTACAATTAGAAAATGATATAAAATTGCTAAGTTTGGAAAAAAAAGGATTTAAAATTAAAATTGGAAAAAAATCAGAAATCAGAAAAACTAAAACTGAACATTTTGAATTGCAAGCTAAGACCTGCACTGACAAGCTCCAGGAATACAAACTCATAATTATGGTGAGTTTTACAATTAACTTCCTGCATATGTTTAAGAACATAAAATAATAAGTTGTTTTAACCTGGGAGTGCCTGCAATAGATTTGTGTGATCCATGTCCGTCAACTTTGTGTTCCTGAATTATTGCAATGCCATTTGCAGGATTCATTTGGGGGTCATGAACAAAGTAAATAAAATACTATTTCCGTAAATAGAGCTTCAGGAGAGGTATGAGTCTTCCTATTGCAGGCACTCCTGTGTAAAATAAAAATGGAGGGAGTTAAGAATTAATAAAGAAACAAGAGAATAACGACTCATTCAGGTATATAAGTAATGAATAGATTTTTTGTATATATTAATTTGGTTAAGGTGTTGAAAAGTTGCTTTTAATTATATTTCTAGAAACTTCGTGTCAGTTCTTGCTTTGTTTCTGATGGTTTTATTTTTGCCATGTTGAGTGCGAAGTTTAGGGAGATACATAATATTTTCTTGTAAGTATTTTGGAACTTATTTTCAGGATTACGAATCAAAAATTGGGCATTTTAAATCTGTGATACAAGATTTGGAAAGCACATCAGAGAAACAGATCAGTGAAATAAAGAATTTACAAGATGAACTTGAAACTCAAAGAGGTACTGAGAAAAGATCAGAGGTAAATTTTGCATTTTTGATACTTGTATACCGATTTTAGATAATATTTTTAAATAAAGAGGAATTGTTTAAAAAATTGCATTTATAGAAATTTATTAGAAAAAAGTCAGTCAACATCTAATGAGCCTTTTATTCTAATTCAAACTAGTTATTTTGTGAAGTTATATCAAGTATTTTACATCAACTAATTTATGGTAATCAGCTGGCGCTCCCTGCCGAAGTTAATACCCCTACTTTTCTGACACACTAGAGTCATTTAACTCTAGCCTCCACGTCCTGACCCCAGCACTTAATCTTGCAACCTGTGGCCTGTGGTGGCACAGGAAACCATTTACAGGTAGAGAGGTTAAGTGCCAGCTAGGTTGCTCCTATGTTGTGACCATTCAGCGCATTGTAGAGCTTCTCTCCCTCTGGCATGCAGTCAGTCACATTCATGACATTCAGGCAGGGAGGAGTCTGGGAGGGAATGAGATATTGAAGGTACAATGGTTTGGGTCAGACCCCACCATGCCAAACACTAAAGTAAACTTTCTTGTCTGAGTGGGATTCAGACCCACAGTCTTTGCAGCTCACAGCTACAGCCATAAACACTATGCTGTAGGGTCCGGCATGTTATGAGAAAATAGTGTCTTTTATTCAGTTTGTGCATTATAAAATAATAAGTCTCACTTTGTTCGCAAAATGGACCAAAACAAGGAATGACTAACAAAGTTGCTATGTTGGAATAAAATCCGTTTCATTATATTTTTAATATTAGTGAGCAAGATTCAACTGAATTTATTTGAAAGTGTTTGTTTCTTTAAAAGTAGTTTTCAGACTGTTTATATGTGTTTTAGGAAATGAGTTTAAAAATTGCCCAGCTTCAGAGTGAAATTGAAATAATGAAGTTGTCGAACAAGAAACAAAGTCACGCAGGTGAGAACCTTGCGATGAAGTGTATTTTTTGTGTGTGTTTGTTTTTGGTTTCTTTCTCATATTTTATAATAATATTTGTATTAATAGTATTAGTAGTACTGATATCATGGATTACCATACTTTATAGCATCTTCTGAGATTAAAACCATGCCAGCAACAGAATCTGTTTCCAAAGAAGTCATAGAAATACAAGACTGTCGAAATATTTTGAAAAAATATTCCGAACAACATAGAAACCTTCAAATGTAAGTAGGCCTATTTTGCAGAATGTAGACATTTGTGATTTGAGAACTTGTACATGATTATTTAAAATTCAGTTCATTGGTATAGTATGCCCAATTCCATTCTTATCTTTTTGATACTGAAGTTTTCATGTGTTATGTTACAAGTATATAAATTAATACAATGCGTAGTGTGGCATATTTTCAAAAATTGAAAAATCTTTTGTTTGGTCACATGTTGTAAAATGACCTGATGGTTGTGAAACCTAGATGTGAACATTGCTTGCTGTAGATATCAGCTGTAGAAAAGTGCCTTTTGACAAGTTCTATTTTTTCAGTGAAGACATTAATTATTTTATTTTTAAATTAAAACATGCTACAGGGAGAATTGAATTCTGAGCAGGTCTTTTTAATTCCATGATCCCTATCGCATGCCGTATAATATTTGAATTTTGAAAACAGAAATAAAATGAGTATTTTTTTGCAAGGATTGTTAACAAAAAATTTGCTCCGATGTAATAAAATCTATTCTGAAGGGTTATTCATCAATAAATTATCCCTTATCATGTCCTTCATGAAGGAATAATACTTCCTGCCACAACAACATGGAGAATGACAATTTAAATAATTATATTTCCCACTGATTTCTAGAAGACATGTACAGATAATGAAGTTACATTTATTTATTTATTTATTTATTTTATGTCAAAAAAACAGTTAAAAACTGCGTATGGCGTGCTATGGGGAAAAGTGAATTGTGTGCATATTTTCAAAATTCGGGACCCCTACACTAAGTCTAATACTACTTAAATTTTAAATTTTTTGGGAAAGGGGAGAAAAAACAAAAAACTCCGATGTAATAAAATCTATTTGCAAGGATAAACAAGCAATAAATTTTGAATTTTGAAAGGGAGAAAAAAAACAACAAAAAACTCCCATGTAATAAAATCTATTTTCAAGGATATATAAGCAATAAATTTTGAATTTTGAAAGGGAGAAAAAAACAACAAAAAAACTCCCATGTAATAAAATCTATTTTCAAAGATAAATAAGCAATAAATAAAATGAAGTTACATTTATGTCCAGAACAAAAAAGGGGCCATCTCAGCATTTGCTCAATATAAACTAAATTTAATATAAACTAGGAAAATAACATTTTATTTTAGCCCTATTTATTAATGTATAATTAAGATTTAATTGTGAAATAAGAAAAAGAAATCATTTTTAACAAAAAAAAACTAAGATTTAATTGTGAAATGATACAGCCTCTCATGTGCGAAATACAAAGACAGACTTAGGTCATCTCTCAGGTCAGATGGGAGATAGCTCGATGAAGGACACTAAGAAAGGTTCTCTTCAATGGAACCAATAATTATTATTTCATATTTCAACTTTTCCGAGTTTAAATTAAGGGAGGTTTCAATACATACAACGTATGCAAAACGAAAACCTTGAACACAAAACATTTACAATAATAAGAATAGAATTTAATACAGTTGTTTTAAATATATATATATATATATATATATATATATATATATATATATAAAAACAAAAATAATAATTTAAACAATAAATATCAGTTATGAAATGATATTTGATTAATAAACATTTGTGAGATATTATAACTAAAGCAACCTATTTTGTCAACATGTATGGATGGAAAGCTATATTTCTTCATTGAAAATACCGGTATAATACCGGTATAACCTATGGACGTCCATCCGGTATAGACGTCCTTAAAATTATTTTCCCGGTATAAATGAATAAAGTTATTTGAAAAGGTATGGAAAAATACCGGTATTATACCGTTTTTTTTCCCAGTTAATACCTTTTCGGTCCCTGTTTGAAACATCTGATATTGTACTATTTAGTGTTTTTTATTGCAAGGATGTTCGTATATCCGCAAAGAAACCTTCTTCCGTTTCGAATCGTCGAGGGCATATCTTTACGAAAAAGTAGAACAGAGTAGGGCCTAAATCGACCCTTTGGGGAACTCCACATGCAACGGGCAAGAGTCGGAAAAGGGGCTACGTAATGTTCCATCATTCCAGTAAGGTATTTCAACTCTCTGAGATCGTTGTTTAAAGGGACGAATATAACCAATCTAGAGCAATAAAGAATTCCATATCAAGGTAATTTGGAAAGAAAATGTCATAATCAATGACGTCAAAAACAGAAAATCTAAAATAATCCAATAGGTGCCTCGTTTTTATCCAATGATGAGGCGACATCTTTAAGAAAAGAAAATATTTCTGTTTTCGTTGATTTTTTTTTTTTAAATCCATGTTGGGAATCTGAAAACGCGTCGTGTTTAGTGAGAAAGGTTTCCATTCGTACGTAAAAAGTCTCTAATATTTTGAAAAAATGATAGAAGAGAAATGGGCGATAATTTGAATTTCATTTTTTTTGCCTTTTTTGAAAAGCGGTTTAATTTAGCTGTTTTTAAAATATCTGGGAAAAGTTCCCGTGCATAAAAATGCATTAAAATATGTGAGTTAACGGTGTATAATGGCATACGCACAAGTCTTTAACAAAGAATCCCGGGAATTCATCTAAACCGGACGAATTTTATTTTTAGTTTCGATTATTTTGAGAATTTCATAGGAAGAAGTTTCGGAAAAGAACATTGTGTCTAAAATTTTGGGTGAACTGTCTGTTTTGAATTTTTGTGCCTGAAGACTCTTAGTGAGATCGGCAGCAATTCTCGAAAAATATTGGTTAAGAGATTAGCCACTGTTGCCGGATCGTTCACATTTATATCGTTATATTTTTTAAAAAAACATTCTCTATGGTTTTCTGGTTGATTTGGTGGTATTTTTATTATATTCCGATTGCTTTTGTTTTATTATTTGAGTTCCAAATATCCTGATCTTTTTTCATTATTTTACCCTCTTTTTTTGATTTTAAAAAAATGTTTTTTTTTTTTAAAGTAGATAGAAATCTTGAATCGCCCGGACATTTAGAAATAAAGTCAAGGGGTACGTTTTTTTTTCCCGATGTTCAAATTTCCCTTTTTGTGATCGGGTTTTACTTTTTGTGAAATGTTTAATTTTTTTTTTTAATAGGAAAGCAGGGTTTTAAAAGAAAAATGAAAGCTTTGAAAAATAAATTATTTTTTTCATTTGTTATTGGGTTATAAACTGCCCCCCATGATTTTTTTCCAGCAAAGTAGTCCGTAAATAACTTTATGTTAACTGTAGTAAATGCTCGGCACTTTCGTTTTTTATTTTTGTGTCAGTATTCATGTTATTAGAAATTTTAAAATTTTTGGCATGTGGTCACTGTAACCTAGATTATTCGTTATTATTTCTATTTATTTTTTGGTTTGTTAATTATAATTTGATCTATTGCTGTTTGTGATTTAAGAGTATTCCGTGTGGGGTACATTCCTGTAATATCTAAATTAAAAGAATAATTAAGTTAAAAATGCTCTTTTTGGGGTTTCTTCCAGAAAATCAATATTGAAATTCCACATAAAAAATGGTTTTAAAAAAGAGAGATTACAAATTTTTGTTCAGAGTTATCTCAGATTTTCACAAAAGGGAAAAATCAAAAAGTTTGTTTTGTTGGGGTCTGTAGACAAAGAAAGATAATTTTGAGCATAGTAAGATGTAAAACTGTTATTTAAAAATTTTTTCAACTGCATATAAATTGAATTCTGACAAGAAGGTGGAATCAATATTATTTCTTACATAAATACACGAACCTCCGTAACCAGGGTTTTTTATTTGATTCCCTTGCTCTACAATACGATCCTGCAAGGAAAAAACAGGAATTTGGAGGGTGTTAGATCAATATGGAAAACCAATGTTCAAAGCAAAGAACATCTATTTGACTGAGATCACCTCTAATCCCTTTTTATCCCGAAAAGCAAAACAAGGGGCCATCTAAGCATTTGCTCAAAGGATCAGGGAAACTGAATGAAAAATCTGATTGAGATGCGGATCATTGAACCAGAAGCAGTGGTAAAATGCGTGTTAAAAGTTGTTTAGAATTATACAGTCCAATTGGTAAATATTACATTAAATATCACTTAAAATTTATGTTTCTTTCTTTTTGAGGCCCAGTATAGGCTGTCACTTTATTTCAATTTTTAAATCCCTAGAAAATTCATTGTTTAATGTCATCTGGCAAAGTGTTGTAAAATAATGTACAAGTATTGCATGTGAATTTTTTGTAGGATTTAAAATACTGTCCCCTGATGAATATGATTATTTATGTGAAAAGTAATAGTTATAAAAAACCATTTTCTAAAAAACCGGGTTTTATTTAAGTTATTTTTGCCCAAAAACCACAGATTTGTAAATGAAGAAAAGGAATGGAAAAATTTTTTTATTAATAAAAAACAGACTTAAAAGAATGACGGGGAGTGAGATTTGTTGGATTCAAAAATTTTTTTTTTAAAATTTAAAAGTCAAAGCTAAAATTTATATTTTTCATAAGAAAAATTATGCCATTTTTGTGCGGGAAAATGAACATTTGTTAAGTAGGAAAAGAATAGGACAAAAATTGACCCCTTCAGGAACCCTAGTGAAATTTGGGTAAAATTAATAAAATAATAATAATAATAATAATAATAATAAAAATAATAATAATGATAAAAATAATAACAAAAAAAAAAATTAATAAAAATTAATAATAATAATAAAAATTTAATTTTTAATTATTTTTTTCTATTTTTATTTAAATACCTCTACTACCACTACCACCACTACCCCCACAAATCCACCCCCCACCCCCACCAACCCCCACCAAAACCTATTTCCCCCCCTCCCCCCACCACTGCACCAGCCCCAAAAAACCACCACAACCACCACCCCCCTACCCCCCCCCCACCCCCCTACCACCACCCACCACCACCACTACCACCACCCCCCACCACTCCCCAAACCCCCACCACCCCCCACCACCCCCACCCCCTACCCCCACCCCCCACTACTACCACTCCCATCACTACCACCACCACCACTACCACCCCCACCAACCCCACCACCACTACCCCCTTTCTCCACTACCATTTCAAACAATTACTACCACTACTACCACTATCCCCCACCACTACCCCCCCAACTACCACCCCCCTACCACCCCCCTCCCCACCACCCCCTCCACCCCCCTCCCCCACCACCACTCTCCACCCCCAAATACCACCACCAAATACCACCACCCCCCCTCATCCACCACCACTACCACTACTACCTCCACTAACATTATTTTACCACCACCACCACCACTACTACTACCAACACCACTACAACCACCACCACTACCACCACCCACTACCACCACCACCACTACCACCATCCCCCTCCCACCCCCAAACACTACCCCCCTACCACTAACCCCAACCCCCACCCAACCTACCACTCCACCACCACCACCCCCAACCCCACCCCCACCCCACCCCCATTTTAAACCACCACTGCCCCCCCTACTACCACCACCCCCACAAAACCACCACCACTACCACCACCACCACTACCACCACCACCACAACTACCCCCAAAGTACTAGTCCCATTACTACCAGTAGTAATTACAAAACTACAACTACTACTAATAATTTTTTTTCCTTGGGGTTTGGGTTATAAAAAATCTCCACCAGAGACGTAGGGAGACGTGTGGCCATATCCCTGGGTAGTGTGGGGGCCTCGCAGCCCCTAAAAAACGCAAACCCCCTTTTCTTCTTGGCCCTTGTCTTCTCTGGTATTGCTTCTTCATCTTTTCCCATCAAAGGGGGGCCCGTGTTCTTGCCCCACAGGTCTCTCTTCTGTACTGTGTAATGTGTCAAGGAAATTCTGTCTTGTGTTTTCCCGGTTTGGTTTGATGGGCCCCATTTGTTCTACGGTTAGTCTGTTTTTATTTTTTTCCCTCGTCGTTTTTCTTCTATCTCATGATTGTGCTACGTATTTCTGGGCGAAAATAGATTTAACGGCTGTTTAATATCTTGTCCACTTTGTTGTCTGGGATTGTTCTCCTAGCTTTGTTTCTACATCGTGCTTTAGTACATGCCGTCTCCTTATTCGAAGAAAGTGTGCGGGGTGTCGCCCTTTTGTGTGGCCGCAATGAAAGGGGGCCTGTCCATTTTCCCCACCCGGGTTTTGGGGGGGGCTGGGAAAGTATCCATACCCCATATCCCATCGGGGTTGGGAATGAAAATCTGTCCGCGGTTTTGTTGTTGCCCAGGGTTTAGCATTTCGGATGATTTTTTTAGTTTGCCCAAACCCCCTTTGTCTCCGTTCTCCCAACTTCTCTGTCACTGTCGAAGAGTGTTTTTTTGTTTTCCCTTTTGGGGGGGTCTTCCGGTCTAAGAGGTTTCGGTCGTATAGATTTTTTCGTTCTTGTGCCAGTAGGTCTTTGGGGGGATTTCCCCCGCGACCACAAAGCGGGCACCCGGAAACTGTTCTATACCCCACTTTTTTGCTCGGTTAATTTGGGCGCCCTCTTCACTAAACGAATATCAGTTGTGTTGAGAAATTTTCGCAGCTCAGCGCGTTTCCCCAGATTTTGCGCTGTATGGCATGATCGATTGGCAATTGACAGCAGGGTTCGTCGTTTATTGATTTTTGGACCCTTTGTTTTACCCCAAAACCCTTCCAGGTTTTAAAACCCTTTTGGGGCCCTTTTTAAAATGCATTTTTATGTTTTTATTTTTACGTAAAAAAAGGTTAAAAACTGCGTATAACGTGCAAATGGGGAAAAGTGAATTGTGGGGCACATTTTCAAAATTCTGTGACCCCTACACTAAGTCATATACTACTTAAATTTTAAATTTTTTGAAAGGAAGAAAAAAAAAAAAACTCCCATAATAAAATCTTTTTTTCAAGGAAAAACAAGCAATTTTAAATTTTTAAAAAGGGAAAAAAAAAAAAAACTATGTAAAAAAAATATTTTTTTAAGGATAAATAAGAATAAATTTTAAATTTTGAAAGGAGAAAAAAAAAAAACTCCCATGTAAAAAAAATCTATTTTCAAAAAATAAAAAAAGTAATTTTTTTTATTTCCCTGCCAGGACAACATGGAAACGATAATTTGAATAATTGTTTTTCCCCACTGAATTTAGGGAAACAAAAAATGAAGTTACATTTATGTCCAGAAGCAAAACAAGGGGCCATCTCAGCATTTGCTCAATGGATCAGGGAATTTTCAAGTATGTGAGCGGTCTAGTGTCAGCCCGAGGTATTTCACACATTTTGCCGCATGAATATGGTGCCCTTGTATTTCCTTAATCTCCACGGAGTCAAGTTGCGTTTTCTCAAAAGGGCTATCTCCGCCAGTTCTAGTTTGATGTCTGTCATCCATGTCTGTATTCGTCTGATCGTCTGGTTGTTTTATTTGTAGGCTCAATAACGTGCAGTCAGTGATGATTGCTGCTAGGTCGTCAGCGTCTCCTACTAGAAAAATCCCGTCGGTATTGTGATCTTGAGAATGGCGTTATAATTTTGCATTCCAGAGGTCTGATCCTAGGATGAATCCTTGCGCCGCTCCTGCTTTCGGTACGTCCATCAGGTAACTGCTCAGGGTGCGCAGTAAGTACGTCGGTACATCAAAGTTTTCCAGGCCCTGCGGGGCGCACGGGGTTGAAGGCATTCCCATTTCCCAGGGAAACGACCGGCACAGCGTTCTGGACCAGTGGTTGCCCTCGTCCGTTTTGGCTGCTGCGTCTGTTATTTTCTTTCTGGCATCCGAAGTTGATGTACCTTTTGAGAAGCCACACTGCGTATCTGATAGACCCCCTGCATTGTCAATTGCTGACTGGATGCGGGGTTCCATGAGCTTCTCGAGGAGTTTGCCCGAGTGTGTGTCGAGCATCACAGTGGTCTGTAGGATGTGGGGGAATGTTCCTGCCATTCCTTCAAGCCTTGAATGCGGGGTTCCATGAGCTTCTCGAAAACCCTTTGCCCTTTCTGAGGCGCATTGAAAATTTAAAGCAGGAGGTGGGTTGGGATTTTTCCAGTTCTTTCAGCTCCTCTGCGGGATATTCCGTCTGGCTTGGATGGTTTTCCCCGTTTTGAAAGGGAACTGTTTTTGGAACGTTTTTTTAGCTCTTTTTGGGAGAAGAGGGGTTTCTTTTTGTTTAGCAGAACTTTCTGTTTGATTTTGCGGGGTGCATTGGAAACAGTGCGTTCACTATGTTATCCGTGGTAATTGTGTCCATGGTCTCCGGCGAAGTGCACGCTCCTAGTTTCTTGGTTACTAGTTTGAATGTACCAAGGATCTTCATCCACGTCCTGAAGTAGCCTGCCCTCATTTTTCGGCTTCGCTTTCAGCAATCGCCTTTCTTAGGTTCTTCATCGCCTGCTTGTAGCCACGGTCTTGGCGTTTGAGTCGAAGGCATTCCCTCCACAGGTCCGCTATCTCACGGTCAGCTATTCCACCAATACACCGGGCCTTGGGTTAAGGAGGTTTGTTTTGTGGGGTTGGGCGTTTCATCGTTGATCACCTTTTGTTCTGTCCCAAAAGCTTTCCCAGTTGCTGTCGTCGGTCCGGGGTTTTTCACTTTTCAGTGGGGTCTTTTTTCTTGTCGATTTCCGTTTTGGTTGTCTCGTCGATTTGGGGGTGTTCCAGGTTTTGCGCGTGGGGGAGGGCCGGGGGCTTTTTCAAGCGAGAAAAATTATGTATTGATGGTCCCCTTCCGGTGTTGTCGTCGACGAGTCTCCAGTCTTCGAATTTTGCGGACGGTTTTCCTGTCTCTAGTGAGATGTCTGGGATGGTCTATGTGCAGTCCGGCCTCGTGAATGTCGGTTTGTTTCTTATTTGCATTGCTATTTCGAGGATTAGTTTCACTCATCCTCGGTATTTGTGTAGGGCGCTCCCCCCCACAAAACCTTTACGTTGAAATTAGGGTCTTGGGGCTTCGCCTTCCCCTGGTAGTAAGGTATCTTAAGGGTGGTGAAGGTTTTTTTGGGGGTCCTTTAAACCGTTGGTTTGGGGTGAATTAGCAGCTGACGAAAGTCATACCTTTGCATCTTATTGATTGATTAATTAATTGATTTTTTCGTGTTTCCGGGCGCGTCCACTGCTTTGGTCAATAGTCCCGTTAGTATGCTGCATGTTTTTTCTCGGAAGGCCGAACTTCCCCCGCTGGATAACGGGTCCGGCCCGGGTTCTGTCGGCTACTGGCTTTCCCCCCCCCAGGACTCTCCCCCCAGCTGGGCCCGGGCCCCCCGGACAAAAACTAAGCTTCCAACCAGTCTCTTGGAATATGTGGTAGTGTATTGCATTTTAGTGTAAGTGACTGTGTAAGGAGAGAGGAAGAGGACTGGGAAAAAGGTGGCGGAGTGGCTGTTTTTTAAAAAGGGGGTTTTCCCAAAAAAATTTTTTTTGGGTTGTCAAAAAAAACCCCAAACTCCCGATCAGGCAGCTGGGCCGCCAAATTCTCCTCCAAAAGCGACTGAATTGGGCCCGCTGAAAACCTAATGAGGCGCAGCAGTGAAATCCCGTTGATGGGAAAGGGCTTTCCGCTCCCGGTGCATCCCAAATTTAAATAAGGTTTTGCCCCCTTTCCTGCCCCCTTTCCCCGGTCGTGCTGGGGGTTCAGTTTTTGGTTGCCGTGGTGCTAAATTGTCGGTAGTCCATTGTCGCTCGTCCGTGTTTATGTTTCACGATCAAAACGACGTCGACCTTTTTCTCGAAACAATTTTTCCGGGGGGAGGGTCTTTGTCGCCTTGCTTCCCGGGGTAAGATATCCTGTAGGGCCCGGAACCCTTTATTCTTTTTAATCCCCCTTTGTCTTTCCCTTAAAGGGGTTCCCAAACTGGGGGGCCCGGAACCCTTGCGATGCGAAGACCCGGTTTAATTTTACTTGCACTTCGCTACGGCGTTTGGGGTTCCGCTTTCCCGGGCTTTGCCAAACTATAGCAAATACCCCTTTTTTATTGGTGCCCCGGGTTTTTGGGGCGATATGGGCATACCGGGAATCGGTAGCAGCGAGTAACCGCCAGTTGTTGTTGCCTGCGGCAAATGATCCATCACACAATAATCTCCCCAGTCTTTAGGACGGTTTTGGCATCGTGTCTCATCAAGTTACACAACAGCGTACTTCTGCTGTTTGGTGTTATCCTTCGAAAAAAGGAGACGAGGGCTTCCCTTTTCAACTGCAGGATCACATATCTTACTGCGTTTTTCACTTTTTTGTTTTGGGGGCCCAAAACCCGATTTTCCGGGGGTGATTCACGGCACGCCGCTCCTCACCGATCCGGTTTCCCCGAGTGCGGTCGTCAGCGCTTTCCTAAAATTCTTTCCGCTTTGAGCATCTTTACCCAATTCGATGACCGCATCACCCCATCGGGTCTGTTGGATTACTCGAATCTGGGTTTGCGTGCTCTCTGAGTTTATTTTCTCTTTCAGGTGGGGGGACAATCCTTTTTTGCACTCCCCGCCGGCCGGACAATTATCACTTCAGGGTGGTTCTTGCTTCCCTTTCTCCTGGCTTGGTCGGGGTTTTTTGTTTTATTTTCGCGCGCCGTTTTCCGTTGTTACCTTGGGAGGGCCCTTTCGTCGTTTTTTTTATCAGAATCCAGTCTCCTTTCTCTTGTCCCTCGGTTTCCTGGCGAACATTGTCTGCGACTTTTTAGCGGTCACCTGGGGGAAACCCACGGCCCTTTTCCCTTTCCCCTCTTCTGTGTAGGCGGGGGGGGCCCTTTTCCCTTTTTTCCTCTGGCTTCTCAGCTCCAGTGTGCTCTCCAGCATTTCCTCCAGTTGAAGGAGGCATCACGGTGTTTACCGCGTCCTGCATCATTTTACTTTGCATGTTTAGGGGAAACCTCCTTTTTTTCTTGGGGTGCTCTGGGGGGGCTGGGGGCGACAAGTCTTTTGGGTTTGTTCCCCCCGCCCAAATTGATTCCCGCCGCGACATGGCCTCCGCCGTTCACAACCTGGTCGTTTTAAAGCGCTGCGCCTTCGTCCTTTGGGGGGCACCGCCGGTCCCGGGGATCGTCCGGAGAAGATAAATACAAGACGGTGGCCTGAAGGACTGCTTTAAAAAGGGCCCCGCCTGGGACGTTTTTTGATTCCCCCGATATTAAACGCGGTGTGTCGCCGGGGTCCGCCCCTTTTATCTGTTGGGCGCGCTAAATGTGATCGAGTCCCACGTAATTGCATTAAATTTTCAAAAGGGTTTCACCATCAGGGAATTTCTAAAATTGCAGGAGCACACGCAGACACAAGTATACAGCTCTGACCAGTTCTACCAACCTATAATAATAATAATAATAATAATAATAATAATAATAATAATAATAATAATAATAATAATAATCCCCTATCGTTTTTGGTTATTTTTTAGGGAAAATCGCCACGGGATCTCCCCTTTTTCGTAAAAGGCGATTATTAGGAGTAGCTGTCCGTGGACTGAGAGAACAGCTACGGCACGTGGGGGACGGGCAAAGGTACTTTTGATTGTCGGCTATAAGGGTAATGACAACCCCCCAAATCGTATGCCTATTTTTCCCTCTGAAAGCTGGGAGGTGACTTGTGCCCCTGACTTCCGGGAGAGGGATCGGCAAACCAACTGACAACTGGAAGATGGGGCAGCACACGAAATAGCCACCCCTGTGCTTTTGGGGCCCCGTGGGGATTTAAATTAAGTCTTTAGAGGTTAGGTGGGTGATATGCCCGATCGGGGTCTTGCGAAGAGTATACACACATTTATCTACACCGATGGATCAAAAAACAAACATGGAGTTGAAAGTGCATTTGTGACTGACGATACATCAGAAACATGGACATTTCCACCAGAAGTGAGTGTGTACACAGCTGAATTGTTCGCAATATTACAAGCTTTTTCGAATCCCGTGAAACCCCGGTGCAAGAAAATTTGTCACCGACAGACTCACTCAGCCCCGCCGCCTTAATGGGGCGCCTCCTGTAGACCCACCTTCTACAAATGATTCTTCTATCATGTCACGAGTTAAAACAGCGAGAAGCATCACTTACGTTCATCTGGAGCCCTTAGCACTCAGGAATCTCAGGCAATGAAAAAGCGTATTCTGCAGCAAGAAATGCCGCAAACAAGTAATCAGAAATCAAAATGGAAGTACGCCCGCAAAATGCAAGAAATGCTGCTTTAAAGTGCATCCATAGAGCATGGCAGAACACGTGGACTAGCCTTCAAACGAAAGTAAACCAATCAAACAACCTTGTAAAATGTCAACTTTTTTGTTTGACATTCTTCCCCTTTTGCTTTTCTTGTTTTTTTTTTTCGTTCATTAATAAATATTTTTTCAATGTAATAATTCACTGTTTGTCACACGTCTTTTAAGGTTTTACCAGCTGTTTAAGGTTTCTTATTTTCTTTTAAAAAGTTTAAAATAATTATGGGTTTTTAATGTGCTGAGGGGAACTGGGGTCGAAAAACGGCACCAACACAGGCCTCTTTCACCATTTTTAAAATTTTTTTGGGGGGGAACTGGGCCACCCACTCCCAAAAAATAACTTAAAAAGAACAGGTTCTGGTAGGAATTTCAGGGGTCCATTATGCTTCTAATATATTCTGGGGTTAACTATAATATTGATAACCCAGCAAATCTGTATATATTTCATAATCTCATGATGACATGACGTTTTTTTGAAAACCTTCCACTACAAAAAATTTAAAAAAAATGTCTGAAACCACAACACTCAAGCACCTGGGGCATATTTTTTAAGGGACATCATTGTCCGTCAATGCGCCCATTGCTTAATTGAAATTCCCATTTCAAGTTTCCGAAAAAAAAAAATATGGCCCCATTGAGCCCGTGGGCCCAGTTATCAACAACCTTTTTTTTTTGGGTAAAAATGTAAAATTTTTAAGGGGATTTCCCAAAAAATTATTCCCAAAGTTTCAAGTTTAGAAAAAAAGAGTTGAAACCTTCTTTTCGAGACGGACGCATTTTGGTTGTGCTCATGCTATTTTGTGATAATCTACCATTTTAGCGATAACTTTGCCTAATGTGTTTTTAAATGTGTTTATTACTTGCTGCAGGTTAGCTGAAAAATAATTCCAACCGTTTTTTTCTATAACCCCGAGAAAAAACATTACAATTTTAAACGGGCATTCAAACCCCAAAGAACTTCATATTCACAGCTCGAAAAAAAAAACATATTCAAAAGGTTTATTTTCCAATATTAAATCACTGTGCGAATTAATTTCCTGAAAGGTTTTTGTATTTTTTTGGGGACAAGTGACGATTCCGTTGTTTTGAAGTTTTCGAAAGGGCAGTGTATCAAATAGTTTGAATTTTTGTTTCAAATCTTATTCTTTTATATCGAAGACAAAAATTTCAACAAATTCATTATCTAATTACGGTAAAATATAACTACGATTGTATTAAACAGTTAATGGACGAAAAACCCACGTAGCCAATTTCCAACTTTTTAAGTTCTAGTTTCAATAGATTTTGTGAGTAGATACCTTCTTGTTTTTATATTGAATCTTACTTTTTTAAAGTACGAATACACATCAATTTTACACTTTTAACATGTAAAGCTAGGTTCTTGTTCCTTATCTGGGGTTTTTTTGTATTTATTCCCAAATTTTTATCACGTACAAAAAAGCAATCGTGACATGGGTCTGCTCGTCTACTCTTTTACTCTCCAAAACTCTTAAAGCCGACCTTCTGGGAAAACCTTCCCCACACGTAAAAAAAAATTTAGATCAATATCCGGGTTGGAAGAGGTCGTTCTTACACAGACGGTTGGGTCCCAAATCGGGAACACTGCGAATAGTACCAACCGTACAACCCCCTTGGGCTGTACAAAAAACACAGACACTGTCCAGTCACAACTCAAAAAAAAAATTTTGTGTTTTAGATTATGAAACAGATTTTCCCCGCCTTCCTGATCCTCACCACCCCTTCGACAAGTTCCCTGCACAAACCAACGAAACAGGCTAGGAAGGTGTCAAACAAAAATATAAGCTGCGCATCCCAGCTCCCCTTGAAAACAAAGACATTCCCACTGAGCCTAAAAAAAAAAAGGTACTTATTTTTTGCTGAAGTCATGGCCCATCTGCCCTCCATTCTCAGTAGGAAGTTACCCTCCCAATTTTTTAGTCTCATCTATTTTTTAAAACCCAACGGGGAATTTGCAAAATGACTGAAGAGTTGTACACATCCCCACGAAAACTCTGACCAATCAGGACACAGTTTTTATTATAGGAGGGCAGAAAGACATTAACCCGGGGGGTAACTTTACAACTGAACAAAATATAAAAATTACAATGTGGCCCCAAAAAACTTATTTATTTAATTATTTATTTTTTATTTATTTATTTTTTTTATTTATTTATTTATTTTTGTCAAAAAAAAGTTAAAAAATGCATATGACGTGCTATGGAAAAAGTAATTGTGACTTTTTTAAAATTCTTTGACCCCTCCCTAAGTCATATACTATTTAAAATTTTTGAATTTTGAAAATGAAAAAAAACAAAAACCCCCATGAAATAAAATCTATTTACAAAATAAATAAGAATAAATTTGGTCTTATCATGTTGTGCTTCGAATAATATTTCCCCACAACAAATAACATAATTTGAAAAATTGTTTTTTATGAATTCTAAAAGACAGCCAAAAAATGAAGTTACATTTATGTCCAGAAGAAAAACAAGGGACCTGAACAACATATAAACTTAAAATGTCCGCCCAAAATACTTATTTATTTAATTTTTTTTTCCCTGATCCTTTTGAAAGGATCCCACCCTTCCCTGATCCATTTGCTCAATGGATGGGGAAACTGAAAAAAAACCCTGATCGAGATTAGGGGAAGCTGTAGTACAATGGTTTTACAGGTTGTTTATACTCATTTATACAGCCCAGATATGGATTTTTTATTGAGTCAGATATTGCATTTTTTTTAATGGTAGGGATTTGTGCATTTGGTGGTGTATCGTAAATCTTTGTTTCAATTTCATATAAAGTAGTAGTTTGAAATTATATTTGATTGATTGCCTTTTGTTTTGTGTGATCTTATAGGTACATTTATTGTAATATCTAAGCAGAAGGTGTTAATAAAATTGAGAAACTGACTTTCTTGCATGATTCAACATTAAAATCAATGTTAAAATCTCTGCAATCTCTGCATACAACGATGGATTAAAAAGAGGTTGCATACTTGTTTTAGTTTTATCCTATTTTTTCAAAGAACAAAATTTAATCTGCAACTCTGTTTGTTAGAGGCCTGTACATGCAATGAAATACCATTTTAATAAAGGGGGTGTGTAGAAATGGGGGGAAGTGGAGAGGGGGAAAAAAGGGAAAAAAAAGGTGGCAAGTAAAAGGGATAGTTTTGGCGGGAATGGTGGACAGGGTTGATGATGTTTCTTAAACTCGGGCATTTTTTTAGAAAAATTTTTGCCTTCCCAATTTTTGTTAACAGTCTCTTACTGTGAAAAATTGGAAACCTGCTGCCCCCCAGGGTTTTCCCCCTCTTCTTTCACAGATGGGGAGATTTGGAACGTGACCTTGATCTGGAACTGAGTTTGATGTTGATTGCGCTGAAAAAAAATAATTCGATTCGGCCTACAAGAAAAATATTGCTAAAATGTCATGATTGTTATTACTTTTGGATATGTGTTAGGGAAACCCCATATATTTACTTGAATGACATTTTTAATACAGGACTGCTTTTTTGACTGTCACACAATGTATTATATAAATGTGATTTCTACCTCCCCAAAATCGCGCCAAGTTATAATTTAGAGTTTAGGAAATTTTCTAATAATTTCTCCATGTGTGTTTTAGGGAAATTCAAATGATAACCCTTGTACCTCTTGTAATTTTTTTTGTACTCTGTTGCCCTTTAGTACTTTCGGGCAAAAAGATAAAGGATAAATTATGTATTAGAAATAAAATATTGAACGAAAAAAAATTTCGGTGAAGAGTCCAATAAGCCCAAAAAAACTCTACTTTTAAAAAAAGGAAAACCCCGGGTAAATTGTTTGTGTATATTGTGGTGAGATATATGTATTCTTGTCTTTTCCCATTTTTAAGAAAATTTTAAAATACTTTCTTTTTTTTTGACTTTTTGGTTACTTTTTGAGTTTTATTGTTAACAGGCACCAGCAGCTAAATTTGGGGGAAAAAAAAATTTTTATTTTCATTGTTTTTTGTCTATTTTAAATCAAAGGGGTGTAAATTTTCCCAAAGATGTCTGTTAATCAAATATTTTTCTTTTGGTTTGGGGTTTGAAAAACATTTCCAAATTCAAATGGTTTTTTATTTTTTAAAACAAAAATTTAAAAAATTTCACTTACAATAAAGCCCGAATTTAAAAAAACTCATTTTACCTATTTCTGACCAGCACAGGTCAAAATTTGAGAATATAGTGTAAGTTAATCTACTAAAAATGCAATTAAATATTCAGAACTATCTCTTTGAAAGGCATTGATCACCTCTCTTTTTTCCAATTATAAGATTCTTCATATTTAATAAATATACTACACCCTGAAATCTTTTTCTTCCCACTCCCTTCTCTCTCCCCCTCCCTTTTTCCCCAAATTTTTTTTTTTCCCCTTTTTTTAATTGTGGTAGTATTCTCATAATTTCCCCCTTTTTTTTCCAAAAATATGAAAGGCAAAATTTAAGAACATGAAATTTCATTTACCTACAATAAAGTATGTATTGTAAATTGGATTAACTGATTCTTCTTTTTTTTTTCTACTTGATTAGTGTTATGGCTTCTAGATTTGTTTCCCCCTCCCCTAAATATGATTAAAAAAAAATTTAATTTGGTTCAAAGTATAATAAAAATTTCTTTGTTTCTAAAGGGGTTTTGATTTCGAAAGAAGCAAAAAGTAAATGTCTCATCCCCCTGATTACTTTTCTTTATTTTATTCTTTACTGATTTTCTTTTGATAAGTTAATAAATTTTTTTTTTGTTTTTTAAAGATTTATTGTTTATTTTCAAACAAATTTTTTGGTAGTTCAATTCTCCCAAAATTTAGCCCGCATTCTGTGGCTAATTTGAATTATACCATAATCATGAAAAAGAATTTGGCAACTAGTCATGTAATTTTGGGTTTACACCCTTTGATGCAACCATAGGTTTGATTCCAAAAAACAGTAACATTTTTTGTTCCCATCTTTGGGGGGAAAACAACATAACTTTTACCAAACTGTATTGAGCTTTTCTTCCAAAACATTAAAAAAACAAATTATTTTACTGGAGATTCAAGGTTTTCTAAGGGTTTAAAAGTTTAAAGATTAATTTTGTAAATTTGTATTTGGTAACATGTTAATTTTTAATGTTGTTTGATGTTTGTTTTTTTATTTTTAGTAATTTCTTAAAAGCTACCCCCGGAAGTGTTCTTTTATTTCTAAGTG
Organism: Teleogryllus oceanicus; assembly: GCA_964035755.1. Lineage (NCBI taxonomy): Eukaryota > Metazoa > Arthropoda > Insecta > Orthoptera > Gryllidae > Teleogryllus > Teleogryllus oceanicus. The sequence goes on along the minus strand of CAXIVR010000001.1, from coordinate 323,450,938 downwards.
AAAATAAATATTCTTTCATTCTAAGCAGACCTGCATGTAATTGTTTATGTGCAAAGATTCCCTATCCCACTACATGATTCATTTATTTTTTTAAATTTCAAATGAAACTTTTAATGGGAATGTTGTTTTTTTTTTGAAATTGATATCAGTAGGTAAATGGTATCATATTGGGGAAAATATCATGGTCATCACACTGATTGTGCTTTAAAAACTAGTTTGTATTTCACATTAATTAAATTTTTTTTAAGTTTTATTTTCAGTCTTATCGATTGCATAACTATACAATCAAGATTTCTAGTTAAAAAGGGGGTTCCTCCCTTTTAACATAGCCTTAAATTTACCCACATTTTTAATAAATTTAAAAAAATTCAACACTGGGTACATATTAAACATGTTGAAGAATAATGTCTAATAAAAAAATATGTTTTTTTCCCAAGCCCATATGCATCATTTTTAAAATTTTAAAGGACCCAATAGTACTCATTTTTGTAGAAAATTTCAAAAGGAAAACTTTTTTAATCAGTGTGTCAAATTTTTGTTCAAATGCACAAAATCATTGAAAAATAAATTCTGCCTTCACAATCAACTTACACACCTTTCCCAATATTTAAAAGAAAAAAAAATTTAAAGTACATTCTAAATCATTATGAATATGCCCCCCATTTTTTGCTTCAATTGCAATTTTTTCAACATCTATTTATTTATTTATTTATTTTATGTCAAAATACATTAAAAACTGCGTATGACGTGTTATGGGAAAAAGTTTGTACATTTTCAAAATTCTGTGATCCTACACTTGTCATATACTACTTAAATTTTCAAATTTTAAAAAGGAGAAAAAAAAAAAACCCCATGTAGTAAAATCTATTTTAAAGGATAAAAAACAATAAATTTTGGCTCTTTCTTCCTCCCCGGACAACATGGAAACGATAATTTGAAAATTGTATTTGCTGAATTCTGAAGCGTGCACAGAAAATAAAGTTATTTTGGCCCAGAAGAAAAAAAGGGGGCCATCTAAATTTCTCAATGGATCAGGGAAACGGGAAAAAAAACCTGATCGAGATGGGGGCCGCCCCGGGCTGAAATTACAATAGTTGTTACAGGTTGTTTATACTCATTTATACAGCCCAAATGGTAAATAATGCATTATGTATCATTGTTAAAATTAATGTTTTTTTTCTTGTGATGCTATATAGTCTCAAATTTAGAAACAGTTATGCAGCAGAATCGTTTTCCCTTGGTTTAAACTTTCTATTGAATTTTCGTTTAATGTCATCTGGCAAAATGTTGTAAAATAATGTACATGTATTGTATGTGAATTTTTGTAATGGCTGTTGATCTGTCACCTGATGAATATGTTTCAAAACGGGTGTTATAGAATAGATTGGCTATTTCTAAAAATATATTCCGCCCTTGGCAAGTCATTTTTACAAAACCACTGATTGTAAATAAAAGACACGGTAATGGTAAATTTCCCTAGATTAATGAAGAGGGCTTACATGAATCACGGGGGGGGTTTTGGTTTTTTTTGTACTTCTTTTTTGTAATCAAAAAGTCGGGGAGCTATAAGATGTAATTCCCAGAATATTATGCCTTTCTCAGGGGGAATAAAAAATTTAATATCCCAAACGAGCAGTATGAATGACTGAATTTGCAAGAATTCTAAACGCGTAGAAATGAACTTAATTTTGTTTCAATTCATTTAAATAGCTTTCCCATTTGGTTTGACTGAATTGAGAGCCCAAAAAAATTTTGTTTTTAACATCAGTCAAGGGTTGTTCATTTTCAATGGGCAAAATTGTTTATTTGAAAGGGAAAACTGCATTAAAACCTTTTCTTTTGTTTACTATTAATTTTTTTTTGGAACCAATTTGAAACATCTGATATTGTACTATTTACGGTCTTTTGGGGCTATAAAGGTTATGCTTATCAAGGTGCCCGGAAATCAATAAAAAATGACAGACGTTATTGTTGAAATAAACACATTCAGTGTGTAGCTGTTGATTAATTTAATGAAATTAAAAAATTCCAGGGCTGTTTTAGACAGGTTTGAAAGATGTCCATTGCATATAATATCATAAAGTACTCCAAAACAAACCGTATTCCTTATATCTATAACTATTTTCTCTTAGTAGAAGTTTGACTTTTACACGTGTAGTATTGTTGACAATATTAAAAACATACTGTACAGTTCGTTGCGCACAGGCAATATTCAGATACACTCCCTGTATTTTTTAAATAATTGAATGGTGAAACGTACCCAAATAACTGACTTCATTTGGGAAAAAAACACTTCCCCAAAAAGATACTGAACAACAATCAGCAAGAGCTGCATTTCTTTTAGAAATATGGTTATGAATGTAACCTGCTAATAAGATCAAGTTACATGAAATTTAAAATTTAAATAAAGTACAATAATATAATTCTTTTTAAATAAATGACCTTTATATGCAAGAGAAAACATTAACTGTATTGGTTGAAAAATTAGCTCCTGATTGCACATTCTATTTGCATATTGCAAGAACGTGAACTGATAATGTGTTGTAATTTGCGGTTTTCATGCTGAAAACTTGAAAAATTGGTTAAGTGTAGTAAAACACTTCAGTTTAAAAAATATTAAAAACATCTATTTGGAAAGCTGTAGTAATTTTTTGCATGTAGTTCAATCTAATTAACTTATTGTTATAATACTACATTGTTACTACTATGTTATACTACTACTACATTGTTAATACTACTATTACTACTTACCGAGTTATATACTATATACACGAGAATACTATAATACTACTATACACGTGTTATAATAACTCAAATGTATCTTTGTTTCTTGATAGAGACAAGGAAAGTTATTCTCTATTTTAAGAATGCATGCATTCCTGGCTAAATGCTTCAATAAACCTCCTGCATATTTCATTCTTGCAAGACTTGCGAATCACATTTTGATGTTAAGACATCCATTGATTTGTATTGTAACAATTTATTTGTTATCCATTGCACTATTCCGTTTTTGTATTGCAATGTTTGTCTTTTTTTTTAATTGTAACATTTACCTTTTGCATTAAGCGTTTATGTAACTTCTGTAACATCATCTTCTACAACAAGGCATTCGGGGTAAATAATGATATGACATAGTAGACAAAATTGAGATAAGTGATCTTTAATGTAAAAGAAGTAGGTCTTTCTACCAAATGATTTCAATAACAAGAGAAATGACAGCGATCTTTCACCTGATTTATTATGCATTTCCTGCAAAACATACAATTTTGGTTACCTTAACCCAATTTATCAATGATGTTGATAATTGTTGGTGATAATTTTATTATGGAAAATAGCTGAAGGTCCCAGTTTTGCAATGTGTATTGTGAATCACTATAACTTTACAGTAATATTTTCTTGCTTATCAGGAATAATAGGATATTATTCTGCTTATAGATGTTGAAGAGAGACCTATAAGTCGTATTTCAAATAGAGGAGGAAGGCAACAGAGAAGAAGAAGAAAGATGTAATATGTTCCAGGTAATGATCTTGTTTGTCAAAACATAGAAGTTAGTGAAATTGTTTTTAAAATTTTTAATTTTTTTTTATTTGAAAATGGAATATAATAGTGAAATTTAATGTGAATTATTTCTAAAGGATTTCTTTTATGGGGGGAGTAATGGAGATATGAGAGAGAAAGAGAGAGAGAGAGAGAGGGAGGACAATATAATAGTGAAATAATGTGAATTGGGAAGAGAGAGGGAGGGGGAGAGGGGGAGAGGGAGAGGGGGGCGTGTGAGAGGGGGAGATGGGGGAAGGGGTAAGAGGGGAGGGGGGGGGAGGGAGGGCGGGGGGGAGGCGGTAGGAGAGGGAGGGGGGGGGAGGGAAGGAGGGGGAGGAGAGGGATTGGGGAGAGAATCATGGTTCCCCCAAACCCGGTGAAATTAAGTCACTTTCCATTAACTGTATTCTTCATTTAATATCTGAAAATATGTTAAGTGACATCGTTTTACATCTGATGTATTAGAAGAAAAAATTTTACCATTTGAGATTTTTGGTTGCTTACACAAAGACTTTAATTAATGTCTGTATACTTTAGTATCAAATTCCAACAAAAAGAGAGCTATTTAAAAACCGACTAATACATATTAGTTGATTTTGTTACACAAGTGATTTTTGACATGCGTGTTGTAATTATGTACTGCTACTTTTATGGATGAAGTCTAAAGGTCTTCTTATCTAATCAAGGTCTTTACAAGATTATTTGGAAGGAGAGAGCAGATAGATACTAATTTTTTTTTGACATGTGTGTTGTAAAATTTTTTGTCCTTGGAAAAATTTTTTCTTGCAAAATAATATAGAATTACATTGTCATGTTATCTCAATATCTAGAAATTTGATAATGTGGATTTTTCAGTAACTTGAAGGATTCAATTCTTTCTAAGAGAAATCATCTTCGTGATAACTCAAAAAAAGAATGTCTGAATACATAAGTAGGATGTGAATTCACCTAATTTTCTCAAACTTTGTGTTTTCACCAAGTGAAAACTCTGCACTGCCTTTTCCATGATATTCGTGTGCTTTGATATTTCAATTTGTCACTACCTCCCCTTGCCCAGTAAAAAATACTTAGTCTGTGTAGTCAAGAAAGGGTTGCATTCAGAACACAGTGTCGAAGAAAACCCCTTCTTCCAGGGCCGGGCCCTTCCCTCTAAAATCACCCCGTTTACGGGGGCAAAGAGAGGCATGTAAAAGCAAACGGTCTGAATATACAATGTTCATCAAACAATGTTAGGCAAATCACTAAAAGAGAATCTATCATCTGCGGATTTATTTACACCATTTCCCAACTAAACTAAAAATGTGGTCTGACACACTGAATGTTATTGTGGTTTACTTCAATATCTGATAGAATTTGTAAAGGACATGAAAGCTTAAGATTATAACTCAAAAAAATTGTAACCCTTCATATCAAGTGAAACATTCGAGTCTTGACCTCAGTTCCTCAGAGTTAACTTCCCGGCACTCATACTACTACCACACACAAGAGCCCTAAGGATCGAACAAGGGGAGAGGCATAAAAAGGAAAATTCCTAATTCATGCAAAGAACCCCCAACAATCATAATATTCGTCAAAAACTACCAAAGTCCTCAGTCCGTTCAGCTCGATCAGGACATATCAATTTTGAAGAAAATCGGCTGAACGGTTTAGGTGCTTTAGTTGTCCACAGACGCACTGATAGGTTGATAGAATGATTAATAGTGATTCTGTGTGCCCCTACTCCTATGGTCATTAGTCCCGAACATGTAGTACATGTTTGGGAGCTCGCTTTAGAAGCTCGGGGGTTTTTGGGTCTTCCCGCCTGGTGGTAAACGCGCCGATCTACGGCGACTAGCGGGATTTGCCCCAATCAAAAGCCTCCCACCAGAGGGTTATCCTCCTAGCTATCTCTAATTTTGTAGTTTTGAAATGGTAACATTTTGCAATTTTCGAAAAAACGAAAAGTTTGCCGAAAATGGGACTAACACCATTCTTTTGCCTACCCTTATTACATATGTGAGGCAAATTTAAAGAAAAATATTTCAATGTTTCGCAAATTACAAAAACTACTCATATTTTCGAAATTTTGAACATCGACTTATTTAAAGATCCGTCTTTAAAGAATGGTTTTAATTCAGGAAAAAATCTTTTTTTAATATTAGGAAGACGCTCCCAAAAATATAACTTTTTCAATTTATAAAAACTGTTCTCTCAACGAACATCAGACTACCACAGTTCTCTTAAGCGTTATTTACACTATCCGAGGACAAAATGTGGTCAAAAAATATGGAGCCGTTTTGAAAGAATTTTGATAATGTTTTACCCCTTTATTAGTTCCCAAAAATCCCAAAAACCCTGGGGAAAATTACAGCCACGAGTTCATTCAGATGAATTGGGGAATATCAGTTTTTAAGAAATTCGGCTTAACAGTTTAGGCGTTAGGGTTGACCACAGATGGACAGAAGGAAGTTCTGCCGCCAATCGATTTTTCGTTATGAAGAACCAACAAAACATGAGTTATGGCTACACCACTTGTAAAAGGATTTTTTCTAAATTTAACAACAGGATTTATCTCCTTTTCCCTTATTAGAGCCCGGCAGTTCGTCGTTTTCTGGCGCAAGTCTATTTAACTTTCTCTTCTCATAAAATTTAGGAAAGAAAACCAGGTAAATATGGCCCATTTTTTGCTTAATGATAAAAAAATTCAATATGAGCGCTTAAAAGGGAAGGGGGTAAAGGGAAAAATCTCAATTTTTACTTATTCTACATTCGGATAGTTGGTGTTTCCCTGGGAAAAAAACCACTTTCTTGTGGCCGTTCAACAACAGCATGCACGGGGGCAAAAAAAAAAACCCAAAATGTAAGAGGGGGAAAAATTTTGAATTTAAGATTAAAGACTTTTTCTACCTCTCCCAGCTCATATTCAAGGGGGAAAATAACCCCATGTCACATTTCAAGAATGTTTTTATAATATTTCCCAAATGGAATCTCAAGAATTAGTCTTTTTTCTGCATTTCACATAACTTTATCAAGTAATACTGGGAAAAATTTTTATTTTCCAACACAGTTATTTCACATTGGACAGAACTCCATTATAAATTGGGGCATGATTAAGACACAAATCTGGGGTGCTAAATGCAAGTAGCGCACATATTTTCAGATATTCAGTATTGTGTGGTAGTGTAACATGATGCTTAGCTACAATGACATTTTGCTCTGAGTACAGTACTTTACTTTGAGACGAGGAATGTCCAATTGATATCTTAATCCTCTTATTTCTCATAATGAATTCGATGTGGTGCAGGACAGCCTAGAGTCAAGCTGTTCAAGTTCAATAATAAACTTGGCTCAAAATCAATAAGTACCTTACCTTACAAGGAAAAGTGTTCTTCCCAAAACGTTTTGATACTTTTAATGTTATAATTTTTAAGGGACGCCTTATTACAAATATTAATTTATAATAATAATGTTTTCATTAATGGCGGGGATCAGGCCATAGTGTCTGCTCTTCCGCCAAACCACTGAATCTACATTGATGCAGGGTAGTAACATATAAGAGGGAAGGGAAATCTGTACATTTACATCTGGGAGTGCAAAACTAGGGACCGTCCCGACAAACGACTTAAGCGATTGAGTAAACCCAGATAACTTCAATCAGGATGACTGCTTAGGGCCGAACATCAACAATATATAGAAATGGAAGAGAAGAGAAAAATGAGAGAAGAGAATCAGAAATGAAAATGAAGTAGAAAATACGAACGAGAAAGAAGAAAGGAGAGAGACTAAAGGGGAGAGACTAAAAAACTACAATCTGTACATAATGACTGGGAGTGCAAAGCAAGGAGCCATCCCGGCGTACGTTGTAAGCAATTGAGTAAACCTCAGAGAAACCCGCCATCCTGATTCAGAAAAATCTGAAACAGGATGGCGGTATCGAACATTAATATGAAGTAGGTTTGGGATAGTAGTGAAGGTGAAGAGAAGAGGCGTTTAGGGGAAAGGATCGTAAAGACATAGATGAGAACGTCTGTGAAGGAAAGGGAAGGAACAAAAGCGAAGAATAGGAGGAAGAAGCAGGTGGAAAAGTAAAATTTTTCCAGAAGCGGTACAGAAATTCTACGTGTGATACATTAGCACTTTACAAAAAAAATCAGACTTTGTAACACCAGAGAAACACAATGGCCAAATTTAGTACCAGTAATTTAAAATATATTGACAGCATTAAGAAACAATGTCAGTACAATAGGATAGAAACATCAATTGTAATTATTCTTAAGGTCAATATTGAAACGTATTCCGTTTCTAACAAACTGTTTCTGCTACCGGTTTCCGAATTTTATCATTTTTTTGGAAAGGGGGGATTTCCCAATTCCCGCAAAAACCCTCTAAAAAATAATTATCCTCTAAAATCTGGTTGGGGTTTTTACGAAAATAATCGTGGTGCTTTCTTTTTCTAGCAATTTCCCTTTGATCCCCTCCATATGGAAGAAGCGAGGAAACTAAATTTTTTCTTAAAAAATTAAACTGTGGTTAAAGATGCTAAAGAAATTATAATCAGCTTTTCTTTTTCAGAATGTGAATGTTATAAATTTGTATATCGATTAATTCTTTTCAACATGAAATGTCATCTTGGTCATGACCGATCGTAAAAATTGTCTATAATTATTCTTACTATTTTAGATATCCCTGCCCCTTGGACGTGGGCCAGGAAGAATCCCAGCTTCACCATCTTCTCTCGTATCTTTTCTGCTAACTCCCCTGCCGGGTCGATGTCCTCCCCAACAATAATTGTTTCACTTACTTCCCCATTCTTTACGGATGGGGATTAACTCCAAGACTGTCACGTTTTTCTTAATCCCGATACGAAAGTCTATTTCGCAAAAATTCCCAACTTTTAACGCGATAAAAAATAAAAACATCCACTGAACTACAAGACTTTCGGCGTCTCTTCCTTTCTCTCACGTCCTTTTTCTTCAAACCACCCCTCCCCGGGGGCAGAATTATTCAAAAATCCCCAAAAATAATTACCCCACAAAAAATTTATAAGTATCCCGCTCACTTATTTCCCCAAAATTCCCCCAAATTCCCCCATCTATCATTCACAATAACCTCTGTAGTGTGGTATTGGGCTAAAACTTTCTCTCCCAAAATTAAAAAATTTAACCATCAAAAAATTCATACATTCTTGTCTCTTTTTTTCAAAAAAATCTCAGTTTCCTTTTGTCATACCCCCTTACCAGTTTACCACCAACCTACATGTCTTATTAAATCTTCTGCCCTTACTTGGCGCTATGTTTTTTACTTTCCTTCCTGGTTTAAGTCCCCCCCCTGAATGCCTATCCCCCAACATTTACCCTTTTTTACGATGAATTTAATAAATTTGTTCTCAATTATCAAAATTTGTGAGACAGTTTATGTCACAATATATTGTAGTTAAGATAACTATGATGACAATACAATGAGCTATAAATTAAGCTTTTTTTTGGGGTGTGGCTAATCACTTTTTAAAAATTTTATTTGAATAATTTCATTGATACACAGAAAAATATGTGTTGTTAATAATTTAGATGTGTGAGATGGAATGGAAAATGAGAATAGAATAATGAGGTATGGGGTGTAATTTTGAATTTAAAGAGTGAGGAATGTGCGGCGTTTGGGGAGGGGGCGGTGACAGGGTGCTTGGAAGTGGGAAAAGTCTGGAGAATGAAGAGGACATTAATGCCATTCTCTATGTTGTTTAGCTTACCCAAGTATTTAATTCTTTTTTGAGTTTACGGAACGTATTCGATTGTTTTAGACTCGCTGGTAGTTTATTCCAGGCTCGGATAGCTGAAATAATGAAAGATTTACTGAAAGAAGTCGTGATGTGATGTGGTACACAGAGCAGAGCTGAACTACGAGCTCGATTTAATTTCAGAGGATGGAAATTATTTATTAGACATGTTCCATGAGAACCGTGTAAAATTTTATAAAGAAGAAGTAGAAAGTGAAGTAACCGTTTTTTGTCTAAACAAGCATATGAAGTGCAGTGAGCAAGCATATTAAAAAAGTGTGATATATGGTCATATTTTCTTAAATCAAAAATAAACCGTACGCACGCGTTCTGTGCTACTTGAAGTTTACGTTGTAATTTAGATGTCATGTTTGTAGAAGGAAGTCGCAATAGTAAAAATGTGGCATAATTAGTGATTTAATGAGTATCTCGCGTGTACTAATTGTAAAAGCGTCGCAGGTGTTTCAGCAAATGCATTGCGGCAAAAACTTTACGGCAGGTTGAATCTACTTGCGAGTTTCAGCTGAGTGTTGTCAATAAACACACCTAGGTTCTTGACTTCGGAACACCAAGGTAGAACGGTGTCATTTATATAAATTTTAGGCAGAGTAGAAGACAATATTTTATTCACAGTGCTTTTCGAAGTGATAATCATGCACTGATTTATTTTGGTTTAATTGTATGCCTAATAATGCTGCCCATTTGTTTAAGGTTATCAAATCTTCGTTAATTTTATGTGCGAGTGAGAAGAGTCCGGTCGGGTGGCCACTTAGGTATATCGGAAGATCATTCGCGTACATTTGATGACTGCAATATTTAAGTGCATTTCCTACAGCGTTTACATAGATTAAGAAGGCTAGTGGCCCTCGTACAGTGCCTTGAGCAACTGCGCGGTTAAGTTTCAAGGCCCTTGAGCTGCGACTATCGGACACCACACTTTGGGTTCTGGAAGTTAAATTGTTAAGAAACCATGTACGCGTAGGCTGTGCAAATCCCATGATTTTTAGTCTTGCGAGTAACATGTCGTGATCTATTTAGTCGAACGCTTTGCTGAAATCCAGAAGAATTAAGAAAGTTATATTACTGTGATTTATAGATGTTCTAGCATCTTCAATAACATTCAGTAGCGCAGTACCAGTATTGTTGCCAGAACGGAAACCTGATTGCTGATCGTTTAAAAATGATTTTTTTTGTAGACATGGTTCAGTTTGCTTACGGACGACTTTTTCAAGTACTTTAGAAATAGTTGGGAGGATGCTAATTGGGCAGTATTCAATAGGGTTTCTGGTTGATGCTGTCTTGTGATTGGAATGCATGAGCGCACTTTTCCAAGATAGAGGATATTGTCCGCTTATTAGAGAGAAATTTACTATTTCGGTAATAGCGGGATAGGTCACATCTAGGCTACTTTTTAGCAGTTTGGCATTTATGCCGTCGGTACCTGAAGCATTAGATTTGAGACTATGAAATATTTTTATTATATTCTCATGTTCCACGGATGAAAAGAAAAATTCGTCGTTGAAGTTTGTTTCTAAGTTTTGGAGAAACGCGAGGGACTGACTCTTCAAATTACTGTCAAATAAAGAAACGTTACTTACGAAACTATGATTTAGAGAGTCTAGGGGCATATTCGTTTCAATTTGGGGAGGAGCTTTGCCTAATCCTAGATTTTTCAATTTTTTTTGAATCGTTTTCGAGTCGTGGATTCTGCCGACGGGGTGTGTAATTTTTTATTCTAGCGTTGCGGATTTCTGAGCATTTGTACTGTTTTTTAAATAGTTCGCATTTAGTTTTCCTGAAAACGGTGTTTAGATATTATTTTCGTTACTTCATCGAAATGGGAGGGTAGAGACTGGGCATTTAGGTGTGCAACGCACAAACAGAGGGAGCGAGGATTAGGCTTATTTCTAGCGTCAGGCGCTTGTACCGTCGGGGAAAGGTTCCTGTCACCCACAGGTAAATCAGACAGATTTACAGGATGTGAGAGGAAGAGAGTAGGTAGCATTAACTGAGGGTTTGCAGAAATTCGCAGAAGAAGAAAGGAAGCAGAAATCTCGGAAATATCCGAAAGTGGTTGTGAAAGAGGGGTGTAGAGTGGGGACGTGGATGGGTGGGGGCGCTCCTACGCTAAGCTCGAACTGCCTCCAGCTGGTCCCTGGTTTGCACACGGGCACGACTGTTACCATGTTTGATGACGATAGTGCCGTCTTCTGTTCACACGTTCTTGAGGCCAAAGCAGTCGATGGCAGCTTGTAGCAAAACCAGGCTCGATTTCGTGAGATCCTTACGAATCGTAATTCCAGTATGCTTCAGCAGCCGTTTGGAGCGAAACAGTTCACTCCGTTTCCTATAACTAATAAATTTAACAATAATTGGCCTGTTTTTTCCGGGTACTTGACGACCTATCCGATGGCTCCTATCAATATCTTGCAAGGTTAAGTTAACACTTATCTTTTTGGCGACTTCTTCGATGATCAGCTTGACGGTGTCTTCATTATCATTTTCTTTCACGCCGAATATCCGCAAGCAGTTTCGGCGTGAGGACATCTCGAGCTGGTCTGTCTTTTCTTCTAACTGAGATTTTAGATTTGAAATCTCACTGTCACGTTCAGCCAGTTTTTCTGTAAACATGCCACAAGATTAGCATTGAAATTTATTGAGTCTTCCAATTGCTTTGTTACAAGTTCAGTAAGCACAGATGCCAAAGAGCGTAAGAAGGTAGGCGATGTTACTGCCTTATTCAGTGCCTCATTCAATTGCTCCGTAATTTTGGTCTCAAGATCAATATTGGCACTAGATGTGTCCTTGTTGCTCTTCGTCATCTTAAGAGAAGGGTTTATGTAGAAAGTCAGATAATTAGAAAATGACACTGGGAAAGTTTTGAGAAAGGGTCGAGGGTAGAAAACTAAAAGAACAGTAGAGCAGATCTCAGATCAAGTATGAGTAAGATCAGTAAAAGTGCAAAAGAAACTCAAGAAGATGCGATATAATTTTTTCTGAACGGCAATGTACGGCAAAATATACTTATCTTTGCGGGCTTCTACGGCGTCAGGCGATCGTTGAGTGTGAAAGTTGTAACGGTGGCTGCCTGTGAAAGAGACTACCTGCTGACTAGCTCGGAGCGACAAGGGTCGATTCTTACACCGCGACGGTCATCCACAGACTGAAAATCTGTGTTTGTATTGCCCAGGTTACATGCGATCTTTCTAACATGGAGGTTACTATAAGAAGAGACCAATTTGACAGGTCGAGAAACAAATAAACCTCATGTAGGGCAATTCCATTGCAAGAAATTGAGACCAAGCCATTGATAAATGAGCTATTTGTAAATGAACGCACCGACAAAATGTGTGCTTGTGAATTATCCTGCAATTATGTTGCCAACAGTGGTCAAGCAGTAGCTGTCAAGGTGGCTCTTTTGTATAGTAATATATGTATACTACTGCATTGTTTATATTGTTGTCATTACTGTCGTTGTTGATGTAGTTGATGTTGATCTTGGTGTGTTTGTGAAATTTATTGACTGTTTTAATTGTTCACTTGTTTCAGGTAAAGGTTGCGTTGTTTTGGAAGTGTTCCTGATTATATTATTTTCTTGATGTCATCATTCAGATAACAATATTATTTTGTCAGTTTAATTGGTTTTCTTCATTACTTTATTGTATTGATTTTTTTAATTAATCATTTTTTTTTTGTTACAATGAAAATCATGAATTCTCATTACTTTTTTCAAGCTTTTAAAGGACTTCTCTAAGAAGCCATTCAAGAACCAAAAAAGGTTACACATGTCTTAATGAGATAATTCCCATTAAGAATTGATAAATATGTAATTTAAAATGTTCAAACATCATAGTCAACAATATACTCCTTTTCCAATTGTAATAATTGCAACTGTAAATGTTTGTGGATTTCTTGTATTAAGTACTTTTATACAGTATCAAGGGCTGCTGCACAGGCGAAAATGAATAAATGAAAATTTGAAGTTATGATTATTTCTTTGTATCATATTGTCATAATTAATATTAACAGACTTCTATGAAGTCTTTTAGTAATGCTTGTTCCTTAATCCATCAATTTTTAAGCATGTGATTCCTGTATTTTAATCACCAGTAAGAGCATTAAAAACATGTTTGACACGTAACATTTTTTTTGTGTTGTGCCAATATTGCAGCTCATGTGCGTGAGTAACCCCTTGGTTAATATTAGCTTGCTTCCTCGAGAGAAAGAGAACTACTTGTTCTTTTTCAAAATATCAAATATAAAGATTGCTGATACTAATACTGATAATAATACTGATGTACACTGATAGTAATGCTTGTTCCTTAATCCATCAATTTTTAAGCATGTGATTCCTGTATTTTAATCATCAGTAAGAGCATTAAAAACATGTTTGACACGTAACATTTTTTTTGTGTTGTGCCAATATTGCAGCTCATGTGCGTGAGTAACCCCTTGGTTAATATTAGCTTGCTTCCTCGAGAGAAAGAGAACTACTTGTTCTTTTTCAAAATATCAAATATAAAGATTACTGATACTAATACTGATAATGATAATAATACTGATTTATTATAACTAAAAACACACTAAAGAAACAATTATGAACATTTTGAGAATGTTCATTTTCATCTCACAGATATTCTGCTACATGCTTCAACTCTTCTCAATTATAGTTTTGTTTATTTGGGTATAATAGTGAGAGATCCAGGAAGTATATGAGGAGTATAAAAAGGGGAGTGGCAATTTCATTTCAAATATTTTTTCATATAATGCAATAAAATTATGAGTATATTTACAATGAGACTACTGCTTCAGATTGGATGAAATTGTACATATTATTGTCCAATATTCTATATATGATATATGATATGATAATTATTTTGATTAAATTGACCGAAAATTACTAAAATATTGGGGATCGAGAGGGCATCACTCCTTTGGCCACATCAGGTATACTAATGTCTGTGAGGAGACTTCAATGCCCAAAATGTTTTTTGTAATTCCAATACTTAAGTTGGAAAAATGTTTTGAAATAATTTATTGAAATACTTCTAGTGTCTATTATAATAAATCTGTCCACCTCCTTCTTTCATGACACAAACTCAAAATCAAGTTAATGGAGAATACATCATCTATACATGATCTTCCTTGTCTAAATCCACTTTGTTCTTCTAACGATATAGTGTCTAGAAGAGTTGTATATCTGCAGTTAATAATTTTAGTATGTATCTAGTACGCCGAATTTAGCAAGGTAATTCCTTTATAGTTCTCTGGATTACATCTATTTCACTTTTTGAATAGTGATATTACCATTGCATTTGTCTATTCTTCTGAATAATACAAGTCTCCAACAGGTATTTAGTATATTGAGAAATCTACTTTTTAATGACATGTCGGCATATTTGATTAACTCCAGATTAATCCCATGAAGACCTGACGCTTTTCGATTTTTTAACTTACTTAGCGAGTCAACTAATTTATTCAATGTCAATGGATCTCCATTATAGATTCCTTAGTCACTTCTTTCTACCTCTTCCACATTCGAGTCCTACCATAAACTTTTATAGTGATCCAGCCGCTCTTCCTCTTTAATTATCTTTCAAAGAAGGAAACTATATAAGAAGATGCGTCTTGTTTTGTTTTGAGCAAGTATGAATCACATCACAGGAAGGGGGTGAGTAAAACGAAGGGGATGGTGGTGAATGGTGTATCGCTGAAATGTAGTGGAAGGAGCTGTCCCAGAAGCAGTGTTTCAAAACTAAATTTTCTCTCAGTGGTTTGAACAGCAGGGTTGCGTTTTATACTAATCACCCGGTATAACTGTGTATTTAGGTTTTCCCATTTTTATCAATTAAAATAGCTATTCCACTACTCGCTCTTTCATTTAGAGATTTTCCGTTGTAAATCATAACATAATGTTCGAGACCTTTTGTTCCTTTCAACTTCATTTTTGTTTCTGATATTACTGCTATATTAATTTGTTTTAATTTAAGTTCATTTTAAAGTTCCTTTTTTTAAATTTTTTATTCCTCTAACATTCCCTACTCCCGTCCATGCATTCTCATTTGTTCACCTTAAATAAAAAAGATGCCTCTTCCGCCAGTTAGGTCGTTTCAGAGGTCTCCTCTTCCGCCGTAGCTTCCGTTGGAATTTTCACCGTTACCCTGGCACGGAGCCCTCACAAGTTACTAGCACCCGGGCCCAGCCGGACCAAGGTGTTTTTAAAAGAGGTGTTACTTCTCTCTCACTCCTTTCTTTCTCCTGGCTTGTGACAGGCAGAGCCTGGTTTCTCTGACTTTGGATCCAGGTTAGCGGGGTTACAATAATAATAATAATAATAATAATAATAATAATAATAATAATAATAATAATAATAATAATAATAATAATAATATTTTTGGCTCGCAAATCGGCCATCTTGGATCAGGCATACATGCCAGTTGCACAGGCACAGAGTCATTTATCACGTTGCAAGTCTTGCATGAAATCAATCTGGGATCAACATTAGGCTGAATCCGATTTTTATATCCCATGGTTGTTAGTCCTAGGAAGATGCAAGATGCGATGATGATGGTAATAATGAAGGATGAATGGACGGCACAGACGGACATACACAAACACACCCATGCCCGAGGCGGGACTCGAACCCGCGATCCTTCCGGGCGAGATCGCCTCAGAGATACTGTCTTAGCAATCTCGGCAGTCCGGACTGGCATTTATTATTATTTTTTTATTTTGTTATTATGTTTTTTATTGTGTGTGTGTTTTTATTATTATTATTATTATTATTATTATTATTATTATTATTATTATTATTATTTATTATTATTATTATTAATATTATTATTATTATTATTTCCCAATTTCTGTAGATATACACTGATGCCGGGGTTCTCAAAATCACCCAAGGCAACAATGGTTCGCACGTAAAGTGGAACAAGAATATATTTTGATTTTTATATCAGTCAAGTCAGACTTAAGAATTTACGGACTATATTTGCTGTTCCCAATAATGCGGCTTTTTGAATTGTCCGTATATGCTTTTCAGTCAATTCCAACTTCTTCGCGATCTCTTGCCATTCCTTGGTGACCAATCCATTCGCTGAGACCACTACTGGAAGCACTTCCAGAGCGCGCAATCCATACATGTCCTTCAATTCAACAGCCAGGGGTTGGTATTTCCTTTTTTTCTCAGCAACAGTTGTTACAAGCCAGTCATCTGTAGGAACCGCAACATCAATGATGCATGATGTTTTAGATATTTTATCAAAGAGAACAATATCCGGTCTATTTGCTTCCACTGTTCGGTCAGTGAAGATTACACTATCCCACAGAATTCGAGCTCGATCATTGCTGATTACTTGCTCAGGTTTGCACTTATAATATGGTTGTTCACTTCTACGAGGTCGTATCTTTGGCAAGGGCTTGGTGGATTACTTTGGCGACGCAGTTGTGTCTCTTAAGGTATTCTGTTTGTGGTAATGGGGCATCCACAGAAAATATGCTGGATTGACTCGTTGGTGGTTACATAGGCGACATCGGCTATCAATTTGCTGACCCATGATGAATTTTTATAAGCTCTGGTTTTGACAATTTGGTCTTGAATGGAGAAAATAAATCCTTCCGTCTCACCGAAGAGGCCCCGGTTCAAGCCACTCCACTGAGGTTTTCTTATCAATGTTCTCCGAAGTTAAAGTTGCAAAAATCTACCATGAAGTTCCTTTCTTTGCCAGATATTCACGCGGTCTTGATGCTTCAGGTAATCAAACTCTTTACTTGGTGTACGTGAGACATATGGGGTCATCTTTCTATCTTGATCACAGATAGCTTTGTGAACAGAAGAGTTGATGAGAGAAAGTACCGACGCAGCTTTTCTTCTTGCTGTCGGCACAGTGCCTCCAAGTTAAGGAGTCCTCTTCCTGCACTAGCACGAGGTAAGTACAGCCTGTGCACTGAACTCTGAGGGTGGTGCAGTCGTTGTCTTGTAAGTGTAGTTCTTATTTTCCTCTCGAAAGTCTGCAAGGATGTTTCTGTCCATTTTATTACACCAAATGTGTAAGTTGCTATGGGAATAGCCCAAGTATTAATAGCAGATATTTTGCTTCTTGAATTGATCCACGTTTTGCAGATTTTATTTACTCTCGATAGCACGTTTTGTACAATTTGTTCCTAACGTCTGAATCAAAATTCCCAGCAATTGCAGCATTCCCAAATATTTGTAGGAGTCTTCAGTGCTGATATTTTTAATAATTGTGTCACCAGATATTTGCATATTTTGTTCTTCATTTTGGACTTGCCCGCGGACAACATGATGGGTAGCGCATTTTTCAATCCCAAACTCTAAAGAAACTGCATCGCTGAAACTCTTGACAAGTTCGAGCTCGTTTTGTAAGTGATCTCTATTAGAAGCATATAGTTTGAGATCATCCATGTAGAGCTGGTGCGAGATACGATCATCAGGGTTTTTCTTCACTAAGTACCCATATCCTGATTGTCTGAGCATTCTGCGCAAAGGGGTGAGTGCTATGCAAAACCATAGCGGGCTTAGGCTGTCCCCTTGAAAGATTCCACGACGAATTGCAATATCTTCCGTCACGTAAACAGGATCCCTTCTTAATCTGCAAATGAATTTTCCATTATGACATGCAGTTCTTCAAGAAAACAATCAGTCTTCGATCGATTTTATACAATTCGAGTACTCTTAAAAGCCATGAGTGAGGTACCGAATCAAACGCTTTTTGTAATCTATCCAGCCTACAGAAAGATTGCGCTGGTTCTTCCGTACTTGCTGCGTAATTACACTATCAATCAATAATAATTCTTTGCATCCCAGACTTCCCTTGCGACACCCATTCTGTTCAGGAGCCAAAATGTGCTGGTCGACTAAATGACTGTACATTCTTGAAGAGATTATAAAGTCATAATTTTATATAGTGTTGGCAGGCAAGTGATCGGTCGATAATTTTTTGGCTGGGATCTATCACCAGCTTTGGGCACCATATACGTTCTGCCTGTCAACGTGTACTTTGAGAATATAGTTGGATCTAGCAAAACTTCATTGAACAGCCGAGTCAGGCATGGGTGCGTGGCAGTGAAATATTTCACCATATATTTTGGATACCATCTGGACCTGATGACTTCCAATTCTGTGTTCTCTGTATGCTGTTTTGATATCAGCAAGGAAATTTCAAAGCAGGCATCTCGTCGATGTTCAGACAAACTTCTATTTCCTTCTGCAGCCAGTAAGCTCCTTCATCGTGTTGCTTTGGTTTAGCCCAGATATCAGTCAATACTGAACCAGGATTTGCTACTCGGAAATTGCCCCTTTATGGTCTTCATTGTTATTCTGCAGTAGTCTATAAAATTTCTTCTGGTCGAAAGCAAACGCTGACTGTTGATGGCGTCTCTTTGCTGCTTCATCATAACGCCTAATTTTTGCGCCGAGTGCAGCTGTTCTCTGTTTCAGACGTTCCTCTTCATCTTTCAATCTCTTATCCAGATCCTTAAGGTTCATTCGCAACTTCATTCTTTTAGCGATTGATCGTATCCCATTTTTCACTTTCTTAGGTACTTTTCCTTTCCCTGCGAAGTACGCTGCTAGATGACTGATTTTCTTCCTCGATTTATTAATTTTGGGAAAATTTTTATTTTCTTCCATGTTGGTACGAATTCATTTTTAGAGCTGGGGTCTTTGAATGTTCTGACATTTTCCTGTCTAATTTTTCTGTCCAAAACAGAGCAAACTGCCAAAGCGGCACAGTGAACTGCGTCAGACAGCTCTTCCAACGAAATCATATGAGATAATGTATTTTCAACTATGGAATTCAATTCTTTGCAAGCAGCGTAAAACTTCGCACTCCCAATGATCTTAGGTATACGAGGTCGTTTCTGCAATGGGACACCTTCGTACATAATACGTATTGCTGGTAGCTTTCCTTTAATTCATCGATAAAGGGGTACATTACTAATTGGACAAGCTTGATTTTCTGCTACGTGAAATCTTTCAAGAAGTCTTCCTTCTTCTTCATGTTCCTCGCCATGGAGTGGAGTCTCTGATGGTGTAATACTTTTGCAGTTGCATAGTTATTTGTTATTTAAGTCTATTCAATTCGGCATCTGAAAATAAAGTCGCCTTTGAATAGAATTTAACTGACTGCAAACTCGTTGCTCATTCAGTGTGCTGTCTGGATACATTCTTTTCCGTTCCGCGTGCATCCTTACTCTAAACCCTTCATACTCGTTTCCACTTTCATGCTAATATAGTACGCATGCATTATGGAGCTATTCATCTCTTTTGTCCATCTCATGCGTTGGCTAGTTTGCCTTGATATGGCGGAGGACCCTACAGGTGGGGACCTCAAGCCACTCCGGCCTTCAGCAGATGAAGCTGCTGTTTGTGCGGTCGCGCTGGTGGTGTGTTGCGGCGCCGAGGCTGTTCATCTGCACTAGGTTCACCATTATCCACTGGCACAGGTGGCTCATTTGACACAGTTGGCCCGGTGCCAGAACCTACTGCGCGATCTTGCGAGGATCGATCGCCAACGACTCTATTCCTTAGTAACCTGCTCATAACAATCTTCTCCGGTTTCCCGGTAATAAACACCAGTCGAAGAATCTCTGGTATTTATGGCTTGGGTCCGCGTGTCAGCCAGGCACGTGAGGTGGAAATCCTCCCCTGCGGTCCAACTGTAACCTTATAGGCTAAGAGAGCCGCTGTTGACCATTTCACTGGTTCTTCCACCGCCTCTCCCAGGTACTGGTCCAGTTGGGTGACCTATACCATCCTGATAGACCTTTCCCAGAGTTACTCTCTAATAGCCCTATCAAGACCTCCTTCTCATCAGTTCGCCGGGCCACCGCCAAAAGGGGGTGGTTACCGCAACCTTGGAGTGGGTTTCCGATATAACAGGGCTCCCCGCGTGAAGGGTGAGATTGGAGTTGGGCGCGAGAGGTTTCTGTCTGGCACATCGCACCCCTTGAGCCTCTTATTATTATTGTTATTATTATTTTATTTTTTATTATTATTATTATTATCATCACAATTTAACTTGTTTCACTCGTCATCTCAGGTTACCATGAACAAGGGATACACGTTCCAACTGTCATAATCAGCACTGGATCAACCATCAATGTTCAGAAACTTGCTCACGATGTTACATGTGTCCAGAATGACAATCTTTTGCATCTGGATGTATAACCTCTTCTTCAGTTGCAGTTCAGCTAGGGATTCATGTAGGAACTTAGGAATTTCACCAGTGGCGCCTAGAATTATTGGTACAATCGTCACCATTTCCACGTCGCTCCACATTTCCTTTATCTCATTTGCCAGAGGTTGATATTTTAGAATTTTTTACTTCTTTTCTTTGGGATGTTGTGAGCTAGCGGGACTGACATCAATCAGATACACCTTTTTATTTTTCTTGTCATGCCATACAATGTCCGGTTTATTAGATGATACAGACCTATCTGTTATTATGGACCTGTTCCAGTACATTTTGTGATTATTTGTGTCAATGACTGGTTCGGGTGTGTACTTATAGTATGGTGTTCGGTTACCCGTCAAAAGGTTATTATTGTGGCATAGTTGCTGATAAACCACTTTACAAACGTCGTCATGTCGTTTTGTATATTCTGAGAATGCTAGAGAGCTGCATCCACTGATAATGTGGTCTATATTTTCTCTATGTTCTCCACATAGATAACATTTGTCATCACGAACGTTATTGCCTTTCAGGATAAATTTACGGTAGTTTTTATTTGATACTACTTGGTCTTGAATAGCTACCATGAAACCCTCTGTTTCAGCAAAAAGTTCTCCCAAGCACAGCCATTTAATTGACTTACGGTCCATCAATTCTCCCTCTATCTGGTATGGGTAGCGTCCGTGAAGTTGCTTCTCTTTCCAGTTGCTGATTTTCATCTCATTGGTCTGTATTTGCTTTTGTAGGTTCATTGTTTCATCAGACAAATTCAATGGTGTAATTTTCCGGTCAATGTATGTTACAATCCGATGTATCTTGCTTTCATTAGCTTTTTCGTGGAAGAACTGACGCAGTCTCTCCAGTTGTTGGTGATGGAGATTCACAATATCTATGACACCTCTTCCTCCTAAAGACCTAGGTAGATGGAATCTCTCAACTGCGCTTTTAGGGTGGTGACATCTAAATCTGGTGCAAAGTACTCTGCAGTTTGTATTAAATGCATATAGTTCGGTTTGTGTCCATCTGACAATACCAAAGCTGTAGGTAAGCACTGGAATTACATAGGTATTTATAGCCTTAATTTTCCTGCCAGCACTGGGTTTAGTTTTCAGAATTTTACTCAGACGTGTATTAAATTCCTGGGTAATGTTAGATTTTGTAATTTTTTGGTCAATATTAAATATTTGTAAATATCCAAGATATTTGTAATATTCCTCAGGATTCATGGCATGAATTCGTTCGTGTTTAGCATTTCCTTCTCCAAGGGTGTAATCCATCTGATGTTGCCACTTTCCTTTCCGCAGTGCATTTGTTTACATTTCTGACGCCAAAATGCATTCCAATATCATTGCTAAATTTTGCAGTAGTGTCAAGCAAATGATTAAGCTTTTCTCTTGTGGTGTTGCATAATTTTAAGTCGTCCATGTACAGCAGGTAGGATAAGCGTACATCATCGATTTTGCTGTTGATTTTGTAGCCTATTTGATCTTTATTTAACAAAGTCGATAGGGGATTCATAGCAAGGCAGAACAACAGCGCTAAGAGAGTCTCCTTGGAATGTCCGGCGGCGCTAGCCGAATTCGTTTACTACGCTCCGTGAAGTCACGAAGGTTAAGCGAATTCGAGACTCGCTGGTTCTTGATTGAGTGACCGGCCAGGAACCCCGGGATCTAACGTCGTCGAGCCCCTGGCCGAAGGGATAAAAGGCACTGACTGACTACGACGTGACGAGACTTGACTTAGTAATTAACGGAGGATTACTTCAAAGAATGCGCTCAACGCCCCTTAAGGGGCTTGGAGACGTAATATATGTCTCCTGCATTGACATGATTATTTTGCGCGCAAATGTGCAATCTGGTTGTCCACCTTGCATCTGTGCCTTTAGAAACGATACAACCAATGGGTCCATTTTGTACATATCAAGCACATCAATTAGCCAGGAGTGAGGTAAGGTGTCAAGGCTTTTGATAATCAATATAAGCTGTATATAACGTCCCTCTGTTTTCTTCACATGTCCACAGACTGCCGCATCTATAATGAGCTGTTCCTTGCAGCCTTGTGACCCCCTCTTGCAGCCCTTTTGCTCTTCAGCCAGGATGTTATTGTCTTCAAGGTGCTGATATATCTTATCTGTTATTATGGAAGTTAGTAGTTTGTATAAAGTTGGTAAGCATGAATGAGCCTATATTTCCCGGATCAGAGCTGGGTACTTTGGATTTTGGGATAAGATAAGTTAATCCATAAGTTAAAAATGATGGTAGGGCTTCTTGAGTATTCAGGGCTTTTGTGAATAACCCTGCCATTGTTTCGTGAATGCTGGGAAAGTTCTTAAACCAGAAATTATGTATGTTATCTCTCCCGGTTCCTTCAATTCAAAGTTTCTTTACAGCTCTTTTAACATCTTCAATGTGTATACTATGGTCATTCATCATGGTATGTCTTCGCACTCATCTTTAACAGTTTGGATCCATTCAGCATTGAAATGTTGAATCAGTGGTGATTGCAACATTCCACAAGAGCTTCTACCATTTCGTCTCCATAACTAAATCCAGCTTGAACTTGTGGTATTGGACCTCTTTCCTTACCATCTCTGATTTTGCAGCCAGGGCCTGATGGACAACCACAGGCCGTCATTTTGCCGACTCAGATATTCTTTTTTGAGAATCGTAAAAAAATACTACTTTATACAAAAGAAAACAAATTGAGAATCAAAGCTAGTAATTCTGAATTAACACTGCTTTAAAGTGAAATTTTCTCCTCTCTCTCTCTCTCTCTCTCTCAGAATTCAGAGAATAATTAATACTGGAATTCCTCTCTTACTCGGATTCTTACTCACTAATTTACAATTTTACATTTTCAAATCCTTTAAAAAGAAAAGATTGATTCTGTCTTCTCTAGCTAGATAGGAAACAAATGTACTTATACTTTCTTTATCTTTTAGTATAGCAAATATTTTACTCTCCCCTCTTTCTACGTAAAATTTAGAATAAGCTTTCCGTTTAAAATGAATTACTCCTTTCAATATAAAAACTGTTCATTTGGCACGACCTTACTTTTGCTTCTCGGCCGCGTCGGGAAATCCGTTGCGCCATCTGGTGTTGGTGGCCTTGAAGCGTCGGAGCTTCGGGTTGAGAAGTCTCTGTAGTCAACCTCCGCAGAACCGCTCGCTCTCCCGGTCGAAATTCAGTCGCCTACCAGAAACGTGTTCTCCGTCTCGTACAAGGTTAATATTCTTTCGTACTCGCATATAAATTTTAATTGACTTCCAATTATGACGGTTAATAACCAACTGGATATTCAGAGTGTTGAATAAATCCAGAGATCAACCTTTTATACGAGCACACAAAATTTAAGAGAGCAAATAATAAAACTGGAAAAAAGAAATGAATGCAACTATTAATTTACTGCCATGTTCAAAAACTCCTCTCCCTTCATTCTCCTATCATAAATGCACAACGTCTCTTATAATCTTTCTCTCGAATTACGTTCAAATTAATTTATTATTTGATTTTTACCTCTTCTGATCTCCTGAAGAGTTTTATAAAAGACGCCGATCTGAAGTCCGCTGCAATACGAATCCCTGGCGTGTCGTTGTCGGTACGTCTGCACAGTTCCGCTGCTGACCCCAGAAAGAACTTTTTTTTTCGTCTGACTACCGGTCTCGCACGATATATTGTGCGATCTCTATTGACCTAATTTTCGGTTAGCATTCTTTCGTATTCTTCCGCGTTGGCACTGTTCCAACTGCTCATTTCTCTGCTCTCTTATGTTTCATGTGACACGTTTTCGAAGCAATTAAGAAAACGGACGGTCACAATATATACAAAGTAAAAAGAAAGTTATGTAATGCTGCGGAGAATCAGTTTCGAGATTTCAACGGAAATACACTTTCTGATGTCCCCAGACACAGAAAAGGTGTTCTTTTCAAATCGTCAGTCCGTCTTTCCGTCGTTCGGCCCGTCTGTCTGTCTGTCCTTTCTTCCGTCTGTCCTTCCTTCCGTCCGTCTGTCTTCCTCCGTCCGTCTGCCCGTCCGTCTGACCGTCCCTTCTGCCCGTCTGTCTGTCCGTCCGTATCTCCGTCCGACCGTCCGTCGGTCCGTCTGTCCGTCCGCCTGTCTGCCCGTCTGTCCGACCGTTCAAGTCATCCTCCGTGTGTTTGCCGTATATCTGTTCACCCATCTGTCCGTCCGTCTGTCCTGTCTGTCTGTCCGTCCGTCTGCCGTCCGCCTGCCGTCTGTTTGTCCGTCCGTCTCCGTCTTCTGTCCATCCGACCGTCCGTCGGTCCGCCTGTCCTCCGTCCGTCTGCCCGTCCGACTGCCCGTCCGTCTGCCCGTCCGTCGCCCGTTCGTCTGCCCGTCCGTCGCCGTGTGTCTGCCCATCCGTCTGCCCGTCCGTCTGCCCGTCCATCTGCCCGTCCGTCTGCCCGTCCGTCTGCCCGTCCGTCTGCCTCCGTCTGTCCTCCGTCCATCTGTCTGTCCGTCGTCCGTCTGTCCGTCCGACCGTCCGTCGTCCGTCTGTCCTCCGTCCATCTGTCCGTCTGTCTGTCCGTCTGTCCGTCTGCTCTGTCCGTCTGTCCGTCTGTCCGTCTGTCCGTCTGTCCGTCTGTCCGTCTGTCCGTCTGTCCGTCTGTCCGTCTGTCCTTCTGTCCGTCTGTCCGTCTGTCCGTCTGTCCGTCTGTCCGTCTGTCCGTCTGTCCGTCTGTCCGTCTGTCCTTCTGTCCGTCTGTCGTCCGTCTGTCCGTCCGTTGTCTGTCCGTCCGTCTGTCCGTCGGCATGTCTGTCCGTCTATAAACACCACTAGCGCCTAAACCGTACGTAGAAATTTTCCAAAATTTATATTGCCCGGTCGATCTTGTTCGACTCAAGCTACTGTAGTTTTGAAAAACCTTCAAAATTTGGGCGTACATTACAATAAGGAACAACATTTTCAATATTTTTTTAGCAACAGCTCCACATTGTTCTTTAATTTTTTTGTAAAAGTAGAGTAAAATGCACTTGGCGGCATGGGTCCGATTTTGAGTGTTAACTCTGAATTTTCGAAAATTGCAAAATTTTGAACCTTCCTAAAACTACAAAATTGAAGTTATAGATTTTTCCTTGAAATGAAATATGTTGCCATAGTTATATCTTTCATTTAGGTCAAGTAAATTTTCATGAAAATTTTAGTAATTTTCGCGAAATATTGCGTGCAATATTTGCAATTTTAAAAAATTACAAAAACAAGATTTTCTTAAAAACAACTCCAAATTTTTTCTTTAAACTTTTCGTTGGCTTAGTACAAAATGCACTATATTAGACTACATAACCGCCATATTGCTCTAATTTTTGTTCAAAAAACATAAATGAATTTTTATTTGTCTCTCACGTTAATATTTACATTAGCGGCAATTTTTTAACTTTATTGTATTTATGAGTACATGTGCTTTAAATAATGTCATAAACTTTGTCAAGAGTTTTCTATGAAAATGAGATCAAAATTCCGAATTTTCAGAAACGATTAAACCCCATTTCTCAAAAATGGCTTCAATTTTTCTTCGCTTTTTAATGTGCAGTGCTAATTGCGCTGTTAGAAATGATACAAAGTTCATTTTGCTGTATTATTTTGTTTTTTTAAATAAACATACAATTTTGATATCTTTCACGTCGTTAACACCGCACATTACACCGATTTGTACACACTATTTCACTTACGAGGTAAAGAAACTCAAATGACTTTCAATGAAGATTTTTGAAGAATCACACATTTTCTATGAAAAAGTGCTTCAAATTTCGTGTTTGTAGTAACACTTAAATGTCATTTTCTTATAAACCGCTCCAAATTTTTCAATAAAAATTCCCATTTAGAACGGGGTTTTACTCATCTTTAATATTCTTAAAGTAATATTTTGGTTCTAGTATAAGGAAACCGAAAAATCTAAAAAATGTAACAAATAAGTATTTTGGGGGCGATAGATGGCAGTTCGCAAGAGGATGAGGCAAGACCGTAAAGCCACTCCACACCAAGGAAATTAGACAACTTTACTATGAGAAAGTCTGTGGCATTCTGTAGCACCACTCGTTTCCGTTTCTAATGGACGATGCCATATCTTTACGTATAAAAGGAAGAGAACAGGGCCAAAGTTCGACCCCATACTCAATTGGCAAAGGCTTGGAAAGATGAATATGTAGTGTTCATTGGTGGTATTTCTACTCTTTGCAATCGATGTTTAATTTATGACTATACTCAATCTAGGGTAAAACCACGAATTCCATATGAAGGTAATTTTGAGATGAAAAAGTTATGATCAATGATGTAAAGAGATTTTAAAAGATCTAAAAATATTTTAAGAACAGCTTAACTTTGATTCATTGATGAAGCAACATCTTTCGGAAATGAAAAAAAAAATTCCGTAGATATCGATTTTCCACGTCCATGTTGAGAGTCTCAAAACGCTTCGTTATTCCTAAAAAGTACGTTTCCATTCGTATATAGAAAAGCCTATGTGATATTTTTTAGAAAATTGACCAAAGACTTATTGGCCGATAACTTTGAATTCAATTTTTGTTACACACTTTGAGAAATGACTTGGTCCTTTTGGTATTTGAAAACAGCATGAAATACGCCGGTAGAGTGTTCTGGGCTTAAATTGCTACGTCCGTAGGGCGGTCACACGCCAGTTGGTCGGGAGGACGGTTGCCGACTGGATTTACTTCCCAAGTGCCGATAATGCATTTTGCGGAGTTCGGCAGGATGCCAAATTCAATTATCGGTGTAACATTTCCCGGAGATGTTCATGGGTCTCTGGGAAAGATGAGACTACGGGTACGCCCTCAGTGTTCAGGAGGCAGAAGTCCAATTCCCTAGTTTTTGTATCTGTCTGCATTTAAAATTCCCGCTAATATAGTGACGCAAACTAGTGCCTAAAGCTCCTTGGCTGAAATCGGATACGCAGCACAATAGCTCCCATGCTCTTTTCATCGTGATCACGACCATCGCATTGAACTCTCCGTTGGCGAAGGCTACATGTTCGGCACGTGGGCGTAGCCACATTCACAAAGGTGCCTGGTCACCTCAGTCTATTTTTCTGCAATTCCCTGTGTTTCCCGAATATTTTTTCAGCGTTCTCCTGATTTTTCTAAGAAACGTATTAAAAAAGTGTCTCAAGGCGAACAGAAGTAAAACGTTTTGATGAATGTTTATAACCTAAAATAAGAATTCTTCAATCTTTTACACCCGAAATCCTCATTTACCCAACATATACATATGTCTCTGCTATCCAATGAACAACTAAAACCTTCGCTGTGCTTGTTCCCATAGGTGAGGAGTGTTTTGCTTATTAACATAAACCATCCTTGAGCCTGTCCAACGCATTTTATTCCAAAATCCTTTTTTTCCTTTTTCTTTTGCCCTCCTTTCTCATACCCTAAACAACAAACATATGATTTTTAACATATTTTCTCACTGTCTGTAAGATGTGATCTTGGAAGAATTAAATCCCAATTGCTCATTAAAACAAATTGCATTCAATCAAAAGAGTTTCATATTCCCATTACCTAATCTCATTCGTGTTACTCAGTGAACATAATGCTCTCGCTCTCGCCACGCGTCTTGCTTCCGTTTACTGATCCGCGACATTAAATCAGTTCCCAAAAGGAATATACCAATGCAAGGAGTTAATGTATATCTATCTCTAAAGTGCGTGTGTATATATATATATATATATATATATATATATATATATATATATATATTGAAACGCACCGCGTTTCTGCCTAAAGAAACGGTGTTACAACACACAAGCACGCGGAAGAACGGTTGCCAGAGGGCGCTCGCTAGCCACGCGAAACGGTTACGGGCGGCGGAAGTTTTCGGTTGGCCGACCGTGGAAACGACGCCGCGAGGAGTCAGTGTCTGGCCGGTCACCGGTGAGAAGGACGTACCTGGGGCTGCTCCGCGTTGAACAAAGTAAAATAGTGTCGCGAACGAACGAGCGCTGAAAAAGTGGATTGACGGACGATTTGTGCTAGATGTAACCACCGTTAGTAGCTCGAATGTAGTGCCAGAGTGATAGCTGTTATCTGGAGTAGTACAGATCGAAAGAACTAGTGTGCAGAGGAGTACACCACGAGCCTAGTGGCCTGGTGAAATGGTGAGAAACGTATTAGCAACTGTACTTTGAATTATTAGTGGCGTTTATCAGCTCGCGGAAGGTGACATCAAGAAATCTGGGTGAACCGGAAAGGAGTTCAGCGAGGAGGCGCAGAAGTACCGTGGGAAGATTACGCTGGAGAACGTACTTCGGAAACGCAACGCATCGCTTCGGCTGGTTCCCAGTGGAGCGAACACAGGCAGACAGCGAAGGAGCACGATGCACCGGAGTCCCGAAGCCGCCGACGCTCGGGGGGGAGGATTGAACGGTAAATATTTACTCTATCGATGTAAGATCGAAAGAACTAACAGTGATTCTGGGTGAAGTAAAGAAAAGGATAAAGATCACCACAGATATTGTAATCAATAGTGATTTTTATAGAATAATAAATAATTCATGTTTATTTTGTTCACGGAACAGTGGTGTTTGATTAATAACCCCGAGTCCATTCACGAAAAGAACACCTGTCCCTTACAAATAAATTTACTGCGAACAAGCGGGCTACGGTACGTCACAATATATATATATATATATATATATATATATATATATATATATATATATATATCTTCATTGAGACGAGCTCTAATATGCGCTCCGGCAACGGACTGGAACCCATGCGCGAACGCCCGAAAACCATTGCGGGTGTTCGCCATTTCAAACGTGGCGCGGTAACACGTCATCGCCCGACGTCAGCCGCAGCCACGGCGAGCGGAACGAGTGGTCGCCAATGGGATAGTGAGAAGATAAGGATTGAAACTGAATCTTCGGATTGGCCTTCTAAAACTCGAGGGAAAAGTCTGTGGGAAGTTTTTCCGTTAATAGGAGACACAGTTTTCGGAGACTTCTGAAGGAAGCAGATCGAATGGCCGTCTAGAAATTTTCCGAGAGCTGCAGATCACAGGGTCATCTCGAAACTTCAAATGATGTAGATCGGAGAGTTGCTTTAAATCTCCGAGAAATACAGATTTGAAAAGAGGACGCGCTACCAGTAAAATCTGAACGTGCGGAAGCGACAGAGGCGGGAAAGAAACTGCTCCCGAGCCATTTTCTCAAGAACTGTACGCGAGAGAAGTTACATTCACTGCGCTACATTCACGAAAGGAAGATCTAATCAATGAGTTGAGATTTACCGACGGTGGAGTAAAACGCACGAGCGGAAGGGATCCACGAAGTCCAGTGAGGACGACGGATCCGGACACGGCGTCCCTCGTATAATCGTTACGCCGCCACTACGCCGCATCGCTGAGGTGGAAGGCCGAGGCGACATCCCTTCTACAACACGGCCAGAGAAGCGAGTGTGTTGGGACCGGAAAACGGGCGTAGGGACGCGGCCAACATAGCGACCGAAGAAGATTGTACGAGCTCACGGACAGACGAAGGCTGCATCACGCGAGACGCGGGTCCCGACCGGAGCGACGGCGGTGTGCAGCGCAGCGAGCAGCGCGACGAGAGGCCGAAGTTTGCCGCGGAGCGAGGCAGCCGATCTCAGAAGATAAGCCGCTGAGGTCCCGTGCACTACATTAGCCGAGGTCAGGTTACGTGTGCCCCAATCGCCGAAGCGTGAGATACCGTTGCGGTATGCTGACCACAAAGAAGGAATATTTCAAAAAATATAATTCTAATTGTGTGACTAGAATGTTCATGTCAAAACTTTCGATAAAATTCGATTCAAGCCACAATCCTGAGCAAGGAGTAAACTGAAAGAAAGCGTTTGAGTGCAAAAGTTGTAAGATTTGCATGAACAATTAACTTGTTCAATTTCTTTAATTAATTAGCAAAATATTTGGATTTCTGAAATTAGAATTTTATGATCTTTGTGTACTTAGGATAGGGATGTTATTTTCTTTTTGCACAAGTTGATGCAATAGTAATAATTTAGACTGACTTGCAACTATTTGTGTATATAAGACAGAGGCATTGCTTGCACAAATTGGTATAGTGACTATAGTTTTGATAAAAGTGCGAGAAGGGAATTTATTTATTTCTCTTCAAGCCTAGTTCTTTGCGTTGCTTATATTGGTAGCAACAAGGTGTTACGAGCCGGCTTGATTGCTCGGTAAAGAACATGAAATTTTTGTCCAAATTTAAGTGTAAATAGAATCACTATTTGCTTTGTATTTAAGTGTGTGTGTTCGTCTCTAGAAAAGTTTCAGTATACTTGAGCATATTTACCAGAGTCACTAAAGTCTTTCCTTTGAATTTGAACCGGCCTTTGTTCTATCCATTTCACAACACCAATATTGGCACCTGGAGGTAAACCGATTCAACAACTTGACAGGCCTGGCGTCGGGGCGGCAGTAGGCTACCGCGCGGCGCTGGTAACGCCCGAGCGGTGCTCGCCACCCTCAGGGTTAACGACCCCAGGTCAAAACAAGCTTGCATTGTGTGCGGCACGTCGCGGGCAGGTCCACGACGTGTGTTCCGTCGCAATATATATTGTGACGTTTGGGCATCGCCACAAACCCCACAACGCCCACGCAGGGTCGGTGGAACGTGGAGAGCGAAGGTATATGTAGCAGCTGCAGCACGTGGGAGGAGCCGTGCCGCGAGTGCGACTACATACTGGGATCAGAACGGGTTTCAGGGGATTGTTTGCCTTTAGGGGAATGATAGACTATATGCAATGAGAATGAATATAAATTTAATTGCAGAATAACTTCAGAATACAACTGGTTTTGCTTTATAGTAAGCCGGAGGACCATTGAAAGTTTATAAAGTTTTACGGACTGCTCTTCTTTCTTGAAGTACACTTGGGTTTAGCTTACTTACATTTTTGTAGCAAGGAAGGCACCAACACAAATCACTCGGCTGAGTGTGCCGATGTCCGGGCTGAGGTTGGCTCCAGGTAGTTCGGTGGTGCGAATTGGCATGGGCGCGGACTCAGATGACCGGAGTGGCACGAATTTGAAGCAAGCTTGATTTGGGCGTGCTAATCGCCTTGATAGGCGAAGCAGGAACAGCCGACTCTGTTGAGTTTTGTTGGTCTGTCTGTTTAAGAAGTTCTGAGCAGTGTAGTTTAAGAAGTTCTGTTGATTCTCTCTGTCGATTCTCTCTGTGGGTTCTCTGCCCATTTTTTGTCTGTTCTCTCAATCTGATGATGCTCTGTCGTTTCTGCTCATTCTGCTCATTATCATTCTGTCCATTCCGTTCATTCTGTCAATTCTGTCATTGGAGCAAAGTATTTATTTAATTTGAGGGTGTGATTGAGGCTGTGGAGGGGAGAGTCACGTGTCTATGACTTGGGCCTATGGTAAGGCGGGAAAGTTTGACGTGCCCGCGATCGGCTCCCTATTTGAGATTTCGTTCCAGATTTCGCTGAGGCATCTGCCTTGCAGGTGGTCAAGGAGCAGGTCGGCGCGCCGCTAGTGCACCTGAAATCTCCTTGTCGGTGAAATGCATTAACGGGGTTATGTTTGCGAGGAGGCCGAAGCGATTCCCAGAAATATTTGTATACATTGCTGGGTTGCTTGTCAGTAGCGAGCGATGGGAGAAGGGCGCCGCGCGCCGGTGGCCAGCCCTAGGCTAATGAGGGCTTAATCCCCAGCTGTGGCGGCACCGAGAAGCCGCGGTCAATGTTCTTGGCGGGCGTGGGCCCGTGGAACGACGGTTTGCGCCGAAGACACTGGTAAATGCTTTTATTGCCCTTTTGTTAGATTTTCAGAGAGCAGCAGCGTGCTGGCATGCTCTGTGCGACTTCTGAGAAGGTTGGCGAAAGTATGTACTTAATGGTGGGTGGCCGCGTGGAAAGAAATCTTTTAGGGGCTGCGCCTTGGTGGCGAATTTGATTGCTAGATTGAACAGTATAACAGAACGTCGGTTACTGAACGAAAAAGGCGCTACCTCTTAGTTGCGGCCTGAAGCGCGGCGGCGGTGCACATCCGCAATATGGGCAGCGCAATAGGGTTGTACCGTGACGTCACTGCAACATTTAAACGGCGGAGCAGTGAGGAAGAAACCCCTTCTTGTGTGAGGCCGAGGTGAGAAGTCGTGTTTGGTAGCAGAATAGTTGAGGGAGAGAAGCGGTAGTTCCGGAGGTGTTAGGAAGTGGAAATGATACAGTAGTGAGGCCACGTGGTGTAAGGAGAACATTATAGGAGATTGCAGTAAGAACTGTGAAATTTAGAACGAATCAGAATAGTGGCTGCGGTTGCGGAATCGTGAGAGTTTCTGTAAAGCATTAGTGAGGAGACACGCTACTTGCACACGCGGAGAGACTGGGCAATACGCGTACTCGTCGCAAGAAAGCGGGCGAAGGTAGACGAGACGTGTATCTGGTGGTGAGCGTTAAGACGTCTGGACCGTGGATCTGGTGGTGGGCGTTAAGAAGACCGGTCCCTGGATCTCGTGGCG
The DNA here is from genome assembly GCA_964035755.1 of Teleogryllus oceanicus. Taxonomy (NCBI): domain Eukaryota; kingdom Metazoa; phylum Arthropoda; class Insecta; order Orthoptera; family Gryllidae; genus Teleogryllus; species Teleogryllus oceanicus. The sequence goes on along the minus strand of CAXIVR010000001.1, from coordinate 323,417,966 downwards.
GGTGCAGAGGAGACCGAGTGGCCGTCAGGGCATTGAAGCGGGCTACGTTGCAGGAACGCGAATGGCGGCACGGCGGGTGCAAATTTGTAAAAAACTGAGGTGGGAGACAGGAACTAAAAAGGTAGTGTTGGCACCAGAAACCAGAACCCAAAAATTTGTATATTCGCCTTAAAATTGAGTAACGGCGAAGTATTTCCATAACCTCGTACGCCAGTAGTACATTTTTTTTCGAAGCTGTATTAAAAAAATTTAAATTTTGTGTTCCTCATTTTGTATGTAATTGACGGGGAAAGTTCTATTGTGAATAGCAGTTAGACCTGTAATAATGTGTGCTGGTAAATTAATTCAGGAATGTAAAAACATTAATTAAAATTTCATTCACTATATTGGCAACAAAGAACTCCGTGCACGGCTGTTATAAGGAAAATTATCGCTAGCTGGCGAATAGTGAAACCATAAGCAAATATTTTTTTTGGAAATTTCTCTAAGAGGTCTCCCATCAGTGGTTTGCATGCGTTCAAATGCGCAGCCGGAAATTTGGGGTATTTTTTCTTATTTTGTGACATGTAAAGTGTTGTTTGCAATATTTTAAGAATATATTACTGTTTTACCTAATTCTGTGTCTGGGTGTGTCTTTCCCCCATCATTAAGATCCTCCCCCCTGAGATATTCAAAGCTCGAAGAGCATTCTTTCCGACGACTGCCACACTGGTGGTGGTGTTAGAATATCGCCTTGATGGCGAAGCAGGAACAGCGACTCTGTTGAGTTTTGTTGGTCTGTCTTTTTAAAGAAGTTTTGAGCAGTGTAGTTCTTTTATTCTCTCTGTGGGTTCTCTGCCCATTTTTTGTCTGTTCTCTCATTCTGATGATGCTCTGTCGTTTCTGCTCATTGTGCTCATTCTCATTCTGTCCATTCCGTTCATTCTGTCAATTCTGTCATTGGAGCAAAGTCGCAGTATATATATATATATATATATATATATATATATATATAAAAATTTTACAGAAAATATACGATCTATAAATGACATCGCTAGAATTTAATACCTTCGCAACTAAATTTTTATTTTTACGTCAAAACAGTTAAAAACTATGTGTAACGTGCAATGAAATTAATTCTGTCCCGTTCTCAAAATTCTGTAATCCTAAACCATATACTACTTGTTTTATCAATACAGAAAAAAAACGAAGCTTTTTTGCAGATTTAAAAAAGTATTAGCTACGATGTAATAAAATCAATTTCAAGGAAAATTAGCAGTAAATTTGGGCTCTTATTCCTCATTACGTCCTTCAAGGAATAATACTTCCTGTCGACATGAGAACAATAATTTGCATAACTATATTTTCCACTGATTCTAGAAGACTATACAGATAATTAGTTACATTTATGTCCAGAAGCAAAACAAGGGCCATCTCAGTATTTGTTTAAAAGATCAGAAACAGGACGAAAAACCCGATCGATATGGGATCATTGGTAAGGAGACTGCGGGCAATAAATGAAACAAAGTCGGGTTATTTACACCATTTATAACTCAAGAACGGCCGGCTGGACCGGAAGCGGTAGCTCAGTACATCAGCTGATTTCACTGCAGCGCCTGACCGGGAGGACCTAGGTTCGAGTCCAAAAGTGACAAGATTTTCGGACACTAGCTTTACAGCTAGGTCGAATTCGTCCTGTCTGGAGGAGAATTCTTGCTGCCGGCTGCTCTGATCGGTATTTTTCCCGTGGTTTCTCCGATCAACACCAGGCGAATGCCGGAGCAGTACCCTACCAAACGGGCCACGGACCGCGCGCGATCTTTCCTTCCCTTGTCTCTTGGCTGTCCCGGGGCAAGCCGCGTCGATTTTTTTGTAGCTGACGTTCGGCCAAATATTGTGGCCTTCGTCCCGACGTACTGCTTCAAATTTTCTTATTTTCTCCTCGCCAGTTGCCCCAGCAAGGCGAATTTATTCATTGATTGGGATTACAATAAGCTCCAACCGATTAGGTTTTGGAGCTGCGGGGGACGATGCCAAAAAAACTAATTAAACTAAGGTTAACCTAACTAAAACTATACATGGCCCCTTTGGGCTATTTGTTTTAAATAATAAGTATTGAAATAAGTGGTATAGTTCTTTTGGATTGTTCATTGTTCTTGTTTTTCTTCTGTTTTAATAATTCACTCACTCAGTCACACTTATACAATATTTACAAACCATTCCTCGCAATTCATACCACACTGCCTTCAATGCACTATGTACACTGTAAATTTTTTTAAACGCCACGGCGCCGACTTCTCAGCGTCCGTGGCGCCGCGCCCTCTTCATCTCAGGCGGCCCAGGCGCGTTTCCGCGCCTCCCATGCGGATTCTGGGCATCTGAGCGCAGCGACCGCCTCCATGCACTAACTGCTCCCCGCTCGACAGTTCGAGAACTTGTGCGGGAAAGTGCGCGGGGGTAAAGGCGACGTGCTTGGGCCTTTCTTCGTGGAAGGCCCTGTTCACGCCGCTGTTCGCCGCTACGCCGGTCACGCGCAGGATGCGCGGAGCCGACGGCCTCAGCGCCCCCTCGAGCGCCGTCTCCGCTCGCCTTTTGATTTCGGCCGCGAGGTATCGACCATGCGCGTGCCAGCGGAGTCCGCTGTCAAAACAACACGCCCAGATATTTCGCTTCGCTCTGCCACGGCAAATGCGTGCCGGCAAAGCTCACCGTTTCATCGGGTCCCGCCCTCTTGCGAGTATAGTTGACAGCGACGCATTTATCGAGGTTGAGAGCGAGTCGTTTCCGACTTAGCCATTCGTGAAGAGCGGCGAGACAGTCGCTTAAGTACCTAACTGACTGCCTGACGTTCGCCGATTTCGCATAATATGCAAAATCATCCGCGAACATCGAAACAACGTTGAATGCCTGTTTTGTTTCAGCAGGAAGCGGCGCATCATTCACGTATAAGCCGAAAAGAGTAGGAGAGAACGCTCCCTGAGGCCGACCGCCTCGGCACGTCTGAGGGACGAATATACGTTATTGACGCGCACTTTGAACTGCCTGTCGGAAGGCGCTCGCGATCAATCTCACATAACAATCGCTCATCCCCGACTCCGCGTGGCACGTGGCACGTGATTTTTTAGACGCGTTCCGCAGCGATCCGTCCTCCTCCGAGATTTTCTGAGACCCTTCAACTTTCAACGGAAAAATTTCCACCTCCGTAAAGTTAGAATCGCAAAGTTTTCAAAAATTATTGAAACTAGGCTCAAAATTTGTCGCTTTTTGTCGCTAATTTGTTACGCAAAAATAAAATTTGTCGCTCTTCATTTGACCCTGGTATTAAGATTCGGCTAACTTGATATCAAGTTAGCATCGCAAACTTTAAGAAAAGCAACTAATTACAGACATAAATAAAAAATAACACCATAGGAATTTGTCGCTTTTTGTCGCTCCAGACTTTACAAAACAAATTTTGTCGCTCTTCAAATATTAACGAAAATGCATTTTTCGCAAACGCGATGCCAACTTGATATCAAGTTAGCATCAAACTAAAAACCAACTAATTACAGACATAAATAAAAAATAACACCATAGATTTGTCGTTTTTTTGTCGCCCCAGACTTTACAAAACAAATTTTGTCGCTCTTCAAATATTAACGAAAATGCATTTTTTCAAACGCGATGCCAACTTGATATCAAGTTAGCATCGCAAACGCAGAAAACCAACTAATTACAGACATAAATAAAAAACACCATAGGTTGTCGCTTTTTGTCGCTCCAGACTTTAAAAAAAACAAATTTTGTCGCTCTTCAAATATTAACGAAATGCATTTTTCGCAAACGCGATGAACTTGATATCAGTTAGCACCCAAACCAAAACCAACTAATTACAGACATAAATAAAAATAACACCATAGGAATTTGTCGTTTTTGTCGCTCCAGACTTTACAAAAACAAATTTTGTCGCTCTTCAAATATTAACGAAAATGCATTTTTTGCAAACGCGATGCCAACGATATCAAGTTAGCATCGCAAACCAGAAAACCAACTAATTACAGACATAAATAAAAATAACACCATAGGAATTTGTCTTTTTTGTCGCTCCAGACTTTACAAAACCAATTTTGTCGCTCTTCAAATATTATCAAAATGCATTTTTCGCAAACGCGATGCCAACTTGATATCAAGTTAGCACCCAAACGCAAAAACCAAACTAATTACAGCCCAAATAAAAAATAACACCATAGAATTTGTCGCTTTTTGTCGCTCCAGACTTTACAAAAAACAAATTTTTTTTTAATAATAATATTAATAATAATAGTAGTAGTAATAAAAATAATAATAATTACTATTTATGTAGGAGACTTGGGCCATCAGGTCCACCCTTCGCTAACTACGTAATACTTAAATTTATAGATGAAAATTGAACAATAAAGCATTATTCAATGATATATTTAGTCAATAAAATATAACTCAGAGATGTATTGCGACAAATTTCTGACAAATAAACGAAGATCCTACTGTAACTGTTGTGACGTCTGCCGAAAATTATCGTATAGGTTGGTTTCATTTCGTCTTAAACTAATTGTTTTATTATAAATTTCAAAACTTGTATCAATAGTATCTCAGTTCTTGCTATAGTCCAAAAATTATTATCAGGGCGTATTTTGTTGACCTAAAATATCGCCAAAATAATCAATACAATGCTCTTAAAATGTTTTAATACGCCATAAAAGCAAAGAAAACGACGTAAAAATGTTATCAAAACAGTTCGGACGATCAACTCAAGCTGTTGGATATATTACTATGTACCCAGGTTTCGTTCAAATGAAGTCAACTTCAAACTTCCGGTTTGGACTGTTCTTTACCAGAAAATATTTCGCTTTAGTTACCCCGAAATCGGCTGAACCGACATTGGTGCTGTTAGGCGTCACATACAATGGCTGACATTACAATTTCGGAGCAAAGAAATGGAATAGGCTACTTAGGAATTCTGTGGATAATATTTTTTGTAAATATTATTTCAAGCAACATTAAAATGAAATTAAAGTCGATGAAAAAACCAAAAAATGCATTAAAAAGATGGGAACGGAAAAATTTTATAAAATGTATAAAAAAATTTCCTTTTGCCATAATATAAAATGCATTTCTATTCTAAATGGCAGTGTTCTAAATTAAAAAGGGAAAAAATATGACATTATTAACGCGCTCCATAATTATGAGGTGCAAAGTGTAATGGATATTATTATAAAGTCGTAGGCTTCGGGGCCCAAGTCAAGACAGCCCGGACAGCCAAGAATGTAATAAGGCATATTATTATATTCCGATAGTCTCGTTTTGGTTCGTTATGGATGTGAAACATTAAGAAAACGTGAAAAATATGTGTATTTATGTCAAATTCAGTATTTAAAATGTGAATGACTGAGAAAAGCCAAAAAAAAACGATACACACGTGTTTCTCTACTTTCAAAATGCGAGAACGTAAGACCTTTCACTTTCATGCACTTTTAAAGATGCATCACCCTTTAATGCACCATTGACGAATATTTTTAAGTAATCAAAAAATATTTGAAATATCGTGCGAGGGTGGAAAGACGCAATAATTTGTAGGTAGATTGGCACGTCAAGGTTCTCAAGATTTCGTGTGAAAAATGCAGTACACGATGGGGTGGAGAAACGCCGCCTTTTGTCCATAGGATCCGCCCACAATGAACAACACAAGGTTTTCCAGAGCACAGTACTTGCGTCACCTGAGGTTCATTCGCCCAGCCAGGGGCGGGGGTCGCTTCGTGCGCGACAGGTAGCATTGCGGATTAAAAGGGTTGCAGGATGCTGCAGGTAGAAAGCTCAATGAAAAGTCCTTTCTTACTTGCTTCTACAAGGACAGCTTTCCGTCAGCCAAAATTCACAATCTTCACTCCTCTTTCTTTAAATTTTGTTAGTAGATTTCATAAAATAATATAATTTTTGCTATTCCACTGTTAAATGTTTTTGTGATGGCATAAGTATGCTATGAAACACAAGAATCTGAATTTCACTCACTCACAATTCTATTAGAAATGTTCATTGAATAAATGAATTGATAATGAAATTAAATTATTATTATTATAGGTATTATATATATATATATATATATATATATATATATATATATATATATATATATATAAAATTATATATAATCTTTGAATAGTGAAGAAAGGCCCGGGCTGCTGGTACATTAAATATTGTATAAAAAAAATATAAAATATAGTACAAAAAAACTAATATAATGCATAAATAAAATATCTTAAAACCAGGAATGATTCGTCTTTTGTTTCACTTTTAGACAATCAAGGTGGATAAACAATCAACTAAATCCAGTACTTACCTTTTATTCAATGAACAATTACTAATTTCAAAATCTTCTAATATAAATATTTACTTACTGTTAATCAAACCATCCTTTCCTTCCCATAAAAACGCTATTTCTGTTTCTTTTGTGAGCCCTAATTTTTGGAATATAGATGCCGGAATATTTTTCTTAGGTTTAAAACTAAGTTCTTTGTTGTCTTCCCAGTTCCATGAATTTGACTTTCAGATTTGGAAATCGGAATTTTGGGAAATTCACTGAGCCTAAATTCAGGGAAAAGAGCATTTTTAAAGGTAATTTACCTCAAATTAGTCTTTAATTTTGAATATAGTTTGGGTGAGATTGGTTTTTAGGCGCTACTAGTTTAGACGGCTATATTTTCTCTTTTTCTAATAATCATAGCAAATAATATCTCTTTTCACTCAATAATTCTTAAATATTCATCCTTAGCTAGCCCTGATGAAGGAACAATAAAGTTCCAAACGTTGGCTGAACTAAGAAACTTTTAATGAAATGATCAACAACCATGAACCATTCCTAGAATATACTTCCTCTATACTGCATATGCAGTAGCAAAAAAATAAAAATTGTATGCATCAGTTTAAAAAAGCATTTTATTTTGATAAAAAGTTAATGAATAATTTCGTTCGCATTGTATCGTATCTGTGGTTGCAACTTAGATTTTTTTAAAATGAGATGCTCCTGTACCTTTATCTGGCATTACTCCTTTCTTATTTGTTTGAATTAAGTAAAAACCATTTCAGTAGGAAATTAATACGTAATTAGTGCACTATTGTAGAGATTTTTAATCTCTCCAAGAGGTTACTAGGTGTAAGTGAAATATCTACGTTTGCACTTGTTTTTTAAAATTTCATAACGTAGTAATTCACATCACGGTACAAAATAAGTACATAATTGTGGCATTATTACAATTTTAAATTTTTAGCAATCCAATGTCAGGTTTACGTGAAGTTGCCTCCCTACTTTTTCACGACGTTTTTCATTGTTGATAATTAGTACAATTTTTATTGCGATATGAAATTAGTACTTACAGTAATTGGTAAAATATTATAGAATATTTTAGTTTGAATATCAGAGAAGTGCGGGGACCAACTTGACAAATGTTCCTGGCATTGAATTCTAAGTACCGAAAGAGGACTGGATGTTCTATAGGAAGAATGAACTTTCAAATAATGGAGACGCTTGTGCTTAGCAAATGGCAACTAAGGAATGTAAAATATATTAAGAGCTTCCAGGAAACTCCAAAACATGGGGCGTCAGACCACCCTCTCCCTCCGTCTTTCCGGCTGTGACATTCTTCTTGTGGTTTTCCGAGCCTTCCATCCGCCAGTGAGCTAATCTCCGGCAAGCCTTGTCTATATTCGCCAGGCAGGTGTCACTAAAGCTTTGTAAATGACATCCGTCTCGAAAGGCCGGGCGTTAAGATTTACCCTTCAGATTCGAATTTGAAGAATGCTATGTAATAACAATTAAATGACTAAATTTCTTCTTATTTGACGTTTGCTTTCAATTCGGCAATGGATTTTGGTATAATTAAATTTATTTACGGTCAGTAATGTTTAATTATTGGACTACAATACTCAATAATAGCAACTTCAAATTGCCGTTAGAACGTTGCAATTTCAGTTCTTAAAGTTCAGGCTTGCGATGCCGAATTGATTCGTTGCTTTTAAAAACGTTCCGTTAATTCGAAACATTAATTTATCCACAATAATGAAACGGTGATACGGGTACTATGATTTGAAATCTAATTCTTCTACCGTATTATTTTTTCATGTACGTACCATAAAAGGTACGTATACCATACGAATTACCATGCCATACGAATTAAAATGCGTAGGGGCAGAAAGTTACGTTATGGTGCGGTAAAGAATGGAATTGTTTTACAGGAAAACTGATGTAGTGGATACATGCAAAAAAAAATTGGATAAATTCTGTTCCAATATGTTAATATACTTCGCCTTAGACGTTTTACAATGAGATTTCCGAACTGTGGGCCCTTGTTACCGTATTTAGTTAATGCAGATTATTGAAATGCATATAATGACATAACAGCCATATAGACGTACTTTTTAATATTCCAGAACTTGTCGGTCTTTATAATATACAATTGTAAAAATTTCGCTTTCCCGGGATTTACAGAAAAGAAACAAATTTTGGGAACTCTTGAGCAACAAACAAGACCAATTCCTATGGTGCTATTTTTTATTTGTGTCTGAAATTTGTTTTTTTTCTTGCGTTTCATCTAACTTGATATCAGTTGTCATCGCGTTTGCAAAAATTGATTTTCGATAATATTTGAAGAGCACAAAATTGGTTTTTTTAAAGTCTGGAGCGACAAAAACGACAAATTCCTATGGTGTTATTTTTATTTATGTCTGTAATTAGTTGGTTTCTTGCTTTGCGATGCTAACGATATCAAGTTGGCATCGCGTTCTAAAATGCATTTTCGTTAATATTTGAAGAGCGACAAAATTGTTTTTTGTAAAGTCTGGAGCGACAAAAGCGACAAATTCCCCTGGTGTTTTTTTATTTATGTCTGTAATTAGTTTTGGGTTTTTTTGCGTTTGCAATGCTAACATGATATCAAGTTGGCATCTCGTTTGCGAAAAAAAAGCATTTTCGTTAATATTTGAAGAGCGACAAAATTTGCTTTTTGTAAAGTCTGGAGCGACAAAAAGCGACAAATTCCTATGGTGTTATTTTTATTTATGTCTGTAATTTTTGGTTTTTTTGCGTTTGCGATGCTAACTTGATATCAACGGCATCGCGTTTGCGAAAAAAAGCATTTTCGATAATATTTGAAAGCGACAAAATTGTTTTTGTAAAGCCTGGAGCGACAAGCGACAAATTCCCATGGTGTTATTTTTTTTTTATGTCTGTAATTGGGTTTGGTTTTTTTGCGTTTGCGATGCTAACTTGATATCAAGTTGGCATCGCGTTTGAAAAAAAAGCATTTTCGTTAATATTTGAAAAAGCGACAAAATTTGTTTTTGTAAAGTCTGGAGCGACAAAAAGCGACAAATTCCTATGGTGTTATTTTTATTTATGTCTGTAATTAGTTGCTTTTCTTGTTTGCGGTGCTAACTTGATATCAAGTTAGCCGAATTAATACCAGGGTCAATGAAACGAAAAAATTTTATTTTGCGTAACAAATTAGCGACAAAAAAGCGACAAATTTTGAGTCTAGTTTCAATAATTTTTTAAACTTTCGATTCTAACTTTTCGGAGGTAAAATTTCTTGCCGTTGGCTTCCTCGTTTTTCGGATACCGGCCAATCACAAGATCTCGTTCCCAAGCTTATCTTTCGAATTTCTTATTCGTGGACAAGCGTTTCGCTCGACGCGGCCGCGGCGTCCGAACAGTGACAGGGTTCTCGCGCCCCGTTCAAATTGAACTGCCGAAGACTTTTTTTGGGAATTTTATGCATGGTCGGGCCGTTACCAGGGCGTATATTCAGCTCGTTTTATATATATATATATATATATATATATATATATATATATATATATATATATATATATATCATCTTAGATTTTGGAATGCATAGTGATTATTCAGAGCTATCTGAAATAAAATACAGAAATACATGGAATATAAATGAAATACAAACATTTTGTAAATCTTGTGTATCATTTACACTTCATTTTATATTCCATGTATTCCTGTTTTTTTCAGACAGCGCCGATGATGATCGCTACGCAATCGAAAAGAGATTCAGATTTAAGACAAATCTGATACCAGACAACACCGTTTATTTATTTCACTATAAATGTATGTTTTCAACATATTGCTGTTAAGAAAAATTGGAATTAAAGTAGAATAGAACACTGTATTAAGGTTAAGAAACAATTGTTGTCAAGGTTTTTTAACGTTTTGTTTTTTTCATTTAATGTCAAAAAAATATTGGTCTCGTTATGTTTCTGATACTAATTGCGACGATAAAAATTACATTTAAAAATTCAGAAGCACAAGCAAGAGGTGATCTAGACATTTGCACTGTAGGTCAAAGGAAACGGGGAGCACTTGATTGAAATGGAAGTCAATTGACCATAAAGCTGTTACTATATTTTTTAGAGAAAGATTCAATTTAAAGGTGTACAAAGCATTGAAAAAAGCACCACTTAGTTAGTTTGCCCTCTTTCTTTACTGTAATAAAAATTTAAGTTAAACTTATATTTGAAATAGTGTTTAATTGAATTCACCTTCATAATGCCACACTTGCAAGCAACAAGGGGCACTACTACAAAAGTCTCAGTAAATTGCAGATCAACATCAGTTACCTTTTCTAAAATAGAACTTCTTGGTGTTGATGGTTTTCGTGACATCTTCCAATGTTTCTGTAAAAGTGTTAGATGGGCTGAAAAAATGTTGCGGAGAGCTTCTCTTGTCATTAGTTTCTGGCCTCTTAATTCCATATCTTCGGGAAAAAAGTGTGAACCAATAAAATTCGGGAAATATATGAACCGGATATTGGTGGCAAGTTTTCTTTTATAATGGCGTTAAACGTGCCTTTATGAAATAACGGATTGCAAATTCAATAAAAAGAAAATGAAGTAACGGATTGTCAATTTAATATAATGTTGAATTACAAAACATACTACAGGGACGTTGATACACACAAACTTGACGACTGATCGACCACGGTGAAGTACCTCAAAAAATACTTTAATGAAAGAAAGTCTCTGTTCTTCAAGATGGTACGGAAACAATTTTCCCTTATCGGCCTAATTTTTTAATAAAACAAGTTCAAATTAGTACAAGCTCTTATGGAAAAACATTTGCGGGCACACATTTTTTTAAGTTATTGAAGAAATTATCCGGTGAAAGTACCTTTTTTCTTTTATTCAATACGAAGCATATTGTTTTAGGTATCAGATAATATTAAATGTAACATATCTCACCCGGCATTCCAAAAAGTACTTGAAAATGAAAAACTTCCGCGAAATTCATCGCAATGGGAAGTACTGGCTCTCGGCCTGGTAGTCATATTGTAGAAATTATATTGTCAGTTGTCAGCACTGTTTCTCTTTGGGTAGGAGAGAAAAAAGCCGTAACTAAAAATTTTATGCCACACACTATATTTGAGGATAATTCACTTTCAATAATAACAACGTGGACTAATATTCTTTGCAGTAAGAAAGAAAAATAGGGCGCTGAAATCAACCCAACCTGTTTTAAGAATAGCCAAACTATGAAAACGAAAAATCATGCGAGAGACTAAATTTATTAGTAAACATTTCTTTCCTTGAGTACCTATTCATTACTTCTCTTTAAACTATTTACAAATATTTATTATTTAAATGCTTCGTTTACATTTACAAGCAGCTATTGTTAATCCATAGATGTAAAAAATGGTTGAGTGTTTGAGCAGCGACGGACACGAACATACCACTTAAAATAGTGGTTTAATCAAACAAACTTAAAAATAATAATATCAACTGACAGTAAAATTTAATAACTAAATTAACCAATGTTATGAATGCAAAGCACGAAAAGGTAATAACTAACCAATATTTTCCCATTGTGGCGCAAATTGAAAAATTACATCGAAGCCCAATACAACTATTCACCATCACGACGCAAATAATTCAGCAATTGACAAAGCACAATAGAAATTGATTAACAAGAAGAGAGAAGCTCATAAATAACCTTATATAACACTGACACCGCATGACAAGATGGCGATGAGCCCAAGATTTGGGCTTCACTAGCGCCATCGCTTCGAGGAAGTTCGTTGGCGGTCTAGAACTGTATATCTTCGCGTAATATCGAAGTGTAGTGATTAATTACGTACTGGAAGTTTCGTGTGCAGGTTAGTAGTAGGAAAGCTAAGAGTGTTATTATTGTAAATGTTAGGTTATTAGTATGGATAGTAGATTATATGGATGGAAAGTTAATTATACAGCTAAAAGTTTAAAGTTGTTTAAATAGAACGTGTAATGCAAATACTTGTTCAATATGCTATCCAATTCTCTGGTGCCTTGAAGTTTAGAAGTCTGTTATTACTTTGAAAACATTAACAACAGTTGTAGTAGTCGGTTTACAAATTTATCGATTTGTTTTTTTTAATATAACATGTGTGATTTTAACGAATGAATGCTTGCTTTACCTAGGTAAGACATTGCTAAAGAATTTGCTTAGCATTAACTATTGAAAGTAATGGTTAGTTACGTATAGGTTTATAAAATTATAGGTTCCTCTTATTATTGAAAATTAAATTATAATATCTTTTCTATCAAATTCTTTATTTCATTACTTAGCGACGTCTCAGAGGGAGGTTAGCCCCATCATCAGGCAAGTTACCAGTATAATGTTTAATATATTTCCATAGATATTGGATTTCTTATTATGGAATATGGTGATATATATTGGTGTCGTACATATCAAAATACCAAAAGAGGTTTACATTTTTATTGAGTTTTATAACGTTATGTTTCGCAGTCGAAGTCATGTTATTACCATTGACTGTGAACCTTAACGTTTTATGACCCAACAATAATGAGTGATTTATGTTGATTTTTCGAAATGTATGATATGCTTATGGATTACCATATTCTCTGATGAGTAATCCAATATTTATGATAATATAATAATTATTATTCTGGCAACTTGCTTGATAATGGAGCTAATCGCTCGAAACGTCGCTAAGAAAGTTGCAAAGAATTTGATAGAAAAAGAATTTTAATTGTCAATAACAAAGCAACTATAATTTTACCATCTTTATGAGCAGTTCTCAAAATTGCGTGTGTGAACGATCTGAGAAGTTTTCTTACACCCCCGCGTCAAGCGCTAGAATTTTAGTGACAGTGTGTCACGTCAGTAGCATGTATGCTTGTTTTCAGAAGTTTTCCACGCACGGAAGATACTTCAATAGCATTTTGTGGCAAGGGCTGGCCATTTTGTGGCAAGTGGAGGTCAGATTATCCCATTCGTTGTCATGGCGGAAGGAGGTGGTTTGCCAGAAAAGGTAAATGCGAACAGTGTTTTCTTTTTTTAATTTTTTTATAGAATTGTTGCTTATTTAATTTTCCTGACTTAAAACTATGCAACATTACTCAACAATATCAGCCATTAATTTTCTAATTTGCAGTCCTAGATATATTCCTTCCTTATTTTTGCTTCAATGATACTTGAGAACTTCTTTCTAAAGTACATGAATCCACGTGAAATTTTGTCTATAATTTTCACAAAGTTTTAGACGATGCTCAATTTAATGCGCAGTGGAGACAGATGTACAAGTTTGAGATTAAAAAGGCGATTGTAACTAAATTTCTCTGTCCAGGCAGTTGTTCAATTTGAGCTGACCATTTTTCCCCACAAAAGTTTCTATTCTCTCTCTTCGGTCCCACTCCTAAAGACAGCAGCTGTAATTTGTGTACCAGAGCTCCACGTAGAACAGAATTGAAATTTCCTTGAAATATCCACATACATTCCATTTGAATTTCTCATATTTGATAAGTGCGAGGAGCACTAAAGTTTTCATTTGTCTCCTTCAAGTTAACTGCATGAACATACGTCCTACGCAATTTTAACTGTTTTTTACGTAAAATAAATTAATAAATAAACAATCGGAACAGAAGGAAGGGTACTAACTAAGGCGGTGAAAATGCCCCCAAACCAAATCGAAAATCACGATGCTCAAAGATGAAGAGAAAAAATGACGTAAATTCACAAAAAACCAGCCTCCTAAGGACAATCTATGGCAGAGATACGACGAGAAATGTGTTTTCCATGTTTTATTTATATCTTGGCATCTATTGCGTGTATCAGGCTGAAAAAATTGCAGAGACGGGGAAACATAGTTCAGTTTGAAGATATTTTTGTCAACGAATTTTGACACCAAATGCATAAAGAAAAACATGTATAAATTTTTCAAATTCATTTTTTAAACGTGATAACGATGAAGTACTGCCTCAATTTCCCCCTAATTTTCTATAACATTTTTTTATTTTCCAAATTTTTAAACAATGTAGACGGTAGTGAAAAATAACAAGAACTATTTTTTAAGTTTAAACATTTGAAATTTGCGCCTAAATGTGAATGGAAAAACTTGTTTCCAATGTTTAAACAGTTTATATTAAATAGTATTGAATGGTCTTTTACAAATGATATGAAACTTTTGTTGACAAGGTTTGTTTTATGTCAGAATCTCTTTGCAACAGAGCCACAAAATAGAGACGAAGACTTTATGGAAACATTGATTCTCGTGAGCTTCCGAGATTTGTTACTCCGTTTGCCATGCACTGAATATAGAGTGTTTCTGACAATCTTTCTTTTTCTACTATATCATACACTGAGAAAATACCACCCTATGTCACCCTCACTGTTTTTACAACAGTGTTTTCACCAATAAAGATATCTCTAATATTCGTATTAGTTTTAAATTATTGAATAAAAAAATTAGATCGTACATTGACTTAGTCTTAAAATAGATCCATGGACTTAAAATCTTGGTACCTGGTATCGTCATTAATATCTTAGTAAAACTACCAGGATCTGGTACATCTGGCATCCCTGTTTGTAAACATTCGGAATTCATTATCATTTTACAATTTTAAAGTGTTGTTTCTGCAATTTTGAGCAAATGATTTCTTTAGAACCGAATTATTTTTTACACAATTGATATACTTAATTGGGAATAAGACTTACAAAGATTGAGCACATTGAATATTTTAAATTATATGAAGTCTATTTCTATTACATTTTATTTATATATTTTACATTCAGAAATTCTTAATTTATTTTATTATTATTATTATTATTATTATTATTATTATTATTATTATTATTTTATTATTTATAATGTTTAGTTATCAAGGAGAACTATTCAGGAAGAGGATGGCTTTGGCTAGTGAGGCCATTGTGTTATAAATCTGCTTCTTATTATATCTGAGCTTTAGGTGTATTGATATAATGTTTTAGGACACAGTTACTTCCGAATTAGTGGTGCCATACATAATCCGAATAGAAGAACTAGAAAAAGTTCTTCAAGCTCAAGTAAGTACAACTAAATTGTATAGAAACAATTCTTTTTATTGTCGATTCTCATAAAAAGTGGATGGAATTAAATCACTAAAATTTTGAAAGAGTGTAAATGTCTTTTGTATTTTTTATTATTATTATTTATCTCCTTTTGTTCTACATTTTATATTTTCAAGATGATTGCATTAAAATAGAAAAGAGAAAAGTGTCTCTTTATTTATATTTTATTTCTGCAATTTTAAAAATGTAATGGTAATAGGGTTATCATTTTTCTATTTACTATATATGTTTATTGAGAAGAACCAAAATGTACAATAAAGTGCCTTAGAATGTGCAATAAAAAATTCTTTCCTTTCAAATTCTTTTGTTAGCAACCAGAATTTTGAACATGATTTGCATCTAATGCAGCAAAGTGCAAATTTTTACTAAACATTCTATTCTTTAAGGCATTTTATCCTTATTGTATCCTTTTTTGTATGTAGTTTTGTATTCTTTTATCCTTATTTGTATGTAGATTGCTATTTGTGATTATTATGCTCAAAGTTATGATATTCTGTGATGAAATGTGAATGTACATAATTAGTGGTGGAAATGCAAACATTTCTGTTTTTAGAAGAAGCTTATTGTAATTTTCTTGGTTTATTAAATTATAGAACTTGAAGCTTAACACTTTACGTGAAGAAATTAAATATTCTAAGAATGAATTGTCTCGTGAAGCAGAAAAGCATCAGAGTGCCTGTGAGGTAAATGCAGTTTTTGTATTGATTACTTTATCTTCTTTTCTTAATTCCAAAAATTAAATATTTCTCTTGTGAATTTGTCAAATATTAAAGTCTGCTGCTTTTTTATTCTTGAACTTACATTTTTTTTCTAGGCAAGGGATGAGAATCAATTTAAGATAATGAAGATGGAGAAGGAAATGTCTGTACTGAGGGAAGATAATAAAAATTTATTATTGGAGATTAAACAACACGAAATTTCTAAAAGATATGAGGATCTTTCTCTCAAGGCACAAGTATCTAGTTATACAAACCAGATAAAGCAGTATGATGAAAAACTAAAGGTGAGTTATTTGCCTACTCTAAGTGGAACCTGTATACTGAATTGTATATGTGTATTAATCCATTTGAAGTACCTTTATTTTATGCATATTTGAGTGACAGAATCATTAACATAATTATATTCAATGAAGGAACTTTGATGAATGTATACTTGATGAATGAAAGTTGAAGAGTTGTTGCTCTTGTTGGAGTTCTTGTTATTGGGCTATTTTTAGTGTAATTACTTATGTTTGTAATAATACATTGTGGATGTACTAGGCTTGTCAGTCACAAATAACAGAGCTACAAGCCAGTGGAAGCCCAGAGAAGTCCATTGAAAAAACGAAGCAAAGTCCTCGAAAAAGCCATGAAGACTGTCAGCAAATTTTACAATTAGAAAATGATATAAAATTGCTAAGTTTGGAAAACAAGGATTTAAAATTAAAATTGGAAAAAGAGTCAGAAATCAGAAAAACTAAAGCTGAACATTTTGAATTGCAAGCTAAGACCTGCACTGACAAGCTCCAGGAATACAAACTCATAATTATGGTGAGTTTTACAATTAACTTCCTGCATATGTTTAAGAACATAAAATAATAAGTTGTTTTAACCTGGGAGTGCCTGCAATAGATTTGTGTGATCCATGTCCGTCAACTTTGTGTTCCTGAATTATTGCAATGCCATTTGCAGGATTCATTTGGGGGTCATGAACAAAGTAAATAAAATACTATTTTAAAAAAGGGGCTTCGGGAGAGGTATGAGTCTTTCCTTTTTTAAGGCCCCCTGTGTAAAATAAAAATGGAGGGATTTAAAATTGGAAAAGAAACAAGAGAATAACAAAAAATTGGGTATTTTAATAAGATAGATTTGTTGTATATATTAATTTGGTTAAGGTGTTGAAAGTTGTTTTTAATTTTTTTCTAGAAACTTCGTGGCAGTTCTTGCTTTGTTTCTGATGGTATTATTTTTGCTATGTTGAGTGTGAAGTTTAGGGAGATACATAATATTTTCTTGTAAGTATTTTGGAACTTATTTTCAATTTTTTAAAATAAAAATTTTTGGGCATTTTAAATCTTTTAAAGATTTAAAACACATAAAGAGAAACAGATCAGTGAAATAAAAATTTCAAGATGTTTGAAACTCAAAGGGGTTGAAAAAAGATAAAATTAAATTTTTGCTTTTTTGATACTTGTATCCCGTTTTTTAGATAATTTTTTAAAAATAAAGGGGAATTGTTTAAAAAATTGCATTTATGAAATTTTAGAAAAAAACCCAGTCAACATCAAATTTGGGCCTTTTTATTCTAATTCAAACTAGTTATTTTGTTGAAGTTCATCATCAAGTTTTTAATCAACTAACTTTAGGTAATCAGCTGGCGCTCCTCCCAGTTAACCCCCCTACTTTTCTGACACATAGAGTCATTTAACTCTGGCCCCCACGCCCTGACCCCAGCACTTAACCCCAAAAACCTGGGCCTGTGGTGGCACAGGAAACCTTTTCAGGTAAGAGGTTAAATTGCCAGCAAAATTGCCCCTTGGGGGCCTTTCCCAGCGCATTGGACCTCTCCCCCCAGCAGTCAGTCACATTCATGACATTCAGGCAGGGGGAAATTTTTGGGGAGGGAAGGAGATATTAAAAATTACAAGGGTTTTGGTCAGACCCCACCATCCCAAACACTAAAGTAAACTTTCTTGTCTGAGTGGGTTTCCCAAATTTTTTGCAGCTCACAGCTACAGCCATAAACACTATGCTGTGGGTCCGGCATTTTAAAGGAAATAGTGTCATTTATTCAGTTTGTGCATTATAAAAATAAGTCTCCTTTTTTTAAAAAGGGGCCAAAAAAAGGGAATGATAAAAAAGTTGCTATTTTGGGAATAAAATCCTTTTCATTATATTTTTAATATTAGTGATAAAGATTCAACTGAATTTATTTGAAAGTGTTTGTTTTTTTAAAAAAGTATTTTTCCCAGACTGTTTATTTGTTTTGGAAATGATTTTAAAAAATTGCCCAGCTTCAGGTAAGGTGAAATATTAAATTTTGTCAGACAAGAAACAAAGTCAGCGGGTGGGGAACCCTTCAGGAAAGTGTATTTTTGTGTGTTTTTTTTTGGTTTCTTTCTCTTTTTATAATAATATTTTTTTAAATTATTTAGTAGTACTGATATCATGGATTACCATGCTATAGCATCTTCTGAGATTAAAACCATGCCAGCAACAGAATCTTTTTCCCAAAAGAAGCCCTTAGAAATACAAGACTGTCAAAAATATTTTAAAAAAATATTCCGAACAAAAAAGAAACCTTCAAATGTAAGTAGGCCAAATTTTGCAGAAGGGAGCTTTTGGGAATTTGAGAACTTGTACATGATTATTTAAAATTCAGTTCATTGGTATAGTATCCCCAATTCCATTCTTATTTTTTTGATACTGAAAGTTTTCATGTGTTATGTTACAAGTATAAAAAAATTAATAAAATGGTAGTGTGGCATATTTTCAAAAAATTGAAAAATCTTTTTTTGTTGCCCCTTTAAACTGGCCCACATAGTTGTTAAAATGACCTGATGGTTTTTTAAACTCTTTTATTCTATATAAAAAAACTATGTTTTTTTTGAATCCCTTTCCCCTAGATTTGAACAAAATGTTTGGCTGTAGATACCCCAGCTGTAGAAAAGTGCCTTTTGCCCGGGTTCTAGCATGTTTTCTTCAGTAAAAGACATTAATTATTTTATTTTTATTTTTTTTTTCATCGGGAAACAGTTAAAAACTGTGTGTGACATCAAAGGGAGAATTGAATTCTGGGCAGGTTTTTTTTAATTCCCATGATCCCTATCGCATCCCGTATAATTTTTAAATTTTGAAAACAGAAATAAAATGAGTTTTTTTTGAAAGGATTTTTTAAAAAAAACTCCGATGTAATAAAATCTATTCTGAAGGGTTTTTAATAAATTATCCCTTATCATGTCCTTCATGGGAATAATACTTCCTGCCACAACAACATGGAGAAATGACAATTTAAATAATTATTTTTCCCCCTGATTTCTGAAGAATTACAGATAATGAAGTTACATTTTTATTTATTTATTTATTTTACGTCAAAAAAACTTTAAAAAAACGGGTTGGGTGCTAGGGGGAAAAGTGAATTGTGACACTCCCAAAATTCGGATCCCTATTTAAAATTTAAAAATTTTACTTAATACTACTTTACTACTCTACTCTACCCCTACTTAATCCCTACTCTAATCTACTTAAATTTTAAATTTTTTGGAAGGGAGAAAAAAAAAAAAAAAAACCCCCAATTAATAAAATCTATTTTAAAGGGAAAAAACAAACAATAAATTTTTTAAATTTTTAAAAGGGGAGAAAAAAAAAAAAAAAAACCCCCAATGTAAAAAAATCTATTTTAAAAGATAAATAAGCAATAAATTTCGGCTCTTATTACTTCCTGCCGCGAAAACATGGAAACCGATAATTTAAATAATTGTTTTTCCCCCTGAATTCTAGAAGACGTGCACAGAAAATGAAGTTACATTTATGCCCAAAAACAAAAAAAGGGGGCCATCTCCATTTGCTCAATGGATCGGGGAAACTGGACGAAAAACCTGATCGAGATGGGGCCCTTTGCCCCGGAAGTTGAAAATACAATAGTTTTTAAAAGTTGTTATATTTATTTATACAGCCCAAATGGAAAATAATGCATTTTTATCATTTTAAAATTAATGTTCCTTTTTTTGGGATGCTAAATTATAGTCTCAAATTGTATAGAAACAGTTTTGCAGCGAAAACGTTTTCCCCTGGGATTTAAATTTTTCTATTGAATTTAATCGTTTAATTGTCATCTGGAAAAAGTGTTGTAAAATAATGTACATGTATTGTATGTAAAATTTTTGTAATGAGCGGGTTGATACTGTTCCCTAAAATATGATTTCTACGTCGAGTGTTAAAATAAAAACTTCGGCATTTTCTGAAAAATATATTCCCCCTTAGCAAGTCTTTTTTTAAAAACCACTGATTCGTAAATAAAAGACACGGTAATGGTAAATTCCAAAGTTAATAAAGGGGAAACATGAATACGTGGGTGGGTTTTGGTTTTTTGAAATTTTTTTTGTAATCTAAAAGTCTGGGAGCTATAAGATGTTTTCCCCCCAGAATATTATGCCATATCTCAGGCAGGAATGAACTTTCCCGGAAGTATACACAACTGCAGTATAAAGGGGCGGCTAATTTTGTAAAAATTCTGAACGCGTAGCATAATGAACTTAATTTTGTTTTCCCAATTCATTTAAATGGACTTTCCCTTTTAAAGGTTTATTGAATTAGAGACCAAAAAATTTTTTTCCCTTAACATCAGTCTGGTACACTGTTCATTTTCAATGGAGCACAAATTGTTTATTTAAAAAGGGAAACTGCATTAAAACCGTTTTCTTTTCGTTTACTATTAATTTTTTTTTCCCCGGAAACCCAAATTTTTAAACCCAGGGCCCAAATATCGAAATTGGGAAAAGGTATTTATCCGGTATACAAATCCCTTTTACCTCTATTATCCTTTTTAAAAAATCCTTTTAAAAATCCCGGTATAAGACGTCAAATCCGGTTTTTTGAAGTATTCCCTTTTACCCAAACGTCTATACCTTAAATCCTGTTTTTAAAATTATTATCCCCGGTATTCTCTCATCAAAATCCGGTATTTTCTTTAAAAAATACCGGTTTTTTAAAATAGAATCATACCGGTTTTTGGGAAATTCTTTGGGATATTTTCCGCTGAGATGACTCGGGAAACAACTACACACGGCGGAGTTTCGGCCGGGAGTCTAGGGTTCGAGCCCCAGGTGGGGGATTTTCGGCCACTTATTTTTCCTAGGTCGAGTTCTGCCGGTTGACTGGGAAGTTGAGTTATGTCGTCAGACAGGGGGCCCAAACCAACGGTCTTTCGCGAACTCAACGGCCCCTTCCTTTGACCTTGGACCTCACGTCCGGGCGCAGAGCTTGGGGGTGATAGAGTTTTGGGTTTATCAATTTCTCCTTATAAATTTTGTCCTTTCTAGTAGCGAAAAAAAATGGAGAAACATTCTTCTTATCTATAAAATGGGGTCTTCCCCCTCCAAACCCTTCTTGTGACTGTGTTTTATCACTAAATACGATTATTTGTTAAAGGATTAAATTATCACTAACTTTCCCCGAAAAAAATTTTTTCAGTTGGCCCATTTTCCTTATTTTTGCAAAAATTATAACTAAAACAATTTTTAAAAAATTGACATTAAACCCTAATGGGATATTAACTATTCTTACGCGAAAAACAGATGCGTTATTTTTAAAATTTAAAAATTAATGTTTGGGAAGCATTTTTTAATTTACACCCATGTATTAATTAAGAAATTTCATTAAGAAAAATATTAATAGTACTATATAATTTTTAAATTTTAATAAATTTTTTAAAAATAAATACAAATTTAAAATTTTTAAATGTTTGCATTAATTTTGTGAAAATTTAAATTTTTATCATTTGTTTGTTAATTTATAAATTTAATTCAATTAAATGTTTATTTTAATTAAAAAGTAAAAATTTAATATTAATAAACCCTTTTTTTAATTAATTTTAGAATATATTTCTTTTTAAAGGGAAGAAACACTCTTCTGGAAGTGGACTCCCCCAGTGCTTTTTACAATGTAAGCTACCCGCGTAAAAGGGAACCCCTTACATGCAATGTTAATAAATAATAATAGTAATACAAGTAATTAAAGAAATAATAATTTTTTAATAATAATAAAAAAGTAATAATAACATAATAATTTATTTTTTATTAAAAATTTTTTCAATATTTGCAGTTAGTCAAAATATATTCCCCCTTAATATAAACTGGGAAAATAACATTTTATTTTACCCCTATTTATTAATGTAAAATTAAAAAGATTTAATTGGGGGAAATGAAGTAAAAAAATCATTTTTAAAAAAAAAACAAAACTGGGCCTAAAGCCTGAGCGTGCGTGATTATCTCAAGGTGTCAACGCTTCCCCCAGTTCGCCGAAGGGGGGGTCGGGGGGGGAAAAAACGGTCCTCCCACGGCGCACCCAAACGTTGACACCCTTTCTCCATGTGCGAAATACAAAGACAGACTTGGGTCATCTCCCCAGGTCAGATGGAATGGGCTCGATGAAGGACACTAAAAAAAAGGTTCTCTTCAATGGAACCAATAATTATTATTTCATTTTTTCCAACTTTTAATTTTAAAATTTAAAAGGGAGGTTTTCAATACATACAACGTATGAAAAGAAAAAAACCCCGGAACACAAAACATTACAATAATAAGAATAAAAATTTAATACAGTTTATTTAATATATATTATATATATATATATATATATATATATTTTTATATATATATATAAAATTATATATAAAAAAATATATATACATTATATATACAAAAATTTATTGTATGTATATATATATATATATATATATATATATATATATATATATATATATATATATATATATATACACAAAATAATTTTAAACAAAAAATATCAGTTATGAAATGATATTTGATTAAAAAAATTTTTGGAGATATTATTAACTAAAGAAACCTATTTTGTCAACATGGATGGAGGGAAAAGGTTTTATATTTCTTCTTTAAAATCCGGTATAATCCGGTAAAACCTTTTATGGACGTCCATACCGGTATTGACGTCCTAAAAAAATTATTTTACCGGTATAAATGAAAAAAAGGTTTTGAAAAGGTAGGGAAAAAATACCTTTTCCTTTTTTCGGTTTTCCCAATACCTTTTTGGTCCCTTTTGAAACATCTGATATTGTACTTTTTAAATTGTTTCTTTATTGAAAAGGATGTTCTATCATCCGCAAGAGAACCGTTTTTCCCTTTTGGGAATCGTCGGGGGCATATCTTTTACGAAAAATGGGGAACAGAGTAACCCTAAATCGACCCTTGGGGAACTCCACTGCCGGGGCAAAGGTGGGAAAAGGGTGCGTACGTAATGTTCCATCATTCCAGTAAGGTTTTTCCAACTCCTGAGATCGTTTTTTTAAAGGTACGAAAAACCAACCCAAAAACAATCCCAAAATTTCCCCTTAAAGGTAATTTGGAAAGTAAAATGTCATGACCCAATGACGTCAAAACCCGAGATCTAAAAATAACCCAAAAGGGTGCCTCTTTTTGACCCAATGATGAGGCGACATTTTTAAAAGAAAAGAAAATATTGCTGTTTCCGTTGATTTTGATTTTCTAAATCCATTTTGGGCAATCAAAAGCGCTTCGTGTTTATTGAAAAGGTTTCCATTCGTACGAAAAAAAGTCTCTCTAATTTTTTTGGGTGATAGAAAATGGGCCGAAAATTTTTTGAATTTCATTTTTGTTGCCTTTTTGGCGGTTTAATTTAGCTTTTTTGAAAATATCGGGAAACTTCCCAGTGCATAAAGATCATTAAATATGTGATTAAGGGGTTTAATGGCATCCCACAAGTTTTTAAAAAAAGAATCCAAATTCATCTAAACCGGAGGGAAATATTTTTTTTAATTTACCTTTTATTTTGGGAATTTCATGGGAAAAGAAGTTTGGGAAACGAACATTGTGCCCTAAAATTTTGGGTGAACTGTCTTTTTTTTTGTTTTGTCCTAAAAGGCCCTTAGTGAGATCGGCAGCAATTCTCGAAAAGTATTGGTTGAGATTAGCCACTGTTGCCGGATCGTTCACATTTATATCGTTATTTTTTAAAACAACATTCTCTGGGGGTTTTTCTTTTGTTTTGGGTTAGTATTTTTTTATATTCCACATTGCTTTTGTTTTATTATTTGATTTCCCTTCTGATCTTTTTTTCATTTTTTTAGCCTGCCTTAGGCTTTTCGTAACAATGTTTTGTTTTTTTAAAGTAGATAAGGAAATCTTGAGATACGTCATGACTTTTTAAAATAAAGTAGAAATACTTTTTATTTTTCCGATGTTCTAATTCCTTTTGTGCCCAAGTATTTTTTTTCAAAAAAATTTTTAAATTTTTTCTCTTTTTAATGGGAAAAGGCATGCGTTAAAGAAAAGAAAGCTTTAAAAAATAAATTATTTTTTTCATTTGTTTCATTAGCGTTATAAACTCCTCCCATGATTCTTTCAGCAAGTAGTCCGTAAATAATTTTATTTAACTGTACTAAATCTCGGCACATGCGTGTTTTATTTTTGTGTCGGTTTTCCCATTTATTAGTAATTGTAAAATTTGTGCATCGTGGTCACTGAAACCTAGATTATTCGTTTTATTTCATATTTAGTTGTGGTTTGTTAATTATAATTTGATCTATTGTTTTGTGTTTTAAAAAATTATTCCGTGTGGTACATTCCTGTAATATCTAAATTAAAAGAATAAATTTAAAGTTGAGAAACTGCTCTTTTTCGTAGGATTCGCTAAAGAAAACCCAATTTAAATCTCCACATACAACAATGGGTTTTAAAAAGGGAAGATTACTAATTTTGTTAAAGAGTTATCTCTAGTTTTTTCCAGAAAGGGAAAAAAAATCAAAAGCTTGCTTTTTTTGGGGGTCTGTAGATGAAAAGTAAGATAATTTTGAGCATAGTAAGTGTACAACTTTTATTTAAAAATTTTTTCAACTGCATATAAATTGAATTCTGACAAAAAGGGTTAGAATCAATATTATTTCTTACATAAATACACAAACCCCCAAAATGTTCGGGGTTTTTATTTGTTTCCCCTTTCTACAATAAGATCCTGCAAGGAAAAAAACTAGAATTTGGGTGTGTTTAGATCAATGGGAATAACCAATGTTCTGTAAAGAAAAGAACATCTATTTATTGAGATCACACTCTAATGCTCTTTGTCCCGATAAGCAAAAAAAGGGGCCATCTGCTTTTGCTCAAAGGACCCAGAAACTGAATGAAAAATCTGATTGAGATGCAGACCCTTTTAACCAGAAGCAGTGGTACAATGCAAAAAAAGTTCTTTAAATTATACAGCCCTTGGAAAATTTTCCCATTAAATATCATTAAAATTTATTTTTCTTTTTTTTTGAGGAGTATAGGCTGTCACTTTATTTCAATTTTTAAATCCCTAGAAAATTCATTGTTTAATGTCATCTGGCAAAGTGTTGTAAAATAATGTACAAGTATTGCATGTGAATTTTTTGTAGCGAGCTGTAAATACTGTCACCTGATGAATATGATTACTATGTGAAATGTAATAGTTATAAATATGGGCATTTTCTAAAAATATATTCCTGGCTTTTTTAAGTTATTTTTGAAAAAAAACCACAGATTTGTAAATGAAGAGACAATTTAAAGGTAAAATTCGTTTATTAATAAAAGAGACTTACAAGAATGACTTAGTGAGATTTGCTTGTGGGTTCATAAAATTTTTTTTTTTAATTTAAAAGTCAAAGCTATAAGATATATTTCATAAGAATATTATCCATATCTTTTGCAGGAATGAAAATTTTACTAAGTAGGGGAAAAAATAGGGCGTAAAAAAATTGGGCCCCTTTAGGAATCCCCAGTGCAATTTTGGGATAATTAATAATAATAATAATAATAATAATAATAATAATAATAATAATGATAATAATAATAACAACAACAACAACAATAATAATAATAATAATTATTATTATTATAAAAATTCCCCTACCACCACCCCCTACCACCAACACCACCACCAACCTCTACCACCACTACCCCACCACTGGGACCAGCCAAAGCCCCCACCACCACCATCACCACCACCACTACCACCCACCACCACCACTAAACCCCCACCACCACCACCACTAAACCCCCATCACTCTACCACTACCATCCCCCCAAACCCCCACTACCACCACACACCCAAAACTCCACCACCCCCCTCCACTCCATTTCTCAATACTCCACTACTACTATCACCCCCCACTACCACCCACCACTACCACCACCACTAAACCCCACCACTACCACCACCACTACCACCACCACCACCACTACCCCACCCACCACCTCCCCACTGCCACCACTCCACCCCACCCTCCTCCCCACCAACCACCAACCCCTTTTACCACCACCACTACTTCCCCCAAACCCCTACCACCACCACCCTACCCACCACCCCCCACCCCCACTACCACCAAAACCCCCACCCTACCACCCAATCCACCACCAACCCCTACCACCATACCACTAAAACCCCCACCCAACACTAAAACCCCCCACCCCACTAACACCACCACCACTAACCCCCACTACCACTAACACCCCACCACCACCACCCAAAACCACTACCCCCAACACCCCCCCCACCCTAACCCCCACCACTACCACCACCACCACCACCACAGCCCCCCACCACTACCCCCCCCCCCCCTTTCCACCACCACCACTAAAAAAACCCCCCACCACCACTAAACCCCCACCCCCCAAAAAACCACAACTACCACTACCAGTACTAGTACTATTACTACTAATAGTAATTACTACTACTACAACTACTACTAATAATTAATTTTTGTGGCCTTGGGTTGGTATGAAAAATCTCCACCAGAGACGTAGGGAGACGTGTGGCCATATCCCTAGGTAGTGTGAGGCTCGCAGCCCCTAAAAAACGCAAACCCCCTTTCTTCTTGGCCTTGTCTTCTCTGGTATTGCTTCTTCATCATTTCATCGGAGTGGGGCCGTGTTCTTGACCTACAGGTCTCTCTTCTGTACTGTGTAATGTGTCAAGCGTATTCTGTCTTGTGTCTTCGGTTTGGTTTGATGGGTCTACTTTGTTCTACGGTTAGTCTTTTGTGTATTGTTTCCCCTCGTTTTTTCTTCTATCTCATGATTCGTGCTACGTAGTCTGGAACGTAATCCCGATTTAACGGGTGTTTAATATCTTGTCCCCTTTGTTGTCCAAATTGATGTCTCCCCAGCTTTGTTTGTACATCGTGCTTTAGTACTCCGTCCTTTTTCGAAGAAATTTTGCTGGGTGTCGTCCTTTTTTGGCCGCAATGCAATTTGGCCTGTCCCTTTCGCCATCCCGGGGTAAAAGGAGGGTCAAAAAAACCATATCCCCTATCCCCTCAGGGAAATTTGGGGAGATGAAAATCTGTCCCGCAGTGTTTTTTTGTTGGCCCGGGTTTAGCATTTCGGATGACTCTAGCTGTCCACCTGCCCTTGTCTCCGTTCCCCAATTTTTCTGTCACTGCCAAGAAAAAGTGCGTTTTTTCTTTTCTTCGGGGGCCCGTCCAGTCTGTTAAAAGGGTTTTTTGTCTATAGATTCTTTCGTTCCTTTATTTGGTCATGGGGATTCTCCCCCGACCACAAAGCAAGCGGGATCCAAACTTTCTATACGCCCTGCTATCTCAGTTAACTTGCTATGCTCCTCTTCACTAAAAAAATTTTCCCGGGTTTGTTGGGGTACCTTTCGCAGCTCCCGCGCGTTTGCCCGATTTTGCGCTGTATAGCATGATCGATTGTGCCCAAATTTACAGCAGGGTTCGTCGTTTTTGAGTTTTGGACCCTTTGTTTTACCACAATTCTATCCAAGCTATTAAAAAACCTTTTCGGCCTTTTTTAAAAGCATTCTTATGTTTTTTTTTTTATTTTTTCGTAAAAAAAAAAGTTAAAAAACTATAAAAACTGCTATGAGGAAAAGTGGTTGTTTTCATTTTCAAAATTCTGTGATCCCCACCCCGGTCATATACCCTTAAATTTTGGGTTTTTTAAAAAGGGGGAAAAAAAATCCCATCAATAAAATCTATTTTCAAAAATAAACAAGCAATAAATTTTTTAATTTTGAAAGGGGGAAAAAAAAAAAACTCCCCTGTAATAAAATCTATTTTCCCAAAGGGTAAATAAGCAATAAATTTTTTTAATTTGAAAGGGGGAAAAAAAAAAAAACTCGCATGTAATAAAATCTATTTTCAAAGATAAATATCAAAAAAATTTTGGGTCTTATTACTTCCTGCCGCGACAACATGGGAAAAGATAATTTGAATAATTGTATTTTCCACTGAATTCTAGAAGACGTACGAAAAAGAAGTTACATTTATGTCCCGAAGCAAAACAAAGGGGGCATCTCAGCTTTCTCCCAAAGGATCAGGAATTTTTTTAAATGTGAGCGGTCTAGTGTCAGCCAAGTATTTCACACATTTTGCCGCATGAATACGGTGCCCTTGTATTTCCTTAATCTCCACGGAGTCAAGTTGCGTTTTCTCAAAAGGGCTATCTCCGCCAGTTCTAGTTTGATGTCTGTCATCCATGTCTGTATTCGTCTGATCGTCTGGTTGTTTTATTTGTAGGCTCACTAACGTGCAGTCAGTGATGATTGCTGCTAGGTCGTCAGCGTCTCCTACTAGAAAGATACCGTCGGCATTGTGATCTTGAGAATGGCGTTATAATTTGCATTCCAGAGGTCTGATCCTAGGATGAATCCTTGCGCCGCTCCTGCTTTCGGTACGTCCATCAGGTAACTGCTCAGGATGCGCAGTAAGTACGTCGGTACATCAAAGTTTTCCAGGCCCTGCATGAGCGCACAGAATTGAAGGCGATTGCGCACTTCCAGGGTAACGACCATGCACAGCGTTCTGGACCAGTGGTTGCCCTCGTCCGTTTTGGCTGCTGCGTCTGTTATTTTCTGTCTGGCATCCGAAGTTGATGTACCTTTTGAGAAGCCACACTGCGTATCTGATAGACCCCCTGCATTGTCAATTGCTGACTGGATGCGGGGTTCCATGAGCTTCTCGAGGAGTTTGCCCGAGTGTGTGTCGAGCATCACAGTGGTCTGTAGGATGTGGGGGAATGTTCCTGTCCATTACCGTTACAAGCCTTGAATGTTTCCATCTTGAGCAGAACTTGCCCTTTCTGAGGCACGCATTGTACTTATTTAGCAGGAGGTGTGGTTGGGAGTTTTGCAAGTGTCTTCACCTCCTCTGCTGATATTTCGTCTGGCTTGGAAGGCTTTCCGTTTTGTAGGGAACTTGCCGCTGTTTGGAGTCTTCCTGCGAGAAGAGGGGGTTGTCGTTCTTGTTTAGCAGAACTCTCTGTTTGATTTTGCGGGGTGCATTGGAAACAGTGCGTTCACTATGTTATCCGTGGTAATTGTGTCCATGGTCTCCGGCGAAGTGCACGCTTCTAGTTTCTTGGTTACTAATTTGAATGTCCCCAAGGGTCTTCATCCACGTCCTGAAGTAGCCTGCCCTCATTTTTCGGCTTCGCTTTCAGCAATCGCCTTTCTTAGGTTCTTCATCGCCTGCTTGTAGCCACGGTCTTGGCGTTTGAGTCGAAGGATTCCCTCCACAGGTCCGCTATCTCACGGTCTCACCAATACACGGGCCTTGGGTTAAGGAGGTTTGTTTTGTGGGGCATCCCAGGCGTTCTCAACCTGCCTCAAAACGTTCTGTCCCAAAAACGTCCGAGTTGCTGTCGTCGGTCTGGTTATTCACTTCTTCTAGTGCGTCTTTTGTCTTGTCGATTTCCGTTTTAAAAGTTGTCTCGTCGATTTTGTCGGTGTTCCAGGTTTTGCGCGTCGTGGGGTATGTCCGGGTGCTGCTTGTCGTAAGCGAGAACATTATGTATTGATGGTCACTTCCGGTGTTGTCGTCGACGAGTCTCCAGTCTTCGAATTTTGCGGACGGTTTTCCTGTCTCCAGTGAGATGTCTGGGATGGTCCCTGTGCAGTCCGGCCTCGTGAATGTCGGTTTGTTTCTTATTTGCATTGCCATTTCGAGGATTAGTTTCACTCATCCTCGGTATTTGTGTAGGGCGCTCCCCACTCCACAACCTTGACGTTGAAATCTAGGTCTAGGACTTCGCCTTCCATGGTCAGTAAGGTATCTTCAAGGTGGTGAAGGTTTTTTTCGAAGTCCTTGATCCGTTGGTTTGGGTGAATTAGAACTGAAAAGAAAGTCATACCTTTTATCTTATTGATTGATTGATTGGGATTTTTTTGTGTTTCCGGGGGCGTCCCTGCTTTTATCAATGGGCCCGTTAATTTTTGCTGCATGTTTTTTCTCGGGGACGGCGTGAAATTCCCCCCTGGATAACAGGGTCCGGGGCCGACCTACCGTCGGCTACAGGGTTTTCCCCCAACCAGGACCCCCCACCAGCTGGGGCCGCCCAGCCCGGACAAACTCTAAACCAAACCCGCCTCTTTTTGGAATATGTGGTATGTTTTCATTTTTTGTGTAAGTGACTGTGTAAAGGGAGAGGGAGGACTGGAAGGAAAACCAGATGGCGCGCGGTACGTGGCTCCCTTTAAGTTTTTGCTCAGCATTCGTCGGGTTTATCAAAGAAACCACGGAAAACTCCCCATCCAGAGCAGCTGACCGCTAGAATTCTCCTCCAGACAGCGACTGAATTCGACCTAGCTGAAAACCTAGTGAGGCGCAGCAGTGAAATCAGTTGATGAACTGAGCTACCGCTCCCGGTGCATCTTATTCAAACGTAGTCTGCCCCGGTTTCCTGCCCTTCCACGGTCGTGCTGCGGGGTTCAGTTTTGCAAGTTGCTGTGGTGCTAAGGGTGTCGGTTGTCCATTGTCGCTCGTCCGTGTTGTATTGCTCACTGATCAGCACGACGTCGACCTTTTCTCGAAAGCAATTTGCCGGAGGAGGTCATTTGTCGCCTTGCTTCGGTTTTAAAAATTTTCCCGAGAAACCCAACCATTTTTTTCTTTGAATCCCCCTTTGTTTTTTGGAAGGCGTCCTGAAAGCTGCGCGGGCTCCGGAACCTTTCGATGCGAATGATCTGGTTTTACCCCCCTTGCCAAATTGCACTTCGCTCGGCGTTTTATCCCGCGCTTTTCGGTCTTTTTTGCCATATCTATAGCAAATACCTTTTCTATTGGTGCCTGTGCTTTCTCGGGCGATATGGGCATACCGGGAATCGGTAGCAGCGAGTAACCGCCAGTTGTTGTTGCCTGCGGCAAATGATCCATCTCACAATAATCTCCCCAGTCTTTAGGACGGTTTTGGCATCGTGTCTCATCAAGTTACACAACAGCGTACTTCTGCTGTTTGGTGTTATCCTTCGAAAAGGAGACGAGGGCTTCCCTTTTCAACTGCAGGATCACATATCTTACTGCGTTCTCTACTTCTTTTGTTATGAGGACGTCAAAATCCCGATTTTCTAGGGTGATTCACGGCACGCCGCTCCTCACCGATCCGGTTTCCCCGAGTGCGGTCGTCAGCGCTTTCCTAAAATTCTTTTTCCGCTTTGAGCATCTTTTTCCCAATTCGATGACCCATCCCCCCTCGGTCTGTTGGGTTACTCAGATCTGGGTTTGCCCTGCTCTCTGGTTTTTTTTCTCTTTTTGGTGGGGGGAAAAACTGCGGCGTTTTTCCTCCCCCAGCCGGGTCGACCCAAATTTTCACTTCAGGGGGGTTTTGTTCCCTTTCCCTAAACTTGGTCG
The DNA here is from genome assembly GCA_964035755.1 of Teleogryllus oceanicus. NCBI lineage: Eukaryota > Metazoa > Arthropoda > Insecta > Orthoptera > Gryllidae > Teleogryllus > Teleogryllus oceanicus. The sequence goes on along the minus strand of CAXIVR010000001.1, from coordinate 323,386,237 downwards.
GGGTTTTTTGTTTTATTTTAGCGCGCCGTTTTCCGTTGTTACCTTTAGAGGGCCCTTTCGTCGTTTTTTTATCAGAATCCAGTCTCCTTTCTCTTGTCCCTCGGTTTCCTGGCGAACATTTTCTGCGAATTTTTAGCGGTCACCTGGGAACCGACGGCGGCTTCAGCACTACCCCATCTTCTGTGTAGGCGGGGGCATCATGTTTCCCTTTTTTCCTCTCGCTTCTCCGCTCCAGTGTGCTCTCCCAGCATTTTTCCTCCGGTTGGAAAGGAGGGATCACGGTGTTTACCGCGTCCTCCATCCCTTTTTAAATACCCGCAAGAAAGGGGGCCTCCCCCTTTTTTACTTCGCTGCTCTAGCGTGGGCTGGGGAGCGACAAGTCTTTAGGGTTTTGTTCCCCTCGCTCCAAATTGTATTCCCCGCCGCGACATGTGCGCTCTCGCGCTCGTTCACAGCCTGGTCGCTTGAAAGCGCTGCGCGCTTCGTCCTTTGGGGTTCACCGCTAAGTGTCGCCGGCATCGTCACGGAGAAGATAAATACAAGACGGTGGCCTGAAGGACTGCTTTAAGGTCTGCCTCAAGGACGTTGCGTATTCCCGCGATATTACATCGGCGGTGTGTCGCCGGGGTCCGCACTTATATCTGTTGAGTCTATGCGCTAAATGTGATCGAGTCCCACGTACCTTGCATTAATTGTCAAGGTTTCACCATCAGGGAATTTCTAAAATTGCAGGAGCACACGCAGACACAAGTACACAGCACTGACCAGTTCTACCAACCCATAATAATAATAATAATAATAATAATAATAATAATAATAATAATAATAATAATAATAATAATAATAATAATAATAATAATAATAATAATAATAATAATCCCGTATCGTTTCCGGTTATTTTTGTAGAATATCGCCACGGGATCTCCCCTTGTCGTAAAAGGCGATTATTAGGAGTAGCTGTCCGTGGACTGAGAGAACAGCTACGGCACGTGGGGGACGGGCAAAGGTACTTTTGAGTGTCGGCTATAAGAGCAATGGCAACCCCCCAAATCGTATGCCTATTTTTTCCCCCCTGGCTGGGGGTGACTTGTCCCCGGCTTTGGGAGAGGGATCGGCAAACCAACTGACAACTGGAAGATGGGGCAGCACACGAAATAGCCACCCCTGTGCTTTTGCGGGCTGTAAGTACTTAAGTTAAGTCTTTAGAGGTTAGGTGATGATATGCAGATCGGGCTCTGGCGAAGAGTACATGGCATATCACACATTTATCAAAATGGACACCGATGGATCAAAAAACAAACATGGAGTTGAAAGTGCATTTGTGACTGACGACACATCAGAAACATGGACATTTCCACCAGAAGTGAGAGTGTACACAGCTGGAAATTTTTCGCAATTTGGGTTTGCAATCTGGAAACTCCCGGGGCAAAAAATTTTATAACCCGAAATCACTCCAAAACCCTGCCCCCTTAATGGGGCGCCACCGGGGAAAACCCCTTAAAAATGGGCCCTTTTATAGTACGGAAAATTAAAACAGCGAAACATCACTTACGTTCATCTGGAGGGCCCCTTTGCACTCCCGGAATCTCAGGCAATGAAAAAGCGTATTCTGCAGCAAGAAATGCCGCAAACAAGTAATCAGAAATCAAAATGGAAGTACGCCCGCAAAATGCAAGAAATGCTGCTTTAAAGTGCATCCATAGAGCATGGCAGAACACGTGGACTAGCCTTCAAACGAAAGTAAACCAATCAAACAGACACTTGTACACATGTCAACTTTTTTGTTTGACATTCTTCCCTTTTGCTTTTTCTTGTTTTTTATTTTTTGTTTCATTAATAAATATTTTTTCAATGTAATAATCTCACTGTTTGTCACACGTCTTTTACGCGTTTTACCAGCTGTTTAAGGTTTCTTATTTTCTTTAAAATGTTTAACAATAATTATGGTTATTAATGTGCTGAGGTAACTGAGTCGAAGACGGGCACCAAGCACAGGCCTACTTACACCATTTTAAATTTTTTGGGGGGTAACTGGACCACCCACTCAAGCTTATAACTTAAAAAAGAACAGGTTCTGGTAGTGACATTTCAGGGCTCTATTATGCTTCTAATATATTCTGAGTTAACTATAATATTGATAACGCTTCCAGCAAATCTGTATATATTTCATAAACTCATGATGACATCACGTTTTTATGAACACCTTCCACTACAAAATTAAAAAAATATGTACGTGAAAGCCACAACACTCAAGCACCTGAGGCATATTTTTTAAGGAAGACATCATTGTCCGTCAATGCTGCCCATTGCTTAATGTGAAATTCCTGTTACAAGTTTCCGAAAAAAACCTATGGCCTATTGAGCCCGTGGGCCCAGTTACTCCAACTTAACTTATTCTTTTTTGGATAAAAATGTGCAAGATCTTTCAAGGGCATTTCCCCAAAATATTATTCAATGTTTCAAGTTTAGAAAAAACAGAGTTGACACCTTCTTACGAGACGGACGCATCTGGTTGTGCTCATGCTATTTTGTGATAATCTACCATTTTTAGCGATATGTCTGTGCCTAATGTGTTTTAAGTGTGTTTATTACTTGCTGCAGGTTAGCTGAAAATATAATTCCAACCGATTTTTTTCCTATAACCCAGACAAACAAACATTACGAATTTTAAACGGACATTGAAACCTCAACGAACTTCATATTCGCAGCTCGAAACGAAACATATTCACAGCTCAGTTTATTTTCCAATATTAAATCACTGTGCGAATTAATTTCCTGAAAGATTTATTGTATTTTCTGTGACAAGTGACGATTCCGTTGTTTTGAACGTTACGAGGACAGTGTATCAAATAGTTTGAATTTGTGTTTCAAATCTTATTCTATATATCGAAGACAAACTTTCACATAATATCTATTATCTAATTACGGTAAAGTATAATCTACTGATTGTATTAAACAGTTAAGTGGACGAAATCCTACGTAGCCACATTGCCAACTTTCGTAAGTTCTAGTTTCAATAGATTTTGTGAGTAGCATACCTTCTTGTTTTTTTTGAATCTTACTTTTTAATTACTGAATACACATCAATTTTCACTTTTAACATGTAAAGCTAGGTTCTTGTTGCTCTTATCTGGGTTTTCTTGTATTTATTCCAATTTCTATCACGTACATTAAAACGCAATCGTGACATGGCTACTGCTCGATCTACTCTTTTTACTCTCTACACTCTTAAAGCCGACCTTCTGAAAGCCTTCACACACGTAAAAAATAATTTAGATCAACATATCCGAAGGTTGGAAGAGGTCGTTCTCTACACAGACGGTTGGGTACAAGTCGGCAACACTGCGAATAGTACCAACCGTACACCCGTGACTGTACAAAAGACACAGACACCGCATCCAGTCACAACTCAAAACAAATTTAGTGTTTTAGATTATGAAACAGATTTTCCTCGCCTTCCTGATCCTCACCACCCTTCGACAAGTTCATGCACAAACCAACGCAAACAGGCTAGGAAGCGTGTCAAAACCAAAACATAAAGCTGCGCATCCTAGCTCACTTGAAAACAAAGACATTCCTACTGAGCCTAAAAAAAACAGGTACTTATTTTAGCTGACAGTCATGGCCGCCATCTGCCCTCCATTCTCAGTAGGAAGTTACCCTCCAATTTTTCAGTCTCATCTATTTTTAAACCTAACGGGAAGTTTGCAGAAGTGACTGAAGAGTTGTACACATCACACGAAGACTCTGACCAATCAGGACACAGTCATTATTATAGGAGGGCAGAATGACATTAACTTGGGCGGTAACTTTACAACTGAACAACATATAAACAAATTACAATGTGCCGCCCAAAATACTTATTTATTTAATTATTTATTTATTTATTTATTTATTTTTACGTCATAAAACAGTTAAAAATGTCAAAAGACAGTTAAAAGCAATGAGATGAAATGATGTGCACATTTTCAAAATTCTTTGATCCCTACACTAAGTCATATACTACTTAAATTTTGAATTTTGAAAATGAGAAAAAAAACAAAAACTCCCATGTAATAAAATCTATTTTTAAGAATAAATAAGCAATAAATTTTGGCTGTTATCATGTTGTGCTTCGGAATAATACTTCCTACCGCGACAACATCGAAACGATAATTTGAATAATTGTATTTCCCACTGAATTCTAGAAGACGAGCCAGAAAATGAAGTTACATTTATGTCCAGAAGCAAAACAAGGGACCTGAACAACATATAAACAAATTACAATGTGCCGCCCAAAATACTTATTTATTTATTTATTTACTTCCTGATCCATTTGTAAGGATCCCCATCCTTCCCTGATCCATTTGCTCAATGGATCAGGGAAACTGGACAAAAACCCTGATCGAGATGGGGGTCATTGACCCGGAAGCTGTAGTACAATAGTTGTTACAGGTTGTTTATACTCATTTATACAGTCTCAGATATGGATTATTTATTGAGTCAGATATTGCATTTCTTTTAATGGTAGGGATTTGTGCATTGTGGTCGGTGTATCGTAAATCTTTTGTTTCAATTTCATATAAAGTAGTAGTTTGGAGAATTATATTTGATTGATTGCCTTTAGATTTAGTGTGATCTGTATAGGTACATTTATTGTAATATCTAAGCAGAAGGTGTTAATAAAATTGAGAAACTGCACTTTCTTGCATGATTCAACATTAAAATCAATGTTAAAATCTCTGCAATCTCTGCATACAACGATGGATTCAAAAGAGCGATTGCATACTTCTTTAGTTTTATCCCTAGTTTTTCAAAGAACAAAATTTAATCTGCAACTTTGTTAGAGGCCTGTACATGCAATGTAATACCTTTTTAATGAAGGGCGTGTAGAAATGGGAGCAGAGTGGAGAGAGCGTGGAGAAAAGGAAGAAAAAGGTGGCAGGTGAAAGGGATAGATTATTGGCTGGAGACTGCGTAGGACAGGAGTTGATGATGTTTACTTCAACTCTGGCATGTTTTGTAGAGACACGTATGTTGCCTTGCCAATTTTTGTGCTTACACAGTCTCTCGTACTGTGAACAATTCGGATACCTGCTAGCCACCCCATGTGCTTCCACTCTTCTTTCACAGATGGGGCAGATTTGGAACGTGACCTTGATCTGGAACTGAGATTGATGAATTGCATTGCGCTGAGAAAAATAATTACGCCATTAAACGACGCCTACAAGAAAAATATTGCTAAAATGTCATGATTGTTATTACAGTGGATATGTGTTATGGAACCCATATATTTACTTGAATGAACATTTTTTAATACAGGACTGCATTTTTGACTGTGCACACAATGTATTATATAAATGTAATGATTTCTACCTCAACCAACTAGTACGCTTTGCCCCTTAAAGTTATAATTTAGAGTTTAAGGAATGATTTTGCTAATAATTTGTCCATGTGTGTATATATGGAATTCAAATGATAACCCTTGTACCTCTTGTAATTTTGTTTGTACTCTGTTGCTCCTTTAGTACTTTCGAGCAAGAGATAAAGGATAAAATTACTGATATTAGAAGATAAAATATTGAACGAAAAAGATATTTCCTGTGTGAAGAGTCCAATAAGCCCTAAAAGAACTCTACTTCTAAAAGAAGGAAAACCCGAGGTAAATTGTTTGTGTATATTGTGGTGAAATATATGTATTCTTGTCTTTGCTTCGAACCATTATTAAGAAGTTTGTTATAGGTACTTTCTTTTTTTTTTGACGTTTTTTGGTTACTTATTTGACAGTTTCATTGATTAACAGGCACCAGCAGCTAAACTTTTGGGGAGAAAATTTTGTATGTTTCATTGTTTTATGTCTATTTTAAATCAAGGGATGTAAATTTTTCCAATGATGTCTGTTAATCAAATATTTTTGTGTACGCTTTGGTTTTGGAGTTTGAAGAAACATTTCAACTCTCAAATGGTTTTATATTTTTAATACATAATTTTAAAAATTGCACTTACAATAAAGCTGCGGAACTTTAAAAAATCTACATTGTTACCTATTCCTGACCAGCACAGGTCAAAAATATTGAGAATATAGTGTAGGGAGATTAATCTACTAAAAGATGCAATTAAATATTCAGAACTACCTCTCTTTGATATGGCATTGATCACCATCTCTTTATTTCCAATTATACAGATTCTTCATATTTAATAAATATACTAGCACCATAGAAATCATTCTTTCCTCCCACTCCCCTTCTCTCTCCCCCTCCATCCCCCTCTTCCCAAGTTTTTTCTTCCCCTTTGTTTTAATTGTGGTAGTATTCTCATAATTTCCCCCTTTTTCTTTCCAGAAATATGCTATGAAAGGCACAAGCTTGCAAGAACATGAAAGTGTCAATTTACCTACAAGTCCAAAGTATGTATTGTAATTTGGATTAACTGATTCTTCTTTTTCTTTTTCTACTTCGATTAGTGTTATGGCATTCGTAGATTTGCCATTCCCTCCTTCCTAAATGACTGATTAATAAAAATTTAATTTGGTTCAATGTATAATAAAAATTTCTTTTGTTTTCTAGGGATTCTGATTTCGAAGAAGCAAAATGTAAGTGTCTCATCCACCTGATTACTATTACTCTTATTTTCATTCTTTACTGATTTTCTTTTTGATAATTAAAAAGTTTCTTAATTTCTTTTTTTAAAAAAGATTTATTTTTATGGTTTAAACAAATGTTTGAGTATGTTCAATTCTACCAAAATTACCCCCAATTCTTGGCTTTAAAATTATACCAGTAATCATATCAACCAAATTTGGAACTATCATTAATTCGTGGCCCTTACACCCCTTAAACCACGGGTTTTGCACTTAAAACAGTCTTTTTTTTCCCATCGTTGTGGGTAAAAAAAAACTTTTTGTCGAAACTGTATTACTTTTCTTGCATTAAATAAACAAATTATTATTACAAATTTTTTAAGGTTGTTCAAATGTTAATAGATTATTGATTAATTTGTAAAATTTGATTTTAACATGTTTAATTTTTTAAATTTGTTTGATGTTTTTTTTTTATTTTAGTAATTTTTTAAAAAGCACCACGGAAGTGTTCATGTATTTCTAAGTGAAAATAAATATTTATTCTATTCAAAGCAGACCTGCATTAATTTTTATGTAAAAGCTTTCCTATCCCACTACATGATTCATTTATTTATTTAATTTCAAAGGGAAAAATTTTTAAATAAAAAATGTTGTTTTTTTTTTGTTGATATCATGGTAAAATGGTATCATATTGTGGTATAATATCATGGTCATCACACTGATTTTCTTTTTAAAAAACTAGTTTGTATTTCACATTAATTAAAATTATTTTTAAGTTCCTTCATTTTCAGTCTTATACGTTTCCCCAATCAGATTTCTCAGTTAAGAACGGGTTTTCCCCCTTTAAACCAAGCCATAAATGTTATCAAACATTTTTTAATAAATTAAAATTAAACCCTGGAGTACATGCATTAAACATGTTGAAGAATAATTTAATTATTTTTAATTTTCCCCCAACCCCTATCATCATCTTTAAATTTGGACCCCACATGATACTCATTTTTTGATTAAAAATTGCTCAAAAGGAAAAAACATTTTTAATCAGTGTTCTACTTTTTTGTTCAAATGCACAAAATCATTGAAATGAGATTCTGCCTTCACAATCAACACACTTTTTCCCTATTAATATCTTAAAAGAAACAAAATTTAAAATTTTCTAAATCATTATGAATATCATTATTTTGCTTTTCAATTTTTTCCCACATACATCTATTTTTTATTTATTTATTTTATTCAAAATCTTTAAAAACTCGTATGACGTGTTAGGGGAAAAAAGTAAATTTTTACATTTCATTTTGACCCCTAAGTCATATACTACTTAAATTTAAATTTTGGGAAAGAAAAAAAAAAAACTCCATTTTAAAAAATCTTTTTTCAAGGATAAATAAGAATAAACCTTACTTCCTCCCCACAACAGGGAAAACGATAATTTGAAAAATTGTATTTCCCTAAATTTAAAGGGTCCCGAAAATAAATTATTTTGGTCAGAACAAAAAAAGGGCCATCTCAGCATTTTTCAATGGATGGGAAACTGGAAAAAAACCTGATCGAGATGGGGGTCATTGCCCCAAGCTTGTAAATATTTTTTACGGGTTTTTTACTCATTTTACAGCCCAAATGGTAAAAAATGCTTATGTATCATTTTAAAAATTAATTTACTTTTTTGTGATGCTCATATAGTCTCTAATTGTATAAAACAGTTGGCTGAATCATTTCATGGATTTTTTTTCTAAAAATTTAATCGTTTAATTCATCGGGAAAATGTTGTAAAATAATGTACATGATTGTATGTAATTTTTTAATGAGCTTTGTTTGTCACCTGATGAATATGATTTCCGTGAGTGTTATAGTAATGACTTGGCATTTCTGAAAATATATTCCACCCCTTGAAAAGTCATTTTACAAAACCATGTTTTAAAAAAAAGCCCCGAAATGGTAAAATTCCCTAGATTAATGAAGAGGCTTACATGAATCATGGGGTTTGGTTTTTTTTGTACTATTGTTTTGTAATCAAAAAGTGGGGCTAAAAGATGAAAACCCGAATATTATGCCATATCTCAGGGGGGGAATGAACATTTGAAGTATACCAAGGGGTATAAGGTGACTAAATTTGCGAATTTTGGCGGGTAGATAATAACAATTTTGTTTCAATTCATTTAAATGACTTTCCCATTTAAGTTTGCTAATTGGGGCCTAAATTTTTTGCCTTAACATCAGTCAATGGTACACTTTCTTTTTCAATGGAGCACAAATTTTTATTTGAAAAAAAAAACTGCATTAAAACCTTTTTCTTTGTTTACTATTAATTTTTTATTTAACCAATTTGAAACATCTGATATTGTACAAACGGTCTTTGGACTAAAAAACATGTTGCCCAATGCGTGCTCTGAAAATCAATAAAAATGACAGCTTATTTTGAAAAAAACACATTCATTTAGCTGTTATTAATTTAATGAATTAAAAAAATTCCGGGGCTTTTTTAAAAGGTTTTAAAATTCCATTGCATATAATATCATAAAGTACTCCAAAACAAACCTATTCCTTATATCTATAACTATTTTCTCTCTGTAGAAGTTTGACTTTTACACGTGTAGTATTGTTGACAATATTAAAAACATACTGTACAGTTTTTTTTGAAAATATTCAGATACACTGCACATGTCATTTCCTTGAATGTTGAAACGTCCCAAATAACTTCTGACTTCAGTTGAAGGAAACACTTCTCACAAAAGATACTGAACAACAATCAGCAAGAGCTGCATTTCTTTTAGAAATATGTTATAAATGCCTGCTAAAAAGATCAAAATTTTAAAAATTTAAAAATTTAAAAAAATACAATAATATAATTTTTTTAAATAAATGCCTTTATATAAGAAAAACATTAACTGTATTGGTTTGAAAAATTGCTCCTGATTGAAATTTCTTTTTCATATTCAAACTGAACTGATAATTTTTGAAATTTTTGGGTTTCATTAAAATTTAAAAAATTGTTAAGTGTAAAAAAACCCTTCAGTTTAAAAAATTAAAAACATCTTTTGGAAAGCTGATAATTTTTTTTAGTTCAATCTAATTAACTTATTGTTAAAATTTACATTGTTATACTAGTTATACTACTACTACATTTTAATACTACTATTCTCTTCAAGTTATTACATATCAAATTTAATACTACATCCCGTTTTATAATAACTCAAATGTTCTTTGTTTCTTGATAGAGACAAGGAAAGTTATTCTCTTTTTTGGGCATGCATTTATTTAAATCTTAATAAACCCCCTGCATATTTCATTCTTAAAGACGAATCACATTATTGATGTTAAGACACCATTGATTTTTTTGTAACAATTTATTTTTTACCCATTTTCCCCTTTTTTGTATTGCAATGTTTGTTTTTTTAATTGAACATTTCCTTTTGCATTAAGCGTTTATAACCTATAACATCATCTTCTACAAAAAGGCTTCGGGTAAATAATGATATGACATAGTGAAAAAATTGAATAAAGGTCTTTAATGAAAAAGAAGTAGGTCTTTCCAAATATTTCAATAACAAGAGACATGACGGATCTTTCATTAATTTTTGGCTGGTCCCCCCGAAACCCAAAGCGGAAAAACTCTGATTTTTTTGCATTTCTCTCAAAACAAAACAATTTGGTTATTTTTAATTTATCAATGATGTTGATAATTGTTGGTATAATTTTATTAGGGAAAAAATGCTGAAGGCCCCATTTTTGGTGTATTGTGAATCCTAAAATTTCATTATTTTTGCTTATCAGGAATAATGGATATTATTCTGTTATAGATTTAAAGAGAGATATAAGTCGATTTCAAATGAGGGGGAAGGCACAAGAAGAAGAAAGATGAATATTTGGTAATGTCTTTTTTGTCAAAATATAGAAGTTACAAATGTGTTTGAATGATTTTTTTAAATGTTTGTTGAATTTTTTTCTATGTTTAAAAATTTTGGACAATATAAAAAAGGGAAATTTAAGGGAATTATTTCTAAAGGTTTCTTTTATGGGAATAAGGGAAATTTGAGAGAGAAAGAGAGGAGAAGAGAAAGGGAGAGAAAAAGAGGGAGAGGGGGGGGAGGGGAGGGGAGGGGAAAGGAAAGAGATGGGAAAAAGAGAGGGCGGGGGGGAAGGGAGAAGGGGACGGGGAGAGAGGGGGGGGGGGGGAGGGGGAGGGGGGGGGAGGGAGAGGGGGAAGGGTGTAAGAGGAGGGGGAGGGGAGGGAGAGGGGGGGGGAGAGGCGGTAGGAGAGAGGGAGGGGGAGGGGGGGAGGGGGGAAGGAGAGGTAGGGGGGGATTGGGGAGAGATATCATAGTCTTACTTCAAACCCGGTGAAATTAAATATTTTCCTTTTTTATTCTTTTTAATATCTAAAAATATGTTAAGTGAATCGTTTTACATCTGATGTATTAGAAGAAAAAATTTACCATTTGAGATTTTTGGTTGCTTACACAAAGACTTTAATTAATGTCTGTATATTATATAAATTCAACAAAAGGGGCTTTTTAAAAAACACTAATACATAATTGATTTTTTTACAAAGTGTTTTTTGACATCGTTTGAAATTTTACTGCTACTTTTATGGATGAAGTCTAAAGGTCTTCTTATCTAATCAAGGTGTTTACAAGATTATTTGGAAGGAGAGAGCAGATAGCATACTAATATTTTATTACAAATGCTGTCAAACCTTAATATCGCAAATTTTTGATGTCTTGGAACAATAAAAAATGTCTGAATACATAAGTAGGATGTGAATTCACCTAATTTTCTCAAACTTTTTTCACCAAGTAAAACTCTGCACTCCTTTTCCAATATTCGTGTGCTTTGATATTTCAATTTGTCACTACCTCCCCTTGCCCAGTAAAAAATACTTAGTCTGTGTAGTCAAGAAAGGGTTGCATTCAGAACACAGTGTCGGAAGAGGAATCCCTTCTTCCCCCAAAGACCCCAACATTTCAACAATCACTCACGTTTAGCAGGGGCAGGTGAGAGAGGCATGTGAAATGCAAACGGTCTGAATATACAATGTTCATCAAACAATGTTAGGCAAATCACTAAAAGAGAATCTATCATCTGCGGATTTATTTACCCCATTTCCCAACTAAACAAAAAATGTGGCCCCTGACACATAATTTATTGTGGTTTACTTCAATATCTGATAGAATTTGTAAAGGACATGAAAGCTTAATAGATTATAAACTCTTCTAAAGGCATTGTAAGCCATTCATATCAAGTGAAACATTCGAGACTTGACCTCAGTTCCTCAGAGTTAACTTCGCACCCCTTACTCCCCAAAAAGGGGGCCCAAGGATCGACAGGGGGGGGCATAAAAAAATTCCTAATTCAAAAGACCCCAACAATCCAAATATTCTAAAAAACCCCAAAAATCCTCATCCCGTTCAGCTCATAGGACATATAAATTTTTGAAAACCCTGAACGTTTGGGTGTTTTGGTTGTCCACAGACGCACTGATAGGTTGATAGAATGATTAATAGTGATTCTGTGTGCCCCTACTCCTATGGTCATTAGTCCCGAACATTTACATGTTTGGGGCTGCAAGCTCGGGGAGTTATTTGTGATCTTCCCCTCTGGCGGGTAAATCAACCCCGGATCTACGGCGACAGGGGGTTTTCCCCAATAAAAAACCTCCCCCCAGAGGTTATCCTCCTAGCTATCTCTAATTTTGTAGTTTTGAAATGGTAACATTTTGCAATTTTCGAAAAAACGAAAAGTTTGCCGAAAATGGGACTAACACCATTCTTTTGCCTACCCTTATTACATATGTGAGGCAAATTTAAAGAAAAATATTTCAATGTTTCGCGCCAAATTACAAAAAACTACTCATATTTTCGAAATTTTGAACATCGACTTATTTAAAGATCCGTCTTTAAAGAATGGTTTTAATTCAGGAAAAAATCTTTTTTTAATATTAGGAAGACGCTCCCAAAAATATAACTTTTTCAATTTATAAAAACTGTTCTCTCAACGAACATCAGACTACCACAGTTCTCTTAAGCGTTATTTACACTATCCGAGGACAAAATGGTAAAAAAATATGGCCCCTTTTGAAGAATTTTGAAAATGTTTTTTGCCCTTTCATGTGATCTCAAAAAAACCCAAAAACCCCATGAAACTTACAGCCACGGTTCATTCAGTGTTGGGGAATTCAGTTTTAAAAATTCGGAACATTTTTGGCGTTAGGGTTGCCCCGATGGACAAAAGGGGTTCTGCCGCCAATCGTTTTTTCTTATGAAGAACCAAAAAAACATGATTAGGCGCACCACTTGAAAAAGGTTTTTTTTCAAAGGGATTCCTTTTCCCTTTTGGGGCAGTTCGTCGTTTTCTGGCGCAAGTCTATTTAACTTTCTCTTCTCACTAAGAATTCGTAGAACGAGAAAGTAAAAACCAGTGAAATGGCCTATTTTTTTTGTAATGAAAAAATTCTCTCAAAGGCTGCTTAAAGGTAAATGGTGAAGGCACTAAATCCAATTTGACATTCACATTCGGATAGTATTGGTGATTTAACTCCTCTGGCAAAGAGACACATTTTCTTAGTGGCCGTTCAACAACGGCACTGCACGGGGGCAAAGAACCAAACAATGTGGGAAAAATTTTGTTAAAAGATTAAAACGCCTACAAACCCCCAAGCTCATATTCAAAGGCTTGGCACTAGATAACCCTATGTCACATTTTCAACGAATGTATATTATAATATTTGCCTAAGGTGGAATCTCAAGAGATTAGTATTTTCTCTGCATTTCACATAATCGCGCATTATACAATGTAATACTGGAAAATTTATATTTTCCAGCACCACAGTTTATGTTCACATTGGACAGAACTCTGCATTATAGAATTGGGACGCATAGATTAAGCACAATCTGAAAAAAATTTTGCTAAGATGAAAGTGGCCAGCATTCTATTACAGATATTGCGAGTATTGTGTGGTAGTGTAACACATGATGCTTAGCTACAATGACATTTTGCTCTGAGTACAGTACTTTTTTTGAAAGGGGAATTAAATTGATATTTTAATTCTTATTTCTAAATGTTAGGGGTTTGCGGGAACCCCCAATCAAGTTTTCAAGTTCAAAAATAAACTAAAATAATAATTTATTACAAGGAAAATTTCTTAAAACTTTTGATACTTTTAATTTTATTTTTTAAGGACCCTTATTAAAAATTTTTTAAAATAATAATTTTTTCTTTAAATGGGGGGATCAGGCCATATTCCTTTTCCCCCAAACCACTGAATCTACATTGATGCAGGGTAGTAACATATAAGAGGGAAGGGAAATCTGTACATTTACATCTGGGAGTGCAAAACTAGGGACCGTCCCGACAAACGACTTAAGCGATTGAGTAAACCCAGATAACTTCAATCAGGATGACTTTGGGCCGAACATAAACAATATATAGAAATGGAAAAAAAGGAAAAATGAGAAGAGAATCAAAAATGAAAATGAAGTAGAAAATAGGGGCAAAAAGAAAAAAGGAGAGACAAAGGGGGAGAGACAAAAAAACTACAATCTGTACATAATGACGGGGAGTAAAAAGGGAGCCATCCCCGCGTTGAAAACAATTGGTAAACCTCAGAAAACCCGCCATCCTGATTCAAAAAAATCTGAAACAGGAGGGCCCTTTTTCAACATTAATATGAAGAATGGTATGCATATAGTGAAGGTGAAAGAGAAAGAGCGTTTAGGAAAGGATCGTAGGAACTAGATAGAATCTGTAAAGGGAAAGGGGGAAGGAAAAAAAGCGAAGAATGGAGGAAGAAGCAGGGGGAAAAAAAAAAAAATTTTTCCCAGAATACAGAAATTCTATGTGGTATACATTAGCACTTTACAAAATATACAGACTTTTGAACAAGAGAAACACAATGGCTCAAGTTAATAGTACCAAATTTTTAAAATATTTGCAGCATTAGAAACAATGTCATACAATGGAAAAAACATAATTGTAATTATTCTTGGGTAAATTTTAAAATATTTTTCTAACAAACTTTTTCCTCCCGGTTTCCGTTTTATCATTTTTGGAAAAGGGTTGCGATTTTAAATTTTCCTGCAAACACATCAAAAGAAATAATTATCCTCCGCTCCCGGTTGGGTTCTTACAAAATAATCGCCCCGGTGCTTTTTTTTCCTAGCAATCCTCCTTCGATCCGCTCCCATATGGAAGGGGGGAATCTAAAATTTTGTTTTTTAAAAAAAATTATTAAACTGTGGTTAAAAAATGCTAAAGAAATTATAATCAGCTTTTTTTTTTCAAAATGAAGTTATAAATTTTATATCGATTAATTCTTTTCAACATGAAATTCATCTTGTCATGACCGATCAAAAATTTTCTATAATTATTCTTTTTTTGATATCCATGCGCTCTTGGACGTAAGGCCAGGAAGAATCCAACTGCCCTATCTTCTCTCTTGTATCTTTTCTCCAACTCCCCCCTTCCGGGTCGATGTCCTCCTAAACAATAATTTTTTCACCCCTATTCTTTTCCCAAGGGGCATTAACTCCAAGACTTCATTTTACTTAACCCCCGATCCCAGAAAGTCTATTTCTGCTAATAAATTCCCCCAATTTTTAACGCGATAAAATAAAAAAACCCCCACTCAAAGACTGTCTCAGGCGTCTCTTTTTCTCACTTGTTTTCTTAAACCCACTTGCACCCCCGGGGGAAATTTTTAAAAAAGTCCAAATATAATTACCCCCAAAAAATTTTAAATACTCACTGCTCCTTTTTTCCCCCAAAAATTCCCCAAATTCCGCATCTATCATTCCAATAACCTCTAGTCTTTACAGTATAGTCTAAAGCTTCTCTCTCAATTTTAAAAAAGGGAAATCGAAACATTCTCATTTTTGTCTCTTGCACAAAACAATCTCAGTTTCCTTCTCACCCCCATTCCCATTTTAAACCCCCCCTACATGCTCTTATTAAAATCTTCTGCCGTTCCCCCATTGTTTTTTACTTTCCTTCCCCTGGTTGCAAGGACCCCCTGCCTAATCCTATCCCTAAACTTTTCCCCTTTTTGACGATGAATTTTAAATTTTGTTCTCAACCCCCATCAAAATATTGTGAGACAGTCTGGTATGCAAATATATTTGTTAAAGTAACTATATGACAATACAATGAGAGCTATAAGTATTATAGCTTTTTATTTATTGGCTAATCACTTTTAAATATTTTATTTGAATAATTTCATTTACGATACCAAAAAAATATGGTTTTAATAATTTAGAGGGTTGAGATGGAAGGGAAAAATGAAATAGAATAATGATAGGGGGTTAAATTTTAAATTTTAAAAAATGAGGAATGTGCGGCGTTTGGGGGGGGGCAGTGACAGGGTGTTTGGAAGGGGGAAAAGTCTGGGGGGAAAAGGGACAAAACCATTCTCTATTTGTTTAGTTTAAGTATTTAATTCTTTTGATTTTACGGAACTATTCGATTTTTTAGACCCCTGGTAGTTTATTCCAGGCTCGGATAGCTGAAATAATAAAAGATTTCTGAAAGAAGTCGTGATGTGATGTGGTACACAGGCAGAGCTAATCACTCGATTTAATTTCAGAGGATGGAAATTATTTTAGACATTTTCCCATGAGAACCGTGAAAAATTTTTAAAAGAAAAGTAAAAAATGAAGAAACCGTTTTTGTCTAAACAAGCATATAAAGTGCAGTGAAAAGCATATTAAAAATAATATATGGTCATATTTTTTTAAAATAAAAATAAAAATGCACGCGTTCTGTGCTATTAAGTTTACGTTGTAATTTAGATGTCATGTTTGTCGAAAATCGCAATAGTAAAATGTGGCAAATTAGTGATTTTGGTATCTGGGTTACTTTTAAAAGCGTTCCGGGTGTTTCACTGCATTGGAAAAATTTTGGGGCGGGTTTGAATCTATTTGGGAGTTTCAGCTGAGTGTTGTAATAAAACACCCCGGTTTTTTGACTTCGGAAAACCCCAAGGGAGGGCGTGTCATTTATATAAATTTTTAAGGTGAAACTTTTTATTCACGTGCTTTTCAGTGAAATTGCACTGATTTTTTGGTTTAATTGTATCCCAATAATGCCCCATTTGTTTTAAAGGGTTTTCAAATCTTCTTAATTTTTTGTCGAGTGAAAGGTCCCGGGCGGTGGGCCCCTTGGGGGATATCGAAGATCATTTGCTACATTTATGACTCTATTTAAGTGCATTTCCTAAACGTTTACATAGATTAAGAAGGGGGCCTGTCGGGGCCTTGAGAACTGCCGGGTTTGTTTCAAGGCCCCTTTAGCTGCGACTATGGACACCACACTTTGGGTTCTGGAAGTTAAATTGTTAAAAAACCCTGTACGCGTAGGCTGTACCTCCCCTGATTTTAGTCTTGGATAAAATCTTGATCTAAGTCAACCTTTGCGAAATCCGAAGAATTAAAAAAAGTTATATTCTTTATTTTAAAATGTTCTAGCATCTTCAAAAACATTCAGTGCGCAGTCCAGTATTGTTGGGGCGGGAAAACCCGATTGCTGATCGTTTAAAAATGATTTTTTTTGGGGCATGGTTCAGTTTGCTTCGGGGCTTTTTTGTACTTTAGAAATGGGGGGAGGAGCAAATTTGGGGAGTTTCAATAGGGTTTCTGTTGATGCTGCTTTGGTTGGAAAGCATGAGCCCTTTTCAAGATAAGGTACCCATTAAAAAATTTCATTTTAAGGGGGATAGGGCCCTCTAGGGTTTTTTCGTTTGGCATTTATGCCTCGGAGAAGATTGATTGAACTGAAATATTTTTTTTATATTCTCATGTTCCACGGATGAAAGAAAAAATTTGTCGTTGAAGTTTGTTTCAAGTTTTGGAGAAACCGGGGGGACGCTCTTAAAATTTCTTCAAATAAAGCGTTCACAAACTATGATTTAGAGGGGCTGGGGCATATTCGTTTCAAATTTGGGAGGGCTTTTTAATCAGATTTTCAAATTTTTTTAATCGTTTTCAGTCGTGGATTCTGCCAACGTGGTGTTAATATTTTTTCTGCGTTCGGCATTTCTGACATTTTGTACTGTTTTAAATAGTTTGCATTTTGTTTTTTTCCCGAAAACGGGGTTTAATATTATTTCTTACTTCATCAGAAAAGGGAGGGGGAGACTGGGCATTTGGTGTCAACGCACAAACAGAGGAGCGAGTTAGGCTTTTTCTGCGTCGGCGCTTGTACCGTCGGAAATTCCTGTACCCGGTAAAAAGACATTAAAGGGTGGAGAGGAAGGGGTAGGTAGCATTAACTGGGGTTTTCAGAAATTCGCGAAGAAAAAAGGCAGAAATCTCAAATATCCAAAGTGGTTGTGAAAGGGGGGTAAGTGGGGACGTGGATGGGTGGGGGCGCTCCTACAAGCTCGAACTGCCTCCGCTGTCCTGGGTTTGGGGCCCACTTTACCTGTTTGATGCGATAGTGCCGTCTTCTGTTCCCCCTTCTTGGGAAAGCGGGCGATGGCGCGGGGCCAGGTGATTTTGTGGATCCTTACGAATCGTAATTCCCTTGCTTCAGCAGCCGTTTGGGCAAAAGTTCCTCCGTTTCCCCCTTTTTATTTTAAAAATAATTGGCCCTTTTTTTCCGGGGTTGACGAAACCCATGGCTCCTATAAATTCGCAAGGGTTTAATTAACACTTATCTTTTTGGCGACTTCTTCGATGATCAAACTTGACGGTTCTTCATTATCATTTTTTTTCACCCCAATATAAAAAATTTCCCTGGGGGCATCAAGCTGGTCTTCTTTTCTTCTAAGAGATTTTAGTTTTAAATTTACTGTTTTCAAGTTTTTTTTGTAAACTCCCCAAAATTAGCATTGGGGTTTTGGGGTCTTAATTTCTTTGTTACAAGTTCATGCACAGATGCCAAAAAAGGGGTAAGAAGGTGGCGATGTTACTGCCTTATTCAATTCCTCATTCAATTTTCTCCTAATTTTGGTCTCAAGATCAATTTGGCCTGATGTCCTTTTTGCTCTTCGTCATCTTGAGAAGGGTTTATGTGAAAGTCAGATAATTGAAAATGACACTGGAGAGAAGTTTTGAGAAGTGGTCGAGGTAGAAAACTAAAAAAAACAGTGAGCAGATCTCAGATCAAGTATGATAAAAATCAAAATGAAATGAAAATCGAAGATGCGTATAATTTTACTGAACGGCAATGTACGGCAAAAAATACCTATCTTTGCGGGTTCTCGGCGTCGGCGATCGTTGAGTGTGAAAATTGTAACGGTGGCGCCAAAGAGACCCTGTGACTGCTCGGGCGACAAGGGGGCGTTCTTACACCGCGACGGGCATCCACAGACTGAAAATCTGTGTTTGTATTGCCCAGGTTAAAGGGTCTTTCTAACATAGGGTTTCTAAGAAGAGACCAATTTGACAGGTCGAAAACAAAAAAACCTCATGTAGGAACAATTCCTTCAAAAAATTGAAAACCATTGATAAATGAGTATTTTTAAATGAACCCCCACAAAATGTGTGCTTGTAATTATCCTGCAATTATTCCAACATATTAACGTAGCTGTCAATGGCTCTTTTGTAAATTATATGCTACTGCATTGTTTATATTTTTTCATTACTGTCTTGTTGATGTAGTTGATGTTGATCTTGGGGTTTTGTAAATTTATTGCTTTTTAATTTTTCCTTTTTCAATAAAATTGCGTTTTTTTGGATTTCCGTTATATTATTTTCTTTTATGTATCATTCAGATAACAATATTATTTTTTCAGTTTAATTGGTTTTCTTCATTCGTTGTATTGATTTTTCATGTTTCCACGTTAAAAAAATTAATAAATATCCCTTTTTTTCTGTAATTTGATTATCAATTAATGTCTCAGATTTTTCTTTGTCTCAATGAAAAACATGAATTCTCAAAACTTTTTTTCAACTTTTAAAGGACTTCTTAAAATTCAAGAACCAAAAAAAGGGTTAAAATGTCTTAAAGAGATAATTCCATTAAATTGATAAATATTAATTTAAAATGTTCAAAACATAGTCAACAATATCTCCTTTTTTAATTTAATAATTTCAACTGTAAATGTTTGTGGTTTCTTGTATTAAGTACTTTTATACGTATCAGGGCTGCTGCACAGGGGAAAAAGAAAAAATGAAAATTTGAAGTTATGTTTTTCTTTGTATCATATTTCATAATTAATATTAACAGACTTCTATGAAGTCTTTTTGTAAAACTTGTTCCAATCCATCAATTTTTTAACATTAATTCCTGTTTTTTCACAGTAAACATTAAAACATGTTTTACACATTTTTTTTTTTTGTGCCAATTTGCAGCTCATGTCGTGGTAACCCCTTGTTAAATTGGGTTGCTTCCTCGGGGGAAAAAAGAACTCTTGTTCTTTTTTAAAAAATCAAATATAAAGATTGCTGATCTAATACTGTAATAATACTGATGTATGATAGTAATGCTTGTTCCAATCCATCAATTTTTTAACATGTGATTCCCCGTATTTTTAAACATCATGGCATTAAAACTTTTGACATTTAAAATTTTTTTTGTTGTCCAATATTGCACTCATGTGGGAAGTAACCCCCTTATTAATAACCTTCCTCGAGGAAAAAGAAATACTTGTTCTTTTTCAAAAAATCAAATATAAGATTACTGATCAAAACTGATAATGTAATAATCGATTTTTATAACTAAAACACACTAAAAAAACAATTTTAACATTTTAGAATGTTCATTTTTTATCTCACAGATATTCTGCCTGCTTCAACTCTTCTCAATTATAGTTTTTTTTTTGGGTATAATGTAGAGATCCCGGAAATATATGAGGGGTATAAAAGGGTGAATTTCATTTCAAATATTTTTTTTATAATGCAATAAAAATTTTGATATTTTACAATGGACTACTGCTTAGTTGGATGAAATTGCATTTTTTCAATATTCTATATATGATATATGATATGATAATTATTTTGATTAAATTGACCGAAAAATTTCTAAAATATTGGGGATGAGAGGGGGATCACTCCTTTTGGGCCCATCAGGTATACTAATGTCTGTGAGGGGACCCATACCCAAAAATTTTTTTTAATTCCCAAAATTTAATTGGAAAAAATTTTAAATAATTTTTGAAATACTTCTAGTGTCTATTATAATAAATCTTCCCCCCCCTTTTTTTCGACAAAATCAAAATCAAGTTAAAAGAACATCATCTTAAGTCTTTTTCTAAATCCCTTTTTTCTTCTAACGATATATGTCTAGAAGAGTTGTATATCTCGTTAATAATTTTGTTTTATCTAGTACCCGGGGTTTGAAGGTAATTCCTTTATAGTTCTCTGGATTCATCTTTTTACTTTTGAATATGATATTACCATTGCATTTGTCTATTCTTCTGGAAAAATAAAATCTCCCAACGGTATTTAGTATATTGAAATCTACTTTTAATGACATGTCGGGATATTTGATTAACTCCGATTAATCCCGAAACCTAGCTTTTCGATTTTTAACCTTGGAGGGCAACTAATTTTTTTCAATGTCAATGGATCTCCATGTTCCTTTGTCACTTTTTCTACCTCTTACATTCCGGTCCCACCATAAGCATGTGTCAGCCGCTCTTCCTCTTTTTATCTTTAAAGGAAACTATATAAGAAGATGCGTCTTGTTTTTTTTTTGACAAATATAATCACATCACAGGAAGGGGTGAGTAAAAAAGAAAGGGGGTGGTGGTGGAAAGTTATCTGAAATGTAGTGGAAGGAGCTGTCCCAGAAGCAGTGTTTCAAAACTAAATTTTCTCTCAGTGGTTTGAACAGCGGGTTGGTTTTTAAATAATCACCCGGGATAACTTTTATTTAAGTTTCCATTTTATCAATTAAAATAGCTATTCCCTACTCGCTCTTTCATTTAGAGATTTTCCTTGTAAATCATAACATAATTTCGAGACCTTTTTTTCCTTTAACTTCATTTTGTTTCTGATATTACCTTTTTAATTTTTTTAATTTAAGTTCATTTTAAAGTTCCTTTTTTAAATTTTTATTCCTCTAACATTCCCCACTCCCCTCCATGCATTTCTTTTTCACCTTAAATAAAAAATTTTTCCCAGTTGGGCTTTCAAAGGGCTCCCTTTTTGCCGTAACTTCCCTTGGAATTTTTCCTTCCCTGTTTGGAGCCCTCACAAGTTACTAGCACCCGGGGCCCGCCGGGCCAAGTGTTTTTAAAAAGTGTTCTTCTCTCTCACTCCTTTCTTTCTCTGGCTTGTGACAGGCAGGCCTGGTTTCTCTGACTTTGGATCCAGGTTGCGGGTTACAAAAAAAAAAAAAAAAATAAAAATTTAAAAATAAAAATTAAAAATAATAAAAATAAAAATTTTTTTTGGCTCAAAAACAGCCCTTTGGATCAACATACATCCAGTTGCCGACACAAGTCATTTATCCGTTCTCTTGCAAAAAACAATCTGGGGTCAACTGGCTGAATCCGTTTTTATATCCCCATGGTTTTTAGTCTAGGAGATGCAAAATGGATGATGATGGTAATAAGAAGGATGAATGGACGGGACAACGGACATACCAAACACACCCATGCCCCGGGGGGGACCAACCCCCGATCCTTCGGCGGATCGCCTCAGGATACTTGAATCTCGGATCCGGACTGGCATTTTAAAATTTTTTTATTATTATTTTATTATTTTTTTTTTTTTAATTTTTATTATTATTTTATTATTATTATTAATTTTTTGTGTATTTTATTTAATTTTTAATTTTTATTTCCCCCTTGAAAAACCCGGGGGTTTTCAAAAACACCCAAGGCAACAATGGTTCCCGTAAAGGGAACAAGAATATATTTTGATTTTTTTATCAGTCAAGTCAGACTTAGTTTTCGGACTATATTTGCTGTTCCCAATAATGGCTTTTGAAATTTTCCGTATATCTTTATCAATTCCCAAAATTTTTTTCTTCCATTTTGGGGACCCAAACCATTCCTGGAAAAACTGGAAAACACTTCCCGGCGCCAATCCCTACATTCCTTCAATTCAACAGCCAGGGTTTATTCCTTTTTCTCAGAACAGTTTTTCAAAGTTCTGTAAAAAACCCAACATCAATGATGCATGATGTTTTGATTTTTATCAAAGAACAATTCCGGGCTTTTGCTTCACTGTTCGTCATGAAAAATTAATATCCACAAATTCACCGTCATTGCTGATTACTTGCTCCCGGTTTTCCTTATAATATGGGTTTTTCCCCTCTACAGGGCGTATCTTTTCGGGCGGGGGATTACTTTGGCGCAGTTTTGGCTCTTAAGGTATTCTGTTTGTGGGTTTCGGCATCCCCAGCAAATATGCTGGGTTGACCGTTGGTTGGATTTACGGCCATCGGGTATCAAATTTTCTGACCCCTGAGAATTTTTTTAAGCTCTGGGTTTTTACAATTTTGGGCGAAAGGGAAAATAAATCCTTCCCTCTCACCGGGGGCCCCCGTTCAAACCACTCCACTGGGTTTCTTATCAATGTTCTGAAGTTAAAGTTGCAAAAAAACTTGAAGTTTTTCTTTTCAGATATTCACCGTCTTGATCTTCAGGTAATCAAATCTTTACTTGGTTTTTACCCGAATTGGGGGCATCTTTCTATCTTGATCACAGGCCCCTTTTTGAACAGAAGAGTTGATGAGAGAAATCCGCCAGCTTTTTTTCTTTCTGTCCGTGCCTCAAGTTAAAGTCCTCTTCCTGCACTAGCACGAGGAAGTCGGGCCCGTGCACTGAACTCTGAGGGGGGTGCAGTCGTTGTCTTGTAAGTGTAGTTCTTTTTTTCTCGAAAATCTGCAAGGGTGTTTCTGTCCCTTTTATTACACCAAATTGTAATTGCTAGGGGAAAAGCCCAAGTATTAAAAGAATTTTTGCTTCTTAATTGATCCCGTTTTCGATTTTTTTTACTCTCGATGCACTTTTGTACAATTTTTTTCCTACTCAAATCAAAAAATTCCCCGCAATTGCAGCATTCCAAAAATTTTTTAAATCTTCGTGCTGATATTTTTAAAAATTGTTCACCAGATATTTGCATATTTTGTTCTTCATTTGGACTTGCCCGGGCAACATGATGGGTAGCGCATTTTCAATCCCAAACTCTAAAGAAACTGCATGCAAACCCCTTACAATTCAGGGCCTTTTAAGTATCTCTTTAAAAAAGCATATAGTTTTAGATCATCCATGAAGCTGGTGCGAGAACGATCATCAGGGGGTTTTTTTCATAATACCCCCTATCCTGATTGTCTGGGGGTTCTGCAAAGGGGGGGGTGCTTCAAAACCATGGGGCTTAGGGGCCCGAAAGATTCCGACAATTGCAATATCTTCCGTCACGTAACACAGGATCCTTTTAATCGCAAATGAATTTTCCATTAACTGCAGTTCTTCAAGAAAACAATCATCTTGATCGATTTTAACAATTCAGCTCTTAAAAGCCATGGTATCCGAATCAAACCTTTTAAAAACTATCAGCCTACAGAAGATTCCTGTTCTTCCGTACTTCTGCTAAATTTCACTATCAATCAATAATAATTCTTTATCCCCGACTTCCCCGCACCCCTTCTGTTCCCGGGCCAAAATGTTGGGCGACTAAATGACTGTACATTCTTGAAAAGATTATAGAAGTCATAATTTTTATAGTGTTCGGCAAATGATCGGGCGATAATTTTTGGCTGGGATCTATCAACTTTTGGGGACCATACGTTTGCCCGTCAACGTGTACTTTGAGAATATAGTTGGATCTAAAAAACTTCTTTAACAGCCGAGTCAGGCATGGGTGGGGGCATGAAAAATTTCCACCATATATTTTTTGGGTCCATCTGGACCCGATGACTTCAACCCTTTTCTCTGTACTGCTGTTTGATATCACGGGGAAAATTTTAAAGCAGGGCATCTCGTCGATGTTCAGACAAACCCATTTCCCCGGGATAACCCCTTTATCTGTTGCTTTGGTTTGCCCCGATATCAGTCAATACTGAACCAGGGGTTTTCTCAGAAATCCCCGATGGTCCATTTTATTCCATAGTCTATAAAATTTCTTCTGGTCAAGCAAACGCTGACTGTTGATGCGTCTCTTGGCCCTTTATCCCCAACGCCCAATTTTTGCGCCGGTGCAGCTTTCTCTTTTAACGTTCCTCTTCATTTTAATTTTTATCCCGATCCAAAGGGTTTATTCGCAACTTCATTCTTTTTGCGATTGATTTCCCATTTTCACTTTCTTGTACTTTTTTTTCCCCGCAAGTACGCTGCTAGATGACTGATTTTCTTCCTCGTTTATTAATTTTGGTTTTTATTTTTTTCCTTTTGGGACGAAATTTATTTTAGAGCTGGAGTCTTTGAAAGTTCTGTTTTTTTGTCTAATTTTTCTGTCCCAAAAAAGACAAACTGCCAAAGCGCACAGTGAACTGCGTCAGACAGCTCTTAAAAATCATAAGAAAAGATTTTCAACCAAAATTAATTCTTTCAAGCAGCGTAAAACTTCGCCTCCCCAAAGATCTTGGATAGGTCGTTTCTGCAATGGGGCACCTTCGCATAATACCCCTACTGGTAGCTTTCCTTTTTAATTCATCGATAAAGTCATTACTAATTGGACGCGTTTTTTGCTGTGAAATCTTTCAAAAGTCTTTTCTTCTTCATGTTCCCCCCATGGGTGAGTCTCTGATGGTGTAATCTTTTGATTATAGTTTTTGTTTTTTAAGTCTATTAAATTCATCTGAAAATCCGTCGCCTTTGAATAAATTTAACCTTTTTGCTCTTGCTCTTCATTGCTGTCTGGATCTTCTTTTCCATTCCCCCGGCATCCTTACTCAAACCCTCTCCTTTCCACTTTCGTGCTAATGTACGCATCATTATGGGGAAAATTCATCTCTTTTCCATCTCAGCGTTGGCTGGTTTCCTTGATGGCGGGGACCCCGGTGGGGACCTCAAGCCCTCCGGCCTTCAGCAGATGAAGCTGCTGTCTCTGCGGACCATGGTGGGATGGCGCCCGCCCAAACCCGTTCATCTGCACTAGGTTCCCCATTATCCACTGGGGTGCTCATTTGCACAGTTGGCCCGGGGGAACCACTCGCGATCTTGCGGGATCATCCCAAAAAGACTCTATTCCCAATAATGCTCCCAATCTTCTCCCGGGTTTTCCCGGGAATAAACCCAGTCGAAGAATCCGGTATTTTGGCCCCGGGCCGCGTGTCAAGGCCCTGAGGTGAAATCCTCCCCCGCGGTCCAACTGTAACCTTTTGGCTAAAAGGCCCTGTTGAAATTTACTGGTTCTTACCCCCCTCTAGGTACTGGTCCGTTGGGGGACTACCATCTGATAGACCTTTCCCAGGTTACTCTTGCCCCATCAAGACCTCCTTCTCATCAGTTCCCGGGGCCCCTCCCCCCGGGGGCTTTACCCAAAACCCTTGGTGGGTTTCCGTTAAAGGGCTCCCCGCGTGGGGGGATAGGAGTTGGGGGGAAGGTTTCTGTCCGGCACATCACCCCTTGGCCTCTTTTTTTTGTTTTTTTTTTTTTTTTTATCATCACAACGTTTCCCTCTGTCTCAGTTTCCATGAACAAAGGGGTAAAGTTCCCCAAATTCATAATCAGCACTGGATCAACCATATTTGAAACTTGCTCACGATGTTACTGTGTCCCGAAACAATCTTTTGCATCTGGATGTATAACCTCTTCTTCAGTTGCAGTTCAGCTAGGGATTCATGTAGGAACTTAGGAATTTCACCAGTGGCGCCTAGAATTATTGGTACAATCGTCACCATTTCCACGTCGCTCCACATTTCCTTTATCTCATTTGCCAGAGGTTGATATTTTAGAATTTTTTTACTTCTTTTCTTTGGGATGTTGTGAGCTAGCGGACTGACATCAATCAGATACACCTTTTATTTTTCTTGTCATGCCATACAATGTCCGGTTTATTAGATGATACAGACCTATCTGTTATTATGGACCTGTTCCAGTACATTTTGTGATTATTTGTGTCAATGACTGGTTCGGGTGTGTACTTATAGTATGGTGTTCGGTTACCCGTCAGGTTGTGGTATAGTTGCTGATAAACCACTTTACAAACGTCGTCATGTCGTTTTGTATATTCTGAGAATGCTAGAGAGCTGCATCCACTGATAATGTGGTCTATATTTTCTCTATGTTCTCCACATAGATAACATTTGTCATCACGAACGTTATTGCCTTTCAGGATAAATTTACGTAGTTTTATTTGATACTACTTGGTCTTGAATAGCTACCATGAAACCCCTCTGTTTCAGCAAAAAGTTCTCCCAAGCACAGCCATTTAATTGACTTACGGTCCATCAATTCTCCCTCTATCTGGTATGGGTAGCGTCCGTGAAGTTGCTTCTCTTTCCAGTTGCTGATTTTCATCTCATTGGTCTGTATTTGCTTTTGTAGGTTCATTGTTTCATCAGACAAATTCAATGGTGTAATTTTCCGGTCAATGTATGTTACAATCCGATGTATCTTGCTTTCATTAGCTTTTTCGTGGAAGAACTGACGCAGTCTCTCCAGTTGTTGGTGATGGAGATTCACAATATCTATGACACCTCTTCCTCCTAAAGACCTAGGTAGATGGAATCTCTCAACTGCGCTTTTAGGGTGGTGACATCTAAATCTGGTGCAAAGTACTCTGCAGTTTGTATTAAATGCATATAGTTCGGTTTGTGTCCATCTGACAATACCAAAGCTGTAGGTAAGCACTGGAATTACATAGGTATTTATAGCCTTAATTTTCCTGCCAGCACTGGGTTTAGTTTTCAGAATTTTACTCAGACGTGTATTAAATTCCTGGGTAATGTTAGATTTTGTAATTTTTGGTCAATATTAAATATTTGTAAATATCCAAGATATTTGTAATATTCCTCAGGATTCATGGCATGAATTCGTTCGTGTTTAGCATTTCCTTCTCCAAGGGTGTAATCCATCTGATGTTGCCACTTTCCTTTCCGCAGTGCATTTAGTTTACATTTCTCGACGCCAAAATGCATTCCAATATCATTGCTAAATTTTGCAGTAGTGTCAAGCAAATGATTAAGCTTTTCTCTTGTGGTGTTGCATAATTTTAAGTCGTCCATGTACAGCAGGTAGGATAAGCGTACATCATCGATTTTGCTGTTGATTTTGTAGCCTATTTGATCTTTATTTAACAAAGTCGATAGGGGATTCATAGCAAGGCAGAACAACAGCGCTAAGAGAGTCTCCTTGGAATGTCCGGCGGCGCTAGCCGAATTCGTTTACTACGCTCCGTGAAGTCACGAAGGTTAAGCGAATTCGAGACTCGCTGGTTCTTGATTGAGTGACCGGCCAGGAACCCCGGGATCTAACGTCGTCGAGCCCCTGGCCGAAGGGATAAAAGGCACTGACTGACTACGACGTGACGAGACTTGACTTAGTAATTAACGGAGGATTACTTCAAAGAATGCGCTCAACGCCCCTTAAGGGGCTTGGAGACGTAATATGTATGTCTCCTGCATTGACATGATTATTTTGCGCCAAATGTGCAATCTGGTTGTCCACCTTTGCATCTGTGCCTTTAGAAACGATACAACCAATGGGTCCATTTTGTACATATCAAGCACATCAATTAGCCAGGAGTGAGGTAAGGTGTCCAAGGCTTTTGATAATCAATATAAGCTGTATATAACGTCCTCCTGTTTTCTTCACATGTCACAGACTGCCGCATCTATAATGAGCTGTTCCTTGCAGCCTTGTGACCCCCTCTTGCAGCCCTTTGCTCTTCAGCCAGGATGTTATTGTCTTCAAGGTGCTGATATATCTTATCTGTTATTATGGAAGTTAGTAGTTTGTATAAAGTTGGTAAGCATGTAATAGGCCTATATTTCCGGGATCAGAGCTGGGTACTTTGGATTTTGGGATAAGATAAGTTAATCCATAAGTTAAAAATGATGGTAGGGCTTCTTGAGTATTCAGGGCTTTGTGAATAACCCTGCCATTGTTTCGTGAATGCTGGGAAAGTTCTTAAACCAGAAATTATGTATGTTATCTCTCCGGTTCCTTCCAATTCAAAGTTTTCTTTACAGCTCTTTTAACATCTTCAATGTGTATACTATGGTCATTCATCATGGGTATGTCTTCGCACTCATCTTTAACAGTTTGGATCCATTCAGCATTGAAATGTTGAATCAGTGGTGATTGCAACATTCCACAAGAGCTTCTACCATTTCGTCTCCATAACTAAATCCAGCTTGAACTTGTGGTATTGGACCTCTTTCCTTACATCTCTGATTTTGCAGCCAGGGCCTGATGGACAACCACAGGCCGTCATTTTGCCGACTCAGATATTCTTTTTGAGAATCGTAAAAAAATACTACTTTATACAAAAGAAAACAAATTGAGAATCAAAGCTAGTAATTCTGAATTAACACTGCTTTAAAGTGAAATTTTCTCCCTCTCTCTCTCTCTCTCTCTCTCTCTCAGAATTCAGAGAATAATTAATACTGGAATTCCTCTCTTACTCGGATTCTTACTCACTAATTTACAATTTTACATTTTCAAATCCTTTAAAAAGAAAAGATTGATTCTGTCTTCTCGTGCTAGAGATAGGAAACAAATGTACTTCTACTTTCTTTATCTTTTAGTATAGCAAATACTTTACTCTCCCCTCTTTCTACGTAAAGATTTAGAATAAGCTTTCCGTTTAAAATGAATTACTCCTTTCAATATAAAAACTGTTCATTTGACACGACCTTACTTTTGCTTCTCGGCCGCGTCGGGAAATCCGTTGCGCCTTCTGGTGTTGGTGGCCTTGAAGCGTCGGAGCTTCGGGTTGAGAAGTCTCTGTAGTCAACCTCCGCAGAACCGCTCGCTCTCGGTCGAAATTCAGTCGCCTACCAGAAACGTGTTCTCCGTCTCGTACAAGGTTAATATTCTTTCGTACTCGCATATAAATTTTAATTGACTTCCAATTATGACGGTTAATAACCAACTGGATATTCAGAGTGTTGAATTAAATCCAGAGATCAACCTTTTATACGAGCACACAAAATTTAAGAGAGCAAATAATAAAACTGGAAAAAAGAGAAATGAATGCAACTATTAATTTACTGCCACATGTTCAAAACTCCTCTCCCTTCATTCTCCTATCATAAATGCACAACGTCTCTTATAATCTTTCTCTCGAGATTACGTTCAAATTAATTTATTATTTGATTTTTACCTCTTCTGATCTCCTGAAGAGTTTTATAAAAGACGCCGATCTGAAGTCCGCTGCAATACGAATCCCTGGCGTGTCGTTGTCGGTACGTCTGCACAGTTCCGCTGCTGATCTCAGAAAGAAATTTTTTTTCCGTCTGACTACCGGTCTCGCACGATCTATTGTGGCGATCTCTATTGACCTAATTTTCGGTTAGCATTCTTTCGTATTCTTCCGCGTTGGCGCGCGTTCCAACTGCTCATTTCTCTCGCTCTCTTATGTTTCATGTGACACGTTTTCGAAGCAGTTAAGAAAACGTACGGTCAATATATACAAAGTAAAAAGAAAGTTATGTAATGCTGCGGAGAATCAGTTTCGAGATTTCAACGGAAATACACTTTCTGATGTCCCCAGACACAGAAAAGGTGTTCTTTCAAATCGTCAGTCCGTCTTTCCGTCGTTCGGCCCGTCTGTCTGTCTGTCCTTTCTTCCGTCTGTCCTTCCTTCCGTCCGTCTGTCTTCCCTCCGTCCGTCTGCCCGTCCGTCTGACCGTCCTTCTGCCCGTCTGTCTGTCCGTCCGTATCTCCGTCCGACCGTCCGTCGGTCCGTCTGTCCGTCCGCCTGTCTGCCCGTCTGTCCGACCGTTCGTAAGTCTATCCTCCGTGTGTTTGCCCGTATATCTGTTCACCCGTCTGCCCGTCCGTCTGCCCGTCCGTCTGCCCGTCCGTCTGCCCGTCCGTCTGTCCGTCCGACCGTCCGTCAATCCGTCTGTCCTCCGTCCATCTGTCAGTCCGTCTGTCCGTCCGTCCGTCTGCCCTTCTGTCCGTCTGTCCGTCTGTCCGTCTGTCCGTCTGTCCGTCTGTCCGTCTGTCCGTCTGTCCGTCTGTCCGTCTGTCCGTCTGTCCGTCTGTCCGTCTGTCCGTCTGTCCGTCTGTCCGTCTGTCCGTCTGTCCGTCTGTCCGTCCGTCTTCTGCCGTCTGTCCGTCCGTCGTCCGTCTGTCCTCCGTCCGTCTGTCCGTCTTCCCGTCCGCGTCTGTCCGTCCGTTTGTCTGTCCGTCCGTCTGTCCGTCGGCATGTCTGTCCGTCTATAAACACCACTAGCGCCTAAACCGTACGTAGAAATTTTCCAAAATTTATATTGCCCGGTCGATCTTGTTCGACTCAAGCTACTGTAGTTTTGAAAAACCTTCAAAATTTGGGCGTACATTACAATAAGGAACAACATTTTCAATATTTTTTTAGCAACAGCTCCACATTGTTCTTTAATTTTTTTGTAAAAGTAGAGTAAAATGCACTTGGCGGCATGGGTCCGATTTTGAGTGTTAACTCTGAATTTTCGAAAATTGCAAAATTTTGAACTTTTGGGGCGTCTTCCTAAAACTACAAAATTGAAGTTATAGATTTTTCCTTGAAATGAAATATGTTGCCATAGTTATATCTTTCATTTAGGTCAAGTAAATTTTCATGAAAATTTTAGTAATTTTCGCGAAATATTGCGTGCAATTTTTTTAAAAAATTACAAAAACAAGATTTTCTTAAAAACAACTCCAAATTTTTTCTTTAAACTTTTCGTTGGCTTAGTACAAAATGCACTATATTAGACTACATAACCGCCATATTGCTCTAATTTTTGTTCAAAAAACATAAATGAATTTTTATTTGTCTCTCACGTTAATATTTACATTAGCGGCAATTTTTAACTTTATTGTATTTATGAGTACATGTGCTTTAAATAATGTCATAAACTTTGTCAAGAGTTTTCTATGAAAATGAGATCAAAATTCCGAATTTTCAGAAACGTTAAAACCCCATTTTCTCAAAAATGGCTTCAATTTTTTTCTTCGCTTTTTTAATGTGCAGTGCTAATTGCGCTGTTAGAAATGATACAAAGTTCATTTTGCTGTATTATTTTGTTTTTTTTAAATAAACATACAATTTTTGATATCTTTCACGTCGTTAACACCGCACATTACCACCGATTTGTACACACTATTTCACTTACGAGGTAAAGAAACTCAAATGACTTTCAATGAAGATTTTTGAAGAATCACACATTTTCTATGAAAAAGTGCTTCAAATTTCGTGTTTGTAGTAACACTTAAATGTCATTTTCTTATAAACCGCTCCAAATTTTTCAATAAAAATTCCATTTAGAACAGGGTTTTACTCATCTTTAATATTCTTAAAGTAATATTTTGGTTCTAGTATAAGGAAACCGAAAAATCTAAAAATGTAACAAATAAGTATTTTGGGGCGATAGATGGCAGTTCGCAAGAGGATGAGGCAAGACCGTAAAGCCACTCCACACCAAGGAAATTAGACAACTTTACTATGAGAAAGTCTGTGGCATTCTGTAGCACCACTCGTTTCCGTTTCTACTGGACGATGCCATATCTTTTACGTATAAAAGGAAGAGAACAGGGCCAAAGTTCGACCCCATACTCAATTGGCAAAGGCTTGGAAAGATGAATATGTAGTGTTCATTGGTGGTATTTCTACTCTTTGCAATCGATGTTTAATTTATGACTATACTCAATCTAGGTAAAACCACGAATTCCATATGAAGGTAATTTTGAGATGAAAAGTTATGATCAATGATGTAAAGAGATTTTAAAAGATCTAAAATATTTTAAGAACAGCTTAACTTTGATTCATTGATGAAGCAACATCTTTCGGAAATGAAAAAAAAAATTCCGTAGATATCGATTTTCCACGTCCATGTTGAGAGTCTCAAAACGCTTCGTTATTCCTAAAAAGTACGTTTCCATTCGTATATAGAAAAGCCTATGTGATATTTTTTAGAAAATTGACCAAAGACTTATTGGCCGATAACTTTGAATTCAATTTTTGTTACACACTTTGAGAAATGACTTGGTCCTTTTGGTATTTGAAAACAGCATGAAATACGCCGGTAGAGTGTTCTGGGCTTAATTGTTACGTCCGTAGGGCGGTCACACGCCCAGTTGGTCGGGAGGGGACGGTTGCCGACTGGATTTACTTCCCAAGTGCCGATAATGCATTTTGCGGAGTTCGGCAGGATGCCAAATTCCAATTATCGGTGTAACATTTCCCGGAGATGTTCATGGGTCTCTGGGAAAGATGAGACTACGGGTACGCCCTCAGTGTTCAGGAGGCAGAAGTCCAATTCCCTAGTTTTTGTATCTGTCTGCATTTAAAATTCCGCCAATATAGTGACGCAAACTAGTGCCTAAAGCTCCTTGGCTGAAATCGGATACGCAGCGCAATAGCTCCCACATCTCTTTTCATCGTGATCACGACCATCGCATTGAACTCTCCGTTGGCGAAGGGCTACATGTTCGGAGCACGTGGGCGTGGCCACATTCACAAGGTGCCGCTGGTCACCTCAGTCTATTTTTTCTGCAATTCCCCTGTGTTTCCCGAATATTTTTTCAGCGTTCTCCTGATTTTTCTAAGAAACGTATTAAAAAGTGTCTCAAGGCGAACAGAAGTAAAACGTTTTGATGAATGTTTATAACCTAAAATAAGAATTCTTCGAATCTTTTTACACCCGAAATCCTCATTTACCCAACATATACATATGTCTCTGCTATCCAATGAACAACTAAAACCTTCGCTGTGCTTGTTCCCATAGGTGAGGAGTGTTTTGCGTTATTAACATAAACCATCCTTGAGCCTGTCCAACGCATTTTATTCCAAAATCCTTTTTTTTCCTTTTTCTTTTTGCCCTCCTTTTCTCATACCCTAAACAACAAACATATGATTTTTAACATATTTTCTCACTGTCTGTAAGATGTGATCTTGGAAGAATTGAAATCCCAATTGCTCATTAAAACAAATTGCATTCAATCAAAAGAGTTTCATATTCCCATTACCGCTAATCTCATTGTGTTACTCAGTGAACATAATGCTCTCGCTCTCGCACGCGCTCGCTTCCGTTTACTGATCCCGCGACATTAAATCAGTTCCCAAAAGGAATATACCAATGCAAGGAGTTAATGTATATCTATATCTAGAGTGCGTGTGTATATATATATATATATATATATATATATATATATATATATATATATTGAAACGCACCGCGTTTCTGCCTAAAGAAACGGTGTTACAACAAGCAAGCACGCGGAAGAACGGTTGCCAGAGGGCGCTCGCTAGCCACGAGAAACGGTTACGGGCGGCGAAGTGTTTTCGGTTGGCCGACCGTGGGAAACGACGCCGCGAGGAGTCAGTGTCTGGCCGGTCACCGGTGAGGAAGGACGTACCTGGGGCTGCTCCGCGTTCGAACAAAGTAAAATAGTGTCGCGAACGAACGAGCGCTGAAAAAGTGATTGACGGACGATTTGTGCTAGATGTAACCACCGTTAGTAGCTCGAATGTAGTGCCAGAGTGATAGCTATTATCTGGAGTAGTACAGATCGAAAGAACTAGTGTGCAGAGGAGTACACCACGAGCCTAGTGGCCTGGTGAAATGGTGAGAAACGTATTAGCAACTGTACTTTGAATTATTAGTGGCGTTTATCAGCTCGGAAGGTGACATCAAGAAATCTGGGTGAACCGGAAAGGAGTTCAGCGAGGAGGCGCAGAAGTACCGTGGGAAGATTACGCTGGAGAACGTACTTCGAAACGCAACGCATCGCTTCGGCTGGTTCCCAGTGGAGCGAACACAGGCAGACAGCAAGGAGCACGATGCAACCTGAGAGTCCCCGAAGCCGCCGACGCTCGAGGGGAGGATTGAACGGTAAATATTTCCCTCTATCGATGTAAGATCGAAAGAACTAACAGTGATTCTGGGTGAAGTAAAGAAAAGGATAAAGGTCACCACAGATATTGTAATCAATAGTGCTTTTTATAGAATAATAAATAATTCATGTTTATTTTGTTCTACGGAACAGTGGTGTTTGATTAATAACCTGAGTCCATTCACGAAAAAGAACACCTGTCCCTTACAAATAAATTTATGCGAACAAGCCGGACTCCGGTACGTCACAATATATATATATATATATATATATATATATATATATATATATATATATATATATCTTCATTGAGACGAGTTTCTAATATGCGCTCCGGCAACGGACGGAACTCCCATGCGCGAACGCCCGAAAACCATTGCGGGTGTTCGCCATTTCAAACGTGGCGCGGTAACCACGTCATCGCCCGACGTCAGCCGCAGCCACGGCGAGCGGAACGAGTGGTCGCCAATGGGATAGTGAGAAGATAAGGATTGGAAACTGAATCTTCGGATTGGCCAACTTCTAAAACTCGAGGGAAAAGTCTGTGGGGGAAAGTTTTTCCGTTAATAGGAGACACAGTTTTCGGGAGACTTCTGAAGGAAGCAGATCGAATGGCCGTCTAGAAATTTTCCGAGAGCTGCAGATCACAGGGTCATCTCGAAACTTCCAAATGATGTAGATCGGAGAGTTGCTTGTAAATCTCCGAGAAATACAGATTTGAAAAGAGGACGCGCTACCAGTAAAATCTGAACGTGCGGAAGCGACAGAGGCGGGAAAGAAACTGCTCCCGAGCCATTTTTCTCAAGAACTGTACGCGAGAGAGTTACATTCACTGCGCTACATTCACGAAAGGAAGATCTAATCAATGAGTTGAGATTTACCGACGGTGGAGTAAAACGCACGAGCGGAAGGGATCCACGAAGTCCAGTGAGGACGACGGATCCGGATACGGCGTCCCTCGTATAATCGTTACGCCGCCACTACGCCGCATCGCTGAGGTGGAAGGCCGAGGCGACATCCCTTCTACAACACGGCCAGAGAAGCGAGTGTGTTGGGACCGGAAAACGGCGTAGGGACGCGGCCAACATAGCGACCGAAGAAGATTGTACGAGCTCACGGACAGACGAAGGCTGCATCACGCGACGCGGGTCCCCGACCGGAGCGACGGCGGTGTGCAGCGCAGCGAGCAGCGCGACGAGAGGCCGAAGTTTGCCGCGGAGCGGGCAGCCGATCTCAGAAGATAAGCCGCTGAGGTCCCGTGCACTACATTAGCCGAGGTCAGGTTACGTGTGCCCCAATCGCCGAAGCGTGAGATACCGTTGCGGTATGCTGACCACAAAGAAGGAATATTTCAAAAAATATAATTCTAATTGTGTGACTAGAATGTTCATGTCAAAACTTTCGATAAAATTCGATTCGAGCCACAATCCTGAGCAAGGAGTAAACTGAAAGAAAGCGTTTGAGTGCAAAAGTTGTAAGATTTGCATGAACAATTAACTTGTTCAATTTCTTTAATTAATTAGCAAAATATTTGGATTTCTGAAATTAGAATTTTATGATCTTGTGTACTTAGGATAGGGATGTTATTTTCTTTTTTGCACAAGTTGATGCAATAGTAATAATTTAGACTGACTTGCAACTATTTGTGTATATAAGACAGAGGCATTGCTTGCACAAATTGGTATAGTGACTATAGTTTTGATAAAAGTGCGAGAAGGAATTTATTTATTTCTTTTCAAGCCTAGTTCTTGCGTTGCTTATATTGGTAGCAACAAGGTGTTACGAGCCGGCTTGATTGCTCGGTAAAGAACATGAAATTTTTGTCCAAATTTAAGTGTAAATAGAATCACTATTTGCTTTGTATTTAATGTGTGTGTTCGTCTCTAGAAAAGTTTCAGTATACTTGAGCATATTTACCAGAGTCACTAAAGTCTTTCCTTTGAATTTGAACCGGCCTTTGTTCTATCCATTTCACAACACCAATATTGGCACCTGGAGGTAAACCGATTCAACAACTTGACAGGCCTGGCGTCGGGGCGGCAGTAGGCTACCGCGCGGCGCTGGTAACGCCGAGCGGTGCTCGCCACCTCAGGTTAACGACCCCAGGTCAAAACAAGCTTGCATTGTGTGCGGCACGTCGCGGGCAGGTCCACGACGTGGTTCCGTCGCACATATATATTGTGACGTTTGGGGCATCGCCACAACCCCACAACGCCCACGCAGGGTCGGTGGAGACGTGGAGAGCGAAGGTATATGAGCAGCTGCAGCACGTGGGAGGAGCCGTGCGCGAGTGCGACTACATACTGGGATCAGAACGGGTTTCAGGGATTGTTTGCCTTTAGGGAATGATAGACTATATGCAATGAGAATGAATATAAATTTAATTGCAGAATAACTTCAGAATACAACTGGTTTTGCTTTATAGTAAGCCGGAGGACCATTGAAAGTTTATAAAGTTTTACGGACTGCTCTTCTTTCTTGAAGTACACTTGGGTTTAGCTTACTTACATTTTTGTAGCAAGGAAGGCACCAACACAAATCACTGGCTGAGTGTGCCGATGTCCGGGCTGAGGTTGGCTCCAGGTAGTTCGGTGGTGCGAATTGGCATGGGCGCGGACTCAGATGACCGGAGTGGCACGAATTTGAAGCAAGCTTGATTTGGGCGTGCTAATCGCCTTGATAGGCGAAGCAGGAACAGCCGACTCTGTTGAGTTTTGTTGGTCTGTCTGTTTAAGAAGTTCTGAGCAGTGTAGTTTAAGAAGTTCTGTTGATTCTCTCTGTCGATTCTCTCTGTGGGTTCTCTGCCCATTTTTTGTCTGTTCTCTCAATCTGATGATGCTCTGTCGTTTCTGCTCATTCTGCTCATTATCATTCTGTCCATTCCGTTCATTCTGTCAATTCTGTCATTGGAGCAAAGTATTTATTTAATTTGAGGGTGTGATTGAGGCTGTGGAGGGGAGAGTCACGTGTCTATGACTTGGGCCTATGGTAAGGCGGGAAAGTTTGACGTGCCCGCGATCGGCTCCCTATTCGTGAGCCCCTTCGGGCCCGGGGAGAGGAGTGTCACGTGACATTGGTGGCGATCGGAAGTGAAGGCGATGGAACCCGCCTTGGTGGTCAAGGAGCGGGCCCTTCCTTTGCATTAACGGGGTTATGTTTGCGAGGGAGGCCCGAAGCGATTCCCAGAAATATTTGTATACATTGCTGGGTTGCTTGTCAGGTAGCGAGCGATGGGGGAAGTGAAGGGCGCCGCGCGCCGGGGTGGCCCAGCCCTAGGCTAATGAGGGCTTAATCCCCAGCTGTGGCGGCACCGAGAAGCCGCGGTCAATGTTCTTGGCGGGCGTGGGCCCGTGGAACGACGGTTTGCGCCGAAGACACTGGTAAATGCTTTTATTGCCCTTTTGTTAGATTTTCAGAGAGCAGCAGCGTGCTGGCATGCTCTGTGCGACTTCTGAGAAGGTTGGCGAAAGTATGTACTTAATGGTGGGTGGCCGCGTGGAAAGAAATCTTTAGGGCTGCGCCTTGGTGGCGAATTTGATTGCTAGATTGAACAGTATAACAGAACGTCGGTTACTGAACGAAAAGGCGCTACCTCTAGTTGCGGCCTGAAGCGCGGCGGCGGTGCACATCCGCAATATGGGCAGCGCAATAGGGTTGTACCGTGACGTCACTGCAACATTTAAACGGCGGAGCAGTGAGGAAGAAACCCCTTCTTGTGTGAGGCCGAGGTGAGAAGTCGTGTTTGGTAGCAGAATAGTTGAGGAGAGAAGCGGTAGTTCCGGAGGTGTTAGGAAGTGGGAAATGATACAGTAGTGAGGCCACGTGGTGTAAGGAGAACATTATAGGAGATTGCAGTAAGAACTGTGAAATTTAGAACGAATCAGAATAGTGGCTGCGGTTGCGGAATCGTGAGAGTTTCTGTAAAGCATTAGTGAGGAGACACGCTACTTGCACACGCGGAGAGACTGGGCAATACGCGTACTCGTGTCGCAAGAAAGCGGGCGAAGGTAGACGAGACGTGTATCTGGTGGTGAGCGTTAAGACGTCTGGCCCGTGGATCTGGTGGTGGGCGTTAAGAAGACCGGTCCCTGGATCTCGTGGCAGGTGCGAAGGAGACCGAGTGGCCGTCGGAGCGGCATTGAAGCGGGCTACGTTGCAGGAACGCGAATGGCGGCACGGCTGAATTGCCAAATTTGTATAAAACTGAGGTGGGAGACAGGAACTAGAAAGGTAGTGTTGGCACCAGAAACCAGAATCCAAAAATTTGTATATTCGCCTTAAAATTGAGTAACGGCGAAGTATTTCATAACCTCGTACGCCGGTAGTACATTTCTTTCCGAAGCTGTATTAAAAATAATTAATTTGTGTTCCTCATTTTGTATGTAATTGACGAGGAAAGTTCGTATTGTGAATAGCAGTTAGACCTGTAATAATGTGTGCTGGTAAATTAATTCAGGAAGTGTAAAAACATTAATTAAAATTTCATTCACTAGTATTGGCTAACAAGAACTCATGCACGGCTGTTATAAGGAAAATTATCGCTAGCTAGGCGAATAGTGAAACCATAAGCAAATATTTCTTTTGGAAATTTCTCTAAGAGGTCTCACCATCAGTGGTTTGCATGCGTTCAAATGCGCAGCCGGCAATTGGGTATTTTTTTCTTATTTTGTGACAGTGTAAAAGTGTTGATTTGTGCAATATTTTAAGAATATATTACTGTTTTACCTAATTCTGTGTCTGGGTGTGTCTTTCTCATACATTAAAGATCCTGCCCCCTGAGATATTCAAAGCTCGAAAGAGCATTCTTTCCGACGACTGCCACACTGGTGGTGGTGTTAGAATATCGCCTTGATAGGCGAAGCAGGAACAGCCGACTCTGTTGAGTTTTGTTGGTCTGTCTGTTTAAGAAGTTTTGAGCAGTGTAGTTCTGTTGATTCTCTCTGTGGGTTCTCTGCCCATTTTTTGTCTGTTCTCTCATTCTGATGATGCTCTGTCGTTTCTGCTCATTGTGCTCATTCTCATTCTGTCCATTCCGTTCATTCTGTCAATTCTGTCATTGGAGCAAAGTCGCAGTATATATATATATATATATATATATATATATATATATATATATACAGAAAATATACGATCTATAAATGACATCGCTAGCAATTTAGATACCTTCGCAACTAAATTTTTATTTTTTACGTCAAAACAGTTAAAAACTATGTGTAACGTGCAATGAGAAGTTAATTCTGTGCACGTTCTCAAAATTCTGTAATCCCTAAACCATATACTACTTGTATTATCAATACAGAAAGAAACGAGCGTTTTTGCAAGGATTGTTAAAAAAAAGTATTAGCTACGATGTAATAAAATCAATTTCAAGGGTAAATTAGCAGTAAATTTGGGCTCTTATTCCTCATTACGTCCTTCAAGGAATAATACTTCCTGTCACGACATGAGAACAATAATTTGCATAACTATATTTTCCACTGAATTCTAGAAGACGTATACAGATAATTAAGTTACATTTATGTCCAGAAGCAAAACAAAGGGCCATCTCAGTATTTGCTTAAAGATCAGGGAAACAGGACGAAAAACCCGATCGATATGGGGATCATTGGTAAGGAGACTGCGGGCAATAAATGAAACAAAGTCGGGTTATTTACACCATTTATAACTCAAGAACGGCCGGCTGGACCGGAAGCGGTAGCTCAGTACATCAGCTGATTTCACTGCAGCGCCCCTGACCGGGAGGACCTAGGTTCGAGTCCAAAAAGTGACAAGATTTTCGACACTAGCTTTACAGCTAGGTCGAATTCAGTCGCTGTCTGGAGGAGAATTCTTGCTGCCGGCTGCTCTGATCGGTAGTTTTCCGTGGTTTCTCCGATCAACACCAGGCGAATGCCGGAGCAGTACCCTACCAAACGGGCCACGGACCGCGCGCGATCTTTCCTTCCCCTTGTCTCTTGGCTGTCCGGGACAAGCCGCGTCGATTTTCTTGTAGCTGACGTTCGGCCAACATATTGTGGCCTTCGTCAGAGCGTACTGCTGTCAAATTTTTCTTATTTTCTCCTCGCCAGTTGCCCTAGCAAGGCGGGAATTTATTCATTGATTGGGATTACAATAAGCTCCAACCGATTAGGTTTTTGGAGCTGCGGGAGGGCGATTACTTAAAAATACTAATTAAAACTAAGGTTAACCTAACTAAAACTATACATGGCCTCTTTGGGCTATTTGTTTTAAATAATAAGTATTGAAATAAGTGGTATAGTTCTTTTGGATTGTTCATTGTTCTTGTTTTTCTTCTGTTTTAATAATTCACTCACTCAGTCACACTTATACAATATTTACAAACCCATTCACTCGCACATTCATACCACACTGCACTTCAATAGCACTATGTACACTGTACAATTTTTTTTAAACGCCACGGCGCCGACTTGTCTCAAGCGTCCGTGGCGCCGCGACGTCTTCATCTCCAGGCGGCCCAGGCGCGTTTCCGCGCCTCCCATGCGGATTCTGGGCATCTGAGCGCAGCGACCGCCTCCCATGCACTAACTGCTCCCCCGCGTCGCACAGTTCAGAGAACTTGTGCGGGGAAAGTGCGCGGAAGGTAAAGGCGACGTGCTTTGGGCCTTTTCTTCTGTGGAAGGCCCTGTTCACGCCGCTGTTCGCCGCTACGCCGGTCACGCGCAGGATGCGCGGAGCCGACGGCCTCAGCGCCCCCTCGAGCGCCGTCTCCGCTCGCCTTTTGATTTCGGCCGCGAGGTATCGACCATGCGCGTGCCAGCGGAGTCCGCTGTCAAGCAACACGCCCAGATATTTCGCTTCGCTCTGCCACGGCAAATGCGTGCCGGCAAAGCTCACCGTTTCATCGGGGTCAGCCCTCTTGCGAGTATAGTTGACAGCGACGCATTTATCGAGGTTGAGAGCGAGTCGTTTCCGACTTAGCCATTCAGGAAGAGCGGCGAGACAGTCGCTTAAGTACCTAACTGACTGCCTGACGTTCGCCGATTTCGCATAATATGCAAAATCATCCGCGAACATCAGGAGCCCGCAGCGTTGAATGCCTGTTTTTGTTTCAGCAGGAAGCGGCGCATCATTCACGTATAAGCCGAAAAGAGTAGGAGAGAGAACGCTCCCCTGAGGCACGACCGCCTCGGCACGTCTGAGGGACGAATATACGTTATTGACGCGCACTTTGAACTGCCTGTCAGAGAGAGCGCTCGCGATCAATCTCACATAGCAATCGCTCATCCCCGACTCCGCGTGGCACGTGGCACGTGATTTTTGAGACGCGTTCCGCAGCGATCCGTCCTCCTCCGAGATTTTTCTGAGAACCCTTCAACTTTCAACGGAAAAAATTTCACCTCCGTAAAGTTAGAATCGCAAAGTTTTCAAAAATTATTGAAACTAGGCTCAAAATTTGTCGCTTTTTTGTCGCTAATTTGTTACGCAAAAATAAAATTTGTCGCTCTTCATTTGACCCTGGTATTAAGATTCGGCCAACTTGATATCAAGTTAGCATCGCAAACGCAAGAAAACCAACTAATTACAGACATAAATAAAAAATAACACCATAGGAATTTGTCGCTTTTTTGTCGCTCCAGACTTTACAAAAAACAAATTTTGTCGCTCTTCAAATATTAACGAAAATGCATTTTTTTCGCAAACGCGATGCCAACTTGATATCAAGTTAGCATCGCAAACGCAAGAAACCAACTAATTACAGACATAAATAAAAATAACACCGTAGGAATTTGTCGCTTTTTTGTCGCTCCAGACTTTACAAAACCAATTTTGTCGCTCTTCAAATATTATCGAAAATGCATTTTTGAAACGCGATGCCAACTTGATATCAAGTTAGCATCGCAAACGCAAGAAAACCAACTAATTACAGACATAAATAAAAAATAACACCATAGGAATTTGTCGCTTTTTTGTCGCTCCAGACTTTACAAAAAACAAATTTTGTATAATAATAATATTAATAATAGTAGTAGTAATAAAAATAATAATAATTACTATTTATGTGGGAGACTTGGGCCATCAGGTCCACCCTTCGGCGTAACTACGTAATACTTAAATTTATAGATGAAAATTGAACAATAAAGCATTATTCAATGATATATTTAGTCAATAAAATACAACTCAGAGATGTATTGCGACAAATTTCTGACAAATAAACGAAGATCCTACTGTAACTGTTGTGACGTCTGCCGAAAATTATCGTATAGGTTGGTTTCATTTCCCGTCTTAAACTAATTGTTTTATTATAAATTTCAAAACTTGTATCAATAGTATCTCAGTTCTTGCTATAGTCCAATAGTTATTATCAGGGGCGTATTTTGTTGACCTAAAATATCGCCAAAAATAATCAATACAATGCTCTTAAAATGTTTTAATAAGCCATAAAAGCAAAGAAAACGACGTAAAAAATGTTATCAAAACAGTTCGGACGATCAACTCAAGCTGTTGGATATATTACTATGTATCCAGGTTTCGTTCAAATGAAGTCAACTTTCAAACTTCCGGTTTGGACTGTTCTTTACCAGAAAATATTTCGCTTTAGTTACCCCGAAATCGGCTGAACCGACATTGGTGCTGTTAGGCGTCACATACAATGGCTGACATTACAATTTCGGAGCAAAGAAATGGAATAGGCTACTTAGGAATTCTGTGGATAATATTTGTTGTAAATATTATTTCAAGCAAGCACCATTAAAATGAAATTAAAGTCGATGAAACAGCAAAAAAATGCATTAAAAAAAGATGGGAACGGTAAAATTTTATAAAAATGTATATAAAAATTTCCTTTTGCCATAATATAAAATGCATTTCTATTCTAAATGGCAGTGTTC
Organism: Teleogryllus oceanicus; assembly: GCA_964035755.1. NCBI lineage: Eukaryota > Metazoa > Arthropoda > Insecta > Orthoptera > Gryllidae > Teleogryllus > Teleogryllus oceanicus. The sequence continues at coordinate 323,342,979 of CAXIVR010000001.1, read as the reverse complement.
TAAATTGAAAAGGAAAAATATGACATTATTAACATGCGCTCCATAATTATGAGGTGCAAAGTGTAATGGCATATTATTATGAAGTCGTAGGCTTCCGCGGCCAGAGTCAAGACAGCCCGGACAGCCAAGAATGTAATAAGGCATATTATTATATTCCGATAGTCTCGTTTTGGTTCGTTATGGATGTGAAACATTAAGAAAACGTGAAAAATATGTGTATTTATGTCAAATTCAGTATTTAAAATGTGAATGACTGAGAAAAGCCAACAAAAACGATACACACGTGTTTCTCTACTTTCAAAATGCGAGAACGTAAGACCTTTCACTTTCATGCACTTTTAAAGATGCATCACCCTTTAATGCACCATTGACGAATATTTTTAAGTAATCAAAAAATATTTGAAATATCGTGCGAGGGTGGAAAGACGCAATAATTTGTAGGTAGATTGGCACGTCAAGGTTCTCAAGATTTCGTGTGAAAAATGCAGTACACGATGGGGTGGAGAAACGCCGCCTTTTGTCCATCGGATCCGCCGCCACAATGAACAACACAAGGTTTTTCCAGAGCACAGTACTTGACGTCACCTGAGTTCATTCGCCCAGCCGAGGGGGCGGGGGTCGCTTCGTGCGCGACAGGTAGCATTGCGGGATTAAAAGGGTTGCAGGATGCTGCAGGTAGAAAGCTCAATGAAAAGTCCTTTCTTACTTGCTTCTAACAAGGACAGCTTTTCCGTCAGCCAAAATTCACAATCTTCACTCCTCTTTTCTTTACAATTTTGTTAGTAGATTTCATAAAATAATATAATTTTTGCTATTCCACTGTTAAATGTTTATTGTGATGGCATAAGTATGCATGAAACACAAGAATCTGAATTTTCACTCACTCACAATTCTATTAGAAATGTTCATTGAATAAATGAATTGATAATGAAATTCAAATGTATTATTATTATATATTATATATATATATATATATATATATATATATATATATATATATATATATATATATATATATATATATCTTTTGCAATAGTGAAGAAAGGTCGGGCTGCTGGTACATGTAAATATTGTATAAAAATAAATATAAAATATAGTACAGAAAACTAATATAATGCATAAATAAAATACTCTTAAAACCAGAGATGATTCGTCTTTGTTTCACTTTTAGACAATCAAGGTGGATAAACAATCAACTAAAATCCAGTACTTACCTTTTATTCAATGAAACAGAAGTACTAATTTCAAAATCTTCTAATATAAATATTTACTTACTGTTAATCAAACCATCCTTTCCTTCCATAAGAACGCATGTTAACTGTTTCTATTTGTAGAGCCCTAATTTTTGGAATATAGATGCCGGAATATTTTTTCTTAGAGTTTAAAACTAAGTTCTTTGTTGTCTTCCTAGTTCGCGAATTTGTACTTTCCAGATTTGGAAATCGGCAATTTTTGGGAAATTCACTGAGCCTAAATTCAGGAATAGAGCATTTTAAAGAGTAATTTACCTCAAATTAGTCTTTAATTTTGAATATAGTTTGGGTGAGATTGGTTTCTAGGCGCTACTAGTTTTAGACGGCTATATTTTCTCTTTTTCTAATAATCATAGCAAATAATATCTCTTTTTCACTCAATAATTTCTTAAATATTCATCCTTAGCAAGCCCTGATGAAGGAACAATAAAGTTCCAAAACGTTGGCGAACTAAGAAACTTTTTTAATGAAATGATCAACAACCATGAACCATTCCTAGAATATACTTCCTCTATACTGCATATGCAGTAGCAAAAAAAAAATTGTATGCATCAGTTTAAAAAAGCATTTTATTTTGATAAAAAGTTAATGAATAATTTCGTTCGCATTGTATCGTATCTGTGGTTGCAACATGAGATTTTTTAACATGAGATGCTCCTGTACCTTTATCTGGCATTACTCCTTTCTTATTTGCTTAGAATTAAGTAAAAAACCATTTCGGTAGGAAATTAATACGTAATTAGTGCACTATTGTAGAGATTTTTTTAATCTCTCCAAGAGGGGTTACTAGGTGTAAGTGAAATATCTACGTTTGCACTTGTTTTTAATATTTCATAACGTAGTAATTCACATCACGGTACAAAATAAGTACATAATTGTGGCATTATTACAATTTTAAATTTTTAGCAATCGCAGTGTCAGGTTTACGTGAAGTTGCCTCCCCTACTTTTTCACGACGTTTTTTCATTGTTGATAATGTAGTACAATTTTTTATTGCGATATGAAATTAGTACTTACAGTAATTGGTAAAAATATTATAGAATATTTTAGTTTGAATATCAGAGAAGTGCGGGCACCAACTTGACAAATGTTCCTGGCATTGAATTCTAAGTACCGAAAGAGGACTGGATGTTCCTATAGAGAAGAATGAACTTTCAAATAATGGAGACGCTTGTGCTTAGCAAATGGCAACTAAGGAATGTAAAATATATTAAGAGCTTCCAGGAAATTCCAAAACATGGGGGCGTCAGTCCACCCTCTCCCTCCGTCTTTCCGGCTGTGACATTCTTCTTGTGGGTTTTTCCGAGCCTTCCATCCGCCAGTGAGCTAATCTCCGGCAAGCCTTGTCTATATTCGCCAGGGCAGGTGTCACTAAAGCTTTGTAAATGACATCCGTCTCGAAAGGCCGGGCGTTAAGATTTACCCTTCAGATTCGAATTTGAAGAATGCTATGTAATAACGAATTAAATGACTAAAAATTACTTCTAATTTGACGTTTGCTTTCAATTCGGCAATGGATTTTGGTATAATTAAATTTATTTACGGTCAGTAATGTTTAATTATTGGACTACAATACTCAATAATAGCAACTTAAACCTTAAAATTTCCAGATTTCTATAAAGTTCAGGCTTGCGATGCCGAATTGATTCGTTGCTTTTAAAAAACGTTCCGTTAATTCGAAACATTAATTTATCCACAATAATGAAACGGTGATACGGGGTACTATGATTTGAAATCTAATTCTTCTACCGTATTATTTTCTCATGTACGTACCATAGAGAGAGTACGTATACCATACGAATTACCATGCCATACGAATTAAAATGCGTAGTGTGCAGAAAGTTACGTTATGGTGCGGTAAAAGAATGGAATTGTTTTTACAGGAAAACTGATGTAGTGGATACATGCAAAAGAAAAATTGGATAAATTCTGTTCCAATATGTGTAATATACTTCGCCTTAGACGTTTTACAATGAGATTTCACGAACTGTGGGCCCTTGTTACCGTATTTAGTTAATGCAGATTATTGAAATGCATATAATGACATAACAGCCATATAGACGTACTTTTTAATATTTCAGAACTTGTCGGTCTTTATAATATACAATTGTAAAATTTCGCATTTCCGGTATTTACAGAAAAGAAACAAATTTTTGGGGAACTCTTGAGCAACAAACAAGAGACCAATTCCTATGGTGCTATTTTTTTATTTGTGTCTGAAATTTGTTGTTTTCTTGCGTTTGCGATGCTAACTTGATATCAAGTTGTCATCGCGTTTGCGAAAAAATTGCATTTTCGATAATATTTGAAGAGCGACAAAATTTGTTTTTTGTATTAAATTTTTGTTTTCTTGCGTTTGCGATGCTAACTTGATATCAAGTTGGCATCGCGTTTGCGAAAAAATGCATTTTCGATAATATTTGAAGAGCGACAAAATTGTTTTTTTGTAAAGTCTGGAGCGACAAAAAAGCGACAAATTCCTATGGTGTTATTTTTTATTTATGTCTGTAATTAGTTGGTTTTCTTGCGTTTGCAATGCTAACATGATATCAAGTTGGATCGCGTTTGCGAAAAATGCATTTTCGTTAATATTTGAAGAGCGACAAAATTTGTTTTTGTAAAGTCTGGAGCGACAAAAAGCGACAAATTCTGATGGTGTTATTTTTTATTTATGTCTGTAATTAGTTGGTTTTCTTGCGTTTGCGATGCTAACTTGATATCAACTTGGCATCGCGTTTGCGAAAAAAATGCATTTTCGATAATATTTGAAGAGCGACAAAATTGTTTTTTTGTAAAGCCTGGAGCGACAAAAAAGCGACAAATTCCTATGGTGTTATTTTTTATTTATGTCTGTAATTAGTTGCTTTTCTGTTTGCGGTGCTAACTTGATATCAAGTTAGCCGAATCTAATACCAGGGTCCAATGAAGAGCGACAAATTTTATTTTTGCGTAACAAATTAGCGACAAAAAAGCGACAAATTTTGAGCGACAAATTCCTATGGTGCATTTTTATTTATGTCTGTAATTAGTCGGTTTTTCGTTTGCGATGCTAACTTGATATCAAGTTGGCATCGCGTTTGCGAAAAAATGCATTTCATTAATATTTAAAGAGCGACAAAATTTGTGTTTTGTAAAGTCTGGAGCGATAAAAGCGACAAATTTTATGGTGTTATTTTTATTTATGTTCGTAATTAGTTGGTTTTGTGTTTGCGATGCTAACTTGATATCAAGTTGGCATCGCGTTTGCGAAAAAATGCATTTCGTTAATATTTGAAGAGCGACAAAATTTGTTTTTTGTAAAGTCTGGAGCGACAAAAAGCGACCAATTCCTATGGTGTTATTTTTATTTATGTCTGTAATTAGTTATTTTTTCATGTTTGCGATAAGCACTTGATATCAAGGCATCGCGTTTGCGAAAAATGCATTTTCGTTAATATTTGAAGAGCGACAAAATTTGTTTTTGTAAAAGTCTGGAGCGACAAAAAGCGACAAATTCCTATGGTGTTATTTTTATTTATGTCTGTAATTAGTTGGTTTTCTATGGGTTTGCGATGCTAACTTGATACTGCTGGCATCGCGTTTATGTAAAAAATGCATTTTCGTTAATATTTGAAGAGCGATAAAATTTGCTTTTTGTAAAGTCTGGAGCGACAAAAAGGACAAATTCCTAAAGGTGTTATTTTTATTTATGTCTGTAATTAGTTGGTTTTATATTTGCGATGCTAACTCGACATCGCCAAGATCGCGCTCATGAAAAACGCACTTTCGTTAATATTTGAAGAGCGACAAAATTTGTTTTTTTGTAAAGTCTGGAGCGACAAAAAGCGACAACTCCTATGGTGTTATTTCTTTATTTATGTCTGTAATTAGTTGGTTATTTTTATGTTTGCGGGGATGCTAACTTGATATCAAGTTGGTATCGCGTTTGCGAAAAATGCATTTTCGTTAATATTTGAAGAGCGACAAATTTGCTTTTTGTAAAGTCTGGAGCGACAAATAAGCGACAAATTCCTATGGTGTTATTTTTATTTATGTCTGTAATAGTTGGTTTTCTGGGTTTGCGATGCTAACTTGATATCAAGTTGGCATCGCGTTTATGAAAAATGCATTTTCGTTAATATTTGAAGAGCGACAAAATTTGTTTTTTGTAAAGTCTGAGCACAAAAGTTTGACACACCCCTATGGTGTTATTTTTATTTATGTCTGTAATTAGTCGGTTTTCTTATGTTTGCGATGCTAACTTGATATCAAGTTGGCATCGCGTTTGCGAAAATGCATTTTCATTAATATTTGAAGAGCGACAAAATTTGTTTTTTTGCAGTCTGGAGTGACAAAAAAGCGACAAATTCCTATGTTGTTATTTTTTATTTATGTCTGTAATTATTTGATTTTCTTGCGTTTGCGATGCTAACTTGATATCAAGTTGGCATCGCGTTTGCGAAAAAATTGCATTTTCGGTAATATTTGAAGAGCGACAAAATTTGTTTTTTGTAGTCTGAGCGACAAAGCGATAAATTCCTATGGTGTTATTTTTTATTTATGTCTGTAATTAGTCGGTTTTTCTGTTTGCGATGCTAACTTGATATCAAGTTGGCACGCGTTTACGAAAAAATGCATTTTCATTAATATTTGAAGAGCGACAAATTTTGTTTTTTGTAAAGTCTGGAGCGACAAAAGCGACAAATCTTTATGGTGTTATTTTTATTTATGTCTGTAATTAGTTGGTTTTCTTGCGTTTGCGATGCTAACTTGACACGACTTTCACACGTGTTTGCGAAAATTGCATTTCTGGTAATATTTGAAGAGCGACAAAATTGTTTTTTGTAAAGTCTGAGCGACAAAAAGGACAAATTCCTTTGCTATGGTGTTATTTTATTTATATTTGTAATTAGTTGGTTTTTCTATGTTTGCGATGCTAACTTGATATCAAGTTGGCATCGCGTTTGCGAAAAAATTGCATTTTCGTTAATATTTGAAGAGCGACAAAATTTGTTTTTTGTAAAGTCTGGAGCGACAAAGCGACAAATTCCTATGGTGTTATTTTTATTTATGTCTTAATTAGTCAGTTTTCTATGTTTATGATGCTAACTTGATATCAAGTTATATCGCGTTTGCGAAAAAATGCATTTTCATTAATATTTGAAGAGCGACAAAATTTGTGTTAGGTGTCTGAGCGAAAAAGGACAAATCTCCTATGGTGTTATTTTTTATTTATTACTGTAATTTTATGGTTTTCTTGCGTTTGCGACGCTAACTTGACACGAATTTTGCCACGTGTTTGCGAAAAAATTGCATTTCTGATAATATTTTAAGAGCGACAAAATTTGTTTTTTGTAGTCTGGAGCGACAAAAAAGCGACACCTTGCGGTGTGTTATTTTTTATTTATGTCTGTAATTAGTTGGTTTTATAGCTTGCGATGCTAACTTGATATCAAGCTGGTATCGCGTTTGCGAAAAAAAATGCATTTTCGTTATTACTTGAAGAGCGACAAAATTTGTTTTTTGTAGCCCGAGCGACAAAAAGCGACAAATTCCTATGGTGTTATTTTTTATTTATGTCTGTAATTAGTCGGTTTTCTATGTTTATGATGCTAACTTGATATCGTTGGTATCGCGTCATGAAAAAATGCATTTTCATTAATATTTGAAGAGCGACAAAATTTGTGTTTTGTAAAGTCTGGAGCGACAAAAAGCGACAAATTCCTATGGTGTTATTTTCTTATTTATGTCTGTAATTAGTTGGTTTATGTTTGCGATGCTAACTTGATATCAAGTTGGCAATGCGTTTGCGAAAAATGCATTTTCGTTAATATTTGAAGAGCGACAAAATTTGTTTTTTGTAAAGTCTGGAGCGACAAAAGCGATAAATTTTATGGTGTTATTTTTTTATTTATGTCTGTAATTAGTTGGTTTTAAGTTTGCGATGTTAACTTGATATCAAGAAGGAATCTTTTAATACCAGGGTCAAATGAAGAGGACAAATTTTATTTTTGCGTAACAATTTAGCGACAAAAAGCTGACAAATTTTGAGCCTAGTTTCAATAATTTTTGAAAACTTTGCGATTCTAACTTTATGGAGGTAGCAAGAGGTGCTAGCGAACGCGATAACAAACGGGCGGATCTTCCCTGACGTGAGCGAGGAGAGCCGGGCTCGCTGAACGCCTCCGTTGACGACCGACTCTTGTGTTGCCGGAAGTTGCAAACGCCGTCGCGGTCCGCGTTCCTCAAGACTCGCGGCGCGGCGGCGCCGCCCGGCCGCCTCGGCGCTTTGTGCGGGCGCGCCAGATGCGGCGAGCCGAACAAAAGCACTTATGAGCCGCGCCCAAACACCGCACAGGCGCGCCCGTTGTCTCTGCGTAAAAGCGTTCGCGGGAGGCGCCGCCGCGGTGTCGGAGCGCGCTCGGAAACGCCCGGTAAACAGCCCGCGTTTCCGCTGCTGTTTCTAAACACGCCCGGCGCGAGGCGCGTGAAGGCGCGACCGCGAGCGCGAACGCGGACGCGCTCGTGGTGGTGCGACTCTGTTTCACAAGGGGATGGGTGGGATTCTTGATGAATCGACTGGCAAGAATGGAGCAGAAAATCGTTTTTATTAGTTCCTGCCGGGTTGTTCTTTGCAGAGTCGGCCACCAATTTTTTTTATTTTGCCCACCATTTTTTATTGTTTTAATTCCATTGTTCGCATTGCAAGACGTCGAGCAGAAATCGTTTTTATTACTTCATACAGACTCCTGTTTCACGAGGGTGATGAGTGGGATTCGTGTTGGATCGACCAGCAAGAAGTGGATCAGAAATCATTTTTATTATTTTCTGCTGAATTGTTCTTTCCAGTATTGGCCAGATTTTTTTGCCCACCATTTTTTTATTGTTTTAATTAAAAAACTGTAGAAAATTGATAAAATATTTCATTGTAGTGTTGCAATAAGTGGAGCAGAAATTGTTTTTATTACTTCCTAGGGACTGCTTCATAACTAATAACTTATCCGACTCTGTAACTTATACGACCCAAGCACAACGTTTAAAGGATAAACGAAAGGGAATATCGGAACTTACAAATATCGGAATCTGGAAGGTTCGTGGTCTCTCCCAAAATCAACAAGAATTATAATTAGAAATAAAAAATGCCAAGATGGAGTTAGTGATCATAACAGAAACAAAGAAGAAAGAAAAGGAACAATTGACATAGGATCTTACACAATGATATACAGCGGCGTTCCGGTAGATAAAAGAGCTGCGGCTGGAGTAGGAATACTAATACATGAACAGTGGAAAAGTAAAGTATCATCTTATAGCTGGGTAAATGAACAAATAACTACTTGCAGACTAAAAATGAAAAAAATTGACGAATATAGGAAAGCATGGAGAGACCACATAGGCAGAATTAAAAACACGCGAATGCCAAAACAGATTCTGAAATACAAGCCAAGAGGAAAAAGGAACATAGGTAGACCGAAGAGATGATGGATGGACCAATAATGAGACGCAACGGAACGAAAGTTCTAATGCTAGAAGAAGAAGAAGAAGAAGAAGAAGAAGAAGAAGAAGAAGAAGAAGAAGAAGAAGAAGAAGAAGAAGAAGAAGAAAAGGACTGCTTCATAAAGGTGATAAATTATGATGAATTGCGATGAAACCACAATTCTTGATGAATCGTCTGGCCAGAAGTGGAGCAGAAAGCGTTTTTCATTAGTTCCTGCGGAATCACCTCCATAGTCGCCCAACAATTTTTTTGAGGGGGTGATTTCGCCAAAAAGTTCTTTTTTATTTCTTTAAATAAAAAACGATAGAATCGGTTGGTTCGATAAAACATTATATCGTTCGCGTAGAGTAACGATTACTACCTTTCAAGAAGATATATCATTCAAAATAAAATCATAAAATTTGAATTTTATTCAGTGTCTAATTGGCGTGCGAGTATTTCTCTGACAATTTAAGTTTCATTGTATTTCAAAATATCTGCTAAAGTAACTTATTTAAAGAGTTAAATTATATTTTGACATCTACAATATTTTTAAAAGACGCCCTTCTTTATGTATATACAATATCATAGTATTTTGAATGTATTTTCAATGTATTCAATGTCCGGTATTTAAAATTTTTATATTTGAAAATTGTTGCTGAACATGAAATGTTTACATACGTGTAAACCTAGTGAACTCTTTTAGGAAGTTACAATTAAAAACAGTCATTTTTACACTTTCTCTAGTTTTGTTTAATACACAACAAAAAATTTTAATCCTCGCAGAATGGGGATTAAATTTCAGTTTACTGAAGTTTGAACATAATTTTGAACGTTTCATAGTTGGCTAAGTGAAAATACAGGGGGGGGGGGAGTCTCATGACTGCCTGCCGTAACAGCACGGCCGTTCCTCAAACCTAAGCATTAGTAAATGCGAATGGACATGGAGTGTTCAGAAAATAATTATTGCAGTAAGCATACTAATATGACATGGATTTCAATTTTCGGTCTTCCCTATATTTTGAAGCAGTCGATATGTGAGAATTTAATTTTTATGAACGTCGGTAAAATTCCATAACACAACCAGAAAAGACTGTTTTACTAAAATATTAAGCCATAAAAAGTATAAAAATTAACGGAGAACTACAAATAATGATATTAGATACTCCTTATTTGACGTTGGTTAAAATACTAGGGTTCAGAGTTCGAGTTTTGTCAATAGATTATTTTACACTCAAGCACCTCATTACCAGGGAGCTGAATTTCGTTAGAGCCCGTACTCGGCGCCAATATCGTGGATCAACAACATCAAAAATTGTTGTTTAAACTGCAAGTAATTGAAATTGAGCTGCAAAAAGCATTTTTACTCCCTTAGCAGCGTGGCAGAGACACACTTCACTGGCGACGTGTCGGTGCGTCCACTGCGAGTCTGGGCCACCTTCGCTTTCACTGCCCCCGCCTCGCCAGGCTTTCCGCCTCCATCTCTGCCACCGCCTCCCCCACCCCCGCAGCGTCCGCCGCCGCCTCCGTCTCCGCCGCTGCCGCTGCCTCCGCCACCGCCGCTGCTACCGCCACAGTCACCGCCACCGTCACCGTCACCGTCACCGTCACCGTCACCGTCACCGCCACCGTCACCGTCAGTCACCGCCACCGCCATCGCCATCGCCATCGCCATCGCCACCGCCACCGCCACCGTCACCGCCACCGTCATCGCCACCGCCACTGCCACCACCGCCACCGCCACCGTCACCGCCACCGCCACCGTTGCCGCTTCCACCTCCGTCTCCACCTCCGTCTCCCCCTCCGCCTTCGCCTCCGCCCCGGCGCCCGCGGGAGCATCTCCGGCCGACCTTTGATGTGGCGTCACGTGATCCAGCGCGACTTCGGTTTCCACGTCTCCAGCGCCGGCCTCTTCTTTTTTCTGGGCGCGCCGCGCGGGTGCATGACTAAGCGCCGCTGGGGCGTCCTTAAATTTCACTTAAAACCCGTGAGATGCGACGTTGTGAAAAAATAATGACAGCGTCTCGAGAAAGCGGACAACGCGCCCCGCGGCGGAATTGGCTCGCTCGCTCGCCTGCCGCTGCCGCCTCCGCCGCCGCCCGTGCTCATCCCCCCACTTCTACCCTCATTCCCTGCTCCTACCGTTGCTTAGCCGCTCCCTCCCTCGATCGCCCCGCCCCCCTTGTTGTTGTCCACCTTCCCCCGTCCGAGTTTGTCCCTGAGCCACCTTCTGCCTTGGTGACTCGGGTGTCAACGCACGCCCGCATTGTTCCCTACCAGCCTTCCCCTCCACGTCCTACTATTTCTCCCCCCATCCTCTTCCCTGTCCCTGCTTTCCCAGTCCTCGCTCTCCGCATTATCCCCACTCCCTATATCAATCTGTCCTCTTACCGCTCCACTTCCTTCGCCATTCGCACATCCCTGCCATAGACTAAAGAGGTATACATCTTTACTCTATGATCCCTGCCGCCGCCCATCTTTATTTTGTGCTGTCCCACTGTTCCGTCTCTTGCCCCTGCCGTCACCTGCCCCTATCGACTCCGCCCATTTCTCATTTGTGGTATCTCGACGTTACTCTCTCGCCCGCTAGGAGAAGAAACTTCTATGAAATGAAAATGAGTAACATTTACAAGTTTATTACATTCTGAATACGCAGTATTCTTGGAAATTACGTTTAGTATTTCGTTATTTTGTACTATGTTTTATCATCATACGATAGCAACATTGTAAAAGCAGTCATATACAACAGCAAAGAGGTTTATTCTTCTTTGCTACTTTTCATATGTTATTTGATTGCTAGGTCAATGCAGTAACCACTAGCAACATGGGCTAGCTTAGAGACTTGCAAGATTTTCCGCTTCTCATGTCACAGAGTATCTACGGAATGTCCAGAGGCAGTTTATTCGGAAAGGGAGCCCATCGTCACACCCTTGATTCCATCGTAGATGAGAAGCGAGGGAAGCGGAAACGCTAGGATTGCTTTGCATCAGAGACGAGGCGTCCGACAATCGATCGATTTGGCGACGCGAAAAATGTATTTTCAGTATTTTACAGAATTGAATATTAGTAAAAGCATACAGATATTTTAGGGTTAATATTAAAAAAGAAAACACTTCTGAAATAGCCATGAAACAACGAGGATAACGCAAAGGATTCGGTATATTAGCCCATTGAATTAAGAGCTCCCCGCCGTTCACTGTGAGTCATCCGGCCGCTTCCTTGCATGGCGATAAGCACTCCAGTCATCGCTGTATTTGAAGAATCTCGTGTGTTCATCCTTCCTCACCAGGCGCGGAGAAACGCACCATTGGGATGTAGTATGAACTTGTATGAAATTGTGAGTAAGCATTGTTTTTGTTTGCATCCTGATTCGTGACTGCTTTTTCCTGCGTTTGTTAGTACTTTTAGATTTTCTTAGCCGTCATGCTCTACGCTGAGGCTTGAAGATCGCGTAGTTCAGCTAAACCAAAAACTATTTGGTTCTCTTACATTTGAAACAAACTTTCGATTCGTTGAACATTTTGGCTTTTGATCGTGAAAGTAATAGCTTTTTTTTATAATTTATTTGCTAACTTGCAAACAAATATTTTTAAATTTCTGGACTTTGAAAAATGAACTGATTGTTTTTAACAAAATTGTAACATTTCTCGATTTTGACTACGTACTTAAGGAATTTTTCTTTTAGCTAAATTAATATGCACGATACCAGCTCGGATAATATCAGTAGAAAAATGTTGTTATACATAAAAAATAATACAGAATAATAAAAGTTAACACTGATAGAAAACTGAAAGTGCTACTTGGATTTTGTATTAATTAAGAAAGAACTTTTGGAATCCTCATGAAAGAAACAGGATTTCTGCAACTGTCTTTCGAAAGTTTCCCACTACATTAGGACGACTCCAGTCTCTCAAGCATCTTTCATATATTATTTCAGTGGTATAGATGAGTTTTGCCACTCACACACGCAATCAATCTTTACAAATTAAGTCTCTAAAGAAAGATTAGTTCACGGAGACGTGACGAAATGCATTTTGAATTAAAAACATGAAGGATTTGTTGAAAAAACGCAAGTTCTGGAGATCGCAGTGGAAACTCAAACTGACCCCTTCAATGTCCTAAAAGATTGTCATCAAGGTACTCTCACGCACATCTCGCTGGTAATGTGGCGGTGCCTCGTCCTATTGAAACTAAAATTCATTTTCGTAGAAAGTATGAATAGCGGGTAAGACAGATGAGCGTGTTATAGGTCCACTTTTGCAGTTCCTGTTTCTTGAAAAAGGAGTGGATTAGATTAGATCCGGAGAACGCAGTGGAAACTCGATTGCACCTCTTCTTTGTATTCAGTATGATTTATCCACATTTTCGTCATCAGGGCCCGACAATAAAAGTTTTTCTATTGACAAATTGCCTATTTCCGCTGTAGCATTACAGTACTTTTCCTTTACTGCGTAATACATAGTAAGACAAGAAAGTACAGTGAAATGTAATGAATAAAAATAGGTTTTCTATTAAGGGCGAATATTTTTCCAATGACTAGGCTTTTATTCTTGCTGTGACGTAAATAATTATGAGAAATAACATTAATAACAATTAATAAAATGACTTGGAAGTTGTGAAAAAATGAGTAAGGGATCGTCACGTTTGATAATTATGATTGACAAAGGTGTAATAAGTATGAATTACAAATTAGTTCTTATTATTTATGGACAATAATGAAAATTACAAAACAAAATTGGGATTCTTTATTCTTTAACAAGGAATTGAATGAGTTAATTTTATTTTAATAAGTCACATTGTATTTTAATTTTTCACTGATTAACTAAAAAGGACAAATGAAGTAGACAAAGATAGAATTTACAAAGTAAATGTGACACGATATGACAAACTACAAAAAGTTTCATCTTCTTGTAACTACCATTCATTGTCAGTGCTCACTGACAAATTTCCTCCAAATATGTAACGAGAGACACAATTGAAAGTGTAACTATTTATATTGGTTATAAAGAAGATCCTAGTCATGTCTACTATAGTAGAAAACAATATCTTAAAAAGAAATGAAATTGAGAACTTATTATAGGTATGGTGACCAAGTTCTGTATGTTTAATCTAAAGTCCTGAATGACAAATATAATCTAGGTGTATTATTAATTGACTCTTGCTGTGATTACGTGAAAAATTACGTCTTTTTTCAGTACCGCATGTCTCACGATAAGATTTCATTTTTGGAGGAAAATTATTAGTTTTCAATGTATTGCATGCCGAACTTTCTCTTTTGGACGTCAAACAAGACTACTTGTACGTGGAGAAAAGGAAAAACCGCTCATTTAACGAGGCAACATGGCAAATTCCAAATTCTTGCAATATTTCAGAAGAGAAATCGTTTTTGAATTTAAATCTTTTAGAATCTAGATGTATGTGTAAATCAAGCTAACACAGCGGTGAATAGCATTATTTATGTTCTTTGGATCTTTTTTTTTTTCGTCGACATTTCAAATTTCGACATTTTTTAGTTTATTCAAGTCTGGCAAAGCCATCGCGCAGGACTCTGATGCGTCGGAGAGATTTCCCAACGCTGAATAGCTGACGCCTTACCGCAAGATAATGAGAGTGTAACCTCAGCTGCAGTACAAGGGCGTCGGGTACGCAACTTCCGATCATGTGCCACTTTTTTTTTATCCAGCGAGTGGTCAGTGGCTCGACTCTTGGACAACAGTAGACCTCGTGATTATTTGAATATAGCGCCCGTCACATCCCGCGCGATAATATTTGCAATGTTGAAATGACAGCGTCTGCTCATTCATCAGTCGAAAAATTTTTGCATTTTTGTGTGGAAAAGTCGCGCTTTCTAGCGGAACAAGTAGTAATCATACTGAATGCTAACTGAATATCAAACGAATTTTAAAATAATTATTTCATTTCATATTTACTGAATTGAATGAATTTTAGTTTTTCCGTCAAACAAAAGATTTACAAATGATTTTTAATTTCAATGCGGCCTAAAAGTAGCCCATAACATTTAAAAAAATTAGAAAAAACGAGCACGATTTTGAGCTTTAGAAAAATAGGGCACTGCGATATTTCGACACCCCTCCTTTCACTTCAGACAGATCCAGACACTGGGCGAATCTAGCAAAGACCACGCAAAATGCCAAACCTCGTCACTGCTACGCACCCCCAACTTCATTCTAAACCTCCGTAACAAGGATGATATCACAAGTTGAAATGTATTCTTCTTGTGACATCATCCTTGTGTCATCACTTTCTTGCAAGAATTGTAAATGAGTTGATAAAATTTGATCACTCTAATGTTCAATGGCAGTGAGTTACTTTGACCGCTATACTGGTAGTGGCGATGAGTATAATTTGTATGTGGTTACATAAAATTACCAGTTCATTAAGATTGATCACCAAGGTAAATAAAACAAAATCAGGACGAAAGACTCCGTATGCGCGCTCTTCCCTTCGCACTGGCCGAAGGGAGATTTAGGCGCAAAGCATAGTGTGTTGGTCTTAGCAGCACTCGGAGCGCCGACGAAGCTTAGGAGAGAGATGCTCGCGAAGGAAAAAAAGTTTGAGCCACATCTCGATGTACAGACACGACAACAAACCTCGTCAACGGGAATGAAAGAGCGGAAAAAATTAAACGAGTCGCTGCTCAGAGAATAAAAATTATTTTGAAGAAGTAATTATTCACAATTTATTGATTTAATATAACATGTGAATGAATATGAGAATAAATGCAAGGATGGTGCCGATGGTTGTATAAACCATCGAACCAAACACCTCTCGACACTGCCAGAGCAACTCAGGCGTCCCCACACCCATTACAACGGAAGACACAGAATACGGAAGAAGAAATCTAATCCGAGGAGATCTAATCCAAAGAAGTGTATCGTAATTTTTATGTTAATCCACGCATCCAGCTGCACATTATCGCTGGCCACTCTTCAGCGGCCACTTCAAACCGCCGCGCCTCATGACATCAACACTGAGCTGAGAGGATCATCCTACTCCAGCGCGCTCCAGATTCGGGGGCGTCTGGAGATTCATCCTTTCATGCTCCTCGATGTTTCCAAGGTACTTTCAATATATATCAAAAACGAAGTTTTGCATGTTAATTTCAACAATATTCACATTAAAAATCAAAGATAACATAATAATACAACACAATTCTCAGTGCTCGTTACAGGTCACAAGAATTCGTGATTGCAGATCGTCGGTTACAAGTTTAATGTCACTAGTACTAGAAGATTGGGGTTAAACACTTGACACGTATCAATGCATTCGCAAATTTTTCATAGTATCATCAAATTTATTCAAATAGTTTGGCAGAGACTCGAGGTTGAAAATAAAAAAGTGAAATTGCGATTGTCATTACGATCATCATTTATATGAAAGAAAATTAATTATTCATAATCCGTCTTGAAATCCACCAACATCTATACAAATATCCATGGGTGCCTCAAATCGAGCATTAAAGCAGTCAGGTTTTTCTTCGTCCTATCTTTCTAGAACGGCCCCTAAATCTGACTCACGTATACTGCTTTTTGCTACTTGTCTTCCACCTGAGATAAAGGTAAAGCGGTTAAATTCTGTAGTCTCCTCCTTCAGTACCAAGCAGATGTTATTTGGAGCCTGTAGGATTGTAACGTAAATATAAATGAACTGACGTACAAATACGCCACAATAATGCGTTAAATTCAGAAACAAACAAAATTTCAGAGATTAAAGAACGCTCTCAGAGAGATTTTATTCAGTATATCTTCTCGCAGCAAAACAATTTCAAATAAAGTTGATCTTAGAAAAATGTTCACATTATTTAATTATCTCTATTTCGCTGTATAATTATCATTGAACACTGGCATCGAACATACGGTAACACACTTTTATTACATACAAACTTCGTGGTATTTATTCGAAACTCTCCCCAAACCTTTCAGAGACGCTTCCTCTCCAACAAATACCCCCATTCAGCATGAGCAGCAACATGCAGACGTCGATCCTACCCGAAGCAAAGAATCCACTTCCTTGTCGGGCGGCCAGCTGTGTTTGCAGCCCCTTGTCTTTCGCGCCATTATGCACTGCCGGCGTCTGCGCTCGCTGGGCGCCACCCGCGAGCGCTCTGCTTATGGGCTTTCCGAGAACAGCTTCCGGCGCGAGGCGAGCGGACGCGCTGTGTTTGGAAAGGGGCCACAAGCGGACAAAATTAATTTTATTTTTTACTGATACGTAGTTGCTTGCTATCGCCTTCGATTGATTGATTACGGAGACCGGGCGCGTCATCTACTGAGGTCATTAGTCCTGTAAGTGTAGAGCATGTTTTTCATCGTCAGGTGGCGGTGATCTTCCCCCACTGGATGGAGATCCGGCGCCGACCTACCGTCGACTAGCGGGGTTTTCTTTAACCAGATATCTCCCACCAGCGGAAGCCGCCCCAACCGGGACGTTTTAAGTCCCCGACTAGTCTCCTGGCATGTGTGGTAGTGTAGTGCATGTTAGTGTGTGTGTGTGTGTAAGGGGTGAGGATAGAACAAGGAAGAGGAAAGAAATATCGCGCGCAGTCAGTGGCCTGTTTGTTAGGCATTCGCCTGGAGGGCCATTGGTCGGAGGAACCACAGAAAACTACCGATGAGAGCAGCCGGTCGCTAAAATTCTCCGCCAGACGGCGTGGGGCTAGCACAACCACCATAACACAATCACATCAAACCAAATGGAATATTTAGTACTCTTTTATTACCCAAAAATTATATTTATTACTCCTTTTGTTTCTGAAATAAACGTGTTGTGCTGGCTTGACAGTCACGCCGGCACAACCAAATTTTAAAAAATGAGCCCAATCGATTCAAATTAATACGAATCTTCAGTACATATTTATTACTCGAAAATGAAATTTATGACTCGTGCCGTTTACAAAAAACATTGTTAAAACAGCATAGTTGTGCAACCACGCACGACATTCGCGTATAAAATTGGAGAGTAGCAACCGTCACAAACAACTAAAACTTATTAAATAATTAAATACACATTCAATACTAATTTACACCAAATATTAATTTATAAACGTTGTCACGTATTAAATAAATATTAAAAGCTAAATCACAGTTGTCCAAACACAGATATTCAAATTCGATAATAGAGAAAACTAACGAGCACAATCAAATAAAAACAAGAACACAATTTAACCGATGGTTGATACTAATTTATTACTCTAAACAGAATTTTTTTACTCTTGCCATTTATGAAATAAATAATTTTCATAGTTAGGCATCCACGCACGATATTTGAGTAGTAAATTGGAAAGTAGCAACGGCAACAAACAACTAAAACCTATTCAACAATTAAATACATATTCAATTCTACTTGATCAAGCCAAAGATAAATGTATACAAGTTGCCACGTATTAAATTAATATTGTTAAAACTGAAATATAGTTGTCCAAACATGGCAGAGATTCAAATTCGAACATAGAGAGAACCAACGAGCACAATCAAATGAAACCAAGAAAATAATTTAACATACATTTGCTGCTAATTTATTAGTCTAAACATAGTTTTATTCTTGCTGTTTATGAAATAAATAATTCTAAAACGACATACTTATACAACCACGTACGACATTCGAGTAGTAATTTGGAGAGTACGAACGGCCACAAACAACTAAAACCTACTCAATAATTAAATAAACATTCAATTCTACTTTATGAAACGTAAGATAAATTTATCAAAGTTGCTACGTATTAAATGACTATTGTATTGTATGTACACGCCACTTTGATCTATTCTCACCAACTTGTCAAAAATTATCGCGGTTCGTATAACTTTCACCACACACTTAAGTCATTCTAGGGTGTACATTAGCTGGTTGTTCACCTTCAGCAAGAACAAAACGAATCACAGAACGTTGTTCAACTAATGTGGAATTTTCAAGTGGACTCGCCATCGTTCAACTTAATTTTGAGGTTATGAACTATGTTTGAGGTTATGAATTATGAGGAAAAAATATTAAGAAAAGGTTTTGAGCGTTTATTATTGTTTTTTATAAAAACCTGTAACTTCCACCTGAGATTATGTAAAAATTATTTTTTTTAAAAAATTGTGCATATCCGTATTTAAAGTATTAATTTTTTGAAACATTACTTTTAGGAAATCATCTCGATCATACTTATTGTCCTTTGGTACCTCAATTTGTTTTACAATTTTACGAAAATAGAGAGTTAACAAAAATGTGCAATTTTAAGTGTCTAATGCTGTATCAAAGGAATACATTTACAGAAAAAATTGAGAGCGCTTTAAGAAAATAATTTTTCAAAAATTGCCTTTATTTCACACATAATTATACAAAAAACACTTATTTTCCCAAATTTGTACATGACCTTATTTAAAGATCTATCTATGAACAATTTATTCATTCAACAATTCCATTAAGGAAAAAATCTTAATCTTCATATTGTTTTCGTAGGAAGACGCCGAATATTTTTGAACTTAATTGTCAACAATTCACAGATTGCAACCATGAGATCTGCACAATTTTTAATAATCATTTGCGTTATCCAAGGAAATTGTTTAATCAAAAGAATTTGGAGCTATTTTTGTGAAAATTTTGAAAATATTAAAGCTTCATGCTAATTTCCCCCTAAAATCAAAATCTTCATTTCAATATCACTGTGTCACGAGTTTGTCCAGATTGGCCGAGGAATATCAATTTTAGAGATAAATCGTCAGAATGTTTTGAGCGCTAGCGTTGAGCGTGGACTGACAGCCGGACAGACGTTTTGCCGACAATCAATTTTTCGTGAATTCTGACTACACAACGTGTTACAGGAAGTGACAAACAGGAACAAGATTTATCCACTTTTTCAATACCACGGCCCCACAATACGAGATTCCCCACATCATTACAATAATTTCTCTTTATTCGTCAGTACGTTGCAAGCCGATAAAATAAAAATGGCGTAAAATCTGTTAGGCCTCATTCACAATGCAAACGTAAACGTAACGTTGCCGCAAAACTCAGAAATGAGTTAATAAGCTAGACCACGACGCCCTCGGGCATCTCTAGACGTAAATCCGTAACCTCAAGAGTTCCCAGCCGATCCAGTGGCCAAGATCGCTTAGGCAGTAGTGTCGTAGTGATCTCAGACCGAAGGGTCGCGTGTTCGAGTCCCGCCTCGGGCATGGTTGTGTTTGTGCTCGTCCTTTCCCCTTTTATCATCACCATATCATTTCATCATCACAGTTACCATAACGTTAATACCACTAGTGGTCACTAATGACCTAGATGTTCATGCGACCTTAAGTAACAAAAAAGTTCACAGACATCAAGCTTATTATACATAAGTTTATGTCGAAATTCTACCAAAGACCAATAATATAGCAGCATGAGAAAAACAAAGCCCAACCATGACGTCTAGTGGACGGTATAGACTTCGTGTGCACAACAAAATCCGCAAGAAGCAAATGAAAGACCCATTTCAGATTGTGTTCAGGTAGTTTGCATATTCAGAGGCTTAAATACTAGTAGATAGGAAAGTCGAAGGGAAAGCTAAGAAACGAATCAAACAAGCTTTCAATACGTTGAATTATGATTGGTTTAGGTGAAAATTACGTTTTTCATTGTGAATGCTCGTTTTCACGTGAAATTTTTATGCTAAGTTTACGGTATTAAGTTTCGGTTAAGCTCGCATTGTGAATGAGACCTTACAGACGCCCAACGAACGGACCAGTCACCCACCCACTAGCTTTTCAGCTAGGTCGAATTCAATCGCTGTCTGGAGGAGAATTCTAGCGGACGGCTGCTCTAATCGGTCGTTTTCGTGGTTTCTCCTGATCAACACCAGGCGAATGACGGCGCAGTACCCTAACAAACAGGCCATGGACCGCTCGCGATCTTTCCTTCCTCTTCCTTGTCCTATCCTCATCCCTTACACACACACACTAACATTCATTTTTTGGTACGTTCTTACTATCTTTCCTAGCCGAATCATCGGTCGGGTTAAGATGTCTGTGGACCTAAAAACGACTGAGTGGCTTACATAGTCATGAAACTAATGGCACAATTTCATCAAAGGAAGAGAATGTTCCCGGTTTTATTTTTTAGTTCCTAGGGCGCTGGCTGAGAAATGGATTAAAATTCTGCAACCTGCAATGATTGTTGGCCCTTTGAATAAAGTAAAGAAAGGTGCGTCGAAAGAAATAAAGAATACCAATGAAATAGTCCTTCACCGCACAAAAATGCAATAGCATTATCCTTCCTTGTATCAAGGTAAATAGTAAGAATGTAATCAAGAGGGCTAGAAACGAGCAATTCTAGCTCTCTTGGTATTGATTTTGAGTATTTTATCTTTCTGATTTGCAAATAGAAACTGATGGAAAAAAGCCATACATCTTTTTTTTATTATTCTGTTAATTCTCAAAATACTACATAACTGCTGATTTTAGACGATGGCTAAGAGATATTTGGTAACTTTGAGGAATTCACCACTGAGTGTTGTATAAAGAACATTTTCAGAAATGATAATTTGCTAAACTTCGTTGAAGGAGTTGCAGCAAGCCACAGGTTCAACAGGTTGCGTCCTCGAGTATGTCCTACACGACTGCTGGCATCCCAACAAAATACGCCATCGGGTTTGAAAACATTGGAATTGTAATGTGAAAGTTTCGAGTCAGTTTGCAATGATAAGACAGATGTGTAACATATTGAATAGAACTTACAAGTTTCATGTTTGCCCAAACGTGTGAGATCCTGCTCCGATCTACGGGGAGGTTTGTGGATTCACCTTCCAGATATGTCCCTTACTGGAGCATCACCCCCAGCCGGGTTAATCTCGAAGCTCTTCATATGTCTGGTATGAATATATGTGGTCTGAATATGTGTGTGTATGTATAAGGTGGAAGAGTGGGTAAGGCTGAGGAAGGACAAATCGTGCGCGGTCTATTGCTCGATTATTAGGATACTGCTCCAGCATTCGTCTGTTGTGTGACGAGAGCTAGGGAGACATTCATTTCTACTTTCTCTCTTCTTCACTTTAATGCTTTTCATCTCAACCTTTCAACTTCGTATTTTCAGTTATATCTTTTCATTTTTATATTTTATTTTCATCTTTTCAACGTTTCACCTTCATCTTCCCACTCCTAATCCGTTACTTTTATTTGTTTGATCAAGATGCCCGAGGCTTTGAATTGATGTAGCAGCCCTGTCAGGTAAATTGCTCACTAAATTGCTCCCCAATTTTGCTTGAGTGCTGCTAGTGAACCATACGACTACAAACAGGCGAGAACTAATGAAGTATATGGATTAACGGAACCGCTATAAAAAGTATGTCGGCGGAAAATAACACGTCTTAAATGCAAAATAATAATTTTAGTGAGAGACAAGAATATCGAACATTGTTTTCACCTGAAATTTCATAATGTTCGATGTATTTTTCACGGTGTTATTTAAAGTGACATCATGTCGACATCCGCAAGTGTACCACCAGTAGTTTTAACCACACTTTTAGTGAATTTAAAATGTTCAAAAAATATTTTTACCTATCATCCATCCCTTGGAACATTTTAAAGATGTACTAACAAATTTCCATGTAACTATTAATATTCGTTTTTAAAGGGATATTTTGGCCTATATTGAAGGCAAAAGCATTTAAATCCTTTTTCTCGGAGTCACTACAATGTAGAAAATGTGATATAAAACAAATTATATCTTTGTTTAAAGGTTTGAAATACGCACTATAAATATTTCAAGCTTTCCCTCCATGCGGCGTTTTTCTTTAGTGTGCGACGCGGCGCCGGAGCAACGTAAATCTGTCGAGGAGTCGTTCGCGAATGCTCGTTGACGGCCGTCGCCCCAGTGTTTGCTGCGAGGCAGCCGGGAGCAGCCACGTTGTTGCGTAGGGCAAATCTTTTTTATTGACAGTTGTCTAAATATTTTTGCGTTCTGGATACTTGGTTGCATTTCGAAGAACTATTACAGCTCCACATGTTTTTGTCATTTCGTTTTTACTGCTTTAAATAATTCACTAATGACGATTGGAAATGGTTTATTAGAGTATTGCATCAGCTGGAATGATTTTAAAGCGAAAGTGGAGTTTATTGGCAACTGAAGTCTATCTCGTGAACATAAATTCATTTGACTGAAGGGAAACGGAATGGTGAAGTTCCGTTTAAGCGGTGTCTTGAGCTTTAATAATAAAGAGGGATAATTAAAATTTTTTGCTAAGGTATATATTTGAACCACTCCATTTATCTGCATTTTGTCTCTCACTCACACTGCACAATGGTACTCACCGACTTATGAGAGGCCCATGATTAGGGAGAGGATTTTTATGCCCTAAAAAATCTTGAAATATGCTTTTAAAAATATCTATTTACGACCTAAATATGATCAAATATGCAAATAAAATTAACAATATTTCATTTCCTGTATAAACCTTTCTTGATAAAATTCAGGAGCAGCGTGCTTGAAATGAAAAGATATATTTTTGTGCAACCAGAATACCTTACTTCGCAGAAAAATAATTAAAGTAAATATTCACCTCAGTAAAGAACAGTCTTTCGAATCGATGAACGCTCACAAATAAATATATTCGGTGAAAAGATGAAACGTTTCTAGAAAAGTCTCTATTTAAACGAAATATGCAAAATATGCGGTTATAATTACATGAATATGCATCAACAGGAAAAATTTGCCAAATATGCACAAGTATGCACTAATGTATATGACATCCAATTCTAACCAAATGTCCAGAAATTTCTCTTAACTATGCCCAGAAGCAACGGACAAAAATATGCAATATCATAGAAATCCGCTCAATACTTATGATTATTTCGTGTTTCCAGGCGGGCGTACGTGTTGTGCATGGTTTTTTATGGGAGGTGGAAATGGTCTTCCGCTGGAAGGCGAGATCCAGCGCGTTCACGACGCTTGCGGGATTTCACACATCCGGATATCTCGCATCTGTGGGGGACATGCCTCCGTCGTTCGCCGGGCGCTGTCTGGAGAAACCATGGAAACCTACCATTCAGAGCTGCCAACCGCTAGAATTCTCCAGACAAAGGTTGACCTAGCTATCTAGCTAGTGAGAAAAATCTTGCAACCGTTGGGACTCAAACTCCCGATGATCTCCCAGTCAGAGGCACCACAGTGACATCAGTTGATGGCCTGAGTCACCTCGGCCGATTGGCTTTCGAGACGTCAATTTTGAAACAAGCCCGACGTTGACTGGTAGCAATTTGAAACAAGCCCGTCTTTCTATATAAAAACAAGCCCCTCTTGGAGGCACATTTTGAAACATAATTATTACTGATAAATGTAATTTGGGTGCCAGGAAAAGGTTACACTTGAAACCTAATGATTCCTACGTAATTTAAATATCTCTCCTTCCAAAATTATGTTGTGCTAGCTCAGTTAATTGGGGTTCGAAGTTCATAATTGTTGCTATTTACTCTGCAACCAATTATTCAATCTGTCATCCATACGGAGTGGCGAGGAATCTGAAGAATCTGGCAAAATGCTGATTGCAATGTAACGAACAATGATAACCAGCTTTTTCAACTTAACAAATTGAACTGTTATGATGATAATCAATTGAATCTATCTTGGTCATGACCAGTTTTCTTTGCATTAAATACCTTTTTTATTCATTCCTGGTCTTCGCGCGCTCTTTCACTTCTTCGTCTGACGGCGCCCTGTAGAACCTCCGCTTCAGACACAGCAGAGTCTTGGTTCTGGATAAAGTCCTCGCCTTCAATGTCCATGTCTGTCCAAGTTCTCCCGGCGATACTATTATAATCCGTGACTTCCCTCGTTAATGTCTCGTGTGGACGCCTAGATACGTATTTTTCTTCTTACAAGAACGCTCTATTCTAATTTAAGAAACTATAGTTAACTTTATACAACTATCTTCAACAACTTATACAGTCTTTTCTCGATCTAGTAAAATACATCAAGAGCCGACCCACTCATCACCGTGTTGTTCTAGCAAATGAATGTTCTTCTAAAAATTCGGAAGCATACGAATTTTATATCTTTTTCTTTTGTCTCTCTAAACAATGCTTATTCCGCCTCTGCTCTGTCCTTTTAACCTAACGAAAATGATTCCTTAACGCAGTTTTGTTTATTTGTCACCGCGATCGTCTATTGCCATCCCTACATTCTATGTGAAATAAAATGGCATTTCCATAATAAAAATGCTTCGTCATTTTGGTATATCACAATTTATTTACGAAAGGTCGACTTCCTTACGAGAGATCGACCTACGGTAATCCGGAGATTGTAGCCCAAACAGGATCACTTTAACAAAAATCTAATTGAAAACATTTGACAACTCTGCGAGAATTGTTGCAGGGAAGAGTGAAACCAAAGCACTCGCTAACAAAGCATCTCACCAAGAAGTTGATGATTCTCCCAGAAGATCGACAAAATCTTTTAAATTGTTCTCAATGAACTTCTAATTCTACTCATTGGAGTATATTTCCCACCTTCAGTATTCCGAAAAGTACAGAAATCTGTTAACGTTTTGTGTGGTGTGGTAAGTGTTAATAGAATGGCACATTATGGCAATAAAAATATTAACTTATTTATTTCTTATTAGTGTGATAGAGTAGTAGTAGTTACTTGTAAAAATAAATCTCTATTCAAATATCTCTGGTCGACCTCGACGAATAACATCATACAGTAGCTATTCTCGACTTACAAGAATTCAACCTACGAGTGGTTGGCGAGACGCTATCTACTCGTAAGTTGTATAATACCTACATTGTGAGAGTAACTTTTCCACTACTAGACAAAGTAAGAGACACAATGCTAAGACTTTATTGTGACATACCGATATGTCACGTTAAAATAAATTAACATTTATTTGGAGACAATATGGTGGAACATGCATTACGAAATATCACGAGAGCTAGAGCATATAACGACCGTGAATAAACAATGTAGTTTTTGTTTTTCAAACGCATTAAGAGATGGGTTGATGCCGAGCAGAAACTTGGGATTGGGCGAGCAGTTTAGACGGTCAAACGTTATGGAAAAATGAAGGTGCCTAATACGAAGTCTTCGAGGGATGAATCATGCAGGAAGATTTCATTCTGCTCTGAAACGCGCTTCTGAACTGTTCGTAGATATTTTCATGTGGAAGCAATATTGAAGTATAAATAGGAACTTGTTTGGGAGTGGTAATCAAGTTCGGGACTATGTCATAGACGTAATCGGACTGGTAATTTTGATAGTTTGAGACCAGCTTGGATAGGGCAGAAGAGGATTTCGTTGGAATTTTGACTACGGCAAGATCGCAAGATATTTCTGACTGAGAAGTCTACGAGGACATCAACGAAGAAAGATAAGCAATCGCGTAAAATTGTAAATTGAAAGAGATCATGATCAAAGCGCCTTAACTTAAATTCATTAAATTATTGTTTGATAAAAAAGTAAAAATAAACTTGTTAAATTTTGTTCTATAGAAAAGAAAGATTTTCATTTAGTCAATCCAACAGTAATAACTAGAATAGAAACATTTATTTCAGATTCCCAGCTGCGCTGTATAGTCGGCGGATTCTATAATCCATTATAGAGGTAATAAGGATTATAATTATATCGTGACCCATTGACCCAGCAAGCTGACGCTAAGATCTTTAGCAGATATAGATGCAGAGAGGGGAGGAAAATTTTGGTATATCTCATTATCAATTCATGGCAGTTGCGAAAAATGTTCAACCTAAATGACAAAATCAAAAACTACAAATGCCAATGGGCGAATCATATCAATACAATGGAAATATCAAGAATAACACAAATAGTATACTCGTATAGGTACAAATCCATCGGATATCGGGATGTATAGGACGCCCAAGATGAAGATGGCAGGATGACTTGAGTTGGAACAGGCATAGAGTAAAGAATTATACCTCTTTAGTCTATGGAACAGGCCTTCAATGGCTTACCATGATGAAGAAGAAGAAGAAGAAGAAGAAGAAGAAGAAAAGATGAAGGAGAAGAAGAAAAGATGAAGGAGAGGAGGAAGAAAAGATGAAGGAGAGGAGGAAAAAAAGATGGAGAGGAGGAAGAAAAGATGAAGGAGAGGAGGAAGAAGAAAAAAAGATGATGAAGAAGAAGAACAAGAAGAAAAGATGAAGAAGAAGAAGAAAAAATGATTATGAAGAAAAAATGATGAAGAAAAAGACTAGGTGATCGTTGGAGGTGTTATGAAATTTCCTTCCAGCATCAAACCCCTGACAGTGCAGAGAGCTGCATGGAGCTTCTCTCGTCGCCCATCTCAAAACAGTCGCTGCTGGTTGCATTCTTGCTCCATCCTGCCCCTCCCCCCTCCCTCCATCCCACAGTCGCCAGCGCGCCTCCCACAGCCCGCGTCATGCCCGCCACCCCCGACGCGCCCGCTGTTTGTTTTCGCCGGATTAACGCCATCTTGTCTTACAGCTTCCCCATGGCCTCCCCTCCTTCACCGCTTGATGTGTTTATGTTTTCATTCGAATGTCATGTCAAGATGACCGAACCGCTCCGCGCCGCGCAGCGCCGCGCCGCGCCTAACCGAACCTCGCGGCTCGGGCAAATGGCTGCCCCCTTTCAATAGACTCCGCGAGACCGCTCCAGGGAGGGGAGGAAGGTCGTAAACAGCGCAATGTTTAAAAAAGAACTCCGTTAAACAATCCGAGAACGTAAGCCTTGTCGATATACATTCAGAGCTCTTTTAGGGGGTTCAGAATGAAATACTATGGCGCTCAAATTTGCTACTAATTTTCTGTGGTGGATGAAAATCGTTGGTGATATTAAGATTGTGTTTGAGGATTAAGATCGTACGTGAATATTAAGATCGTCCGTGAGGATTAACATTGCTCGGGAGGATAAAGATCGCCCCGGTCAGTGAGCAGCAGGCTTTGTATTCCTGAGAGACCAGCAATTTAACTTTCTCATCATACGTTGTATCTCATCATATAACATACTTCCACATACGTATTTATGATTATTGTATCACGAACACAATTTTTCGAAAATTCTATTAAACGTCGATAGTTTTGGAGCATATAGTTTATTTCAAGACTTACACTATGTTCATTAATAGCTAACAAAATATAAATTAAGACAATACATTTATTTTTCATTTGAACCAAGTTTTTCAAGTCCTGTCACTGAAAATATATTGTTCAAAATCACCGTACATGAAACTAATGCGTCCAAACCTAATTCAAACGTTCTCTCTTCCCACTTCAATATGTATTCTTACGAGAAACCATTGTTAATAAACACTGACCGACAGGGATGCCCGAAGAAAACCAGGAGCCTGGAGCGGTTGATACATGGGGGGCCCCTCATTTTTAAAAAAATCCCTCTTCCCTCAATTCATAAGCACAATTCATTTCTCCATGCATCAGAAACAACTTATAGCGTTAACTTTGGATTAGAGAAAAATATTTTTTCAATTTATTTTGAATGAAAAAAATTTCGAGGCCCCAATTAAGTCAGGGCTGGGGCAGGTTTCCCCACCTACCTACCTTCCCCTTCTGGTCCCCACCCCTGACCGGAGCTTCTACCATGAACTGCGATCGGAGGCCAGAATGAACAGGCCTCTGGAAGAACTGATTCGCGGTCCATCCGAGAGATTGTGAC
Organism: Teleogryllus oceanicus; assembly: GCA_964035755.1. NCBI lineage: Eukaryota > Metazoa > Arthropoda > Insecta > Orthoptera > Gryllidae > Teleogryllus > Teleogryllus oceanicus. The sequence continues at coordinate 323,314,653 of CAXIVR010000001.1, read as the reverse complement.
GTCCGCTGTAGGTCTCAGCCGTACGACTCGGTGAACGCACGTAGTTGTGATGCGACAAAACATCGATGTTAATAATATATCAACCGAAAACCATCGCTGTTTTAAACATCGTGACTGACACAATAGTCAAGAAATGTCGTACCTTCTGACCGAGCCCTTTTTATCCGCGTAAAGGGTAGAGATGAGGTATCAGACCATACCAGATATTAGGCCATAAGAATCAACACTCGATTCACCTAGATGTACGACAAAATTATATTTTATTGTTACAATCGTATATTTTAGGCTCCCTTAACGTAACACTGATTTGAGAAACGAACGCTAGCCTTCAAGGCTATTGAAACTCATCATGACTGAGAATCAACTGGTGATGCTGAAAGCCATTCTGATCAGTTCAATCAGCATCACGTTATGCTTCTCACAGCAGCAAACGTGCGGGGTTTAGTCTACATTGAATTCCTGAGCAAAAAAATTGAATTTCACAGTGATCGTGTTTATTAAGAGTTAACTATACACAAATTAAATAAATAAGAGTTATGTGAACAAAAACGGATTCGATGGTATAATAGTTAGCGTACCGGACTGTTGTACTCAAGTTCGCGCGTTCAAACCCAATTGAGGCCGGGAATAAAAACTGAGGCAGTACTTCAACGCTATCGCGTCGAAAATCCATTTCAAAAGCTTTTTTTCTATTTGAATTTGGCGTCAGAATTAGTTGATAAAAATACCTTAACATTCAACTACTTTTATCCGTCTCGCCATTTTGTTCAGCCTAATACATAGGCCCTAGGGAGTTGCCCTAGGGAGTTTGCCCTAGGGAGCTGATTTTTGGAAATCTGGGTAATTTTGTATTCTCCTTCATATGAGCTTCGCGATTATCGATTTGGTTTAGGAGCACTTTTCACCGCCTCATTTGGCTAAACCCTTTGCGTGGTCAGACGGAAGAGCGGGCATGATGGCTCGAGTCTCGCCACGTAAAATAAGACATTAACTAACTAACTTGCAAACTTCAAAAGTAATTAGAACAATGGGCAAATCTGATCCTGAATCCTGATCGCGCAGGAGAGGCCCACGTCGCATTCGTTGACGCCTCTGCGTGTGCTTAGGAAACACCAGAGCATCGGAGTCATCTCTCGCGAGAGATCATCTCGATGAAGGTAGTACACGCGTTCGTTTGGTTCGAACATGTAAACTGACAAAAATGTTGCACTATCAAGAATTAGAGAGTTTTTGCAGGACGGGAAATCTATTGTTATGGTACGTAAACATGATCGTCAATAGGAATTAACGTATCTTCAGAAAAATGAGTTTTTGTATCTCGTACAATCGAAAACATACGTTAAAACTAGGAACTAATTGAAACTGAATACGTCATGAGTAAGCTATACGAACACATTTGTTGTAGACAACAAAACAGGGAAAATATCGGGGCCCGTCAATCGAAATCCCGTCAATTGATGCCGGCGCATGCGCAGTTCAGTTCTCCCCAGAATTGTCGTGTTACGTCTTTCAAATCAACGGCTTGCAAAAATCTTTTATTATTTCATATTTTAACTTGTACAAAATTGTCGTTATGGGAATTTTTCATTTACATACATCGCATAGCACATCACACACATATTATCATTCACATAATCATACATCGCAAATGAACAAACACCGAGTTCAAAACATGGATGTTTAAAAAAGCATCTGCTTTAATGTATCTATGTTTAAAATATCGATGTGTGTATAAAAATAGCGATGTTTTCTAAACATCGACAACGATGTCGCATCCTTGTCACGTAGATAGTCAGACGTGGCCTCACACCGTGCCATTGCAGGAAACATCATTCATGACATTATTGTTGTTGTATTGTTGTTGTTATTGTTGTTATTATTATTATTATTATTATTAAAAATGTCTCTACATGAATGCTACGAACTTCAATGACATATAAGAGGGATCGAAAATGAGCACATTTGCGTAATGAACATTTGAGGGGAAGTATCATGCAACAAAGTCATACCTGTGACATTTCCCCCTGATTGTTAGGAAACTGATTATCCTCTGGTGTTTGTTAGGTCACGTTCTAAGATAACGTTTACCTGTCGAACATACAAATGCTTGATGAGTTGTCCACCAATCAGGAGCAAATGTCGCAAGTGACTTTATTGTAAGAAATTTCCAATCATATTTTTATCGGCAAAAAGTGATTAAGTTCAACTATTTATCCGGCAAAGGTGGCTCTTGGCATTAACTGATGTCACTGTAGTGCCTCTTATGGGGAGGTGCTGGGGTATGAGAGCTGGCAGTGTCACGATTTTCGACACTAGCTTGTCAGCTAATTCAGCAGCTGTCTGGAGGAGAATTCTAGCGGCCAGCTGCCCTGATCGGTACATAGTTTTCCGTGGTAGTCAATACCAGGCGAATGCCGGAGAAGTGCCATAACAAATGGGTTATGGACCGCGCGCCATATTTATTTATTTATTTATTCAAAAAAGTCAAAAAACTATGTGACGTATGGGGGAGAAAATCATCTGCGCACGCTTTCTTGAGTTTCAGAGTCCCTTCCCAACAATTTAACTATTAATAGTTGAAAGATGAAAAAATTATAGTAGTAGCAATAATAATACACACAATAATAATACACACAATAATAATAATAATAGCAAATTTAAAAAGCAGAGATTAACACTTAAAAACTAGATATTGCTGTTGAATTGTAGAAAATTTGTTTTTAACGGTAAAAGAGCGAACAGAATTGATTTTTCTGTATTGTTAACAAAATAGAAACTCACCCTTAGCTCTACTACCACTACAAACAAAAGGAAAGCTCAGCAAAACGTGCGCATAGTGAAGCTACATTTACGTCCAGATGCAAATCAAGGGGCCATCTCAGCATTTGCTCAATGGATCAGGGAAACTGGACATAAACCCGATCGAGATGGGGTCATTGACCCGGAAGCTGAAGTACATTACTTGTTACAGGCATATGAAGTCTTTTCTAAAAATTATAGAATACAAATGTAAACTAATTCATTACACTACATCATTGTTTTAAGTAAACATTATTTTTCTTTTAGACGATCAGTATAGTCTGTAATTGTATAGAAATAGTTTTGCAGCAGAAAAGATTTTACTTTTAACTGAAATTTGTGTACCAATTTTAATTGTTTAATTTCATCTGGCAATACGTTGTAAAGTAACGTACATGAATTGTATGTAGATTACTTGTAATGAGCTGTTGATACTGACACTTGATGAACATGATTTCTACGTCGAGTGTTGTAACTATAAACATCAGTATTACATGAAAATAAGTTTCCACCGTTAAGTAAGACAGTTTTGACAAATACTACAGACTCGTAAATAAATAGGCAAGGCAATGGTAAGATACCTAGCTCAATGAAAAGAGGCTTGCACGGACCACGTGGATGGGATTTTTTCATTATTCGGATAATTTTCTTTTGCAATCTAAATGTCTGGACACTAAAGGATGAGCTTCCCCAGAATATTACGCCATATCTCAGGCGGGAATGTACATTTGCAAAATACACGCAACGTGCTGCATGAAGGCTGACAGAATTAGAAAGAATTCTGAATGCATAACATAATGTGCTTTTCTTTCCTCCCTCTTCTTTGACCTTTGCTCATCCCTTACTTGAACACACTTACACTCACTTGCACTACACTACTACACATGTTGGAAGACCGTTCGGGAGCTTAGAGCTGGTCGTAGCTGGAGCGGTGCCCCGCTAGTGGGGGAAACCTGGTTAGTTAGTTGGTTAGTTAATGTCTTTATTTTACGTGGCGAGACTCGGGCCATCAGGCCCGCTCTTCCGTCTAACCACGCAAATTTCCGTTACGCCTCACCACCAGCAGAGAAAGGAGGTATTATCTGGGCGACGAAACAGGCGGATCTCAATTTTGCTCAGAGACTTCTTTTAGGCTTGAGGATCTTTTACATGCAGTAAATCTACTACATGGGACATCCAGCGCTTTACTTCCCCTCCGCAGGAAGGCGTACGAAGGATTTTTTCGCCCTGAAAACTCCACGACTTCGATCGGGTTTGAACCCGCAAACTCGGTTACAACAGTCCGGTACGCTGACCGTTATACCACCGAATCCGCAAATACCGTCATAAACACCGAATCCGGAGAAACCTGGTTGAGGAAAATCCTCTCAAGCCGACGTGGATCGGGGCTGGATCTCGCCACCCAGCGGGGGAAGATCACCGCCACCTTCCGCGACAAAATATGCACTACTCTTACGGAATAATGATCTTGGTAGTTGTCGCGCCGGGAATCACTACAATCAATGAACCCTTTATACATATCACAAAAGTTTGTAGCATTTATTCTGAGACATTCTATTAACATGTTTGACCATCTCATCGCAGCTGATATAATGAAGAACGTAAAGTGAAAACTAATGGTGCTAAAACGCGTACTTTCTCGCCCTTATTTTCACGCAAAATTACGCGAAAAGTACTTAAATTTTCGAAAAATTGCGCATGATCTTATTTCATAATCTATTTTAAGGAACAGATTTCATTAAGGGAAAAATCTCGATCTTTAATATTTTAGTTGTAGAAAGACTGCGAAAACATTTCAAACTTTTGCAATTTTTGAAAAATTAGGGTTTCGACGAACGCGAGACCTGCGCCATTGTCTTAAACGTCCTTCACACTATCCAACAGCAAAATGTAATCAAAACGATGGAGTTTTTTTTGTAAAATGTCCCTGTGGTTTCATGTAAAGTATAAAGTATCCCCCAAAATTAAAATAACGGTTTCAAATTCATGGGACCGTGACACCAGCCAGATCGATTAAGAAATATCAATTTTGGAGGTACTCGCCTGAGGCCCAGTTGTAAGAACTCGGAATAAAGCCGAGATAAATTTTATTCCATGGATAAAGGAAAACCAGTTGTACAAAGTGGGAATAGTGCTTATTCACGGAATAAACTGATAATAAACTATTCCACTATTTTTGCGGAGATATTCAGTGAATAACATAAAATAACCTCAAAAGTAGAAGCAGCAATGAGAACGCGTGTATTGTGAACAGCTGTAAAGCAATCTGTAGCAATGGAGTTTTCGGTTAGCGATGATGAATTCTTGTTTCAGGTGTATTTATCTTCGCGAAAATGAAAGTTTCATTCTAGGCCCGATTTATTGAACGAATACGATGAGGTTTTAACGAAATTCCGTCTTTCCAAATCCACGGTGCTAAGGGTTTTGGATCTTGTGAAGGATGATTTGAATCATCAGACAGAGCGGTAAATATACACTTTATATTTGTGGATTGTATATATATACAAGTGATATTTTTTGATTAGCTGCCTAGTGCCCTAGAACAGATAGAATCATTTCCTGAGAGTAATCGGGTGAATTGTTTGCTCCAATTCCACTTGGTCTTACTGCAGTATAATAAATCAATTCATTTTTTTTTCACGAAATGATGATTGATAAACAAAATTATCTATTTTTACTGTGTTATACTTTTTTATCAGTATATTTTTCATATAAGATATTTTGTATTTTTCATATAAGATATATTTCTACTTTGTTATGAAGTATTGCTCAATAATTTTAATAATTTAAATGTCAACCACCAAATGAGTAAATAGTAGAAAAACGAAAATGTGACATTTTTAATAATCTCTTTTTAGCAAAGTTTGAATGACTGTACTATATAATAAGTGTTAATAGTAGACATTGTTATGCACCAGAGGTTATGCACCACTGCTTTTCATTCTTGTATTTTTAGTTCAATGTTGATTAACTAATAGCAAACAGTGTAACAATAATCATTGTTTAAAGTGAAATATATTTTTCACGTCACAAGTTGGGGAAAATCAAATATTAATTTTTCAACCCAACATTCAATAGCCTATTTTTCAAAACAGGTTGATTAGAAAATATGTGATTTTTATGACACTTTTCCACACAGACAAATTTGTGTGATACTTGTGTTATGTTAATTTATCGAAACCAAGTCCAAATTATTTTTGTTTCAGTGGTTAATATTTTTAATTGTTTCGGAACTATTGCAATTTCAGGGCATAGAACTATTTGGTTGGAATATTTTTTTGAGACATTTATTCCAGCAAAATTGAGTACATCTTGAATTTACATTTTTTAATGAATTGTTTTATAGAGTATTTCTTGGTGTGAAGGACAACCGATTTATGGTAAATAATTCCCTTTCTTATTTCATATTGAAACGTTATTAATTACTAATAAATGCAAACCAATTTCCGAATTTATAAATAATTTGGTCGCCAGGAAAAGGTTACACTTGAATTCCTGATTATCTGTTACTGTCTTCGGATATATTACAAATAAACGTAAATCCCGCTAGATCGGTCGACAGGTTCTTATGAAATAATGGTTGCTACTTACTCCGCAACCAATTACTCAATCTGCCATCCATACGGAGTGCCGAGAATCTGGAAAATAATTTTAAAATGTCTACTTAAGGATTCCATGCAATGGCAAATGAGAATCAGTATTCTTTCAAACTAAGAATTATAATTTATTGTGTATGCCAAAGTTATCAACTATCATTGATTATTACAATTTATCGTTAGGTCATGACCATTTTTCTCGATATTGCAATAACAGCGTTATAGAACATTTTATCCTTTCTTGCCTCTTCGCGCGCGCACGTCGCTCGATGCCACCACGTAGAGTAAACCAATCTTCCTTCTTATCGAAGTCCACGATGATCAGCAACCAAGTCGAAACTTCCTCGAACCCCTTCACAAACACTGCCTATACTCTTTATCTTGCGCCTCAAGAGGGCTCCTATTTCAAACTGATTACTTTCCAGGTCGGAATAATATCCCTCTAATATTATTTTCTATCACCTAACCTGGAAATTCACAATACACTGGTAAATTTTTAAGTCTAGTCTGGTAACTTCACCGCGAAAATATTCTGTCACTTTCCAGTTCACTCATGAAAATATTACAAGTCCGAGTTTGCAATGGTACAACACGTAAATTTTACAAGTTCCAGTTGCACACCTAATGCGGAAATATTCTAAGTTCAAGTTCAATGTTCACTCTCACGAAATATTACAAGTCCCGATTTGATAATTAACTCAAGAAAAACCGCACAAGCGATCCGCTCATCACCACGACACGAGTCGGAATGCCCTAATTCCCAATCTGGTCCACCCTTCAAAGCTCGCTGTGTTTTTCTCTCTAATTGTTTTTTCGCGTTGCTACGGTGCACCTACCGTGTTTACTTGACAGCTCTCCCGGTTACTACGGTGTCCTCCCGCACGAACTCGCGTTGCTGCGGTGTCATCTGCGTATCTGCACCATAGAAACGCACGTCTTTTGCAATATCTACAACATTTTGGCCTTTATTTGCCTTAATAAAATGTCCGTCATTTTTGGTATGTCACAATATTAATTTGCTTTAAGAAAATGTACCTACATTTGTTTATAGTAGTGAAGAACTTACACATCCATATTATGTTCATGTCTTAATTTGGTCTTAATTTGCATTTTAAACGGGATACAAAATAAAAAGTCAAATTGATTCAAATCCTTTTTGTTGAAGTATTAGCAATGTATTGCTATTTTTACACACCAGTACATCAAAGAATCATTTATATTTCTAAAAAGTAAAGAGAGTAAATTGTTTAATTTCTTTCATTGCTTCTAAAATACTATGGAACTTTCGCCATATTAATTTTGTTTCATAGTACTTAAAACAATAAGAACATTATGAAAATAAAAAATGTTTGGTTCAGTAATGAAAATGTACTTTTCAATTAGTCCCTATAGGTGATGAAAATATTGAGAAACACAAGTCATAAATTAAGGTGAACAAAATGTAACACCAATCTTTCTTAAACTTCTATATTCTTAACTAGTGTAATGACTGCAATACTACTTTTATTTTATGGAATATTATAACTTTAATTTGTTTACAGAAACCATTCAATTCCTCCTATTACTCTACTACTACTGACGTTGAGATTTTATGCTTTTGATGCGTTTTTAATATTTACGGAGGATTTCTGTGGCTTACACAAATCTACTGCCAGCAGGATTATCAAGAAAGTTAGTGAAGCCATTGCCAAATTGGCTCCCCGATTTATTAATTTGCCACAAGGAGAGAGGCAAAATAAAATAAGGGAAGGTTTTTTTAAACTGCAGCATTTCTGAGTGTAATAGGTACGATTGATTGTACACATGTACCAATCAAGTCACCTGGAGGAGAGACTACCGAATTATATAGAGGAAGAGATGGAAAGTTTTCCATCCGTGTTCAAACTTGTTGTGGACCAGATCTCACCACTTTAGACATTGTGGCAAGATGGCCAGGATCAACTCATGATTATATTCAATAATTCATGGTTCAAAGCGAAATTCGAAAAGGTAGAAATGGGTGATTCTGTATTATTAGAGGATTCTGATTATGCCCTGACCAAATACCTCTTAACTCCAATTTTGCGAACCAACACCCCTGCAGAGAATCTGTACAGTGAGGCACAGATTCGAACAAGGAACACAGTGGAAAGAAGCTATGGTGTCTGGACGAGAAGATATCGAATACAAACGGCGCACACACGCATCACACACACGTTCACAGGGAAACACGGCAATTCGAAATGGGCGGAAACAAGGCAGAAAGGAGCAAAACATGAGAAGCAAAGAATATATATTTCGACAAAACACTATCGAATGCAGTACCAACTTTCTCTTTCATGACGCCTCTTTCGATAAACACGGATAGTTATCCTGAATAAATTAAGTCGTACAATTGACGAGGTGTTTATTCTCGAAAAAAGCAATTCTAGAGATAACTATTCCTGGAGATATCACTATATCATACAACCGGCCCTGAATGGTTTAGCCGTTAGCGTTGCTCACGGACGGACGGACGTTTTGACGTCATTGAATTTCTCGGTATCAAGGACCCACAAAACATGGATTCTGGCTACACCACGCGTTTGAGGATTTTTTTCTAAATTTAGCAACTGGATTTATCCACTTTTTCGTTAAAAGAACGAAGAACTTAGAAAAACTCTCATTACAGGACCCTGCAATAAGAGTTTTTCTGCTGAAAATTCGCCGGTTTTTCGCTCAGCATTACATAACTTTCTCTCTACTCCGTAGCGAGAAAATAATAATATATGAATTCCGGTATCGCAATTGACAAACAACGCAACCCCGCGACCCCAAAGCAGATAATTGTTGTAAATGATGATCGAACTGTTGAAAGAATTGACAGTTCCATTCGGAAATCGAATAGGTATACGCCCAGTAGCTCTATCATCTGGTAACGTAGTGAGTCATTATCTGAAGCTTTGAACGAGTAACGGTGTATGTTTCGATTTCAGAATTTTACAGGACAAGCAGAAACACTCTATGTTACTTCCTTTCATGAATTTTATTCGTTGACTGGTAATAACACCTGTTACCCCTTGAATATGTTTTGTTCGTTCACACACAAGCTACAAATTGTACATTGTGAGCACTCATACCTACAAAGAAACGGAAAAATTCGGAGCAAAAGCTTGATTTCAGAATAGAAACCTCTAAAAACGTCTCCAACAGGGAAAACACGTTCCCGCTGCCGTATACGAGGATGGGGGGAGAGCGCCGTTGCCGGCAGACGAAGGTAAATCCTTCGGCGTCGTCTTCTTCTGCTTCGCCGCCGGCCGGTCCCAGGGGCCCCTGGTCGGGCCGCAGCGTCTGCGTCGTGGCTGGCGTCTGCGACGGCGTGGGCGTTCGCGTCGGCGGCGCCGCGGCAGCGGCCGCGATGGCGCCCGTTGTACGTGTGGCGCCCGCGGCGGTGCGTCCAAGGCCGGAGGGCCCGCTCCCGTCCACGGTCCTGCGGACAGAAATCGCACGTGCATTAGCGCAGATGCGCTCCGTTGATGGCGAGTTGATGCAGATGCGCTCCGTTGACGCGAAATCGCTTCGGCGTTCGCCGCTGCGCGCGCCCACGGTCGCCGCTTACACCCTCCGAAGGAGTGTGAGAAAGGCTCACGCCGGGCGACGGGGCAGGTGACGACATGATAGCCGCGAGGGTCTAGCTACCCTTTTTCTCTGCTGTATCCCTTAAAAGGGCTGTTTGTTGGCTACGGCCTAGCCTCGCTACACTTCTGCTGTAAGCCCTTAGAAGGGCTGGTCGTCCCGCGAAGAGCGGATCCCCAGGTAGGCGGGAGCACTTCCCCGGCGCGTCCGTCCTCGTCGGCGGTCAGGTAGCGAATCCCTCAATACGCCTAGTGTATACTTGCGCAGTTTTGTGAATGCACGTAAGGTGAAATGTACGTTCACGCCACCGCGGTGCAGCCATTCCTACCCTTACGGGCATCGATGGCCAATCCTGCAACATGAAAAGAAAAAACAGATCAGTTAGATTTTAGCCAACTGGCGCGCGCATTGCGTGTGCTGAAATTCAAAGCTTATATTTCAAGTCTCATTTCGCTGTTTCAGATTTCTCTTACTCGAGAAATCGTTTCGGTCGCTTATACTTCGCCCGTTGATTGGGTTCGTATGAAGCGACCTCGGAAATGAGTGTTTTTTCCGAGTCGGCGGCTTTTCTGAAAAAATTAGTTGTAAAATTAGTGGTCTTTTAGCAGTGGCATTGAAACATCGCGATGCAAATTTTGAATTAAAGTGTATCTAGGGCCGCAGAGGGCGGCCCTTAGGCGTTCATTTTGGACTACCTGCAGTTTATTTCGATAACTGTCAGCTGCGATTCACCAACTGGGGCATGCGTAGTCCATTTGCGACCTAATAATTGCTTTATAAAACGTGAGGCAGTTTGCCGTTGACAGTTTGCTTTGCTTGTGAAATAAGCATCGCAAGCGGCTTCTTGTCTGCCGCGCTTTCTTCTACACGTTTTCAGTGTGCAGGTTAACAGTGAGTGATTTGTCTAATGTCACTCCTAAATATTTTACACTTTTGGCCCAGTTAATTACGTCTCCACGTAGCGCGAGCGGCTTAGGCTGCGTGAATCTGTCTCCGTGTGAAAAGCACAGCTGTGCTTTTACTCACATTGACTTTGACCCGCCACAGCTTCAGCCACTCCTGGATCCGTGACAAATGTTGATCCAAATACTTCTGGAGAAGCTCGATACTTTTCGACGTAGCTATTACAGCCGTACAGTCGGCGTACAAGGCGAGTTCGGTCTGAGGGTGCGAGGGAATATCACGCCCATAGGGTCGATTGCCAAAACGATGTCTGAGCCGCGGCTTCTCGAAGCCGTGGCCTAAACCCCGGATTTCGCTTGCCAAAACGATGTCTCGCCGCCATATTGGAACCATGGGTCGAGCGACGGCTCCAAATAACCGAACACCGGGGGGTTGGTCTGAAGCCGATGTCTCACCGCATAAGCGACGTTCGCGCCATTCGGTCTGTGTCTGCTGTGTGTTGTTAGCTGTGCGTGCTCTTTTCATTCGTAATGGACCATTGTCGAAGATTACGTGAAATTAATGATCATGTAAACCGACGAATATTACAGCATCCTCGCATGCTGCGGATCGCAGTAATCCTTTGAGAGAATACAATGATCGCGAATTTCGTCGCAGGTTTCGGTTTTCAAGAAACCGTAACCTATCTCGCGGGAGAGTTGCACGACAACCTTGTAAAGACAGGCGCGGTTCAGGACTCCCTGTATACCTGCAATTACTAATTGTACTTAGGTGAGTACTGTATAATTTGTGTATTAACAATATTTATTTTTATTTGAATAGTTTTGCAAATTGTAAAAAGCAACAATGGTTTATTACAGTTTTTTTGCCACCAATGCTTTCAACATTTTTGCTGGGCGATCTAGTCCATGTGCATGAAAGTAAGGTGTGTCGGTAATAAAAACTGTTTCGAGGCATTGCCTGTTCTGAAGTCGAGGCATGTGTACTTCCCACCCAGGCGGAAACACGTGCGAATAAAAGCAAGATTTGCATAGTTATCCAGGTATGTGCGATCATGAAACTTTTAAACAGTTTTTTTTATTTGCAATTCAGTAAACCCATAAATATTTATCATAATGCTTTTTCCATGATTTCACCTTCAACTTCTTTTCTTTTCAATTTTTCTTTTAACATTACAGATATTTCATTTGTTAAACTTGCAATGTGCAGTGAAACTATTCAAAGCTTTGACATAATTTACTGTTCATGTGAATCATTGCAAATCCATACTGTAGTAATTAATGTTTTCAAATGTGCTTCCTATGAGACTCATAGGCAGAGGGCTATTGCAGCCTCTCCCCCATCCCGAAGCCAACGATGCATATTATAAACTGTAGCTTTTAATAATTTTCCATGTTAACAAGTCATTGAATTAATCAATTTTCATTTTAAAATTAACTCCACAGTGCTTCGTAAAATACACAATTCTTTGAAATAAGATATTAACCAAATTGTTACCCTTGCAGAGACAACTTTCTGGGAATTATTGGTGCAATTGATTGCACATACATTAAAATTGTGTGCCCATCAAGGGAGTTGGCAGAACGATTTTATAATCGTAAATGTTCTTACTCTATTAACTGCCAGGTATTTGATAATTCTTTTCAAACATTCCTAAGTCCTTGTAATTAGTAAATATGCTTCAAAATAAATGTATTGAATTTCAGGTTGTTTGCGACCATGACATGAAAATTACCAATATTGTCGCAAGATGGCCAGGCTCCACACATGACAGCCGGATCTTCCGCAACTCCTCAATAAAGGATGTGCTCGAGAGTGGCGCATACAATGCCCATCTTATTGGTGACAGTGGGTATGCATGTACCCGCTACCTTCTGACCCCAGTTCTTCATGAAAGGACTGCGGCAGAAGGTAATGCTGCTCATAAACGAGCTAGAAACATTGGAGGGTTTGGAAGCTGGAAGAGGAGTTTCCATGCCTCCAAACCCTCTCCAGAGTAAACAGTGACTGTACAACGGATTATTATAGCAACTGCTGTATTACACAATATTGCTGTAATGAGGAGGGGAGGAAGAATTTACTGATATAATGGAGGAAGAAGAAGAAAATAATGTGGAAAATGCCAGGGATGAGGAACAGGGTGTGGTGTGGAGGAGAACGATAATTGAAAATAATTTTTCATAGTAAAACTTAATTTATTAAATGAAACAGTGTTTTTTATTTCTTATAGGCAAATCTTGGGATTTGTTGTGAAGTATCCTGAAAAATAAAAGTACAATTAGTACCAGAATAGAAAGTAAAAAAATTTCAAAAGTGAAGGAATGAAGATTTGTTCATAAACATTTAAAGTTATTAGTAAAATGGCTTGCTTATACAAAATATTAAGTTTGTTTTGATCCTGAAAAAAAGACAGGGAAGAGTTCTTGCTAATATGATCACTTTATAAATTACAAGAAAAATTATGTTCAAAAGTGTAACAAATAACTCAGACTTTTTTCCCTGACTTTTTATGATACAATTTGTCAATCTTAACTGAAGAATCTTAAAACTTTTTCAGGGTGCACTCAAGTTCTAAATTTTTCAGTAAAGTCTAATGATTGTGATGAGTAGTATTCACATCACATTAAAATGCCCTATATATATAATTAGACTACAATTCATTTAAAGTATTTTTTCCTACTCACCTAAAAGCCTCAGTAACTCACTAAAGCAATCTGGCATTCACCCCAGATGGTGGTCAGATTGATGGCAACAACCACTCAATCTGCCACCACCTGACCTGAAGGAAAAACCTATCAGGCAAAAACCTTCAGACAGACTGCAAGTTGAAATTACTTCAGCGGTAGGCCCTCAAATTCTTCACCAGCAAATATAACGGTTACAGATCCTGCAAATTAGAAATTTCCAGCAGCATCAACAAAGTTCAACTATTATGCCTTCACATGCTGGCATGCTTCAAAACATGCATTAATAATAATCACATCAATCATATTAGTTATTATTTTAAACTTAATATTATCTAAATAATTAACACTAACAAAGCAGTAAAGAAACTTAAATGCTAATCAACTTAAAAATTAAATACATATGTGAATAAAAAGGATTTAAAATGAGTTAAATTTAATCAAATTTGAATCATAAGTGAAGCCAACTCAATTATCTAGAAAACCTGCTTTCCTCATCTTAGCTTTCATTAACAGCAGACCGCAGCGTGCTGTCTCTTCCTCTATCTCCAAAATGGCCATCCTCTTCGCATGTTCCCTCATTTTTGCTCGGCAATCTTCTTCCTGGATCTCCATAATGGCCATCCTCTTTGCATGTTCTTTCCAATTTGGCTTGATTCTTCTTAGCCATCTTCAACATGCTGTCTTCAAAGGTATCTCGTTTCCTACAGAAAAACAAATTGTGCACTTCAAGCCTCAATGATCTTACTTTCATGCAACCTTTATAACACAGCTATTTTTAGTCCTACATAAGACTACTAATTGAATGGATACTTTCACATATAAAAACAATAACTCATTGTCATGAGACAGATGACTCTTATCTTACATTTACACTTTACATTGTTCTGAAAAATTTATAGGATTGGACAATTTTTTCTTCCTTATCAGATCAACTCATTGTACTCCATTGGGTATAATTTCATTTCATTGTTTTGGTTGGTTATAATGTGCCTTAAATTCATTATAATTCTAAATTAATTATAACATGTCACTTATGAGTTCCTTCTGAAATGAATCATTAATCATGGTAGCCAAAATTTCCTGGAACAAATTTTTCTGAATTTTCCAAATTTTTCCTTGTGTTCTAATAAGATTTGGAATTTCAAACCGTTGGAAGAAAATATTAAAGGTGGTGTGATACTAATCGGACAGCTCTCTGATTAGTGCGACAATATCCTCTCACAAAATTAAAACTGAGTAAAAATGTAAGTTGTCATGCTACAAATGCTTTCAGAGAATAATATCTAGTTTTATGATCCTCTCAAACTTTTCCCTGAATTGTAATGTTTCTTCTAAATTCCCTGATTTTCCAGTAAGTGGCCACCAGTTAATACAATTTATTACTTAATCTAATTGGAATGCTTTGAAAATATGTTTTGCATTAATTTTGCCAATATTTATATGTAACTATATATCAAAACTAGATTGTTCACATTTGAATACTGTAAAATCAGAACAGTGCCCAGGAAATGGGAAACTAACGCAGAGAAAGGACTAATAAGAAGCCCTAACTCAAGCAATTCCTGCAGAACAATTATACCATAGGTAAATATATATGAAAATTGAAGGCTTGCACTAACTGAATGAAAATGTAAGTTGTAATGATTCACATTCTTAACTCTTGGTCAATGTATAATTTTATCTTCATAAGTACATCACTTGCTACTAAAGTATCCATTACAAATATTTTGGGAAGTTCACACCTTAACTAGGTTAATTTGACATGCTTAGGGACAGTTCTAGTATTTTACCTCTTCTTTGCCTTATTCCTTTGTGGTGTTTCCATGATGGGTATTTCTTCTACTTCAATAACCTCCAGCAATTCCTCTCTTCTTTGTTCACTAGGACCTTCCTATAAAATTACCCTGAACATCTTAAATATTTGTAGAAGAAAACAATCCTACAAATTGTGTAAAGCTTACCTGAAATGGTAGCACATCGTCAACAAACGGGTCTTTCAAAGGATCATATGTATTCCCAATTAATCCCGCTACAAGCTCTACAGCCTTATTTTTAAAGGCAGGTTTACTAGGCCCGCCACCAGTCTTCTGCGATAACTTTTTATAGTTATCTTGTGCAGACTTTGCTTCATCTTTAAGTCTCCTAAAAAGACCTACACAGAAATGTTGCATTAAGGTGTGGTCATATAATTACTAGTTAGCAATTTAAAGATACACAAAACTATATTACAAATTTCTTTCATTTATAAATTACCAAGTCACATTTGAACGAAAATTATATACAACGTGAAAGTTGGAAATACGCCAACAAATTACCTTTCAATTGCTGTGCTTCGTATGGCGGTTTCCCTGCGTTGGAGGCATTAAACTCCTCAGTAATTTTCGCCCAGGCATCCGCCTTGTTTAACGATAGCGGCAGAGTATCCTGTATCTACTAGGACAGGATATTTAATAATGCACTCGGCAAACACCAATCGTTCCTCCGAGGTGTAACGAACTGCAGTCATCTACACAAATTCATAATTTAATTATATAATGAAAGAATTGGCATATATACGCATTGAATTTGCATAACGATACATGAATCTTAAAAAGTATTCCTATTGGTCTTACCTTGCTACTTCGGAGATAAAGACATAGCACAACTGAGCTCTTCGGCTGCACACAAGCAAATGGGATGAGCCACGCTGTGTTGATGTAAACATTCGCCCTGGTTCCCAAACAAAACACTAGCGCCTTGCGTCGTCGAGAAGCGGCGTTGCCAAATAAATTTCGTTCGGAAAGAGGCCTGAGCCGAGGCGTGGTCGCGCCACGGCGAGACCGCGTCTTGGCAACCCAAATCGCGCCGTCGCCTGAGCCATGGCTTCCAGGCCCGGGTTGTCAGACAGCGTCTCAGACATAGTTTTTGCAATCGACCCATAGAGGCTGAATAGCGTAGTAGCTAGCACGCTCCCTTGTGGCACTCCGGCCCGTATGGCGCGGCGGGTAGATTTAGCATTCAGAAGCGTTACTTGGAACGTTCTGTTTGTTAGGAAAGAGTGGACAAGGTGTACTAGGTAACTAGGAAGGTTTAAGGTGTGGAGTTTGTATAGGAGACCGACGTGCTAAACCTTGTTCAATGTGCTGGCAACGTCGAGGAACACTCCGCCTGTGAATCGGCTCTCGTTGAAGTTGCGTCTGATGCGGTCTGTAATTCGCACGAGCTGATGCGTTGTGCTGTGGCTCGCGCGAAAGCCAAACTGCTCCTTATTCATTATTGCATTTTTTAAACAAATTTAAGAATTATTTTTAAAATCAGTTTTTCGCACAGTTTTCAGAGTGTATTTAGTAGGCTAATAGGCTTGTACGACGGGCAGTTTCGGGTTCTTTCCCGGTTTTTGTAAAGTGATGACATGTGCGTGTTTCCACTAGCTCGGAAAATGCCGAAACATAATTATTGAATTAAAAAGGGCGAACAAAAACACTATGACTTGCTGCGGCAGCTTCTTCAGGACGTCGTTAGAGATGGCGTCTGGACCGGGAGCTTTTTTAGCTTTCAGCTCTGCAATGGCCGCTTTAACTTCAGTCTCATCAGTGAAACTCGGCTTCTCGGCGGGCGCGTGAAGTACCGCCATCACCATTTGTTGCACTTCGACAACGACAGCGACAGCGGTATTGGCGGCGCCTCCTCGACCGGCTGAAACTGAGATTCTAAAACATCAGCAAGAAGTTCAGCTTTCGCCTCATTGGACTCCGCGTATTCTCCTGTGCTGGTTTGAAGCGGCGGCACTGTAACAGGTTTCCTGGAAAGCATGCGTGTAATTTTCCATAGTGAATTATCCTCAGGTTTGAGGCCTGAAAGAAATTTATCCCACTTCTGATTGCGGAATTCAGCTAACTCATTTTCAACTTTACGCTTAAATCGGTTCAGCTCTCGCTTATCAGCGGGGTGCCGCGTGCTCTGCCACACTCTGCGTGCTGTGTTTTCCTGTAATTAAAGAGGAAGAAATGGGGTTAGTGACTGCTCCTTATAGGAACGTTGCTTCTCAGCTGCCGCGTTGAGGCTGTCAGTCACAGTTTCGGCGAATTTAGTTGCTCCGGCTTCAATCTGCTGCGGATCGGAAAGAACAGACGCGTCCGGGATGCGCTGCTGCAGCTCCATCTGAAATTGTTTTCCAATTTGTGCGCCGCTTCTGCGTCGTAGTTGCAGTAGACAGACTCACACCGCCCCGCCTCATCTCCGCCAGCACAGGGAAATGGTCTGAGGAAAGTTCATAGATTGTGGTCAATATGGGAGGGTAATGAAGTTTTTGGCACAGCGCAATGTCTAAAACATCGGGCTTGCCATTTGTCGTGTCGGGATGAAAGGTTGGTGTGGGAGCGAAAATCTCGCAGCCGGTCGCTTCAGCAGTTGCTTTCAGCTTACGGCCGCGAGGGCAAGTGATGCGGGAGCTCCAGGCCGTGTGTTTGGCATTAAAATCGCCAGCCACAATTGTTGGAGTAGTGTTTGCCTCAACTAGTTCTGCAATATCTGCAGTAGGCAATTTCCTGGGCAGTCGGGACGAAAGCGTCGGGACGAGCGTAGAGAGAGACAAGGCGTAGCGCCCCGCGCTCCGTCTGCACAATAACAGCAGTGACCTCAGCGTGCTGCAGCTGCGGTAAAACTGAAACATAATGATTTATTCTGCGTCTTATTAGTATAGCAGTTCGCCTATGATGTGGGGATTTATTGAAGACATTATTTAAGGTGCAGGGGAGGTGTGTGGTGAGGACGAGGGAGAGCGTCCTCCTCCGTCGCTCCCACCACAACGGCCGCCGTTATCTCGTGGGAGTGCGCAAGAAATTGGGACACTACCACCTTGAGTATGACCGCCGGCCACTCAGCTGGGTTGCGGCCGGTGAAGGCTCGCAGGAGCGCCTGCGTTACCGCCCCGGCTCGATCCCGTTCATGACGAGATCAACTGCGGCGTGCATCGCGCGCTCCTGCTCGCTCAGGGTGGCGGGAACTGGGATCGTCTCCCCCGCCCGCCTCCGCTGCTCCACGCGAGCGGAACGCTCTTCGCGGGCGCCGGCGGCCGCCGGCTGACGCTCCGGTTCCCTTGGGGCGTCCGCTCCTGGCGTCGCTGCTGCCGCTGGGCGCGTGGGCGGTCGCGTCTCTGCGAACGCTGAGACCGCGGTGGCTGCTGCTGTGCGGCATTGCCCCTAAAACAACGGCGCTTATACTCGGGGCAACCCTTGTATTTTGCGCCGTGGTTGTCGCCGAGGCAGTTGGAGAAGCTACGCTCCTCCACTGGGGGTTTGGCCCCAACGGGCATTGCTCCGCGTCCGCGTCGTGGGCCTCCCCACATTCCTGCAGCGCGTGCGGCGCTTGCAGTTTCGTGCCAATTGATTCTTCGTGTCCGCAACGGCATGCCCGGGTGGCCGGCCCGGTCGTCCCGGCCGCTGGGTGGCCATCCTCTCCAGCTTCTTTTCCTGAAACCCAATGCGTCCCAGGTTATCGTGCAGGCTCTGGAAGGAGAGTTCCAGAGGGATGCTTCATAGGACATACCTCAGGACTTTCTGACGGTCCCACGGCGGGCGGAGCGCTTCTCAGGTGCGTCCGCTCTCCTCGGCTGCCGGCGCGGATGTCTCTCAATACGCCGCCGCTCTGCTATGCAGCACAGTTCCGCGTGGCCGCTAAGTGCACTGCAGCCACACTTCCCTGCTGTGGAGCCATCCCTATCCTTTCGGACATCTATGGCTGATCTGAAAAATGAATAAAGAACGTGGTCAGGAAAGACAATAGCCCTTCGGCGCGCTTGTGGCGTTGTTTACCGCAATTTTCTTGCAAGTATTGGCGTTAAGCCCGTTTTAATCTAGCATATCTCCCGGGCGTTTGTACGTTGCCAAACTATTTGGCTCGTACTGAGCTAAATTTGCTATTAATTGATTACTTGATTTGTCTTCTTTTGAGAAGAAATTTTTAGCTAAGATTTTAAAATGCTCGTCCAAGAATGGAATATTTAATACTGAGTGAATTTGTGTATTTTTAATATAAAGTGATGCGCAAATTCTCGAAGGCACGCATTCTGAACTATTTGCAGCTTATTTAAATGCGCATGCGCCGCGATTCCCCAACTTGGGCAGGCGTAGTCCATAATGGGCCTAATCATTACTTTATAAAGAAGCAGGCTGTTCGCTGTAGACAATTCGCTCAGCTTATGAAGTAAGCTTCGCAGCATGCCTAGGCGTTGCCACGCTTTTTTAGAGGTCGCGTCCGCGTGCTCGCTGAAAGTTAAAGCGCGATCGAGCGTAATACCGTGGTATTTAGTACTTGCGCGCCATTCAATACCAGAATTACAAAGCGCGAGCGGCCACGGCGTAGCATATTTATATTTAGGAGTGGAGAGCACCGCCGTGCTCTTTTCCACGTTAACTTTCAAGCGCCAAACCCGCAGCCACTCCTGGATCTGAAGTAAATTATGATCCAAGTATTTAACGAGCAGGTCGGCTCGTTTGGACGTGGCTATTAATGCCGTATCGTCTGCGTACACGGCGAGTTCGGTCTGTGGAGAGGTTGGAATATCTCGCACATACAGGCAGTAGAGTACCGGGGAGAGAATACTCTCCTGTGGCATTCCCGCCCGAATGCGGCGAGTGGTAGATTTTGCGTTCAGAATAGTCACTTGAAACGATCTGTTCGCAAGGTAGGAGTGGATCAGGTGAACTATGTAGGAAGGGAAATTGGCGGAGATAGAGTTTGGCGAGGAGGCCGTCGTGCCAAACCTTATCAAAGGCGCTGGCGACGTCTAGGAAAACTCCGCCAGTAAATCGCCGCTCATTAAAGTTGCGCCGGATTCTGTCTACTATGCGCAGTAGCTGATAAGTGGTGCTATGGTGCGCTCTAAAACCAAATTGCTCCTGATTAATTAAAGAGTGCTTTTCGATAAATTTAAAATTCTCTTGAGGAGAATTTTCTCAAAGAGTTTGCCGAACGTATTTAGAAGGCTGATAGGCCTATATGACTGCGGCAACCTCTTATCTTTCCTGGTTTAGGAAAGTTAAGCACGTGAGTATGTTTCCATTGCGCCGGAAATATCTGAAACATGAAAATTGCGTTAAACAAGCTCACGATGTTGTTTTTGGCACGACGCAGGAGCTTTTTAAGGGCATCCTTTGTAATGCCGTCTGGTCCTGGCGCTTTTCCACTCCGTAGGGCGGCGATTGTTTCCGCTACTTCAGCGGCGTCCGTGAGCTCCGGCTCGTCTGCGGGGGCGTGTAAGGCCGCTGCGACGCTGCAATGCATGCTTTCGGCGTGCTCCGCAGGCGGCTGCTCCTCTACAGGCCGGAATTGCGACTCGAGTGCATTAGCGGTAAGCTCCGCTTGTCCTCGGTCGCCTCCACGTTGTCGCCGTTCGCGTTGCGCAGCGACAGCACTGATACAGAAGACCTTGTTAGCTCGCGTTAGCTGCCATAGCGAGCGATCCTCCGGCGATAGCTTTTTAAGTAGGTTTCCCCACTTTGTGTTTCTGTAGTCAGTTACGGCGTCGCACAGCGCATTTTGCTTCGCTAGGTGGACAAAAATCATTTCTCGAAATCCGGAGGGCGCAGAAATGTGAAATTTGGCTCCGACACTTAGAAGATTAATCTAAATAAACTGGCACATGAATAAAGTCTATTCTGACTGTTGCACTGGAACAATATTTAGCGAAAAAATTCAGTGTAGATGTTTATTTTTTTATTTATTTATTAGGTAATTATTACAGCCAAATTAGAAAACTTGATGCAATGTGGCTAGGCCGAAGGCCTTTAAGCCATTACAATACCTACATTCTACCGCGTTCTAACCTTTCGCCTTCTGGTATTCACCCCAAATGGTCTCTCCATCGCATCAAAGCCGCGGAAACGAGACCATAAGGTACGGCTGAGGGAAAAACCCCTGAAGGGGGAAAAACTTGCCGTCAGAAGTCGAGTACATGCTACTCTATCAGGTTTTTAAACGATTTCTTTATTTGGCGCGGGCGTCAGGCATTCTCCTTCCAGTGTTTGGCCTCCACAGCACCTGAACAAACAGCACCACAGAAAATCGTCCGCACCAACGCCTCTGCCCTAACATTTCCAATTCCCACTTCCCTTCGCCCCCTAATGTGTTTTATTTTAACAGTTTCCTTTTGTTTTATTTTAATTTAATTTGGATTTATTTAACTTATTTTTATTAATTTAATTTTAATTTATTTAACTTGTTTTGATTAATTTAATTTTAATTTATTTAACTTGTTTTGATTAATTTAATTTTAATTTATTTAACTTGTTTTAATTAATTTAATTTTAATTTATTTCACTTTTTTAATTATTTAATTTAATTTATTTTTATTATTATTTTATTATATTAAATTTATAATTTTTTTTGTAATGTTTACTAACCTAACATAACTTACTAACTTAATTATTGTTAGTTTATTGATTTATTATTTATTTCTCTCTAGTCTAGGCTCGTACTAACCAATGCTGTTTTCCCACTCCTTAATTTCAGTTTCTCTAGTAGTCCGAACCTTTCCTAGAAATGTTCCAAATTCTTTCATGAAGTTAGATCTTTTATCACCTAGAATGTTTTGGGCGAGCGTTACGTTCCTATGTTGGAAGTAGTAATTTCCTATTCCCATCCATTTTCCTCTCCAAGTTTCGGTCGCACTGCAAATTAAAAGGATGTGGATCCAGTCTTCCCTATCACCGCAAAGCACACAGATGCCATTACCATTCAAGTCCTTTAATCTACGTTGCATCCACCCCCCGACCCTGAACCAAGCGTATCCCCTCTTGCGTCCTTTTGCAGTGTGTTTACGTAACGTTCGCAACCCCATAACGGACTCGCGTGAATTTGCGCAACTAGCGAACGTTTTTCGGCCGTTGCTGCCAGGATCTCTTGCTTTTAATATCCGCAAGTCTACCCGAAATTAGGCGTTCTATCTCACGTGTTCCCCTATCTCCCACTATCTCCGGAGAAACGTCTCCCAGACCTGAACGTTCCAGTAGCAGTTTAATTTTATACGACCAGTGTCGTTGGTTGCTTCCCTGTAACTGCACTCGAAAACATCTATGTATAAGTGTGTCAGACTGTTCACCTGCTAATTTAATCCAAAGTTTAATGGGTTTCATTTTAAAATCTTTCCAAATTCCTACACTACCGACCTCTCTTAGGACTCCGGCATTTGCTGCGAATCTAGAGACTCCTTAATTTGAAATAATCTGTTTCGACGCTTTCTAGTCGATCTATCCTATCCACTCCCCAAATTTCTGCCCCATAATTCATTGCTGGGAGAACTAGCGATTTAAACATTGTATCGCACACCTTTAAAGGCAATTCCGGAACCCTGCGCACTGCGCAAACGATTTCTTTGAGCGCAATTCTTCCTTTACTGTGCGCCGCCACTATGTGATTATTCCATCCCCCATTCATGGAAAATTTTGCCCGAAGGTATGTAAATGTTTTGACCCGGTCGATCTCCTCCTGAGCGTAAAACCATTTCTCTTTGTTACCCCAGATAAATCCATTCTTGAAGACAACTACTTTGGTTTTTTGAATATTTACTTTTAATCCCCATGTTTCACTATACGTTTCTTGGATATTTAAACTTTTCTGTAAGCCGTCAATAGTCTCCGAACATAAAACTAAATCATCAGCATATAGTAGTCCGGGAATGTTCAGGCCGTCAATTTCCGGCGCAGATATATCCGCTTCCTGTAGCCACGTCAATAAATCGATTATAAACAAGATAAAGAATAGCGGTGAGAGAGGACAGCCCTGTCTTACTCCTACTGTCGATTTTATTTTTCGCGTTGTACTTCCATCACCGCACCTGACACAGAACAGTGTAGATGTTTGTCGCAATTATAAACGGCAGTCATTCTTTGGCCAAACAGAATGAGGCAACACTAAATAAACATTTTTTTAACTTTCACCATACTAGTAATTGGCACTCCCACGAGTAGGCGCATGCAGCGCTCAGAGCTGCGCCTTCGAAATATATTTTGTTTTAAAAGACTTGAAATAATACGAAAAGTAGTCTGATTATCTAAGACACTTCGTTGAGTATGTTTTTCTTAAATTTGAAATAACCCTAAAATATTTATTTCGAAATATGTTTTGTAATTAAAGCATAAACTACAAAACAAAGATTGGAATAAAAAAATGGAGTAAAATTCTGGATATGTGAAACCATATCTAATCTACTTCCAACTTTGTGCCGCTTTGCACCTTATGGATGTTTAATGCTAATATTTAATATTTACATTAATATTTGAGGTTCTTCGATGTATTCGTAAATTTCATGGTGCAGAAACGTTAATATGACTGACCTACCATGCAACCTTGGACCCTCAGGACGTTATTTAGATTCACGTTCTGTAAGTTCATTATTTTCGTCAGCATTTTTAACTCCTTCTAAATCATTCATATTGTTTGGCGAGACACCACAAATATAACACACTTGCTGGGATGAGCTATTCATTAAACTGGAGCAAACTTTACCATGTACCATTGTTTTGATTAGAACGCGTTTTTCCACAATTTTGTATTAACCAATTCTTACAAATGTGGGTTTGAGTTGGGTTATCTCCTTCTCTATCCGCTGAAACTCCTCCCCGATTGTTGCGGACGTTTCTGTCATGAATTGGAAACGGAGCGGTCTGCAGTACCGAGTAGAAGATTTTCTTAGATTGTTCCAGAGAATTTCATCAGATTGTACTGTTCTTGCGGACACTTGCAGAGAGACAACGCGTGAAACGATTCGCATCTGACGCAGCAGTTTCTCCCTCAGAGAAATGTTGCTTGTAGGTGCTGCGACCCCCACTTCCATCACAACCCAATTTCCAAATCATCTGCAGATTTTTCTCAGTTTTTCCCTCACAAATTTTCCAAATATTAGTAATGATTTCATGGATTTTGCACAAACGCATTAAAGTGACATCAAGAATGTTCTGAAGGCTAATTTGAGCCAAAGAATCAGTTAGAATAACTGCCTAATTATCCGGATAACATTGATTTTTTGTTTAGAAGATTTTGCAGTAAGGAGGATAGTGTACATTTTTTTCTGAGCGCTTCTTCTCCTACTTGTACGTATGCGTTGCTAGTCATTTTCATGTCTAATATTAAACCTAGTCTTTCTTCTGGGGAATAGCATTCTGGCTGTGCTACATTGGATTCTGCTGCGCGCTTCGTTCTACCCAGGGTTCTAGGAGTACCAGCCTGTTCTATGACATCGGCAACCTTCCTTTGACCACTAAATCTGAAACTGCGCTGAGCGGCAAATGACCATTCAGAGGAGCTTATTTTTGATAACATGTCGCTGGCCTTTCTCTTCTTTCCTCTTTCGCTGCTTTCGTGAAACAGCTTCTTAGGCCTTCCTCGTCGCATTGTGGGGGTTTTTGAACGTTCGGAAACACTGAAATGTTCACTGAGCCATGCAGAACATTTACTAGGCAGCTTTGTTTCTACTCGGTGACACTGTTTCCAAGGCTTTGCGAGGTCGTAACAAAATGTCCTGATTTCCTTGTGAATTTCCTCCTCAGTTGACTTCGACACAATTTGGAGAGTCCCAATCGTGATATAATGTAATTAAAAAATATTTTTTATTTTCAAGTGCACTGACATTCTGAACGCCAACTCCCCTACGCACGAACTCGAACTTCCCCTTCGAGTGATAGCGCCGCGCGAGAGTGCAGTTCCTACAAGAGAAGAGCATATCTCAAGAAATTGCGGATGGCTGCACGAAATATTGTACCAGCGCAGAGAAGAAAGATATGATAACGAGTCAATACAATTTTGAACGCGAAAATAAATGAGCTTTTTTTGTAGAGCTACACGAAATTTGAATCACGTTAAATTCAACTACATAAAACAGTGTTAAAATAATTTTTTTATCGGTATAATTTCGGGAAATACCTTCAATAATTTGTTACCAGAGAGAGAATACCTGTGTCACAATGTTCCGTGTCGACGTGGTCGAATTTCAGCATGCAGAGAACAGTAAAGACAATTCATCAGAAGCTTGCTGAATCACGACTGGAGATAACACGGGCGGAAGCACACAGACGGCCGACTTCTGAACGTTCCCCCATTGTGCCCATTGTTGACAATGTGTTCTCAAACACATTTTCGTGTGCTCTGGTTTGTGTTCTTCGAAGTAATACCGATTTTTGCATTTTTCAAGAAAGTTGATTTTTGTATTTCTGTCCAGCTAGCGACGCTAAATTGATCAGTGTGCGTCGTCTCCACGCCGCCTCGACTGATTCAGGCGAAGCTTGTCGGCCGAATGTCGCGTGCGCTGCCATTCCCTGCGCGCCCTGTTCTTGCGCTGGATTAGCGCGACTATTCTCGAGGGGAGCTCCTGGGCTCGCTGCTCGTGTCGTCCGGAGGTGTCCGCATTTAAACTATCTGAAATAGAATCCGCGAGCTTTTTTGCACCTTGCTCGATCTGCTGCGGGTCCGAGATGGTTTCCGCTTCCGGGAGGCGTTTCTCCAGTTCTGAAAAAGAGGCCAATTAGTGCGTTTGCGGGCGGGTGGAAGTGCAGAGATCGAAAACGGACCGCCGCGCCCATCTCGGCTATAACTGGGAGGTGATCCGAGGTCAGCTCGCAGGAAGTGAAAAGATGGACGTTTTTGTCAATGTCGCGAGTGACGGCGATGTCGAGAACATCAGGCCGTCCCGCGTTGACAGGGAAATGGGTGGGTTGTGAGGGGCCTATCACCTCATAGCCGTGCGCCTCCGCAAAGTTTTTCAACTCGCGACCGCGAGGTGAGATGGTGCGGGAGTTCCAAGCCAGGTGCTTCGCGTTGAAATCGCAAGGAAAGTAGGAAAGCGGACGTGAGGTTCTAGCAGGGCGTCGAGATCGCTCCGTACCAGAGAAGCACTGCACGTCGGCGGAAGGTAGGCCAAGATGGTGCGCAGCGGACCCGCTTCTGTCTGAACCACAATCGCCGTGGCCTCCAGGGACTGAAAAGAAGGCAAAACAGTTTCGTGATTTGCGATGTGGCGTCTCACTAGAATTGCTGTTCCGCCGCCCGGATGTACGTGCGGAAGCCGTGCTGGTATGTCGGTCCTGTAACAGATAAAGCCAGGCGAAGAGAAGCGATGCATTGGCTGCAAGTGTGTTTCACCAAGCAACAAGATTGAAATTTTATGCTTCGCGGCGAATGCGGCTAACTCCACCTGCTTGTTTCTGCTCGCAATGCTGTGGCAGTTCCAAAATGCGAGCGCGAAGCGGCCAGGAGAAGCTGAAAGAGGGAGTGAGGCCATCACGGGGCGGCGGAGGCGGGATTGGGGCCGGCCGTAGCCCCGACCGATGAGCCGAACCGATTCGCGTGCTCCTCCGAGTGGAGAAGCAGCAGTCGCATGACTGTCTGCAAAATCAGCTTAGGCCACGCGCTCGGGGGGTGACCGGTGATGGAGCGGGTGATGACGGAGGTGGCGTGCAGCAGATCGACGCCGTTTAGGGCGAGATCTTCATCCGCCCGGTTGATGAAATGGATGCGGGCGGCTGTTGAGTGGGACGGAAGGAAATCCATCCGTCTCACGTCCTCTCGCTGCACCACGATCAGCTGCCGAGTCGTCGACGAGAGACGAGGACGGCGAATTGCGGGGCCGGGATGGAGGAGAACGTCGGCCGCCGTTGCTGAGGTGCGCCGCTGGCGGCGGGGATCGCGGCGGCGGTGCGCGCGGCGCGGCGTGCGCTGCGGGAGCGCCTGCTGCTGCGGCGCTGCGTCCCGTGAGGGAGAGCGCGTGGCCGCAGTCTCCGCGGTGGACGCGCTCGAAGCGCGGCGCTGCTGCATCCCTGCCCGGCGGGCCCGATCCTGGTTGCGGCGAACTCGCTGAATCTGCACCTCGTCGCCCCTGTAACATCGGCGCTGATATTCGGGGCAACCCCGATATCGTGCGCCGTGAGGGGGCGGGCCGCCATGTCGTGCGCAGCGCCGCACTTCCCACAGCCCGTGTGGCGGGCGCAGTGCCGCTGCACATGACCGAAGTCAAGGCAGTTACGGCATTGCACTGGTCCTCGCGGCGGCCGATACCGCTCCACCGCGATGGAGAGCCCGCGGAGCTCTCGTAGGCGCAGAATGCCCCTCTGCCCCGGCTCGTCGGGCAGCGCTAGAAGGATGAGCGGGAGTGGCCGTCCTCGGCGCCCTGGCTTTCTGCTCTTGATGCGTTCCGCCTCCTCTACCTGGAACGCATAAGGAGACCGCCCGAGGGCGGCGGTTAGAGTAGTCTCGTCCGTGCTAAGCGGAACGCCGCGGATGACCACCCGCAGCTTCCGCGCGTTGCCGACCGAGTACGTGTGGTACTCGGTCGTCCGCTCCTGCAACAGCGAGTCGGAGGCCGTGTAATCCTCCATTGTCTGCGTGCGGAGACGCACGGCTTCGCCGGTCGCTTCGGCAGCGACTGGGTCACCGCACACCCCACGCAGCGCCTCCAATAGGGAGAACACGTCTCCGCTGCCGTACACAAAAATGGGGGGGAGGGCGCCGTTGCCGGCGGACGAGGGTAAATCCCTCGGCGTTCTCTTCTTCTCCTTCGCCGCCTGCCGGCGCCGGGGGCCCCTGGTCCGGCAGCAGCGACTGCATAACGACGTCTGCGATGGCGTCGGCGTCCGCGTTGGCGTCGGCGGCGCCGCGGCAGCGGCCGCGGTGGCGCCCGATGTAGAGGCCGCGGAAGCGGCGTTGCGACGTGGGCCGGATGGCCCGCTCCCGTCCGCGGTCCTGCGGACAGAAATTGCGCGAGGGTTAGCGCAAATGTGCTCCGTCGATGGCGTGCCAAGGCGCAATCGCTACGGCGTTCGCAGCTGCGAACCTCCGAAGGAGCGTGGAATAGGCTGCCGCCGGGCGACGGAGCAGGCGACATGATGGCCGCGAAGGCCTCGCTACACTCTTTGCTCTTTCAAGCCCTTAAAAGGGCTGTTAATAGGCTACGGCCTAGCCTCGCTACACTTTTGCTCACAGAGCCCTTAGATGGGCTAGTCGTCCCGCGAAGACCGGATCCCCAGGTAGGCGGGAGCTCTTCCCCGGCGCGTCCATCCTCCTCGGCGGTGAGGTAGCGAATCCCCAATCCAATACCTTTTTTTCTCACTTTCCCCTCGCCAGTTGTCCTGGCAAGGCGGGAATTTATTTATTGATTGGGATTACAATAAGCTCCAACAGATTAGGTTTTTGGAGCTGCGGGAGGGCGATTACAAAAAAATAGGTTAAAGCTAAGCTTAACCTAACTAAAACTATACATGGCCTCTTTGGGCTATATGTTTTAAATAATAAGTA
This sequence comes from Teleogryllus oceanicus, assembly GCA_964035755.1. Lineage (NCBI taxonomy): Eukaryota > Metazoa > Arthropoda > Insecta > Orthoptera > Gryllidae > Teleogryllus > Teleogryllus oceanicus. The sequence continues at coordinate 323,285,813 of CAXIVR010000001.1, read as the reverse complement.
TTGAAATAAGTGGTATAGTTCTTTTGGATTGTTCATTGTTCTTGTTTTTCTTCTATTTTAATCATTCACTTACTCAGTCATACTTATACAATATTTACAAACCCATTCACTCGCACATTCATTCATTCATTCATTCATTCATTCATTCATTCATTCATTCATTCATTCATTCATTCATTCATTCATTCATTCATTCATAGAGAATTCTTGCTTATATTGCATTCGTATACCAGTTTGTTACTACTTTGCGATTTCTTGTGACAGTTATATCAAGAAAGATTTGGTTTATTGGATTCCTTTTCTCTCATAAATTTTGTAGTATTATCTACATATCTTTGATAGAATTCAACATGAAAAGTGAAGTTTATAGTAGACTCAAGGTCTTTCGTTACGAGATACGAGAAAACCAGTGCTGTAAGAACCCCCTAATAGTGTGTGGTTTTTAGCCAAATGTCATTAAAAAAGTAGTACATATTCCCTTCTATAAATATTATAGGTACTTCTAGATCATTAAGAGGGACCCGGATTCTTACTGGGTTTTCTCGATTGATTTTGTGTAGACCTTGCATTATAAGTCGGTGGGAAATTGAAGGAAAATTTTTTTTACATCAAGAGAAATTAATCTTTGGCTATTTTCTATCTTAATTTTGTTAAACTGTTCTCCAGTATCTACACGGTTTTTCATTCCATAGTGCATCGTAGTAATAAAAGTTGCTTTAAAATATTACTTAAAACCTTGCTGAATTTATATTGCGCTGTGTTGACGGATACATTTTTTATTAAGAGAATTACAACACAATAAAAAGATGGCTCGAAAAAGAAATCACAAGCAGTAAAACTTCGTGTTTAAAGGAGGTTTAGTAATAGGGGTATAACTCGATTGATCTTGAATATTTTGTTCTAGTTTGTATCTTCCCCAAAGTATCTAGTGGCATGAACTCCTTTATCACATGAAATTACTTAAATTTGTTTGTTAAATTTTAAAAGCCATTTGGTTTCTTTGAGGCGTTTGGCTTTCATTTTGTTGTTTACTTCCGTCTTGTACAATGCGCCGCTCTCCGCAGTGGGACCAGTGACTGGTGAGAGGGCTAGCAATAGGGATTTTGTTTCTACGAACCACAGCTAGTAACCAATGAAAACGTAAATTGCTTACTCACCACAATCATAACAGATGCTGATTGTTGTGACCTTCACTTTTCCCAGTGATCGGATTGCTATGAACATAAATGCAATTTGTAATAGGAGCCCCTGATTCGGCTCAGTGCGGAGAGAATTTCCTGGTGGACGTTATTTTTATCAGCGTAAGCTGACAGAATATTGGCTACATTCTGACGAATATCGTTACGTTCAGGCTCGGGGACTTTATCAAGAAACTTGAGTCTAACTTATAAAAAACGTTGTTTTCAACTTAGAACTTTTGTCATTGGCGAAATCAAAATTTTGGACTGTGGCATAATACCGGGTGATCAGTTTACAATTCAACCCATAGCAGGCAGAGCGAATTGCACTGGCCACTAAGTTTTAGCGGATCGGATGGCGGCTGGCGGTTTCAAGCAGCTAAACTGGAGGGAAGTGCATTTAATAAATAAAAATATGCAGTTAATTTTTAAAAATCTCTGAAATATGCAGTTATGCAAAATTTATTTTTTTATTTTATTTAATAGGTAATTATTACAGACAAATGAATTTGTCTTGAATTGAACACTTGATGCAATGTGGCTAGGCCGAAGGCCTTTAAGCCATTACAATACCTACATTCTACCGCGTTCTAACCTTTCGAATTCTGGTATTCACCCCAAATGGTCTCTCCTTTGCATCAAAGCCGCGGAAAAGAGACCATAAGGTACGGCTGAGGAAAAAACCCCTGAAGGGGGAAAAACCTGCCGTCACAAGCAGAGTACATGCTAATCTATCCGGTTTTTAAACTATTTATTTATTTGGCACGGGCGTCAGGCATTCTCCTTCCAGTGTTTGGCCTCCTGCGCACCGGAAAACAAACAGCACCACAGAAAATCGTCCGCACCAACGCCACTGCCCTAACATTTCCGATTCCCACTCCCCTTCGCCCCCTAATGTGATTATTTTAACCGTTTCCTTTTATTTTATTTTAATTTTATTTAATTTTAATTTATTTAACTTATTTTAATTATTTTAAGTTAATATATTTATTTTTATTGACTTATTTATCTACTTATACTTAACAATTGACTACAACTTATAACTATTTTTTGTACTGTTTACTAACATAACATAACTTACTAACTTAATTATTGTTAGTTTATTGATTTATTATTTATTTCTCTCCAGTCTAGGCTCTGCTCGTACTAACCAGTGCTGTTTTCCCACTCCTTAATTTCAGTTTCTCTAATGGTCCGAACCTTTCCTTGAAATGTTCCTAATTCTTTCATGAAGTTAGATCTTTTATCACCTAGAATGTTTTGGGCGAGCGTTACGTTCCTATGTTGGAAGTAGTAATTTCCCATTCCCATCCATTTTCCTCTCCAAGTTTCGGTCGCACTGCAAATTAAAAGGATGTGGATCCAGTCTTCCCTATCACCGCAAAGCACACAGATGCCATTACAATTAGAGTCCTTTAATATACGTTGCATCCACCCCCCGATCCTGAACCAAGCGTATCCCCCTCTTGCGCTCTTTCGCAGTGTGTTTACGTAACGTTCGCAACCCCATAACGGACTCGCGTGAATTTGCGCAACTAGCGAACGTTTTTCGGCCGTTGCTGCCAGGATCTCTTGCCTTTTAATATCCGCAAGTCTACCCGAAATTAGGCGTTCTATCTCACGTGTTCCCCTATCTCCCACCATCTCCGGAGAAACGTCTCCCAGACCTGCACGTTCCAGTAGCAGTTTAATTTTATACGACCAGTGTTGTTGGTTGCTTCCTTGTAACTACACTCGAAAACATCTATGTATAAGTGTGTCAGACTGTTCACCTGCTAATTTAATCCAAAGTTTAATGGGTTTCATTTTAAAATCTTTCCAAATTCCTACACTACCGACCTCTCTTAGGACTCCGGCATTTGCTGCGAATCTAGAGACTCCGAGAATTAATTTGAAATGATCTGTTTCGACGCTTTCTAGTCGATCTATCCTATCCACTCCCCAAATTTCTGCCCCATAATTCATTGCTGGGAGAACTAGCAATTTAAACATTGTATCGCACACCTTTAAAGGCAATTCCGGAACCCTGCGCACTGCGCAAACGATTTCTTTGAGCGCAATTCTTCCTTTACTGTGCGCCGCCACTATGTGATTATTCCATCCCCCATTCATGGAAAATTTTGCCCGAAGATATGGGTTTTGACCCGGTCGATCTCCTCCTGAGCGTAAAACCATTTCTCTTTGTTACCCCAGATAAATCCATTCTTGAAGACAACTACTTTAGTTTTTTGAATATTTACTTTTAATCCCCATGTTTCACTATACGTTTCTAGGATATTTAAACTTTTCTGTAAGCCGTCAATAGTCTCCGAACATAAAAGTAAATCATCAGCATATAGTAGTCCGGGAATGTTCAGGCCCTCAATTTCCGGCGCAGATTTATCCGCTTCCTGTAACCACGTCAATAAATCGTTTATAAACAAGATAAACAATAGCGGTGAGAGAGGACAGCCTTGTCTTACTCCTGCTGTCGATTTTATTTTTCGCGTTGTACTTCCATCACCGCACCTGACACAGAAATTTACGTCTTAGTATATGCTCTGCAACACTTTTAAAACTTTACGTGAGACACCTAGCTCATTAAGTTTTTGCCATAAAGCTTCCCTATTGATAGGGTCAAAAGCCTTTTCGAAATCTACAAAACTGCAATATAAGTGGCCCCGTTTACGCGCAAGCGCCTGTTTTACCAGGGTATCTAACACAAAGATATTGTCGGTAGTCGCGAAACCTCTCCTAAAGCCTGCTTGCAATTCTGATATTTTACTGTGCTTTTCCACCCATTCACCCAGTCGCCCGTTGAGTATTTTACAAAATAGTTTGCTCAGCGCTGGTAAAAGACTAATTCCGCGATAATTTTGTGGGCAATTCGCATCACCTTTATGCAAAATAAAAATTGGCTACTTTTGGTATTTTTTGTGATAGTTATAGTCGTATTCATTTCCTTTCAATGTGTGCAATCAGTATGCAATTGCATGAAGTTCCGCGTTTAAGTAATGAGTTTTACAAATAAAAAAGACTCTGATATTTTAATTCGGGTAGAAATTGTTGGTATAAATAGTATTACTTATCCACTACTAGCGGAGAGAAAAAAGTACTTGCTGTTATAGCACTACTAGTTTACAAAGGAATTAGTGTGTAGGAATTCAATCGATTGAATTCTGATATCTTTAGGTTGAACATAAGAGACCTTACAAAGCCAAGGGAGTTGAGTGACAAAAATGATGATTCGAGCCATCGATATGTACTCTTGATATGCAATTGGAGCAATCACTAAGTACATATAGCAACTTCTTGAAAAGTGTTTGAAACATTGCTCTTTTAACTCTATAGGCGCTGATTTATATGATATTTACGAGGCAAAATCTTAGTTTCGAAATGTTTGGTACTTAAAGCCTTCGATTTTGCAAAACGTCAATTTGTACTGGCAATACAAAATCCCGAGGATTCTGTTATCAAGAACAGGTGTAAGAGGCACGTCGGACCAATATCAAAATTCCAAATTATCGATACTGAAGTGTATTGTGAAACTTTAGATTATATTTGGAAACCAAAAATTAAGTATTTAGGTTGTTATTCAATATTAGCTGAAGTTCATATAATAATAAATGAAATTATTATTATTAATTGAAGGAAGACTGCTACAACTTGAGATACTGCATAACCGAAATGCTTCTAGTCCAGTTCTGAGTTGTTGCAGTCTTAGATCTGTGGTGTAATGTGTTGTGTGAAGTATGTTATTCGGAATATTTAATACTGAGGAAACCTCGAATTAATTATGCTATATACAGCATTCTAGAGTTCAAGCATGGTTTGCAAAGTGTTTCAAATGTGTAACAAAAAAAAAAAATTATTTTTTAAAGGTGTTACGAAATCAGAAGTCAATACTGTAACTCTTGCTTCTTCGAAGCAATACATTTATAAAATAATGCTAATGAAATATTTTGAATGTAATGGGAGTGTACTGTAAAATTGTCGGAAATGTTTGTATCCTCATTGTGTATAATAAAATAAATTTCCAGTGAAGTGGTTGGGACTTTTCCTTTCCTCGCAAACAAATTACTATAGATATCCACATTCAATCCAAAATTCTATTTCACTAGCAATGTTACCATTTGCAACGTTACCGTTTGATTGGCAAGGTGTTGCCACCAAGTTTTCGGGGATAATTGAAAGAGGGTTGCGGAACACGGGTCAAGCGCACACATCAGTAAACTACAATATTCCTTCAACATAAAGATCACCCTCTTCTATATTCTGTCTCGCGGAATATTTTATCTAAAAGCATGTAGACGTCTCAAGGATGACTCGTGGGCAGCGAACTATCTTCGTGTGATCCCTGGTTCGATTCCTGGACGAAGCAAGAATAATTGTAGCTTTCCTTTAAAATCGTCTTCCTGTAGCGGCGTGACGAAGAAAAGCTCAAGTAGGCGGAGTTTGCTTGTTATGATGAAGGAAATAAGTGTTCATCTGTCTCTTGCACTTAATCGTGGGAATTAAATTACACCCAGGCAGGGGAAATACCCTTAGCTAGACGGCAAATTCGGTCAGTTGACCCAACATGCCTGTACATGGTAAGACGATGGTACATGGTAAATTGCCACTACATGGTATCACAGATTTAAGTTGAACAAGGTGTTCTCTCTTTCGAAGACGGTTCTAAACAGACTTGGTATTTTCCTCCAACGACCGACATGTTTGTTTCCGATTACAAAACTGCTATTTTTGCCGAAAATATTTTTCACTGCAAATAAGATGTCCAGTTTTTTTGAGGAAGGGCTTTGGATCCATCCTCTTGAGGCGATGCTGAAGCATATGCACAGAGTTCTTCCTAGGAGGTTAAGTGGATGTAGAATAATCTAAAGTTCCTTTTCATTGCCTCGCCTGCTCAATTCGCTGAGTGACGTGTATCTTGTTCGACCGTTCGCTTAAATTAATATTATTCAAACTTATTCTATTATTCTATTATCTTATTATTCAAACCAATTCATTTTTATTCGGTCGATAGGCCGCGTCCGTTGGCGCGTCCGTCGTCCCTTCGTCCGTCAACGCCGCCGCTCCCGCACCTGTTTCCGCCGCTGCTCGGCTGCCGCCCGCACACGAAGGCGCGCGGAGTCTTCAGAACGCTTGTTCGCGGTAGCTGGCAAAGACATTTGTCGGCGCAATACAGTGCGTGGTTTAGGAGTTCTTTGCCACTCCCAGCAGGCCACCTCGCCCTTGCGCACCGCGCGCGGCTGACCTTTGTGCCTGGAGGCTCGGCCACCCAAATCGCCCGCACCTTCCTGCGCCTCGCGCGCTCCCACCTCTCGTCTTGGGAGCCCTTCCCACAGTGGCACCAAGGGCCTTCCCCTCCACTTCAGATTGCACCCTCCGCGACCACCGCCTGGGAGGGGCGGATTTCTGTGTATTGGTTGTGCGCAACCGCGGCCAAGCATTTTCATTGACTTTCATTATGTTCATACGTGAGGGGTTTATTATGTTCAGAGTTGGCATGTTAAGATCCTCAGGGGTTCAGATGCAGATTGCGACTAACGCACTCCCATTCATCAGTCATGTGAGCCATTGTCAGGTTCGCGCGATCACTCGCGTCGAAGTGCTTCGTTGGCGGTCGGCTCTTGTGCCTAACCACTCAATCACCATGCCACAACGGCACATATTCATTAAGGGTTATAGGCTGCCCATCATCATGTAGCCATATTGGCATGCTACATCGCTCGAATTTGCATTCACATCTATTGCGGTACGATGTGGAAAATGAGACCACCGCAGCACACACGGCTGGTCATAATACAGCGGATGGATGAATCACCAGTGGCGCGTGGTCTACTGCCTTCGCCTCCGCTGCAGCCGCCATCTTCGTAAGAACTTCCCTGAAGGCGCTCACTTTACCCCTTGGATATTCTGCTTCCTCAGAGCCGGCGATCGCTGGCGTTATTCTCAGATTTCAACATATAGGTCGGGAGCCAGCAAGAAAAGCCGCGTATGATTAGCTCAAAACCTTTTGTGAACTTAGGGTTAGGAAGAATAGGGAAACGCAAGTATGGCGGCGTTGCGCTGCGCAATTTTTTTAATGTGTCGAAAAACAATGTCATTGGGGAGAGAGTATACAGCTAATTCTTGTTGTATATTGTTCATTAGATAGCCAAAGTGTGAAGGAGTTGTATGCCATACTGATGTGACGTCACTAACTTTACGCCATATTGAATTCAGTGATTTTTTAATGCCCTCTTGTATTACGACCTCAAAGCTAGTGTTTTACCCCTATGGTTGAATTTTGTTTTTCATTGCCGATTATGACCATGCCATGCCGTTTCGGCGTCTGCAAGTAGCCGACATAACGAGTCAAAGATGTCCAATTTGTCACTAGGCCATGTACGTACTATGATAGGTACAAGTATGGCGGTACATTTTTAGGACTGTCCGTGATCCGTTTTTAAATAGATGCACTGACATACTGATAAGACGTCATGAAATAACCGCCTACTGTAAAACCTATTTTTGTAAAAATTATTGTTAATATAATTGGAAAGCCTTCGACACAGCCCCTACGAAGCTGTCGCATGGGCAAGGCATGGGAAAGGCAAGACGCGCCACCTGCATTTGTACGCCTTGTGGAGGGCTCTTTCCGAAGCATTTCCAGCATCTCCCCCCCCGACGGGAATATAGATGTCTTTTAAGGGGTGTAAAACAAAGCGATCAGCTTTTTTCTCTTCGCCTTTAATTTACGCCATGGACCGGCTGCTGCGACGCTTCGAGTCCCGGCTGGGATTCACAGCGGCTGGCCAGTCTTTGCGACCTGGCCTTAGCCGACGCCCTCATGATCTTCGGCGAGGCCATGCGCTCGGAATAGATGTGGAATAGATGAGGCTACTGCGCTCGGAATAGATGTGGCGACTTCAAAGAGTGTCGCCTTCCAGATCCGGGCGAGCCGCAGAACCTGTGCCATGCAGGACATCGGCGTCTCCATCTCGGGTGAGGCCATCCCTGGTCTCCGCAGCGATCAGTCGTTGCGGTCCATGGGTATTATCTACTCGCATTGGAAGGTTTTCGATGCCCACGACCTGACGAGTTTCGATGGAATCGCTGGGACGGGTCCTGGGAGCAGCTCTGAAGCCATACCAGAAGCTGCGTCTCTGGCAGACCTACATCGGGCCGCACAACCTGCATCAGTTGGTGCTTGCGATTCCTTCGCGGGCGTCGCTGGTGCGGCTGGACCCTTCTGTATGCCGAGCTTTTACGTGCATCTTCAAGCTTCCACGCTGCATCGCCGACGGCGTGCTGTACTGCAGTCCGAGGGAAGGCTGCGTCGGGCTCCAGGGGCTTACGCAACTGGTGGCTAGGGTCGCCCTTTATTTGGGCTCCAAGATGGCGCGCACCGGGGATTCCTTCAGCGGTGACATCATCCGGTGCCACAGCACCGAGGAGCGGCTCAAGCGAGCGGCAGCCGCCGCCCGCATGCCCCGGACCAGCACCACCGCTTGAGAGGAGGCAGCAGAAAGAGGAGCTACGGAAGCGGACCCGCCTCAACTGAAAAGAGATGGCTGCACTTGCTCATGACGAGACGGTGGGCAGTGCATTCCTTGCAACACTCACCTTGTCGAGACCGTGTCGCTTTGTCACGGTCCTTCAGTTCCTCACGGACACCGCAACACAACCTCGCTCAACGGGGCGATCACGGGGAGGTGAAGGAAGTCGCCGCTCTCGCGCAACCTATGCGGGACGCTGCTCAGGCCCAGGCAAAGGCCACAAAGAGCGATCCTCAGTGATTTTCTGGTTTTGGCTCGGTCGCAAGTCCCTCCTACGGCTAAGTAAATCTTACAGAGAAGGCCCAAGACTCCAGGCTCCGCGCCCCGCAGGTCGCCATTCACAGTGGCTGTACGGGTGAAGGAGGCGTTAGCACGTACGTTCTTGGCAGAAATGATGAAGCTGCTTCAGGACAAGGGCGCAAGGGTCCACCGCACCGGGTTCGCGCCCGGGTTTAGTGTTGTTTCTGGACGCTGTCTCCGAAAAGAGTAATAACATCATTGAGGGGACCGTTTGCTAAAGCGAATCTTTCGAGCTCAAGTCCGCCGGCCTCCCTGCCCGGAGGAGCCCATTCTTGGGACATCCCGGGCGGCGAGGCGGGCTCGCCGGGCGTCTTGTGACAGTCTCCCAAGGCGTTCGACTCCCTTTCCCCATGACGCCCTCTGCAGGCTTCGAGGCTCCTTGTTAGTGACGACGGTGGCCCCGTCACAACGTCATCTCGTCGACGGGATATGGAGCGGCCCTCCATCGGTCGGTCGACGGAAAGGAGCTGGCGGAGGCCTCATCCAACCTAGCGTCCACCGTTTGGGTGTGGGCCCCGCCTGTCCAGTGGGGGGCGTGGATATGTACACGTCGTCAGGTTAAGGATAAACACCCTCCCCACGGCACAGGTGTCCGTCGACACGATACGGCCACCTGGGTTTTGGTCTCCCATCTCCGCGACAAGGGCTACTGAGGTGGGTACCTCGGAGGAAATCTGCTCGTTCGGGGGCCTTCCCCTCTCGGGAAGATCCTCGAGTGGGCCGATCTCGCTGCGCCTCCATCCCTGATCGTGGCGTCTGCCGACTTCCCTGTCCTGAGCACCCAATTATTGGGACATGTCGGGCAGCGAGGCGGGCATGCCGCAGAAGGGAGTATGCTGAAATACAGCGTGTGTTTGTAGTGCACCCCCAGCACTCCGCACCATGGGTCATCTACGGTGCTCCACAAGAGGAGCGCGCCTACGAGAGGAGCGCCATGGAGGAGTACTGGTCCGCCCTGACGGCTGCATTGAGCTCGGCCTCGCTCCCTCCGCGACCCCCTAAAAGGGAGGTGTCATTTGTGCCATGGTCTCAGAGCTGTAAGGACGTATTTCGTAAGCGCTCCGAGGATCACCGCAGGTAATTTGAGTGAGCGGCGCAGCAGGTAGTTTTATTCAGCCGTAGGACCGTTTGGGAATAGCACCGCACGCAACGTCAGTCTGCCTGATATAAGTTAAGTATGACCTATATTTTTAATATATTGTTAATATTCTTAGTTTTCCCTAAAAGTTATTTCTTGTTAAATAAGTTTTTGTTCTATTGTGTACATGGCCACACGCAACGCTAAAGCTATTGATTCGCTGATTAAAAGCATCCCGACTTCGGATGATTTGATGAGCAAAATTTCGCACATTGTCTCGGAAACAATGGATAGGAAATTAGAGGCGTTGGTTTTTCGTTACGAAGAGAAACTATTACAAAAGACGAGGATTGATGATCTCAAACTGTAACTAGCAGAGCGTACTGACGAACTCGAGCAGTACCAGGGTAGAAACTGTTTAAGGATTTTCAGAGAACCCGAGTGTGATGGCGAGGACACCGACTGCATTGCAATCAATGTTGCCGAAAAGATGTGTCCAATTAGAAATAAGTGATATTGTTCGCAGCCATGCAGTTGGCCGAAAAACGAATGGTGGTACTTGTCCTATAATTGTAAAATTTACCAGTTATAGGAAGCGCCGGGAAAGGTTTCAATTTTTAAAAAATCTGAAGAGAACTGGTGTCACCATTCGTGAAGACCTGATGACGATGCGGCTGGAAGTCCTAAAAGATGCTGTGGAACGTTTCAGCCAACAGAACGTTTGGACAACGGAAGGTGTCATCGTAAAGGCGAGATATACCAAAGTTCGCATCAGAATTGCAGCAGAAATGGATATCATAGAAAATTAGGAACAAAAGTCTATGTACTAGCTTTCTTTTTAAAAACGATAAGAATTATAAATTTTTCTTTTTTCCTTTTTTGTTACTTGGTCTAGTGATATTAATTATTACTATTATTGCTGTGAATGTTAAGATTGCTGTGAATGTTAAGATTGCTGTGAATGTTAAGATTGCTGTGAATGTTAAGATTGCTGTGAATGTTAATTGGTTAAGATTGCTGTGAATGTTAAGATTGCTGTGAATGTTAAGATTGCTGTGAATGTTAAGATTGCTGTGAATGTTAAGATTGCTGTGAATGTTAAGATTGCTGTGAATGTTAAGATTGCGGTGAATGTTAAGATTGCGGTGAATGTTAAGATTGCGGTGAATGTTAAGATTGCGGTGAATGTTAAGATTGCGGTGAATGTTAAGATTGCGGTGAATGTTAAGATTGCTGTGAATGTTAAGATTGCGGTGAATGTTAAGATTGCGGTGAATGTTAAGATTGCGGTGAATGTTAAGATTGCGGTGAATGTTAAGATTGCGGTGAATGTTAAGATTGCGGTGAATGTTAAGATTGCGGTGAATGTTAAGATTGCGGTGAATGTTAAGTGCGGGAAGTTAAGTTGCGGTGAATGTTAAGAATGTTAAGATTGCGGTGAATGTTAAGATTGCGGTGAATGTTAAGATTGCGGTGAATGTTAAGATTGCGGTGAATGTTAAGATTGCGGTGAATGTTAAGATTGCGGTGAATGTTAAGATTGCGGTGAATGTTAAGATTGCGGTGAATGTTAAGAAGTCTTCTACATCTAATTTATTATTACTAACATTTTTACATACAATTATTTTTATATAGCTACATTTGAATTCTATTATTTTGTACTAATACTGTCCTTATTTGTATAATTATAGTTAACTATTATTCAATTTAAATTCTACAAAATCACAAATCATTATAATCCCAAATGCATAAAAAATTTGAACGTTTAACTGTTCTTGATGTTAATGACGAGGCAATACATGCAAAAGTGAAAAACTTGCGCTTAATTTTTCATATTTTATTTTATTTTTAATTTTTTAATTTTAATTTTTAATAATTTTTTAATTGTTATTTTTTAATAATTTTTTAATTGTTAATTTTTAATAATTTTTAATTTTTATTTTTTAATGATGTTTGTAAGTCGCGTGCATTACGGTATCTCGCCGTTAACGGAGGGAGTGCGTCTTCGGGCATAAGACGATAGAATTTTGTTGGCGCATTACTAGCGCATAGGAAAAACCCTTGTGGAGACAAAACTACTCAGTAAAATGTGGTTTTCTTACACGCACTGATCACAATGCAATACACTATACAACTAGATACTTTTTAATTTCTCACTTCCCCATTACTAATAAAATACTAATTGAATACACAGCGTATCAAAACCACAAAGATCGAGGTATACATATTGACATTCTAATGAATTACACGATCTCTAATTTTTTTACTTTTAGGATTGCTACGAAAATTGAACGAAACCACTTAAAGGACCGGACTGGTGCATTAACGGGTTACAAGACAAACCCTCTTGGAAGCAAAACTGTCGAGCAAAAATAAATTTTCTTCCTAACTCAGAACAATACAATATATTCTAGCATTACCGTTTTTCCGGAAAATCAAACAGGTTTCGGAATCACCGGTTGGCGCATTAGATCAGGAAATCCTCCTGAACCAAACGTACCCAGCAAATGATTTCTCCTTTCGCCTCAATTACCACGCCATTTAATATTACGGTCGAATATTATTGGTGTACGTGATAAAATTTCAAACAATCTAGTAGCTGGTTCCCTCCGAAGTTTCCATCAGGATAGCTGGCGCGCGGAGACAATGAAAACGTGACAACCGAATCTCATTCGTTAAAGCGAATGAGGCCTTACGGTCGAAACGGCCTTAACCTATTCTCAAACTTTAAATGGGTGAGAACACCTGCATTCTCAAAATGATGCCGGCGAAACCTGAAGGTGATGCCGGCGAAAGGATCGTGAGTGTCCAGTGGGCCATTTTTGGTAAGCAGAACTGGCGCCATCCCACAGGATGAACCAAACGTAGAGTTAAAGCGCCAAAACCGACGCTTATGGGATACCATGAATGGCGTTGTTTGCTTAAGAAAGGTGGGCGGTGGCCATGGAAGTCGGAATCCGCTAAGGAGTGTGTAACAACTCACCAGCCGAAGCAACTAGCCCTGAAAATGGATGGCGCTAAAGCGTCGTGCCTATACTTTACCGCCGGCGGCAAGGCTGGGGAGCCCGCACGTCCCGGATCGGGGTTGCTGCGCGACGCCTAACCCCAGCGCGGCGCAGGAGCCCTGTTAAGCCCCGGTGAGTAGGAGGGTCGCGATGGTGAGCGCAGAAGTGTTGGACGCGAGCCTGCTTGGAGCCGCCGTCGGCGCTGATCTTGGTAGTAGTAGCAAATACTCTAGCGTGACCCTGGAGGGCTGATGTGGAGAAGGGTTTCGTGTGAACAGTTCTTGCACATGAGTCGGTCGATCCTAAACCCTAGGGGAAGTCCCATGCAGATACCGGCTTTTACCAAAAGTCTAGTGTAAGGAAACGCACTGTCCGCGCGTTGGGCGTAAGGGAATCCGGACTCCATTCCGGAACCCGGTCGCGGAAGCGTTTCAGGTCGAGCTAGCGCCGAAAGGCGCAAGCTCGTCGGGGTAACTAAACATGACCCGGAGAAGTCGTCGGGAGGTCTGGGAAGAATTTTGATTTCTGTTTGAGCGTTCGGGTTCCCTGGAATTGCTTAGTGCAGAGAGAGGGAATGGAGCGCGTAGAGCACCGCAGTTGCGGCGGTGTCCAGACATGCCCTTCGGACCTTGAAAATCCGGGGAGAGTGGCCACGGACCTTGAAAATCCGGCCACGTGGAGGTACCAACATCAATGCTGTCGCTTACGCCGACGATCTGACCCTGGTGGTGCTGGGCAGGTCGCGTGCGGACCTGGAAACCAACTCCACAAGAATGTTGAACATCTTGGCAAGCTGGTGCGATGAGGCAAAGCTAGATATCACGGTCGAAAAGGCCTCTTTCATGCTCAGAAACATCAAGACGGCACCTGGTTGGAATCTCCCCTCTGAGGATAGACCCATATGATAAAATATCTTGGCAACAAAATCCAATGTGTTAATAAACAATATTTGGACGTTACTTCGGATCCAATATGCGTATGCTTCGGATTCAATGCTCATATTAAAGCTGTATGCACTAAAGCAAAGTCTCTTTTTCTGAAACTGAGGCGTGTCGCGGGAACAGAAGGGATGGTGGACAAAAATGCGTTAAGGATAATATATAACGGATAATTTGTACCTATTATACTCGACTGTGCATCCGCGTGGTCGGTCGACGCTAACAAAGTTATGATGCAACAAGAGCTGGAAAAAGCGCAAAGAATTGCCCATGTCGGTATTGGGGGTGTACTGCAGCGACCAACGCCATTCAAGTAGTTGTGGAGAACTACCACTGGATCTTTGAAGGAAGATAGCTGACATTTTGCGCATGGCCGAAGGCGAGTTCGAAAATCTAGCAGAACCGGCGACTTACATCAATGAGGTATGGCAGGTAAGGTGGGTGCGGCCGACACGGCGAGGGACGCGAGAGTGTTAATTCCCAAAGTTACCTTCGCGCGCAGTATAAAGCACTTTAAGCCTTCTACATCTATGGCACAAATGATAACTGGGCACGAGCCATTTAAAGTTAAGCTGTTCGCGTTGGGACTGTCGGACTCCCCGCCTGTGACTGCGGTGAGGACCAGACGGCCCTGCACCTCATATGATAGCCCGCGTTGGGAGAGGATGAGGTTTGATTTTGGAATGAAACATGGTGTGCAGATAACTCGCTCCACCTTCGAGTCTTTTGGCTGTGCATAGAACTTTCACAGCCATGATTTGGGCTTAATCGTGAGGAAATGTATCTTAGCACAAAGTGCTGTTTAAATCAGCCAACTGGGAGAAAGATGAGATTTACTTTACACACAAATCGGGCGAAATTATCACCTTGGAGCGAGCTACACATGCACTTGGCGAACTACAGAAGATTTGGTGCGGCAACAAAGATATCACACTGATGGTCACGGGATTCGTCAAACTAAAACTTGGATCCTGCTACGAGTAGTATGTAGTCGATGCTAATTGCATGCGTCTGAAAAATCTAGACAGAATATGTTGCACGTTTGGCCTCAAGACATAAACTTTTCGATCAAGAACTTTTGATAAAGCAATGGAGAGCATTGTTGGCGGTTGAAAAATTCTGCAACCAAACGAGGAATGCTGATTTGAAAAGACCTGAACGAGATCTAGGAGTTTAAACCGGAACCAAATGTAAGAAATAAGCAGAGTTTGGATCCTGCCCTTCCGACGATTCAGTGGATCCGCTACTGGACTGTTTATTATATTTGAAAAATGCACTTGGGCATACCCAAAGAAATGAGTGGTCCTCTCTCACTTCTCCGGCACAGGGATCGGAACTTAAGTGCAACTTGGAACTTCAAAATTTAAAACACAATTTAACACAATCAAATCCTAAGTAATTTTATATAATTGAAAACCACAGAATGTTGTTTGGGAGGCTGCAAGAGCCGAAAGTACTGGATGTTGCTCTGATGCACGTGGTATAGCATCAAGTACCCTGTGGGCAGCAAGTGAGGTATCCGCGGTCTAACGACGCGGTAAAAACGGCACTTTTGTCAGATGGCTTGCTTGTCGACCCCACACAATTGATGGGTTACCTCACGGCCCTGTATCTGTTACAAGGTGAATGCCTCGATGTAAACGCTGTGTAAAAGTGTTTTAAAAGGATTTATGGCAGAATTGTATTCCTGCCCGGAGAGGCATACCTGAATGTCTATTAAGACCCTTTTTTGTGAAGCTAGATGGTAGAACCCACCCAGCTCCACGTGCCTAGGGACGGAAAGTACGGAGAACTGGAGATTCCCTTCCCCGTCGGCTAAGATGTGGAACATCCTCCCCTACATCCCACTGATCCTGAAATGTTACTGCTCATGGCACGTGGAACGGAAATACTCAAACTCCAAGGGTGGATGGCTGATCCTGGGTGTCCGGCTGCTGCGCTTGGTAAGACAGTCAACCTGCAGAAGGAACGAACCAGGACGGAGCCAGATGGAGACTGCGCATTCTCACTGATGAGCCGAGGCTGCCCCGTGGAGATGTCATCGTAGCACTGCACTTCACTCAATTTCCGCATTAACAACCTTCGGCCTTCCCTGATTGCCCGGGCCATCGGACATTATAGTGGGTAAACACTGTCAACGAGAGAGTAAATGGCGTAGCCCGTTCCCTACGCATCGTTGAAGTTATGACACACCCACAAGATCAGCAAATATTATTGCAAAGCCCGATGTACGGGTACTGGGAATCGATAGCCTTGAGTCGAGATCTTGCGATCTGTGAAATTAAAAAGCGCGGTGGAAACCCCCTAGTGGCAGTGTCGGCATATTTTGCGCCGTCAGAAGAAATACAGCCTGTCGCCAACTAGCTGGAGAAAGTCCTTAGAGCCTACCCTAAAGACATATGTATTAACTGGTGCGGACACCAACGCTAAAGCCACTGGGAGGTTTAATGAAAGTACAGATGATAGAGGAAACTATATCCTTGACCTATGCTAACGGACTGGCCTATATCTTGTAAACGAGCCCTCAATGCCACAAACATTCCATAGGATACTCAAAATCGGCTCTACCTATCAAGAGATTCTAAGGCCCTGTCCTGCGTGAGCTTCAGCTTGCGACAGCGACACGCGACAGCTTCAACCGACAAATTTCAAACACTCAGTTCTTTATCTGCCCGTCCTGCGTCAGCTACATCCGCAGCGACGCGACGAAAGCGCTACAAGCGGTGGCGTCCTAGATTCAAACGTGTTTGAATCTTGTCGCCCGTTGTCGCCGCTTCTCGCGGTGTCTCCCGGATAGTTTCGCTGTTTTCTATTTAATTTATAGTTTTAAAGATGCCGAATAGCGACACAACTGACTGTTTAATTGAAGAGGTGTAGAAAAAAAAAACTACCACAATAGATTTGTGAGTGGGAATTGTGGAAGGAAGTGGCGGATAACCTAAAATAACAAGTGTATGTATATATTGCTTCGTTAAGTTATTGAATTAGATTGTAATGATATTCCCTTATCACAATGTATTATGTACAATCCTTACATAATAAACCTATTTTGAGATTATGTTTACACAATAAACCTAAAATGAGGTTAGGTTTGTATTTAACCACTTGTAGGACAGATGTTCACAGGAAGTCTCTCTTATTTCCCGGGCGTCTGTTGTTGATGAATTAAATCTATTGAAAGTGGAAGAGTGGTCTGTGGAGAACTGGTTACTTGATTTATAATAGGATCTATTCCCTCTTTATCAATTATAATATTATGTAGCAATGTGGTGCATTGAACAATTTTCACTGCATTTTCCACTTTTGTTTCAATACATTTGTGGAGTATCCTCCACAAATGTATTGCAGACAAAACTCCAAAAGACAAAATTCCAAAAGAACTCCACTACTTTCCTTGCACTAGAAAGTCTTTGATTAAAAATTACTTTTTCTGGGTTGAGTTACCGTTTTGGGAATGGGCTCATCAAATATTTTTTTAAAGGAAAAGCTTCATCCCCAAGAAATACACAAGGTAACCTTCAGGTATCAGTATGGGGCAAAACTCTATCGTGCGGTAGTGACATTTGTCCACCTTCAAGGGCAGAAAATGACGGTGAATTCATAAAAACCCCACCATCACTGTCTTTACCGTAGGCTCCAATGTTCACCATACTAAATCTGTACTAAGCATCAGTCACAGCTAATAAAACAATTGAATAAAAAAATGTATAATTATAATACATGCTGCCAGAATTGGCAGGATTAAATAACCGTACATGTTTCCCATCAATGTAACCAAAGCAGTTGGGAAAGTTCCATATGTCTTCAAACTCCCTTGCTGTGTTCTTAAAATATTCCGTATCCGGCACAGGCATATGAACTGGCTGGAGAACTGTCCATATAGCATCGCACATTTCGTGAATAATGCTAGCAACTGTTGTATTCCCCTCACGAAATGAAAATGCTAATTGGGGGAACTGAACATCAGTTGCAAGAAACCTGGAACAATGCGTTAAAAATTGTTTCATTTTCAAAGGCGGAGGCGAAAAACAAATGGAAGTCGGTAAAGGACTAGTTTCGAAGGGAATTGAAAAAGAAACCCAAGTTAGTGAGTGGATGTTCCTCCCAAATATGGCACAGCAGATGGGCCTACTTCGAATCTTTGGGTTTCTTAAAAGATATAATGGAGCCCAGAGAAACGATTGGGAACATTTTGGAGGAAGTTCCAATCGCTGAGAGTCCCTCAGCATTTTCAGATGTGGACTTATCGCAAAAAGAGGTAAAATAGTAATATTAATTTAAAGTAAAATGGTAAAAAGAAAGGTAAAAACCAAGGTTTTATGTTCTAATTCAGCAATTCAAAGCACAAAATAAAAGAATGTTTCAGACCTCGTCAGTTATAGTATTTGACATAGGGCAAAACAATTTACACTGAAATGAATAGTGGAAAAAGATTGTGTGTATTCATTTCAGTCCGTTGTAAATTGAAGTTTGGTACCATCTTTTTTGGCACTGAAGTCTGTGTACCTGGGAACTAAAATGTTTACAACACACTTTATTTTTGGTTTTGATTTGCTGCAATCTAAAATAACTTTGAATAATACGTATGCAAGTGCCACTCTCACGACTACATAAGAAAAATCAAAATATGTTAAATTTGTGTTGCACAGATTTTTTAAACAACTCCAGAGAGCGTAGAGATTGAACCTGCTGTGGCGGAAGAAGAGGTAGAAGATGCTGCAACAGGCATAGTGGAGGCAACACCTCAAAGAAAGAGGAAGAGATTGAACGAAGAAAAAAATTATTTGAGCAGGCTCTGTTGTCGTTGGAGGAAAAGAAATTAGAAATGTTCGAAAAGTATAAGAGGACTGATGATGATGATGATGATGATGATGATGATGACGACGACGATTTGAATTTTTTTAAATCATTAGTGCTATATGTAAAAACCTTGTCCCCAGTTAGGAAACTGAAACTGAGGGGTCAAATAAATAACCTTGTTGTAAATGAGATTGAAAGTCAATAAAGGTTGTTTTATTTCCATGCTTTCTCTTTATTATTTATTCCTTTTACCCTATTTCATTTTAAAATGGTTTGATTATTTTATTGAACAGACATAATATAATAACTGGGTTTATAACATGTTAGCAAGAGGCGTGTTAAATATAATTAGGAAACTACATAAAAATTATATTTAATTAGCAAAAAATAGGAGAAATCATTATATTTCAGCTTGAATGTTTTAGATATTTGGCCCGTGGAACAAACTAAATCCAATGGAAACCTAAGATTAAAGAAATTAATTAGAAAATAATTTTCACTATTTTTAGAATTTTTTCAGATAATATTTTAGATTGTCATATACATATTAAAAACCAAAAAATTAATGAAAAGCAGTTTAGATTGATCTAAATTGTAGATTATATAATATAAATCATGTTTTTATTAATGTTTTGGTTTTTCAATTATGTATATGACTAAAAATCATTTTCTTAGATTTTTCATCCAGATCTCATTTATTACTGCAATTGCTAGTGCTTATAATTGTGCACACATATTGTTAAACTGTTTTTTATACCATAGTAACTATTTGTGCATTTAGGTCTTGCCATTTTATTTACTAAATGGAACTAACACGAATATATTTCATGTGATCACAATTAAGTCGCCTGTTCATTTTCAATCATGTAAGAGTCAAATATGCAGGGGTAGAGCAATAGAACGTTTTGTTGAATAGCATATCATAATTATTTTAACTAAAACTAGAACGAGGCATTTTAAAATTTCATAATTATTCATTCCTATGTAATAGAACCGCATGGATAGTTCTATACATAACAGGCAAAACAAATGCTATACTTTCATTTATCAGGGTAGAGGGGGTAGGTGGGGGGTAGGTAGGGTTGGTAGGTAGAGGGGGATAGAGCTGTACCCCTTTTACCTCCCCCCATTTAAATAATGCCCCACCCCGCGTGAAGCAATTTCTAAATAGAATCGAAAAATTTTGCACGTTAACGTTTGCATGCAATGTTAATTAATTTCATTTCCTTTTTTTCAATTGGGTTATGTTTCTGCCTACAAACGTAGAGGGATAAGCTTGATTCAGGGTCGGGGGGGGGGCGAATGCAACATAGATTAAAGGACTGCAATGGTAATTGCATCTGTGTGCTTTGCGGTGAAAAGGAAGTCTGGATCCACGTCCTTTTAATTTGTTGTGCGACCGAAACATGGAGAGGAAAATGGATGGGAATGGGAAATTACTACTTCCAAAATAGGAACGTAACACTCGCCCAAAACATTTTAGGTGATAAAAGATCTAAATTCATGAAAGAATTAGGAGCATTTCTAGGAAAGGTTCGGACCATTAGGGAAAGTGAAATTAGGCAGTGGGAAAACAGCACTGGTTAGAACAAGCGGAGCCTAAACTGGAGAGAAATAAATAACATAACTTACTGATTTACTTAATTATTGTTTATTGACTTATTGAGTTAAGTTAGTAAACAGTAAAAAAGTCATATTCGTACTCAATTGTTAAGTATAAGTACATAAATAAGTCAATAAAAAATAAATTATCTTAAAATTTAAAATAAATTGAAATAAAAGGAAACAATTAAAATAAAAGGAAGTAATTAGCACATTAGGGGGCGAAAGGAAGTGGGAATCGGAAATGTAAGGGCAGAGGCGTTGGTGCAGAC
The DNA here is from genome assembly GCA_964035755.1 of Teleogryllus oceanicus. Classification (NCBI taxonomy): domain Eukaryota; kingdom Metazoa; phylum Arthropoda; class Insecta; order Orthoptera; family Gryllidae; genus Teleogryllus; species Teleogryllus oceanicus. The sequence continues at coordinate 323,265,117 of CAXIVR010000001.1, read as the reverse complement.
GACCTTCTGTGGTGCTGTTTGTTTTCAGGTGCTGAGGAGTCCAAACACTGGAAGGAGAATGCCTGACGCCCACGCCAAATAAATAAATAGTTCAAAAACAAAAATCGGATAGATGAGCATGTACTCGGCTTCTGACGGCAGGTTTGTCCCCCTTCAGGGGGTTTTTCCTCAGCCGTACCTTATGGTCTCTCTTCCGCGGCATTGATACGATGGAGAGACCATTTGGGGTGAATACGAAAGGTTAGAACGCGGTAGAATGTAGGTATTGTAATGGCTTAAAGGCTTTCGGCCTAGCCACCTAGCATCAAGTTTTCTAATTTGTTTGTAATAATTACCTATTAAATAAAAATAAAAATCCTCTAGCTTACAAACCTTATCAGGTTCCCACTTATATTTTTATACCTATTTTCTTCTTCCCAACGCATTTCGACCTCCCAGTGATTAACCCTTGTTCCTCCATCCCTTCGAACTCTTCTTCTCTCCCACACTTTACAGTCTGATTACTTGATTCAATATTAAATTAATACGGAACAATGCAATGGGGGAAAGAGATAATTGACAGGGAATAATACGGTTAAATGTCAGAAAATATATCAGTGGCGTCAAAAACATTTGATTTTGCTATTTTAATCTATTATAGAATTACGTATGTTCACACATATTCAAATAACTGACATTGAAGGTTGTGTCTAAAACATAGTTTGAAGATGTGAAAAAGGTTCAGTTTGTTATTGAATGCCTCACATAAAATGAGAGATGAGTTTTGTATTTAGTAATGAGAGATTAATTTGAAATGCCTGTATCGTATTCTGTATTTTTTGAAGGACTTTTTGTTCCCTGCATCAACTATTCTCACTGGTATTTAATAATTAGTGTACCAGTGTGAGAACTCTCACGTATAAAACCCCACCCTTTCCCTATCAATTTCCCTATCCTTTCCGTTACGAAGGAAAGTTGTTAATGAAGCGTGCTTATTTGTTTAAAAAAATGTATAAATGGAACTTCTAATGTAATTATAGAATATCAAACAAAAGTAAAAATAATGCAATTGATGTTGGAAACAAATTTTCAATAAAACTTTATTCACTATTGTGGAGGTGCGCAGGCGCCCCGCATTCTCTACGCGAGACGTCATCTCGGAGGTTCGCGCTCGGCAAGCGCAGGGTAGGCCAGGGTAGGCGTATGTCATAGCCCGACTGAATTACGTTTGGAAGGTTCTGCTGAAACTTGTGGTAGCCATATCTTCATCAGTTTGTGCTTCAATGTATAATTCACCTTTACGACTAAATATAGGAGGTATTTTTTATTTTTTAGTAATAAATGAGACACGTTTTTAGGAATGGGAGTGACCGCAAGCGAAGTTATTTTTCATTAATGTAGAATTTACTAATTTTATAGGTTTTATTCTTTTTTATTGTATTATTTGTTTCGAGCGAAAGCAAAGAAAACAGATCTGACATACTCCGTCCTTCCTGTGTTAAATTGCAGTTGGATTGATGTAGAAGAATACCTGGCCAAAATTCTATTGCCTTCACCGAATGCATTAGGCATTGTTAACAATATTGTTAAATCGTTTTTCAATAAATACTATTATTGTTATTGCTATTATTAGTAACAAATACTGTAATTCAGCTGTAAGATCAAGGACATCAACTCAATCAGGGTTGTTTTTTTTTAACAATGAATTCTCACTGATACTTTCTTCTGTTTCTCTTTTGAGTAAAAATAAAATGTATCATTTGAGTACCAAGAATGTATCATTTGAGTCTCTATGTGAAATACAAAGCAAAAAGATGATCATTTGCCCCACCCATGTTCCTAATGCAGGAAAATAAATTTTCCAGTAAATCCTGATCTAAACAACGAGTTAAAATGAACTCTACTTGATATTAATCTTTAATGTCTTTGTAAAAGTTTATCAGAGATTTATTTCAGACTAATATCCCCTTCTGAAATTGAATCATATTTTTGAGATCCAACTCTTAAGTCCTTTATTCAATATTAAGATTGAAGTATACACTTCAATCTCAAAATCTGTACCAAACATGATTCAGGTGCTTTCCAAATTTTTCTGAATAAATAAACCAAACCATTCATTTATCATTTCAGTAAACTTCTTGCCAGTTTAAGCCATCAAAACATCATCTCGCTCCACACTATTCAATTGATTTTGCCATTTGGTTTGAAAGAAGTTGAGCAGCAGGTTTTACTTTTTGGCGTTCTGTTCCTCTAACATCTAAATGGTAAATTATTTCTCACAAGTTTCAGTAGGTGTGGAACTTCTGCAAACACATGTACCACACTTCTGCAAACACAAACACATGTTTTAAAGAATTGTCTGGACGTGGGGAAGAACTTTTATCATGTTCTATATTTAATTCTGACCACAATCTCATATTTCCTGAACCCATATCACTAGTTATAGTAAAAACTAGAAAACATATCGCTTAACAACTTCATATACATTTTGATAGAGAAGTATCAAAAGCTTAATAACCTGGTTGCTTCGATTTAGTGATGTGACCAAAACAGCTAAACTGTTATTTCTTAACTGTTAACGTTTCGTAACTGTTACGCGAAATAACAGTTATTTCGTTTATCCTGTTATTGGCTGTTATCGGTTGAAATGCATAGAACTGCAATCTATTGGGCCTAATCCGAACTACTACAAGTTTTTGTGGCAACCATTTTGTACGATAACAACTTCACTGCACCTAATCAATCATAATTTGCCAGTGTTCAAATTATAGATTCATTAATACATAATTCGTCATTATTACACACCATGTGCCACAATATTTTATATTTTATTTTAATCACTACAACAAGATGTTTGTCCTTTAAATTAAGTCCGTCCAATATGTATTTCTGTTCCATTGCTGCTTATGTGAGATCAACTAATTTTTCCCTAGGTCCGATAAAATATAATGAGTTACTGTCAAATATCTCACATTATAATACTTGATATTCGACAGTCATTAACACTTTAGCTATAGGTAGGCAAAAACACTGTTTCTCCTCATTATTTTTGGCACTCGTCACATCACTATGCACAAGTTGCATATTTGAAAGAAAATTTGCAATCTGAACCCGAATCACTTTCATTGTAATAATATTCTGTACACATTCGCTACACATTATATGAATTACTATTCACCCTTGGCAGTTCATCCAGTCTCGTTCAAATCAGCTGCTTCTCTGCCCAAACATGTTAGGGAAAGTAGTGCAAGGAAGCGCCGTAAGGTAGCTGCACAGGCTTTACGGTGCTACCAACGTTATCCGTTTTGCGTGGTTTAAATCTTAGCAGTCGCTACAACTGCTGTAACTTTTAGCAGTCGGTCATGTTAGGTTGCTGGTCATGGACCTGTTATTTTTCAACTGTTATTAATAACAGCTATTACGAGTCAGCTGCTTTTGTGATAACAGTTATTGAAGAAAAGCTGTTAAGCCCATCTCTACTTCCATTTACCTACCAATCCTCTGCACATTCTGGAGGATTCTGTCAAATTTTATGTGCCCCAACTTTTTGTTGCAGAATTCTATCAATACAGATTTTATTTGAAATGTACATTTCATCAAAGGAACTGTCAATCTCTCCAATTCCGACAACTCAGGTCCTTCGTGTTTCATTAACAATAAAACGTCTTCTAAAATGCTCCCTTTGTTTCCAAGTGTTCCCTCCGTTTTTTGTTGCAGTTTGTGCAACCAAAAACAGTATCAATCTTTTTAGAATATCAGGTCACGGTATGTTCACTTTTCTGCCACTAAAAAGCACCTACATAACAACTAGCACACACCAAATCGCGAATACCAAAGTTCGGCGTGTACCCAGCGCATACCACACAGTGCATTTTGGTACAAACTACGTAAATGATAATGTAAAAGGATGTAGTCATTGTATTGTGACACATTTATGTATTTTTTAATGCATTAAAGTGTCATAAAGCAATAAAATTTTAACCCTTAGACAGGAACATCACACTAGAAGAGGAATATCCGTCTATGAGGCGGATAAATTATGTTTTGTTATTTAGGTATTAATTCCGCAACTTTTACATTTCTACATTGAGATACTATTTTTCTAAAGAACGTACACGCTTTTATGTAACATTTAATCGCGTAGCAATTCAACTTATAAGATTTAAAATACTACTATAGCTGAACCGCTCGCAAAAAAAACCATCATGACGGACGTATCTTTGGTAAAGTCTCGGAGGCTGCCCCCACCTTGTGGCATCTGAGATTTCCCCTCTCGGCGATAAGGAAGCGCGTAGGCGACAAGGAGAGGCGACTGCAAGACGCAGCGATCGCGCTGACCGTCACTCGTCATCACTGCCCTCTTCCTCAAAAGAGTATCCAAAGGAATGAATATATCGTTTGTTGGTCCATCACATCTGAATTGTTATGTCGCCTCTATTCACCATACATGCTCTCAGGATTTCTTCCATTGTTCAGCACTGTATTGTGCAAACGCTTCTCTGCAAAACGTTTCCTTTTTTTAAAGATGCATCAATTTCTGTTGCCTCGCGCCCTTTTATAAATTCCCAAACAAGTTCTATTGGATTTAGATCTGGATGACGGAGAGGATTGTGGCCATGTTCAATGATTATTCAACGACCTATCGTTTTTCAGTGGATATACTTTGAATTATTTGTAATAATTGAGTTTTTGTGAATAATAGCAGCTACTCTGTAAATCACACTGTCACTGCTCACTAGCCACGGTAAACAAGGATTGGAGACCGAAACTCTTCTTCAAAACACGGCTTATTTTCTGTTGATCGTTTGGACAAATCCTACTGTAGAAACACGTAAGTCGCCTTCCGTCTGATCCTTCTCACTCATCAGTTTGTTATTACCAAACTCGCAGTGTTGAATTACCGCGCGACCCACGAGATAAAGAGAGACATAATATGTTGAGAGATATGTTGTGACAAAGAGCGCAGGCAGGCGGGGAAATATTAGAAGCTTTGGTGGGAGAGGCCACGTTCGGGCGTGCGCAGTGGAATGTTTTTTTGAGAGTGGTAGAGCTATTATTAAAAAAGTTGTATAAAAAGAAAGGCATTTCCAACCCTTAGGTTTTAAAAAGCATTGGCTCTGACTTCGTGTTTTAAGTCCCGATGGGTTGGGTTCCTTGGGCCCGCGGATTTTCCCCGGCCGCTCGAGAGAAACAATGCGCAACTTTTACAAGTATTTTGTCTAATCCTCACTTGAAATATTTAAAGCAGTAACGGTTCAGTTACCTGAAATTTTTACAACTTCATAATATATAGCATCAGTCAGTTAGCGACTGACCGCGAAATAGACATGAAATTGTTCTTTCTCTATGTGAAACATTTTGCTTCTATATCGCTATTTACTGTTGAGTTGGAGGAACATATCCTACATTAAATAATTCTGAGCCGTGGAAGTGGAAGTGTCTGTTAGTGACATTACCGAGCGTTCGAGAAAACGAAAGAAAGAAAAAAGAACAAAATTTTTAAAAAAATCACGAAACCTTAATCGTTCAAACCGTAAGGTAAGGAAGCCTAACATATTTTTTAAAAATATGTCAAAAATAATTGTTTCTTGATAAAAAGAGGAAAAATGAAGGCGCTCTTTTTTCCGCCAACCGTGTCAATGGATTTGTATAAAATTCTTTAGGTTGGGATATTCTAACTTTAATAATAAATAAATTGTATACTTTTTAATAAAATTTGCAATAATGGATTTGTGCAAAAATCTGCACAAAAAAGATGCAAGAAAATGAATGTTAATTTTCTCAATATATATTTTTATACATCTCAATAAAAAGAATTTATTTTCCATTCAAATCAAGACATGTCCAGCTGTCATTCAATCAAAGCACAACATGTCCTTCGCATTTATTCAAAACGACTCGAAGTCCGACGCGAAACTCTCGCTAAAATTCAACCAAATATAGAATATTTAAATTTTATATTAATAATATATTTAGCTATCATTTTTACGTAATTAAGAATTCAGTACAAATAAAATATTGGCATAAATTTGATGCTAAAATATTTTTGCGTTTTCTCTCGGAAAGGAGATTGACTTGTCACGTTTTGAATGTTTGCTCCTCATTTCGCGCTCCTTTATTTCCAAGCCAAGGACCGCCAAGGCACACGCTCAAGTGTACAGTCACCCTTCTGACCTGGAAGTAGGGTCACACCTCTGGCACACTGTTGTTCTGATAGCATGACTTTCCTGACCTTCGCAAACATCTCGCCGCGTTCCTCGGCGGGCTGCGTGCTACACGTGCAATTCCATATGCCCAAGCGTAGGAAGAGGGCGGTGAGCAGTTTTCAGTGGGCGAGATCATTGCAATGACGAAGTGGAGATTATATTTAATCTATAAGAATGAGTGGAATCATTCGCGTTTCGTTATTATTAGTAACCAAGTATGTGTGTGTATAAAATAATAATTTAAACAATAAATAACAATTATGAAAGTATATTTGATTAATAAACGTTTTGTGAGATATTAACTATAGTAACTTATTTTGTCAACATGTATGGATGGTAAGCTATTATTTTTCATTGAAAATACCGGTATAACTTTTATGAACGTTTATACCGATATAGACGTCCATTAGAGTTATTAGATATTACCGGTATAAAAAAATTTGAAAATGGTATTATAATAAATTTGAAAATGGTAATAAAAAAAAATTTTATTACATGAGAGTTTTTTTTTTCTCCCATTCAAAATTCAAAATTTAAGTAGTATATGACTTAGTGTAGGGATCACAGAATTTTGAAAATGTGCACACAATTCACTTTTTCCCATAGCACGTCATACGCAGTTTTTAACTGTTTTTTGACGTAAAATAAATAAATAAATAAAATAAAAGTATGAAGAAATAACCGTATTCAACACCTTTTCGGTCCCTGTTCACTAGCAGAATCAAAGGAAGACAAACTATACTTGTTATCTTCTCTTTCATTTGTTTTTACAGTATTTGAAGCATTTCTTTTTTAAAAACATCTACTTTATCCGCCTTACTAATAAACGATGAGTAAAATTTACTTCTAGCGTAAGCTTGAAGTAGCCAAAATCTTTACTAATAAACATGGAGTAACGAAAGCGTAGAGTAAGCTGGAATTAAGTGTCGTAGTTTCCATGGCAACCGCTACTCACACTCGTCCCTTGTTTAAGCTTTGAGTAAGGAGGAAAGAGTCGGGTGTATTCGAAAGTACGAACTTTATTCTCGTCTCGTGTGTTGTGGTGTGTAGCGGTGTGTTGGGAATTGTGCTTCTGTGTTGTGTTTGGTGCTTGTGCTTGCTGTATTGAGTATTAAAATGGAGCGTAAAAGAAGCGAAAATTGGGAGAGGGAAGAGAAGGTATGTAGATCATATTGTACAAATCATTTTTATAAAAACGGTATCTGGTTTTAAAAATCGAGAACAGATTTCGTATGCGGTACGTATTTAACATGACTGATTTTGCACAGGAGTCTTTTGGAACTTGTAAAGAAGTTCTTTTAAAAAAAAAATTTTGGAAAAAGTATTAATCTTTGAAATAATAGTTGACGCAAGCGTGGAAGGATCTCACTGATGAGTATGTACAGAAGTGCAATGTGTATTCGCTTCGGTGTATTTTACTCGTTCAAAATGTTTATATTGTCCATTTGTTCAGATTCAATGCCCATAATTCGCGGAAGCGAGACCTGAAGCAAATTAAAATTCAGTGGAGAGGTATAAAAATTGCCTCTAAAAAGGAAATTAGTGCCCATAAGCAGGGCGTAAAGAAAACCGGTGATGGACCAATGCCGGCACCATCATCTCAACAAGCCATGGAAATACAATACCTGCTGCCACTGGATTTTTTCAGAAGGCACAAACGAATTTGATTGCGACGTAAGTATCTTTCTTTCTGAGATATCCAAGCCAAACTTATATGTAAAGTATAAAATAATTTTAAAAAATCATTATCTGCTGTTTTCACAGGCGGAACCTGGTAATCAAGAAATAGTAATTATAGATGGTGGCAACTTGCATAACGTGGTAAGTTAATTAATATTATTGGTTTTATGAGAGAATTTGTTATATAGGGAATTACTAGATCTGCACAAGACTGTGTGAATTGAAAGTTGCTGCTTGATTAATGTCCTAAAATGTGAATTCTAACCAAAATTCTGAAGTTTCTTGGTTAGCGATTCATTTTGTAGTTAGTCAAATTTTGATGTTGACAAATAATTAATTGTAAGGATTCTTGCTAAGCATATTGCTAGAATATTGTGATAATATTTTGCCATTAATTTTTTGTTCAGTTATCTTAAAAAATTTTAAACAAAAACTAAATTTGTACACCTGTATGTAATTCAAAGTGCCCTGAAAAAAAGCAGTGAAAATGTATAAGTGAAATGCTGCCATTTCATTGTTGAATAAGCAATTATATATGGAATCAAATAATTTTGTTTAAAAGGTCGAGGCTTGATTTTTTTTCTAAATATATTTCCAGAGTCCGCAACCAGCAGACAGCAGCAGCAGCAGGAGCCTCTGTGCGGATGTACCTGGCACGTCAATAGCCAATGGCCGAAAGGTGGGAAAAGGACTTGATCTGTCTAATCATTTTTTAATTCTACCATCAAATTGCTATTATATGCATTGCAATTAGAGGAGGGTAACTCGAAATAATAATGCAGTGTTATTCTAAACTTGTGACTTTATTTTTTTTCTAAATATTTTTCCAGAGTCCGCAACCTATTGCGACAAGCAGCAAGAGCCTCTGTGCAGACGTACCTGGCACCCCAATAGCCAATGGCCGAAAGGTGGGAAAAGGACTTGATCTGTCTAATCATTTTTTAATTCTACCATTAAATTGCGATTAGATAAGAGTAACCACGCATTATCATTTAGTGTTATTAAAAAGCTTGCTTTTTTATATTTTTTTAGAGTTTCAACAGACAGAGAACTTCTGCTCAGAAAAAAACTACCTCAGAGGTGTGAAATTGATTCATTTAAATAATACAATGCGAAATTTTATTGTCAAATTCACAATATTAATAATTTGAATTTCTTACAGGAATTTAATCTACGAATGGAGACATTCGTGTCTCAAGAAAAATACAGACAGAAAGAGGACGCCAGGCAGGAACAACTTCATTCCTTGAAATTGGAATTCATTAAGGAGCAATTTCAGTGCATGCGGGAGCAACATGCCATTATAATGGAGCAAAACAAAATTTTGTTAGAAATGTTAAAAGAATCGCAAAATAAAAATAAACATAAACAATAATTTTCAGACGTTTTTATTAAATGATACTTAGTTAAACCCTTTAGACTAATCTGCACTTAGCTGGCACAGCAATGCAACTAGAGGAGAGTAACTCGAAATAATAATGCAGTGTTATTCTAAAGCTTGTGACTTAATTTTTTTTCTAAATATTTTTCCAGAGTCCGCAACCTATTGCGACAAGCAGCAAGAGCCTCTGTGCAGACGTACCTGGCACGCCAATAGCCAATGGCCGAAAGGTGGGAAAAGGACTTGATCTGTCTAATCATTTTTTAATTCTACCATTAAATTGCGATTAGAGAAGCGGAATTAAGCGGAGAAAATTTCAAAATTATTTTGAATAAATGCAGCACGCACAGCAGCTCCCCGCGGTTTGTTTTCAAAAAACATAGGCTCTAACTCATCCTCACCCTCTTCTTCAATTTCTGGGTCTATTGGAAATTATTTCTTTCAGCTCAATGGCAATATTGTGTAGCACTGCCAGAGCACAATCGTCAATTTTGTTTGCTCCAGAGATGGTCTAAATCCTGTGAGAAAACATGTTGGCTATTACTTTACAATCATGTAGAAGCAACTGAGATGAGAATGTAATAAATGTTATTAAAAGGCTGATCACAGATGAAATACCTGTTAGCAAACACCTGAAGCGGCTTTTCCAAAGGCCAAAGCACCTTTCTATGGTGTTGCGCGTGCTTTTGTGGCTGGCGTTATATGCCTGCTCGTTTGCACGCCTAGGATTCCGCACAGGGGTAAATAAATACGGAGTGCAGGGATAGCCAGAATCTCCAAGCAACCTTCCTCTGAACTCCCCTGCCTCGTATCTCCGCCGCAGTCGGGATTCATTAAAAATCCTGGCATCGTGGACACTTCCATGCCATCTCGCCACAATATCAACAAATTTCAATTTGGCGCTGCAAACGCCCTGAAGATATATTTCATGTAGAGTTCATGTTTTGCAATTACTTCATATTTTTACAATTTTTTAAAAAATGAACATTTACTACAGTCAATATTTGAATGTGCAGGTATTTCTTACAAAGATGGAAAGCCTTTCCTATTGAAGAAGTGTTGCCCCGCATCCGTTCTCATGTTGGGAATACGAATGTGGGTACAGTCTATGGACCCAATTACATTTCTGAATCCGTTTATAGAAGAGAATAAATGGGTGGCTTGTGTTTCCTCAATTGTTCGAGGCATGTAAATATAATTTGCCCTAGCTCTGGCAATGCTAAGAGCCACCCTCCTGCAAATATTGGGGACTGACTGTTGGCTAATGCCATGCAAGTCCGCACAGTCGTCTTGCATCTGAAAGGATATGCATTAAAATTTAGGTTATGTAACCATGTATATCAGTATACAGCAATTGCACTCCACGAATACGTTACCATATTTCGCCCCCAGCACCTGAGTGCTGTAAGTATTTGAATATCCGGGGAAAGTTTACCACCTCGGGCACTTTCAGAAGACAAACTCTCCCCGAATATATCTATGAGCTCCATCGCTCCTTCCTTCGAAAATCTATATTTCCTCCGGAATTCCTCCGCCGAATATTCCTCGGAAGGATTCCGTCTGAGGCAATAGACTTCCCTCTTCCTCGGACGGCCTTCACCAAGCATCTCAATGAGTTCAACTTCCTCCACAGCTTCAATGGCTTCAATTTCGTTGGACATATCCATGCAGACTTACGATCACTCACAGCTGATTCACAACAACAACCTGCCAAGGACAGACGCCAAACGAACGAAACTATCGATTGAACATTCGATTTGAGAAGTCGACACGGGGTTTTTAGACGTTGCCAAACGTTGATTGAGGAGTAACGCTGGTGTAGTTACACCTCGCTTACTCCGCGATTATTAGTAGAAAATTACTCTTCGCTTACTCCACGCTTACTCTGAGAGTAGTTACTTCCGAAGTAAAGATGTTACTCCTGGCTTAAACCAGACCTCTATTAGTAAGGCTGTATGTATTTAAATATATCTCTAAAATGCATGCTAAAAAACTCAAAAATACAGTTTTTTAAATACAAAAATTCATATTTCAAATACAAGTATTTAAATATTGCTCAACCCTGCCTACAAACTATGTCCTATCAGCAATGTACTAATCTCAGTTCCCAGCTTGAGCGTGGTATTAATATGTATACCACAAGTAAGTCCGGAAAAAATTGTAGAATAAAATTGCAAAATATTAACATAAATATATAAGGAAAACGCTAAAATACGAATATGTAAAATCAGATTGTCCTGCAATATGTAACATCAAATTTCATTAGAAATCGTTTAGTACAATTACACTGTGTAAGTATCCTTACAATACAATTTCAAATAGAAGCTAGCGATGATACATCACATACTTTCTGGCATTCTAAATTTGCAATTTTCGAAAATTGATGGAGTTCGTCATATTTTTTATCGTCCTCAAACAAAAAAATTGAAGCTCTTTTTGAGAAAAAGCTACAAATTATTAATTGCCTATACTTTGTCCCAAATTGCACGAAAACTACACATTTTTTTAAAAAATTGTACATGATCTTATTTCCAAATCTGTGAGAACAGATTTCAGTAAGGAAAAATATATCATCATTATTATAGATGAAGGAAGACACCCCCAAAAATTGCACGTTTGCAATTTTCTAAAAATAAGGGATGTCAACAAACACCATACCTGCACATTTCCCTTGCGTTCTGTACGCTACCCGAGGACAAAAATTAATCAAATAATATGGTGACTTTTGGGAAGATTTTGAAAATTATTTTGAGGCTTAATGTAAAGTACCCTCAAAAATAAAAATATCCGTTTGAAACTCCCAAAGCGCGAGTTCTTTCAGGTAGATTGGGAAATATCAATTTTGGAGAAAATCGGCAGAACAGTTTAGGCGTTAGCGTTGACCACAAACAAACAGACATGTATTGGCGTCAATCGATTTTAGGTATCAAGGACCCATAAAACATGTATTTTCACTACACCACAAGTTAGAAGAAGTAATTTTTTATATTGCAACGGAATTTATCCACTGTTACGTTACGAGTGCCCGGCAATAAGACTTTTCCGGAGCACAATTACATAACTTTCTCTTCTTAGATTGAGAAGGGGATTGAGAAGAGGAAGAAAGTAAAATGTTCACAATTTGAAACTCCATAAATAAAATATTCATTAAATAGAATTTAAAAATGAAGACTTTCTCTGCCTACTGTTTGTGTATGAAAATGTGTTTATATGTCAGCAATGACAACAATGGTACGCACGTAGAAAACTCAAGGACGAGCAGAATTTTTCAAGCACTCTCTTCCATATCTTTATGCGAGACATTGCTGAATTAGTATAAGAAAAAATATGGTTATTGCTAACAAAATCACAACAAATTTAAAAGAAACAAATTTCAGTACAGTACATAGAAACATATGTAATTACATTAGAATCCGGACTCTAGCTATGAGATCGTCGGGCAGTACCGCGAAATAGAATTTTGACATTACTGAAGATTTTTTGTTTTCTACATTTGTCCATATAATTCTACTTATCATATTTCAGTGTATGATATTACGTTAGATTCTGGAGACATCTCGCATGCGTGCTTTTTTACCACATTTTCAAATTTGTCCGAAAGCTATCGGCTTCGGGGATGTTACTTGAAAAAATAGGTTCATCAGGTGAAATCTATCAAGGAGACGAATTTTGTTTTGAGCTCAAAATCGAGTCGCGGAATAAATGAGCTCGCGCGTAATCTCGGCTCATTCTTTCTGGTAGTGGAATGATAACGGAAGATTCAGAAGTAAAATGTATGTAAAATAAGATATTAGAACATGGAATATTGGTAATATCTACTCAATTAGTTCAATTTTCTTTTTGAAATGTGTTTCCGAATTGGAATCGATATTTTGTGTAATGCCTCAAATAATTATTGATGGTATTCGAAGGAAGATATGTGAACAAGATATATAGTTTTATACGATTATTACAGATGATACGAGACCGTTTGGTTGTTACAGCGTCACTAGTCGCAGGCCGCCGGGTTTGGCCGTTCGGCCGCGTCGAGGGAGCGCCCACAAGAGTCGGGTGACGCAACTGCATGGAGCGGGAAAGGGGGTGCGTGTTTTTCCGAAATTTCACTTTACGCCGTTCCTATTCATTCGATTTGGATGATTGACACAGCGTTGGATTCACAAAGCATGTCGTCATCGCGGTATAAGCCCACGTTTTTAATTTAAATATTTTTAATAATTTTTTTATTAATTTTTTAATATTTTAATAAAAAACTGCTTCGTAGCGTAAATTCTATTTTAAAAAGGAGTCCACTGCAGTTTACAGATCGAAAATCGGACAATTTGTTCAGACGTTATCGGTCAAGTAAATTTTGCTTATTTTGGTGCTGCTACGTGGTGGCGACAAATTGAACTAGTGTCGGTACATTTAGCCTTAAAATGCAATGGGTCTACTATAATAGACTCATGCGCGCCTAATGAAGGGTTAAGTAACAGATTTCACAAAGGGAAAAATTCTTTATCTTCATAATTGCAGTTGAAGGAATAAGCCGAAAAATATTGAACTTTTGTAATTTTCGAAATATCAGGATTTCAACGGACATAAGACCTACGCCATTCTCTTAGAAGTCCTCACACTATCCAACAACAAAATTTAATAAACAAAGGTGGGAGCCATTTTTTTACATTTCGAAAATGTCACAGGGGCTTCATGTTAGGTACCAAAAAAATTAAAATATCGGTTTTATATTCAAGGGGCCACATCGGCCAGATCGATTAAGGAATATCAATTTCGAAGAAAATTGGCTGAACGGTTTAGCCACTAGTGTTGTTCACATATAAAAACGTTTTGCCGTCAATCGATTTTTCGGTCTCTAGGACCCACAAAAGAGGGATTCTTGCCACACCACGTGATAGAGGATTGTTTCTAAATTTAGCAACTGGATTTATCAACTTTTTCTTTACCAGGGTGCTGCAATAAAAGTTGTTTTTTTTTCACGAAAATTCTCCGCGTTTTTCCCAGCATTACTTAACTTTCTCTTCTTAAGAACTACCTTCTTAATGGCAAAAAAGTAAAAATACGAACCCAGCAAGGACGAGGACATACACCTGTCTACTATTGCACGAATATTTATTATTGCATCAAAATCATTGCGAACTGAAGCAACATAAAAAAATTATAATAAAAGTATTATCTCCGAGTACGGCCCATTTAAATATATTAACACATTTTCACTTTACGAGTGCACTTTCACTTCCCAAAAGTCACTTTACGCTTCCCAAAAGATTAGGCTACGCCTCTGTTCACACTTATGCAGCGAATCACGCTTGGCGCAGCATTATCAGGCTATTGCGTCACCCAACTCCGAGACGAACGCTCCGTCGCGCTTTCAGTAAAACAGTGTCCCCGATACGATACTCCGAAACGTACATTTTGCATCCGATGTGGATGGAGAGAGCCGACTTAAAATCAATGTAAAAATGTGTTTTACATCTGAGATTTGAATAGTGCTTTAATGATAGTGTCCGTGCATCCTGGTGTTCAATTATTTTAATAAAGAAGCTTGGTCCGGATCGGCCTAATCTGAAGATTTAAACAAGTGTGAAATCAGTAAAACGAGAATTTGGTCGATGATTCAATCCTAACATTTATTCGACATACAAATGGCTATGTGGGTGTGTGGGAAAAATTCACTATTTTGTTTTCATTGCATCTTATTTAGCAATGAAGAAAATGGGTGTACGAAGACCGATTATGTGAGAAAATGAGTGAAGAGTGAGTGAAAGTGAGTGAGAAAGAGTGGAAGAAACATCAAAAGACTAATCTCCATAAAAAAGTAGTATTTATCTGGTTCTATTGGTACGCTTGAATATTGTCACTCAGCTTGACCACAGTTATCGAATCAAAACAAAGATGAAGTGCGTAAGAACAGACATATTTTGGGCACTTTTATAAACCATGACAATTTAATGGTGCATTTGAGCTTGCATTGCAAGGGCACGACGAAAGTGCACAATCAGAAACCCTGAGATATTTCGATGGTTAGTGTATTTTGTTAGTACCACTGATGATACTTTAAAAATCATTTAGAAAGTGCTACCATTTTCAAAGTGTCGTCAAATTCAGAACAGAACACTGTTGCAAAACATGTACAAAAGAATTTAGAAATGCAACAGGAGCGGTACCATTATTTCAAGTAACGGTCCAAAATAAATGTCGGAAAAAATTTTTCCGTAAGTCTGCAAAATTTTTCAAATTGTATCCACTAATCCCTGACTTCAGAAGCTGAACGAACATTTTCAACAATGGAGTGGATAAAAATATTTCACAGAAATACAATGGCAACCAAGCGATCGCGCGTCCTCGCAAAGCTGTCAAATTCTTGTAGAAAAACAACTTATTTGTGAAATCAGAAACTTCAATTAGATAGAGAAATTAGTGCATCTGAAAAATCGGCGATTGGATGATGAACTGAAGTCATCAAGGCAAGATTACAATATCCTATTTCTAGGTAGAGTGATAAAATCGATAATAAATGTCTCGTTCCGAATGTTGTGTAATTAAACTGTTGTAACATTGAGACTGGTACGTTCAGAATGGCCAAGGTCAACAGTAATAAAAAACAATACATGAGAAATTAAAGAATTATTTTCAAGACTGGCTATTAATATAAATTTTAATTTTCTTCACAAACTCTCTGGTCAGTAAACAATGCCTCTTCACCGCACAAAAGCAGTCGGCCCACATCCACACATCAGTCGTTGCGAACATTCTAAGGAATTGATAAGGCGGACGTGCCGCGTGGGCCGACCTGACGCCGGCAACGGATGTGACGCTGACCTCAGCTCGATTTCGGAGCGGCTCACGGCGCGTCGTCAGACACGGGTGGACCACACGAGAAACGTTTATAATCATTTTCTTGGAATGGAATGGGAAGAAGAATTATTCGTATGATTTTTTATTGTGATTTTTAGATTTTACATTTATAATTATTCGATAGAAATGCAAGTATTTGAAAATATATTTGAAATTTAAGGTACAATGTTCTTAAACAATTTTAACAATTGTGTCCATGAATCAATCGGGAAATATTGGAGTGGAAGACCTCCCCTTACGACCTCTGTTTGCAACATTTAAATTTAACTCGCCCGCCGCCACTGCATATCGGAAAACGTCTGGGTTACGTACGTCACAGCAGCGCAACAAAAAGCAGTGAAATAAACTTACAAAGCTAAACCGCAGCATGTATTTTCTACTAAAAACTGAAAGATTTAGTACTCTCATTAAAATTGAGTAGCGTAATTTAGGTTTTTTCTTTTTATTCTTGCTAGCGTATGACAATATGTTATTTTAAATAATATCATGTAGTACGTAATATGCATGAGTTTTTTAAATTAATGTTGAGAAAGTAATTATCGCAGTTTCACACTTTTTTGAATAAATAACTATTATTGTCTGCAATGAATGTACATGAGTGTATTATTTATGTATGAATGTACGTGAGTGTATACAATACGAAATGTATTGATTTTAATATTTTAAATTCAAACATTTAAAATATTACTGTATTAAAATAACGCAAATCTGAAGATTTTTTAATAACCAGAACAGATGATTCAGGGCATCAACTGCTGTCACTGCAGTCCCTCTGACCGGAAGGTCCTGGGTTTGAGTCCCGACGGTGGTAGGATTTTTACGACACTACCTTAATAGCTACGTCGAACTCAGTCACTGTCTGGAGGAGAATTCTAGCGGCAGGCTTCTCTGAGCCGTAGTTTTTCGTGGTTTCTCCGATCAACACCAGGCGAATGCCGAAGCAGTACCCTAAGAAACGGGCCACGGACAGCGCGTGATCTCTTCCTTGGTCTCTCCTCACCCCTTACTTATAATATAAATATATATTTACACTAACATGCACTACACTACCACTCATGCCGAGATTGGTCGGGAGCTTAGAGCTTTTCCTGTCTGGGACGGTGCCCCACTTATTGGAGATACCTGTTTATTGAAAACCCCGCAAGCCGGCGGGTAGGTCGGCGCCAGATCTCACCATCCAGCAGGGCACCTCCTACCGAGGTAAAATCATGCACTACACTTTGTAGACTAATGACCTTAGCAGTAGTCGCCCCCGAATCACTAATCAATCAATCGATCGATCGATTATTTTTGCGCTCACTGAACTACCGATTGACACCCTTCTTGATTTTTGGCCACCTATTTGGAAATTTTTGTCCAGTTTACGTACGACCGCGATCGCATTCTGAACACTTCCCTCACTTCTCCTCGGCCGTCCCTACAATTAGGTGCGTGCCTTGGCCTCCCGCTGCCTAGGCCTCCCGCCCTCCTCCCCCCCCCCCTTTACTTCCCCCCCGCCGAACCACCCTTTGCCCCACCCCTTCCCCCCACCATCCACCGCGCCAGAACACTCCCTCTTGACGAGGGTCCCCCAATCATTATTTCCAAAACAATAAGATTTTCTGCAAGGCCGTATGACATCTTTTATTAACCTGGCGTTGCTCATAGGAGTGAAAATTTCTCTACATGTATTTCAATAGCATGAGTATACTAAAACATAGAGACTTACCAATTTAAAATGATATGATGTTATGTTTGTTTTAAATTGTTGAGTCTCTATGTTTTACTAGTATATAGTCTGCTTTATATGTTTTTCATTGTAATGTTCTTTTTTTCTTTGTAGTATTTTCTTTTTGTAATATTTTATGTTTTGTTTATTTTAAATTGTGTAGCTTGAAGATGGGGAAAAATGAGTTCCCCGAAACGTCGCTCTGAAGTTCCCAAACAAACCCTGTGTATATGCGTGTAAATTAAGAATAGGATGTTTGTAAGTCAAAAATTTTGTGGCCAAATACATGAAACTGTATGACAAGAATATTGCAAATGAAAATGGGAAATAGGCTATTCCAGGGATCATTTTGAACTCGTGTACCGAACTAGTGGAGCCACAACAGCATATAAATTGATAACGGTTACGTAATATTATCATATTTCAATTTCTGCCCTGCTAAGACTTCAGCCATCACTTGAAGAAACAAATTAAAACGAAGCGCCTGCGGTGCATATCGGCCATTATTTCCGTAGTTAGTAACTAGTTATTTCTGAATTCTACAAAAGAAGTGTTTTGTGCATATAAAAGCTGATGATGCTATGAAAGAAAGGTCATATGCACATGTATTCTGTATTACCTTGGCTTTCGTTTACTGATATCACGACGTCGGAATCGATTCGTTACGATTACATACAGTGGCGTTGCATCAATTGGCATCACCCGGGGCAAAACTAATGGAATCACCCGCCCCATAAATTAAATATAAAAATATACTGAATAGTTTATACATTATTTAATAAAAATACAAATATATTGGCACATGAAATTTAGTTATAATAAACGACTATTAAAAAATTGTAATTCAGAATAATTAAAAAATATTTTTTAAATAATTCCAACTATAAAATATTCTAATTGGTGTCACCACTAAAATGGTATCACCAGAAGCGGACCGCCCCTCATGCCCCCCCCCCAACTATGCCACTGATAACATATAAGAAGTTAATTCTTCCTCGGCGAAACAATTATTTCGTACACCATATCAATTGTTTTGTTGCCTAGAAATACGCAGCACAGCAAAAAGAACTCTATCTTGATGGTGCAATAAACGATCATTTCAGGCGCTTAGGACAAAAAATAATCTCTATAGCTGGCTGCTCTCTGGTTTTCTGCTTCCGCCGCGTCGAGTCGTAAGCGAGTTGCTCGCAGCCCCTTCGTAGTTCATTTCACCGCCAACATCCCCTTCTAGCGGCCTTCAGACAGCCGCGCTCCCTCCCTGCCCCCTCCACTTCCCATGGCCTTGACGCTTCGGGCGGGGATCTGCGCGAGGAGCCGAACGCGCTCGGCCGAGCCCTTCGCCTGCGGTCGGCTTCATTGGTATCGGGAGCGGCCAGCGAGCAGGATGTTTCCTGTGCGTATCCGTCTTTCCTTCCAACATGGAGAGCGGGAGCGAGTTTACATCAGCATGTTTCCGGCACGTCGCGTCCAGGGTAAGTCCGCCCTCAAGCAGCGTAAATTACGATAAGCGTAGATTGCGATTGGGGGAGTTAAAAATGCTCGCAAGATAATGGCATTTTCAAATTGCTAAATGTCCTTCCATTTCGAACTTCTCGCAGTTGGGATGAACGTTTGAGGGCCGTTATTTGTATTTGTATACTCATTAGTAGGGAGAGGATTTTTATGCCCTAACATATTAAATATGCACTTTAATATGCAATGAAAATTAACAATATTTCATTTTCTCTTTAAAACTTTCTTGATAAAATTCTGTAGAAGCATGCTTGGCATGAAAAAATATATTTTTGTGCAAACCTAATATAACATAAAGTACCCTTCTTCGCGAGAGTAATAATTGAAGTATATATTTACCGTAGTGAAGTAATACATTGTATATCTTGTATTTCTTCTGACGTAAAACAATGTTATGAATTATACTACATTTGCATTTATCATATTATACATTTGCTCAAGTATTTTATCTAAAGAAAAAAAAAAAAAACGCAAACTGTGACAAGCTCTTTCGAATCAATGAACGCTCACAAATAAATTGATTCTATGAAATTATGAAACATTTTATTAAGTAACACATCGTAAACATAAAGTCTCTATTTTAAATAAATATGCAAAATAAGCGCATATAATTAAACGAATATGCACCAACAGGAAAAATCGGCCAAATATGTACAGATAACCATTGATATTAATCTATATAGCATTATATTCTAACCAAATGTCACTATGCATTGAAGCAACGTACAAAATGTGCAAAATCATTGAAATCCGCACCCTCATAACGACAAATCAATCGTGTATTTCGTGAAACAGTTATTTGGAGTCTGGAGGTACATTAAACAATATTAGTGTGTTCATCATTTACATCCCCAGTAAAGTTTTAATTGAACACAATTTATACTCGTTTTTTTCCTATTCTTGATTTTAGTTTTCAACAAATTACAACAATATCTTATTGGATCAGTTACCATTGTCGTACACGCAAAGCGCTGAACAGATTTTTGAATATGCCGTATAACCCTGTTGTGGTCCTCGGGTCCATTTCGACCCAAATGAAATTTTAATTTCTTGTATAGCTTAAAAAATGTGTGCGTTTGTTCTGTTATTCCCTGACTATTATTGTTTAACTATTACATGCCCGTTTAAAAATGTTATTAATTTATTTTCAGTATGAAAATAATTACGATTTTTTTTCCACACATAATTTCTTCGGGTCCGTTTGAACCCGTTGCATTTCTCAAGTTGAACTGCTGTTTGACATTTGATATAATACATCGACAAATGCATTCTAATTAGCTGGGATCGGAGGGTCATTAGGAGGGATCGTAGTGTCATCAGAGACTTTATCTTCTGATAATGTGTACGATGGCAATGATTCATCGAGCAAATACTATGCTATCGAAGTTATAAGACCAGATACTCCATTCGCTGGCAAAATCGCAGCTCTCTGAACTATGGCAAGGCAGGTCTTTCGAAGATTTGAAAGTAATACTCAGATTTTGTTTCCACTTCGAATATTGTATAATCCTAAATTTTATGTAACAATCGATGAATAATTATTCGTTTTTCGAAGCAATTGTCCGTTTCGGCTATACATCCCAAATACGAAGGGAAATTTGGGATCTTTGTGACAATGAAATAAATTACGTATGGGAAGTTCAAACATACACTGGCAAACAAGTAGGGCAACCTGAAGAACAAATTCTGGGAACGAAACCAGAAATAATAATCACGTGTAATACTACTTAAGGAGCTGTTGATGCATTATGATTATCAGTTCTTATTCATAAAAAAAAGTGGCCATTTTTCATTGATTGTCAGTGATTCCGGGCGCGTCAACTACTAGTCATTAGTCCCGTGCTGTAGTGCATGTTTTTCGCCGGCAGGTGGCGGTTATCTTCCCCCGCAAGATGGCGAGATCTGGCGCCGGCCTATTGCTTGCGGGGCTTTTCCCAACCGGGTATCTCCCACTAGCGGGACACTGCCCCAGCCGGGATAAGCTCTTCCCGATCGGCCTCCCGGCTTGGGGTGGATACGACAAGGACAAAGATCGCGTGCGGTCCGTGGCCTGTTTGTTAGGGTACTGCTCCGGCATTGTCTCCGACATTTCGCCTGGTGTTGATTGGAGAAACCACGAAAAACTACCGATCAGGTGGCCAATTGTTTTATCTAACAAACTACACATCTTGATCATTTCATGTTTTGTTCACAAAGGTAAATCATGATTGAAAAAAATCACAAAAGAAAACGTTTTACAGAAAACGAAGGGAAATCTTTTGTTAAGCTATTTGTGAACGTAGAACACGCCTGCCACGAACTTACGTGAACTCTTATTGAAAATACGAGACCCGATGAATAATTCACCTCTTCAAATTCAGTTTTGTTAGGTTCTACTCAAAAGACGGGATGATGGCTTTTGCGTTGAAAGAAGACAACAAAAGTGCACTGCCCCAAATAAAAACATTTAAGGCTCATTCACAATGCAATCACAAACATAAGCATAACACATAGACATAGACATTAACATAAGCGAAGAGTTGGCGTATTCACAATGTCGAACATAAACATAGGCAAAATAAGAGTTTCTATTGGCTATGACAATATTCTAGTTTACTATTGGTTGGATATGAGAATCGATTTCGAGATTTGAAAACAAATACGACAAACACAACCACGTTAACGTCTTACGTGTTCTGCTTATGCGAACGCATTGTGAATGAGTCCACTTGGGCGTGTCCTAACTTTTATGTTAACGCCATGCATATGCTTATGTTTGCATTGTGAATGGGCCTTTACATATAAAAATCATGTCAATGACATTTGTACTATATGTATGTAATACAATTATTTTCTACTTTTGCTGTACATCCGTTGTATTGCTAAAATTGTTGCATCATTGACGCAACGCGTCTCTTAAACTCATGCTGGGCGTTGAGCGCTTGCGTGGAGTAATCCTCCATTACTTTCTGTGTCAAATCTCGTCACATCGAAGTCAGTCAGAGCCTTTTATCCCTTCGGCCAGGGGCTCGACGCCGTTAGATCACGGGGTTCCCAGCCGGTCACCCAATCAGGAACCCGCGAGTCTCGAATTCACTTAACCTCTGTGACTTCACGTGCCTTAGTAAACTAGTTCGCCTAACGACATCTATATATCCACTAATTTACTACCATGCATTTTGTACAAATGCCCACTGTTTTACGTTCTTGCACAATTTTAAAAATAAAATAAATGCGTATAAATAAAATTTCCGTTTATAAATTTAATTTCCTATTATGTACACTAAATGTAAATATTGCGCAATAGAAATTAGATGGGTCCATTTGTACCCGAGGATCTTAAGAAGTTGTAAATTTGAAAACCGCATCCGGTTTATGGGAACATTACTCAATATTATACATAAGATTAGGGAAATTACGGAAAATACATGAGATTAAGGCGACTTCAGAGACTCATTGACTCGTTGATTTCCACTGAAAATTATCCGCTGGTGGCTTTGTCGATTTGCGCATCTAAGTCGTTTAAAATCTCTTCATTCAGTCAAAACAGTGTTAGGATAATGAGAATCGAATTTGCAAGTTCAAACATTGTATAAAGTAGTAGACACTACTCATATGAGAAAATTTTAAACAAAGCATTTCTTCAAGTCCCCTTCGAGATGTGCTTCTAATCGTCCCTTCCGAAATTATAGTTTCACGCCCTACTCAATACAAGGTTTAGAATTTTCCAGGAACTTATTTAACGTTCGTATTGGCAGCAATCGATCGTTATTAATTTTGGCGCTTATCCCTTATCGTAACGAAGGAGACAGAATCGGCTCATTTCGGCGAGAACATGGCGAACGACACTATCGCGGGGGCAACGTCAGCGGACTTTTTTCTTCATTTTTTAAACATATTTTTTGCAATTGTTTCATCAGAACAATAGGCAAATATGTTGATACATATGTAATAACTTGCAAAGAAAATCAGTCACAGAAGCACTCTCAGTCCATGGAATTATTGGTTGAAATGCAGTTTGTGATAAGTAGGGCTGTGATTTATATGCAATAAAAACAGCGAAATATGCACATATATATGTAAATAAATTTGCTAATAAATGCAATTAAAAATGAAAAATATGCGAAAAGTGTAATGTAATGTGTACGTGTGAAAATAAATAAAAAGTCTAATTTGGAAAATATGTTTACAGCAAAAAAGATACAGAAATCATATACAAGAGACGATCATAAGATAAAGTTAATAAGATACTGTCATAAGATAAAGTTAATTTCTATACTAAACGGCATTGTTGTAAAGTGAAACATTAACCTTTAGGTCTTAATTTTGAAGATGACTCATTTCTTAGGATAATAATGGGAGATGCAGTTAATGTACATTTAACCAAATAAAAAATGTAGGTATTGCAACAAAAATATGACGTTTTCTCAATTGTAATAAAATCAAGAACCCAATAATTAAACAACGTAAAACTTGAAAATCTCGACTTAATGCGTTTGACTTGTGAGCCAACAATAGATGGTTAAAAGACAAACGTTAGTGTATTGCGAAATGGGATATACCTTAAACAAAGTCGATTGACCACTTACAAAATTGTTGCAATTGCATACAACCACGTTTTTCAAGTTCTCAAACTCAAACGAACGTCTATTTGGCCCCAAAATTGCTTTAAACCGGCTGAATGCCCGCTCCACAACAAGAATCAACAAATAACTTAGGCAGAACATCTTTTCTTTGATCGAAGTATTTGGAATAATATTCAGCTACCTTCAGCCAAGGACCCCACCTAGTGATGACTGGTTGGGAAGGTAGAGGTAGTTCAGGGTAATTTGTCTTAAAAATATCCACTTGACAGTTGATATCAAGTGATAAATATCTAGGAATTGAAATCTCACAGTTTCTGCAACACGATGAAAAGCGTGAGCAAGGCAAGTTAGATGAAGTTTAGGATAAAAAAACTTTAATCGCAGCCCCTACTTTTCACATATAATAGTAGAACCTTTTCGTGCAGTTTTTTATTGATTCATTGAAATACCTTGCAATGAGGGGTGAATATGCACTTTTCGCGGATGCGGGGATGAATATGCAACAAAAATATGCAAATATGAACCAAATATGCAAAAATATGCAATACATGCAAAATAAAAACAGCTTAAATTGATTCTAAATGCCTGAACGCATACAATTTGTTGCAACCGAATGTTTTAGTTAAAAGAATAAATATGCAAATGCATATAAAACACAGCCCTAGTGATAAGTAGAGATCGAATTCTCCTCTTACTGCATCTTTTCATTGCGAACTTGAAATTGGATGAAACTGACTGAAATTTGAATCATGAAACGGAAGTTATATTAGTACTCGTTTTATTTTGCACGAAATTGCTTGTTTAGGAGGTTACGATGTTGCACGTTTTGGATAATGCTGTCTGAAAATATCACATTTTGGGATTTTACTGGACGAATTTGCAAGATTCATAGTTGTATTGTTTAAAATATATTTTTTATACCGTGTGGCCCACCTAAGATGTTCCCTTCAATTTTCTCCTGAACCGTTGCAGATACTGAGATGCGGTTTTCCCTAAAACTACTATATGCAAGGGAGACATATGGTCATGCATAATATTATTCTCTTGCATTTTTTATTGCAGAGATATTGACCCAACTTTGATTTTTTTAATGGAACCCCATAGATTTTTTTAGCTCATCGTAACAAGAATGACAAGACAAGTTCATAAATATGCATATCGCCATATGTTACATAACAAAATTGTCCAGAAATTACGAGTTTTAAAGACGCACGCCGACTGCTGGTTTCCGTAATCTGAACGAGAAATTCCGGGTGATATGCGGCGAGGCCATTCCCTTCCGTTGCGTCGATCCTGCGGTAAATGTAGTGATGCAATGCGCAAAGGAGCTCACGAAAACCCGCGATTTGCTCTTTAAGACTACCCCCTCTTACAATTAGTCCTGGAGACAATGTATTCACCCATAACCATGTTCGGAGCAAATCTGTACGCCAGAACGTACTATTTTTTAATTAATGAAATACTACAAGATTTGAGAAAATATTTGAATTATTAACCGTAGAGGAAGCAAGGGAAGATTGAAGAGTGAACATGTACTGAATTAATAAATGCGTGTGCTGTCAGAAACAAAACGTTTACTCTTTGAAAGGCTGAAAACCTTTACCGCAGGGTCGACGCAACGGAAGGGAATGGCCTCGCCGCATATCACTCGGAATTTCTCGTTCAGATTACGGAAACCAGCAGTCGGCGTGCGTCTTTAAAACTCGTAATTTCTCGAAATTTTTGTTATGTAACATACGGCGATATGCATATTTATGAACTCGTCTCTTCACGCTTGTTACGATGACCTTAAAAATCTATAGGGTACCAGTTAAAAAATCAAAGTTGGGTCAATATCTCTGCAATAAAAAATGCAAGAGAATAATATTATGCATGACCATATGTGCCCCTTGCTTATAGTAGTTTTAGTGAAAACAGCATCTCAGTATCTGCAACGGTTCAGGAGAAAATTGAAGGGAACATCTTAGGTGGGTCACACGGTATTATCAACCGGTTTTAATTTATCTTTTTTAAAGGTTTCATTTCAGAAAAAAAGATTTTATGACAACGCAGTAGTGCATTCGGGTGGTATGTGAAACCCGAGTGCTGTTCAATAATCGTATGGATCAATTCTGCATTTTCCTGTCCTATGAACTGAGCGTCTATCCTTTCATGATGCCTATTGGGTAATTAAAATTTCTGAGTTCTAGCAGCAGGGATCCACGGTCTTAGCGCGGCCGGTCAGCAAGCGCTCAGTTTGGGGAATAGAGTTCACCCTCCAAAGTTAAAGTACTATCACTTGAGCATCTGCATATGTGCAGAAGATCGATAGCCGGTCCGTTAAGGCGGGCACAAACACTCCACTCTCTACTTTCCTCTCTGAAACATATATTAGTAGATAGAAGACATACTAATTTCTCCGAAAATAATTTGGAAATATACATAATTGTAAATTACAATGAAAAGAATTAAGAACATTTCTTCTGTAAATTAATTATTTTTTATTTCTGAAGGTGTATTTATATTTTACTATTTTTGTATTTCTTATAAGAACAGACCCCTTTAAAATTTTCAGACAGCAATTTTTTTCAAATTATTCTATTTCGTAAGAAATCTTACGTCTTAGGTTTTTCCGTCTTCAGCGACATTCCAAGAGCTTTTGCGCCCCCATCTTCAGATCTAATGGAATAATACAATTCATCATAATTCCTAAATGTTTTCTATTTTTGTATTTACTTTTTTTGTGTTTTTATGCCAATTTAATTTTGTGAGCGAAAACTATTTAAAAATGTCAAATATGGTTCGTTTAAACAATATGTACAAACTTTATTATAATATAAACACTAAAATTATATTTCATTCGCCTTAAATATCACATCCAAAATATAAAAATAAGTTTATTAGGGGATTAACTGGAGTTTTTAGGCTTCATAACACGGCTTTGCAAAGTCATCTTTTTATTGCATGTTTTTGTGTTTTTACTATACGTTTTAGAGTTTTTTACTGCATTGAAATTCGGTCTTTAGTGATAAGATTCGTTCACATGCGTGTCGATTCCGAGAATGAGTCACTCGCGACGCGGCCGACAGATTTTCCCGCGGAAAATGACCGCTACGCAGTTCGAAATTGAGGGTGAGACTCGCGTGAACATAAAACATACCGAAGTCTGACCAACGCTCCTAGTGCGAATACATCATAAAAATAATTTGGTTTGTAACGTTTCATTTTCTTAGGAATGCTTCCATTTTCTTACCTCTTGTTTGCCCCACAAGTTTTTTCCTCCATTTATACTCGCGCGTAAACGAATGCGTCCGCGCGCTTGAACGAATCGTATCACAAACTGCATTTCAGCCGATTTGTCAGTGACAAATAATTATATATAACGTACACTTTAAATGTAACATCATCAGAAACACAAAACGGCAGAAATGCATTTGTGGTACTGTTCGTTCACGCGCGAGTATGTGTGGAGAAGAAAACTTGGGCAAACAGAAGGAAAGAAAATGGAGACTTTCCTGGAAAACATCAACTTGCTGAATGAATGACACTGCACTAGGCAGATTAAAAATCCCGAAGGCTTCGGACTTCCGGACTCAAGAAAATATATACGCCAAATGATTTTTAAGGAGAGTATTCGCACAAAATGCGTTGTAATTATACGCTAGACATACTCAAGGATGATTTAAGTGTTGACGCCAGGGACGAAGGCCCGGGCCTCCAGGGGCGTAGCGTGGATTTTTTAATAGGGGAAGCGGCATATTCTGTTTTCAACCTACGTCGTTCACGGGTGATTCGAGGAAATATGTAGATAAAAGTACTTTATTAATGGAATCTTTAATGGAACATTTCGTGATTAAAGTATTTTTATTCTTAGTATTGTTAATAGAAAATAAAATAGTATAGTATAGATTTGAAAAATCTTTCTATCTGTACTTGGAAATGTGTAAGTTACTTTTACTCGTCGATAAAGACACCCAAGAAATATTTCTCTCTCAAGGGAATAGAACGAGATGACATTCTGAAGAGGTTTCATCCGGAATCTAGAATGATCTGTTTTGGTAAAAACATTATTTATCAAATAAACATAGGTTCTCCCTCATGTGTTGCACTAGAAAAATTTCACCGGCATATTGCCATCATACTGCAGTGAGTCCTGCCAACAGAACAATCTGGAAACCTCAATGATAATTTTCTCATTAAAGAGTAGGTTCACTATTCTTTATTACAAGATAGTTTCCCCTCAAGAACGTCTTTATATTTGATGAGAAAGTACCAGTAACTGTGAAATCCTGTGTGACTCTCAATTTTAATCATCTTAACCAACAAAATATCCCTAAATAATGATTCAGGAGCATGTTGCCCTTTTATATGCATTTCTTTAACGTTTCTAAATTTAACGGAGTCATATTGGAAGAATTCATAAGGAAAAATCAGTGATGGTAAGTATTAACTTTTATTTTAAAACAATTACATTTTAAAGTGTAGTTCAAGTCGTCTTGGTTTTCGTGCATACACATCAATTACATCGTCGAAACACGATGGCCTTGTCATCATCATGTCTAAAAGCTGACTCTCGATATTTAGTAAGGGCAAGCTGGAAAGTCATCATCACTTTGTGAATTTCGAAGATAATTTTGTACTCTCCGGAGAGCAGAAAATGATCTCTCCGCCGACGCACTTGTAGCAGGTATAGTCAGAATCAGAGCGGTCAGAATACAGGTTTGGGGAAAGACATCTTCTAGTTCATGATGCTTGATATAATCATTTAATTTACTGACACACATGTGGAACTCACAATCTAAATATATGGCAGTGAGCTCACTTCTCAGTCGCGCAGAGTCAAAATGCCTTCCATAAACGTCCATTAGACAACTGTGAAAGTGAAATCGTTTCTGCTGCATAATTGTTTCTATACAATTAGAGACTATACTGAGCATCACAAGAAAAGTAACATTAATTTTAACAATGATACATAATGCATTATTTACCATTTGAACTGTGTAAATGAGTATAAACAACCTGTAACAACTATTGTACTACAGCTTCCGGGTCAATGACCCCCATCTCGATCAGGTTTTTCGTCCAGTTTCCCTGATCCATTGAGCAAATGCTGAGATGGCCCCTTATTTTGCTTCTGGACATAAATGTAACTTCATTTTCTGTGCACGTCTTCTAGAATTCAGTGGGAAATACAATTATTCAAATTATCGTTTCCATGTTGTCGCGGCAGGAAGTAATAAGAGCCAAAATTTATTGCTTATTTATCCTTGAAAATAGATTTTATTACATGGAAGTTTTTTTGTTGTTTTTTCTCCCTTTCAAAATTCAAAATGTATTGCTTATTTATTTTTGAAAATAGATTTTACTACATGGGAGTTCTTGTTTTTTTTCTCCCTTTCAAAATTCAAAATGTATTGCTTATTTATTTTGAAAATAGATTTTACTACATGGGAGTTTTTGTTTTTTTTCTCCCTTTCAAAATTCAAAATTTAAGTAGTATATGACTTGGTGTAGGGATCACAGAATTTTGAAAATGTGCACAATTCACTTTTCCCCATAGGACGTCATACGCAGTTTTTAACTGTTTTTTGACGTAAAATAAATAAATAAATAAACTGAAAGTTTCATTGGGGAATGTCGACTGATAACTTAAATAGCAATCAGGGTTAAGAAGGCTTAGGAATTTCAGTTTCGACGTGTCAGAAAATCTATCGGATACAGGACATATTAAGTTGTCTATAACTTCTAAAAACAATCTCTTGTACACGTCCTTCTCATTTGTATTTTCTACTCTGGCTCGCTTGATGCACTGAAATTCACCCCTTTCTCGGTTGCAACCTTCCCAAAAACAATCAAAAGTGTTTCGAAACAGCTTCAGATATTTCCCAAAATCTTCTATCTTTTTCATGCAATACATGATGTCACTGGTCTTATTTTGTAAAATTTTAAATAAAGAGTCAGAATGAGGAAAATAGATGAAAATAAATTTAGGAAAAAATTGAACTCAAAGTCTTTCAAAAGATTAAAATGGCCACGAGCAGAGCACACAGTTTCAGCGTCCCAGTCACTTGAATTTTCAATAATCGAAGATAATAATTCCTGCAGATCACTGGTATGAGTTTTTACAGTTTGGACAAGTCTGCTGGTGAAACTCCATCGCGTTGGTGCAGCTGATGGCAATCGCCTTTTCACCACAGTGTCCAAAGCTTCAATTCGCCTAGTAGATTTAGAGAACAATGCCCCTAAGCCTGACAAAGAGGCGAAAAATATTCGCACTTCCTTAATACAGCTAGCGGATTGTCCTAAGACTAAATTTAATTTGTGGGCATAACAATGCACAAAGATTGCTTCTTTACAAATTTTCTTTAATTTAGCCTGAAGTCCAGCATGTTCCCCTGCCATAACAGCTGCGCCGTCATATGTTTGCGCTATTACTTTTGTTTCGCACTTGTACGTGCTAATAACGCCTTTTGCATGTTCTAACAAACCAGATGCGGATCTGTCTTTGCTGCAGTCAGTGAAATGCAAGAATCTTTCTTGAACGCCATTATTCGAAACATACCGCAACACGCTTTTGAGTTGCGACTTCATGGTCACATCAGTTGTTTCATCAAATAGTAATGCCACAAATTGAGCATCAGAAATCTCCTTTTCAATTTCTCTGTGCATAACTTCCGCAACTGCCGCGATAACATCATTCTGGACGTCAGGAGATGTTCCACGAAACACGTTGTTGCTTTCGATAAGAGCCAAGAGTTCAGGATTATAATTACCCAAAAATTTAAGAATTTCAATGTAGTTGCCTCGATTATGAGACTCAACAGTTTCATTATGTCCGCGAAACGCCAATCCCAGTTTTCCTAAAAGACAAACCACTCTGATAATATGAGTCAACATTCCTCTGTTCTTTTTAACTTCTTCGTTGTGACGTTGTACAGACAACCGAAACTGCTCACTGAGACTGCATTCAATTCTTTGTTTCCAAACAATTTGAAATTTTTTAGGGATAGGATGTGAGAAACTGAAGTTTCATGGCGAGCTTGTGCTTTGTGAATATTGTGAAGATCATCGAATCCTCCTTGCGTCCATACTGATTTCTCCTTAGAAAACAATAAACATGGCCAACAGAATAATTTATTTGTATTTCTGCACCCACTTATCCACGGAACATTCTCGTATATTTGTGCCCGAAAATGTCGTATGAAATTCTTCTTCCCTTTCGAACGACACTCAATACGAAGTTCTGGTGTAGGTTTTCCAGTCGCAATAATTTTTGATTTTTCCTCAAAAGAAAGGGTTGAAAATGCATTTTGTTTTAAATGTTCAATTGCACATCCACACAACGGAGACGCCGATGCTCCATCACCACCGTTCGAACTCACGGCGCGGGGTGCAGCCGCAGCCCCTTCCATAATGCTCTGGAAGCGCGGCCGCAGCGCGTCCGTCTGCCTACAGTAATCTATGCAAGGAACACGTTCGAACAGCCACGGAGGAATCTCCAAAATTTAAAAAACAAAATGAAGTTGTCTATGAACACTGATACTTACATGTGCCTGGATGCTTGGTTCACGCTTTATTCACAGTTAAGTAGTCGCGTTTCAATCACAGACCTTGACAAGTAAAACACACTTTTTCTTCCGAACGGAGTCTTCTAAAGGCTGCGCGTCTCGTAGCCTCGCACAGGGTACACAAAATTTCATGCGCCGTCCGCCGTATTCGAACTATGAAAGCCTCGATGACAATCCCTCTGGCGAGGAATATACGAAGAAGCGCGGGAAATACAAAAGACCACGTATGACCGGCAAATAGAAACTACAGAAATACCAACATTTCATCGAGTTTGATAAGTGGACTAATGCATTTAAAATATAAAATGTGTAATGGAAATTTGTAAGGGAAGCGCCGCTTCCAGCGCGTTTATGGACGCTACGCCCCTGCGGGCCTCGACCTTCACTTGGAACTGCGTAGCGAAGTCACTTTTCGCGGGAGCCGCGCACATCGTGGCTCGCATAAAATGCTTTGGTAATTATGCATCGGAGAAGCTCAAGGAAGTTTCATGTTCACGCGAGGCTCCGATGGCAGCGCTATGAACAACTGATGAACATTTATAAAATATATCATTTGATCATCAAAATATATCATAAAATCATTTGGTGAGCACAAATTTATGCACGCTTTGCATCATACAACTTTCCCGTCAGTGGCAAAACCTTCATGACTAACTGAAGCAGGCGCGCTGGACTGTGGGAACGTTCGACCGCGTCTTCATGTGGCGTATCTCCTGTACACAGCACGCAGTAGCAGTGTAGGAAAAAGTGCAATTTTTAAAAATACTTCTTTTCACAAACTAGAAGCCACATAATTGAAGAAAATTGATTGAATAAATTTTTTTTGTGAAAATAGCAAAATATGTAAAATAAGTAATTTAGTACGAAATATGTTAAAATATTTTAGAACGGTAAGCAGAAGGACAAAAAAATATGTAATTAGGGGTGGATTTTGATGACCTAAAACGTCGCCAAAAATGATCATTAAAATGCTTTAAAAATGCCCTAAAGTAAAGAAATATGACGTAAAAAAATTATCAAAACAAGTTCGGATGAACAACTCAAACTGTTGGATACGTTACTGATGTAATCGAAGCTTCTTCCATTCGTTCCAGTGAACGCAGTTTGCAAACCTTTGGTTTGGACTGTTTTTTACCAGGAAATCTGTCTAGGTATTCCGAAATCGGCTGAACTGGCAATGGCGTTGATCTACGTCACCAAAATATACGTCATTTACAACAGCTGTCAAAACAATTTCTGAGCGAACAAATTGAATAGGCAACTGAGTAATTCTGTGAAGAACATTTTTTGCATCTCGTTAATATTATTTGAAGCAAGTACCATTAAAATGACATTGAAATCGATTGAATCTGCAAAAAATGCATTAAAAATGATGGAAAATGGTAAAAAAGTGACTTATTAGTCCAAATCGACCAAAAATTCAAAATAATGACATATAAAATGGGTAATTTCTTTCTGTCATAAGATAAAGTTAATTTCTATACTAAACGGCATTGTTCTAAAGTGAAAAGAAAAAAAGATATTTCATTAAAATCCGCCCCGTAGTAATTGCATAAAAATCCCGATCTTTACTGATGAACTAATGAGGCAACGTGACAATCCTACGCGTTGGTTCAGACTAGTTAATTTTGATTTGCTTCCCGCCTGCTCGTCACGTTCGTTTTGTATTCTGATCTTTTTCTCTTCGATCGGGACTCGTCTTTTTGATAATTGACTTATTTTCGCTTCGACCTGGACTCTTCTTCTGGATAATAGATTTATTTTCACTTCAACCTGGACTGCTCTTCTAGAAAATCTGGTAATTAGATGGATCACAGGAATTGTCTTTATTTAAGAAAACAAATTGTATTCAGCACATATGAAATTAAATGTACTAAGTGTGATACGGTATTCTGTGTGAATAAGAACTTACGCAAACATGTTCGAGAGATTCATGGTATATCAAGTTAGGGTTGCCAGATTGGGCAATTTTGTCCACAAAATGGGAATTTTTTCGTTGTGTGGGAAAGAATTGGGAAACACAAATGGACAGGGAAATATTTGGGGATTTTTTGGGGAAATTATTTTCATCCGAAGTCGAGATAGAAATATTATTTTCTTAATTATTATGAATAAAAAAGAAACAGAGTTTATTCTCTCTCATTTTGTGTTAAAAAGGGAGAAATAAATGACAGGGATAGAGAAAAAATCTTTAAAACTAAGACAGTATACGGTTTCGAGCAACTTGGAGAACGATGGTCGGTTTTTTCGAATTATTTGAACTTAAAGGGACGGACAATGGAATCGTCAAGGATGTGCCCTTGATCCATAATTTGGAGAATATTTTTCGTTTTAAATTTTGGGAGTTTTGTTTCATTGGAGACTTTATTGGGGGAAATTCCGTAGTAGCCCTGTGTCAAGTAATTTTCTTGATACATATGTGCCGAAAGTGTCTCAACAAACACTAGATTATGTGTGGTTTGTGGAGAAGTCTGAATAAGAAACTTTTGCGGCCCATTACAGAGCTCATAATATTCAGTTAAGAAAGGTTCACCGAAAGTGTTCCTTGGTGAAAGTTCACCAGTTTGAAAGCGAAATTGCGTTTCAACAGTGGAAACCAACATTGAAAAAGAAACTTGTGCACAGTGGGGAATTTGTTCTTGAAGGTGCAGGAAAGCACAATTACAAATTCAGGGTACAAAGAACCTGTAGATGGAACTTGTCCAGGAACCATGAATGTTAGTATCCTTGAGGATGGATGTGTTAATGTAGAATTTAACTTATGTGAGCCATCCTAAGAAAGATCTCAGACATCTTACCATTTTAAAGGAAGTCCAGAGGTAGAGCAGAAAATCTTTCTAGAAACATTTGTAGGGTGAGGGAGAAATTTGTAGAGTGTCTCTTCTTCTTCTTGCGAGTTGTCTACAGCTCCTGCGGCCGTCTCTCGCATCCCAATCGCCAAGCCTCTCTATCATTCCAATCGTCTTCTTCAAGGCCTCTTTTCTGCATGTCCTTCATAACTTGCTTTTGCCATTCTTCTCTGGGTCTACCTCTTTTTCTTCTGTCTAAGGGGAGCCACTCAGAGATTTTTCTGGGCCATCTCTCATAACCGAGCCTTTTCACGTGACCAAACCATTTTAATCTTCGTGTTTCCATTTCCTCTAAAATCGATTGTGTCTCTTCTTACTAGTCAGAATATTAGAAACATTGAAAGAATCTTCAGTATCAATACTGCCCATATGCAAACAATGCTGCCATATGCTGCCCATATTAAAACATCACTCAAGTGATGTTTGAAGTGTGGATGCATTTGTGGAAAAAGATGGGCAGTCTCCTCAACTGTTATATTATTTATTACAAAGGACTATCAGTGTTTTGTGAGAAGTTTCCTTTTTTGAAGAAGATTTTGTGCTTATAATAATGAATAATTCACAAGATGAAATTTTAAAAATGTATGATCACAATGTTTGCACGGATTCAACTCCAGGAATTAAATATGACTTTTTATTGACAATTTTTATATTTGACGATTTACAACAGAGATTTTCTTGAGCATTTCTTATTTTTAATAGAGTAGATGTCAAGACATTGCAACTATTTGTCCAATGTGTATTCGAAAAAATTGGAAATATCACTCCAAAAGTTTTTATGTTGGATATGGATCCAGCACTTTTCTTAGCATAGTCATATGTAATGGGGCTTGCAGAAAAGCAGCTGTCTGCACATGGCATGTCTTGAAAGCCTGGGAAGCAATTATTCATCATAAAATCCAGGGGAAAAATTTAAAAATCATGTGCCCTACAAGCCCTTGTGCGGTTTTTTGGAGGAGACTAATGAAAGAGCATTTCCTGAAATGTTAATTTTCTTTTGTGGTGTGCGTCAAATTGTAGGGAGTTTCACTCTTATTTCCTTCAAATCTATATGAGGGAAGAAGATAAGTGGGCCACAGAATTCGTTGTGGAGTAAATGCAAATATGTATCTCGACAGGCTCCATCGCACCATTAAGTATTTTTACTTAAAGGGGTTACCCAACCAGAGGCTGGATGAAACTGCTCATCTATTAATTAAATTTGTTTGAGATGGGCTGTATGACAGATCGATTTCAGTCCGCTAAGGCAAGGTGACCAGTATGACGTTGCTGTTATTAGAAAACAACACTGCAGAAAGTCTCGAAATGCCTTGGAAGGAATTGTGCCCTTTGAGAAAGGTTGTAATATATGTTGTTACAGGTTGCATGGCCAGTCTGCCAATGGGCCTGTTATATATGGAGCGGTGGAAATGGATGCCAATTGTACTTGCACAGTAAAATGCACTATTTGCAACATTTGCCATCATAGCTACAGCTGTGGCTGTAGAGATTCTGAAATAGCATGGAATATATCCAAACATATTCATTTATTTTGCCGGTTTGTATACTTCTTATTATTTAAAGTTTATGATTTACTATACAATGTTTAATTGACTCTTTTTTAATTTCATACCTATGCCTGCAGCTATTTATCAGAAACTGGTGGAAAAGAAACAGTAGAAGTCTCTGATGAGCAAATGAAAAGTGAATGAACCTGTGAAAATGGAAAGGAGGTTCTTGGTCAATTACTTGTCAATTCAAGATTAACTTGAAGTATACTGCAGAGAAAAAAATGTTATTTTGAAAATTGCAGACATGGTTATCAATTTAGAAACTGTAGAAGTAGTATCTGAAATAGAGAGATTATTGGCTCCAATTCAGCAATCATTGGCACCTATAAAAACATTAATGTTAGTACTTCTTTCCTTAATTTCCTTTGAACATGAGCATAATTGAATTACTCAATTAAATTTGTACATAATGCTTTCTTTTTTCCCCTCTAATAAAAAGATTGTGCAGTGGAGACCACTTCTGGGAATGGAACTTCTTCTCAGTCTTCTTGGGATAAAAAATTAATGCCTTAGAAGAGATTCTTCACCATTAGAAAACGGAGAAAAAAGGAAGAGAGAAAAACTTCCCAGAACAATGGAAGGTAGTTTCATGAGATATCGTTACAGGATTATTATTTATGAGCATATGGCTGTGAGAATTTTTCTTTGGATGAGGGATTCATGAAAAATAGAGAGACTGTCTTGCTGGTATTTATGATGAGTTTGTTGTCTCGGAACCATTTTACTGGTGCATGGTAGGTTTTGTGAATTTCTTTTTCTAATGATTGTTATGTTTTTGCTGTGAAATGTGAAACCTGAGAGAAGTGCAAGATAGATTTTCTTTAAATTGTGAAACCAGCATAGTTCATTTGATGGGGCAATTAATGAATATATTGGTCTGATGGAAACTGCCATGTATGACCAAGGGTGTATAGAGATGAAAGAAATCAGGATTTTCATCCTGGTGAATACAATCTCATGAAATCTAATTTATCTGATGTAATAAAGAATTAATGTCTCCTTGCAGAACCACGACCTAGTGACTATTAAAAAATTCAATGGGACAATGATTTCAAAAATTGAAAAATTTTTTTGTAAAAAAAATTGTATATAAATAAATGTACAATTATTTAAAGGATTTCTTCTATCCATCAAGATTATGGTTTGAAAACCAGCCGGTTGAAAATCAGCATCAAAAATATACCAACCTCACTGAAGAATCACCAGGATTGAATGGAAAAATTTGAATATGTTAGGTGTATGCTATTGTCATGGACCAATCAATGTATGAATTAGCAGGTGGGTCATTATACAGCTTTATATCTTAGAGGGGACTCTTGGTATAGTATGACGATATGGTAGGACAAGAAGAAGCATATCCATGCATAAAGCCATTCCATCATTAATGACCTTATAACTGTCAATGTGTTCACGACTTCAATTTGACTTCACTCGGTTGGTACACTCAGTATGCTGAGTGAACCAAACTCATACTTAGTGCATCACTACTGAGAATACAGCTGAGGTCATGCAACAGCAATGCTCCAAGAAAAAGGCCACCCACTGTTAAAAATTTTCTTTTCATATTTGGCATTATGCAAAAAATTTGATATTCTAGGTATGTAAACAACTGTTGTACTGTTTATCTGAATACTGCAGATACTACTGATGTTACTGCAATGTTCATTAACTCTTTTTGTAAAATATTCAATAGGAGAGTGTATAATATAATACGTGTTATACAAGAAACCATTTTTTCAGCCCATAGTATTTATTAATATCATTAGAGCAATATATTTTGATTTTGTTTGGTTGAATATGTACTTAATATTGATATTTTTTTGTAGAATTATGATGATCAATAGCATAATAAGGTAGCTAACATTGACACAGAAAAAGGGGTAAAAAATTAAAATAATTTATTGAACTTTGTTTGTGTGCATAATTATTTAAACAGTATATCTCAATTAGTTTTTGTTGTGGCCAAAATAAATTATGTCAAACATACGTATTTAACATTCAATTTAATATTTCACTTTACTGAATTAGATATATTACTTGTTGGTGTGTAGCACAATTTTTTATTCTTCTAGGAATTTGAAATATTTGATTTATTTCTTAAATCCTTATAGCAATACCAACGTTTCCATAATGCCTAATTAACCTTATCAGGGCTCATAAGCAACAGTCATTTTGTGGATTACACAGTCGAATTAGTTAAAACAGCAATATTTACAAAATAAAAAAAAATAAAAAAATAAAAAAATTCATCAACACAAAAATTACATGTATATAAGAAGTGTGGAACTTCTAGAAGACGTTTGGAAAAGGGGATGCCAGATTGTTTTAATTTGAATGTTTTGAAGTAATATACATGAATATAGATATTTGTCAATAATAATAAAATACACATGTGTAATGAGGGTTTTATGAAAATCAGTGAACATTTGAGGACAGTCAAATAGCAATGAAACAAATGTTCAATACAAAATATTTACCTTCTATAATAATTAAATATCTAGACATGTGCAAAAAACATCATCAAACAAAATACTGATTTAAAACTAGCAGATGCTACAAAGAATGTGCAATATCGAAGTAACATAAAATCAAATTAAAAACACAATTTCAACAACATAAACTTGTAACTTGATACCATAGATACACATTACAATAAAATCGTACAGCTTCATCAGGGTTCACCAACATACTGTAGATTAGGATATGCAAATGGTAATTCAGTGATCGTAATTAGTGTATGGAGGACATAACAAAGTATTGGCATAATTTTCATTGGACTATTTTGGTTTGCTAATTGAAGAAAATACAACATTGAAATCAGTTCTCGGCCAGTCCATGTATACCATTGTAATCTGCTACACACAGCCAGCTCCCTCCTTGCCATCTCGGAAGTTGGAACAATAATTAAATGAAGGAAGTTTCAAAAGCAAATCAATTTTGTGTAATTAATTATCAATTAAATCGTTCTACCAGATTAATTATTTGTTATTGTGGTAACCTATAGTAGTAAGTGCAGCATTTTCTTAAGTCTGCTCTCCATTAATTAAATTTTTAATTAATTAGCAATTAAAAAGTTCTAAATGATAGTGTATTTTTTTTTTTGTGGTAACAAATTGTGGTAATAACAGTTTGAGAGAGGTCACAATATGTTGGCCAAAACTTCAGCCACCATGAAGGGGATGTGGCTTGAACCAGATAGCCTAGCTCAGCAATTTCCCACATTTTTCTTGTATCTACCCCTTTTAAAAGAACTGCTTGGTTCGTTTACCCTCAGACATTTTTCTCTACAGCATACAAAATCTTAATACAAGCAATTACTTAATTATAAATTACTTAAAGATAACTATTTCGCAAACCAATATTTTCGTAAATATCTCAATTTTCAATAATCGACAATGCTTGCGCTTCAGAGTTTACTGAGTTTAATTCACTGTAACTTTTCTGCAGTGTGCAGAATACATCTTTCTGGGATTGAGTAATGTGAAAGAATAGTTATAATTTCTTGGGTTTTCTAAGCTTCATTAATGGGGAGACTAGATTCTTGGAAACCCAGTGTAGAAAATCAAAATAAGGCTCCTGTGCCCAAGTACTAAATGTTAAATTTAGTCTTTTTTAGTTAAATTTGGTAAATTTAATTAAATTTTAAGTCTAATTGTCTTAAGAATGGATGTGCAATGGAGAAAATAAGCATGGAAATTTGGTTAATTATTTGCCAAACATTGTCTTTAGAGATCCTTATTAGTCTCCTGATATTGAGGGCCTGATGAGGTTCATCAGTTTCAGAAGTCTAGGTAATGCAATCTAGTTACAAAAGAAAACAAGTGAATTGATAATTTATTATTGTACACATTGTTGCTTTATACCAGAAAATAATTATTTATCAAGTTCATTAATCCTGTTTTGTAATCAATGGGATCTTGATTATAAGAATCGGTTCTTTTTCGACTATTGACCCCCAGTCGACCCATGATCATCATTGACCTATTTCAAAATTTCATCGGCCCCTGGACCAACCCTGTTGGGAAACCCTAGATAATATTTACAATTTCGAATAATGAGAATAACTGTTTGAGATACATAACATTTCCTTGCTAGTAAATTATATAAATTTTATTTAGTTAAATTTCAAAATTGACTGTATTTTAATATTCAGAAGTAGTTTTACTTTCTCTCCCTAACTTCTTAAGAAGAATGTAAAAGATAGATACATCTTGTTCCTATGTATGGTAAATTTCTTCCTCTTAAGACATGCACTCAGATTCCATGTTTTGTGGTGTATTTATACTGGAAAATTGATAGATGGCAAAATGTCTGTCTCTCCGTCTCTGGTCAGCGCTAGTGTCTAAACTGTTCAACCAATTTTCTTTAAAATGAATATTCCCCAATCAATCTAATGAATTCATCAGAATGAACTCATCAGAAAATGATTTGATTCAACAGCTCTCCAGGGATAAAGCTGTTCCGAAACTTGGGGGATTTGGCGCCATTGTTTGTCGCTTATTTTGTAAAATTTATTTTTGTGACTTTTGTGCTCTCTGTCAGTGCCTCCATTCTTGATGCCTGTGAAAATCCTGAAGATCATTTGCATTGATGCCACTTAAAATTCTATAATGAATCTATCAGTTGACAAAGTCGTTTCAGTTTTTTGGTAGGCAAAATCCAGCCCTCTCTGACCCTGTCTTAGGATGTTGTGTTTTTAGGTATAAACTTGTATTTAATTCACCCTCCGCCAATTGGCATAACAAAAAGAACAAAGGATGAGGGAAAAACATTGCTCCAGAGCACATTCTTCAGTTCAAACAATTACAGTATTAAGAAATGAAATGGATCCAAGAGAAAATTACTGTGACAACTGTCAACTAGATGCAATTGCTTTGCATTTTGTAACTGAGGTACTGACAAATTGAAGTGATTCATATGAGAATAATAATTGGAAGCATTTAAACTTAAAATACTATGTAAGCAAATGAAAATATTGGCCTATATAATTCATGAATGAAAGGAAAAAAAGAAAATCTCACCTCATTTCAAACTCTTGAAATTTCAAGCTTCAATTCTTACTGTCCCCAGTGCTGGGTTATAGCTACTATTATTGTATCACCATTTGTGAACATAACATTTTAAACTATTTTACTGTAACATGGTAGACAAAAGCCTGTATTGTCTAATTTAATTTTGTTTCTTTTCCAGATGTAAGACAAGATCTTCTGCAACGTGATTTTTTCAATTCACACATTTTTGAGAGAAAGACTGATGTCAGCGATGCTGTCACACGGTAGGAGAAGATTATTTTGTGAGCAATTACAAGTCATGGCTGCGATGAAAATTATTCTAATCTTTTTTGTTAGGAACTCATACAGACATGTATATGACAAATTACTTTAAATTTATGTTTTTCAGAAAATTGTATTATTAGTGGAGACCCTGTGTTTTAATGTTTTCTTAGTGTTGTGTTCTCAAGCCATCAAAAATTTACAGCCCTGAAAAGTAGTCCAATATATTGGAAAACTATAGTTTTCAAACGTAGTTTGTATTGTATTTTACAATAACTAGGATGCTTTTGTAGTGTATTCTTACTTCATCATTGAATCATTGTAGTGTCATATTAATTCAAATTTCATCAACATTTGTTAAGCAGCAATTGATGGTGTAATTTCATGTTGGACATCTATTCCCACATGATAACTTTGAAATGAGGTATTAGGCAGCAAGCAGTTATTTAATTTATTGACGATAAGGAAAAACTAACTTCGCTATATGATATCTGGACATCATGTCTGCAGTTTGGCTACACATTAACTCTGGGAGCCAGTGAAACTTTAAAGTATTATGATGTCTTATGATAATTTTGTATGACATGAAGCTTAGTGTGCAGTTTTGAGTATTAGAATCTCTGTATGGTTCTGATAATTTTAAGCTAGTATTTTGTTGACTTGAAAAAGATTTAAATCAGAACTCTGTTTGGAGTAAGAAGTTTTAATGTTATTTCTTCCTCTTGA
The DNA here is from genome assembly GCA_964035755.1 of Teleogryllus oceanicus. NCBI lineage: Eukaryota > Metazoa > Arthropoda > Insecta > Orthoptera > Gryllidae > Teleogryllus > Teleogryllus oceanicus. Next base: position 323,223,289 of record CAXIVR010000001.1, on the reverse strand, counting down.
GAATATTAACTTATTTTGAGTATAGTTTTCTGCAACATTGCAGAAATTTTAATGGATACTTTCCAAAACCTCACCATGAATTGCAATGCATTCTTAGAAAATAAGTTAGTATTTCCTTCATTAGCACTAGTATTTTTTAGATACCGTAGACCATGAAATTAAAATATAATGGAAAATGTTCGTCCAAAATATTCAACAGAATAATTTTCAAATATTGTATAATTTTATTCTTATGTGAATGCAGAAGCGTTTCTGGCACAGATAATAAGTACAGATCTAAGCAGCACATTTTTTAGCAGGAAATAGTAATGATCTTATCATTTAAAGTTTAAGGCATGGTATACATTTGATTGATTGATTTATTTTAAGAGGATATACAGTCCTTAAGTATAAAATACCCTAGTATTGACATGTAAATTGAATATTAAAGGTGACACATATACTTCACAAAGAACATTCGAAACGTTCTCAAGATTTTATTTATCGAGTAACTCAATAACATTCTAATTTCAGAACCTGTTTTTGTGTAAGAAACAATTTTAGAATAAAATTTAAGAAACAAATCTTTCGTCAACTGATTGCATACATTTTACATTATTGAAGAATTATTTGCCAAATATGCCAAATTGTAATTCTTGCGTTAGTGAGGTAGCAATTAGAAATTATGAGTTGAACACAACCCACACAACTCAAGGATAATGATATATGTGAGATTAACATTATACACGACCGTAGTGTAGCTAGATGAAAAAAAGAAGTAAGTGAACAGACAAAGCCGCCACTTCAGGCACAACACTAACAACATATGAAATATCACAACCGTTACGCACACACGGAACTACTATGGGGTTTTTAGCACTTCCCCTCGAGTCGGTTGTCCCAAAAATATCCCCCAAAAAATACACTCCGGCCAGTTCAATGCAGCGTTGTTGTTAACAACGTGTCAAGCCCTTGGTTAAAAGTCTGCGAACATGTGAGATCTTAAACTCGTCTTTAGTACATCTCGCACGAAATGGCGTACTGTGGAATGCTGCTAAACGTGCTTGCTTCTGGCGTAGTAGGTCGCGTTTTCAGCCAACGTCAGTGAAGCACGGTTGTCACAGAAACTGTCAAGCCACTGTCAAGTTCAAGAAGCGCAATTCTCGAAGAAACTCTCCGAGGAAAATGGCCTCTAATAACCTCTCTTAACGCCATGTATTTGAACTTCGGAACAGGCAAAGAAACGGTCCGCTGCAATCGTGAATTCCATGAAATCTGTCTACCATTTAGCATGAAAGGATACCAAAGTGTGACCTATTTTCGACACAGTTGCTTAAGTCGGCATCGATGTAATTCTAAAAGATCCTGGGTCTGAACTGTACCTCAGTCCGACCTTGATCGAGCCCTTCAGGTAATGTAGAACAGGTTTGGCGGTCTTTCAGTGATCGGAACCAAAACAATTATTAAATTGTCTTAAATAACTTGCCGCAAACGCTATGGGTCATGTAATAGAGGTCGCAAATGCAATGTCGGGTCGTGTAATAATGTCGCAAACGCAATGTCGGGTTGTGTAAGCGAGAGCTCCAACAAGCTCACAGTATGGGAGCTTCAAGTCCGGGGATTACGATGAGTTCAACAACTTGACGCGTGGATCGACAGGGGTAGATACCGCGTTACAGCTTGTCATAACGAATCGCAACAGTAGATTCGGGATGTAGCCTCGCTGATGCAATGTCATTTCCCATCCGAATGCTCGAATTCTATCTCCAGGCAGTGCTTGTGCCCATGCCAGCCCAAATCCTTGACAATGAAATGGTTAGATGCTCCCTTCGTCAGCTTGGTGATCTCGTTGTGTAAAGTTATCAAAATATGAACGTAAGTTGCGATGTAAGATTATGTCTTCCCTTGATACGATGTAGAATAAGCAAGATTCATACTTCGAAGTTGCCGTAGCCCATACAAGGATTTCATTAATCGGCATACTTTGTCATCGTTGCAAAGACTATTGATCATCTTCGCCCTCGCTCCAAGTCGATTTCAGCCTTCAGAATTCACGATATCTTGTAGAATTTCGTGAAGATTTCCTAGAAAAGATCCCATTGCTTGTAGATTTCCTCTTGAACTCCGTTGAGATTAGCGGTTTCGACGTCTAATTGACGTATCGTCATTCTGTGGCTCGCTGCGAGATCAGAAACTAGTGGAATAGTACTTTTTCGAGCCACAGGTCCGAAAGTCTCCGAGAAATTAACTCCTGGCTGAAATGAACTCCTAAAACTTCGGTAAATCAGTCGCGCTGCTCTTTTTTCTCACTTTCCATCGGGACTACATTTCTTTCTGAGAACGATACGACTTCTCACAATTTCCTGATCTGGTGGACTATCGACGATTCCCCAAGTATAATTTTTTTGATGAACTCGTGATGACTCGAACGTGATTTTTTTGAAAAATTACGACGTCATTTGAATCTTCGACCTCGCCCAAAACGGTGTGGTACAGTCGACTCCGGTTATAGTAAATTATGATATAGTGAACCATCGGTTATAGTGAACTTAAGTCCCTGGTTCCGTTTCACTTACATTGCAAATAAGCATAAAACGATTCGCCCTGAACGTAGGAAATAAGTTATGGAAATTAATTCCCACCTGGAAAAGAATATATCGCCTCAGTGCCACAAATTCCAATACTAGGCAGCTTGAAAAAATGTCGGCCAAAGTCCTAATCGGAGAAGTCTCCCCTGAGGTGAAGGTAGCGGACTCGGAATGGGGACATTGGTGAAGGTAGCGGACTCGGAATGAATAACCATGTAACAGTTTCACTGAGGGAACAAAGGCCATGTCCTGCGTGGGCTACAACTGGCGGTGGCACAACGCGATTGCTTGCTTCAGTTTCAATCTTAGTGTTACTTGATATTCCGCGGGACAAAGCGCATTGAGTTCTACGTAGGCGGCAGTAAGTTCGCGCCTGCCACAGCCTGGCATATCCGCTGCGCCGCACGGAAAAGCAGTTTGCTTAGTCGCTTGCGCCATCCCGTTACCGAAAGCATCTCGTATGTTACAAGGCGAGTAAATGGACCTTCGGAGACTTGGACGGTGTTCACACAGTGCAAGAGGCATTGAAGGGTGTGAAGACTACATTGCAATACGTAGACACAAAGGACAATGCAGAATCAAGTACGGAGATAGCACGATCTCTGGAGAAGGATCTAGAGAAATTAGTAACGAAAAATTTCGAAGCAAATAATTGGAAATAATTGAATTTTTAAAGGATAAATAGTAATATTGAAATTTTCAGTTCGTGCTGTTAATGTATTTTGCTGTATCTCTATATTAATAAAATCAATCGTTATAGAGAAATTTTATTTAATTTTGACATCATCGGATGTTGTGAACCTCGGATATAGTGAACCAAAAATGTTAGTCCCCAGTTCACTATAATCGACTGTATTGTTTTTTCGGCATTCCCTTCGAACCAGACCTGATGGCTCTTGGTCTACTCCGTCCCCTAGGTTCGATTTCGCTAGTCGGATGCTCTCCGGGACCATTGCTTTCAGCGCTGTAAAAATTGTCTGATTCTGGCAAGGATGCTTCTGTCCGGTTGGAAATATCAAAACCAAGAAAATCATCAGAAGTAGTGGACACTTGATCAGGCTCCACGACAGTTTTGCAGGCTCCGATGAAAATTCGAACTCGGTGAACTGTCAAAACTACTTCCGATCTTGGCTTCTGTCGATCCTCACGTGATCCACATGAATGGCATTTCCTTCGTTCGATCTGACTTCTTCTGAAAATTTTTACGTCGCGAGTTATTAGCACTTGCCGCCTCTCCGAAGACCAAACGCGATACACTTTGGATTCCTCAGCATATACCAGAAATTTTATTTCTTGTCCACGACAGTTGAGTTTTCCCTCCCCAGGGCTTCTAAATAATAGGTCTTGCTGCGGAGTACTCTGATGTTGGAGACATGTGGTGCTTCGCCGGTCCACGCCTCGAACGGTGTCTTGCCATTTAAACTCGTCGGTAGACGATTACGAAGGTAGTTAATTGCCTCTGCCAAAAAATGATCAGGTAGATTTGCGTCCTTCATTAGGCATCTGGAGACGTCCAAAAGTGCTCGATTTTTCCGTTGTGTGTCTCCCATTTTGCTCAGGATTTTAGGGGACGGTGAGTCTTCTCGAAATACCATCATAGTTCCAAAAATAATTCTTCTGGTTTTGGAATCGGATCAGTATCTCTACTCTCTTAACTTGTGCGAGTGAAATTCAACTCTATTAGAAAGAATTTTCACTTAGGTTTGGAGCCAGAATTGAACCTCGCCGGACGAGTGGATTTCACTTCTGTCTTCGAGCGAAATGATTCACTCGACAATAGACGACGCGATCCCTCGATTAGAGTTAATAGCGGCCACTCTCCAGGGACAGAATTTTGACTCCAAATCGAGTATATCCGGCATCCATATAGAGTGGCATTGTATCTAACCCCATATTTAGATTTGTCAAAATGACAAATTTTGGAGTATGGAAATATACATTAATTTTATAATAAAGAAAGAAGGTTCGCCCGAGTGGGCATTGAATGTTCATTTCTCTTTGCCATAATGACTCAGAGATTTGCTGTTCTTTGTACAGATTTCTAAGTGGTATCGTTCACATTTTTTGTCACATAGTTCACAGACACAATTTTCTCCAGGGCTGTGGAAATTCTTTGTCTTGCACACTTTATGGTGGAAACCATGTATCGCAAAACGAGTTACTAAATGTCTTTGTTCCTGATTTGTGTTTTCCCAGTTCCTGTTCATCATTGCACCCGTAGAGTAGAAGTCGTCATGTATTTGATATTGTTTCTCTCTTCTGTCTTTGAGCAGCTTGTTGACCGCATCCGTATGTGGTAACAGGAATTGTAGCCTAAGGTCTTCAATGAAGAAAGTCTCCTTTGCCAGCACGTATGCTAGTCTGAGGGTGCTGTTTTTCCAATGCCTAGTACAGCTTTTAGGAATCGAGCTTTTACTGTTTCAATTCTTTTCAGGTCACTGACTTGTAGGTTGTCCCAGATCATACATATTCCATACGTGACAATAGGTGAAATTGTTGTTTCAAATATGGTTTTGCTGTAGTTAGAGACAATTTCGTGATATTTTTAAGCTAAGTATCGCTTTGTAGCGGCTGCTGTTTTATCTTGAATGTGCTCGCTGAAGGATTTTGCCGTCGTTTGTAGTGTCATGCCAAGGTATTTAAATTTAGGTACTACCTGAAGGGCTTCATTTTTCAGGGTTAGTGTATCGTCTGAAGCGAGTCTTCCTCCTTTTCTAAAAATCATTTGTACTGTTTTTCCCTTGTTAATGTCAAGGTGATTTTCATCGGCCCATTTCTCTAATTTCATCAGGGTATTTTGCAGATCTGCTTTGTTCCTGCTTCCGAGAACCATGTCATCTGCATACATGATAAGTACTGTCTCCAGCGACTGCTTTAAGATGTTTGTGATGTCTGAGGTCATGATATTGAAGAGCATAGGGCTAATGGGATCGCCCTGGAGTACCCCATTTATCTGCTTGATGGGACTTGATTTGGTGATTCCGTCTTCGATTTCAATCATGTTGAAACTCAATATGTTTCTTATTACTACGACCAGTTGGTGTGTATCTCCCAGTAAGTCTTCCAATTTTCTAATGAGTATCGCTCTATTTATCCTGTCGAAAGCTTTCTTGTAGTCTACAAAGACTGCGTAATATTTTCCCTTCGGTTTGGTTAGTGCTGTCTCTATTTCATTCATCAGGCATTGAACTGCCTGTTGTGTGCTTCTCCCTCTCCGAAAACCGAATTGGCAGTCAGGTATGTGGGTTTCTATTTCCTTTTCTAGCCTTAGTGTTATAATTCTGCTGAAAACTTTAAATATGTTGTTTTCTAGAGCAATTCCTCTGTATGAGTCGGATTGTTTGTGTCTCCTTTACCTTTATACAAAATTTTTATTTTCGCATTTCTCCATCCGTCAGGTATTTCTCTTGTGGTTAGAACTTTGTTGAAGAGCTCTTTCCAAATCGGTTTTAGAGACTCTAGCGTAGTCTTAATGTGCTCATTATAGATATTGTCAGGGCCTGCCGCTTTCCCGTTTTTTGTCATTTTGACGACTTTTTGTATTTCTTCCCCAGTTATTGGTGATGCGTCTTTGCAACTTGTCATAGAATTTTTGAGATCATAAGCTAAAAATTTATTATCTCTGTTTAAGGTTTCTTTGAAATGTTTTTCCCATACAGTCATAGGTATCTCTTGTGCTTGTATTTTGTGCTTCCTGCCTCTTAAGGCCACAAATGGGTCTGATTTTGCTTCTTCCGCTAGTTTCTTACTTTCCAATTCTATGAAATCTGTTTTCCGTTGTTTGATGAATGTTTTATATTCTTTCCTCTTTTTTGCGTACTCCTTCAGATCATCTTCGTTTCCTTGTGTCCTGACTTTGTGTAACACTTGTAGCGTTCCTTCCTAAGTTTGTAGCATTCATTGTTGAACCACGGCTGCGATTTTCTTGGTTTTGTCTGGATAGTGGCATTTCTAATTTCGTTCTCTATCATGACCATTGCTTCATTCACTTGACCTTCTGATATTCTCTTCTTCGCCTCATTTATCACATTTACCTTAATGACATTTGGGTCGATTTTTCTGGATATATTGCACTTTCCAAACAATACCTCGAAAGACGATCGACTACAGCCAACTATATACATTAATACCAATATACATTAATTTTAAGGCAACATTTAAAGATATGTAATATTTGGGAATTTGTAAATGATACATAACACGAAAAACTGTTAAATCTTCATATGTGATTACAAGAAACAGCAAAGGATAAATACTTTATAATATGCAAGAAACTCACAAAGTAACAAAAATAATTATTCGTAAAATCGTATCTAACGTCGCATTTAAATTGGTGTCAAAACTATATCTAAGTATAGGAAACTACATTCATTTAAAAACAGGTACAACAGGCTGGTGAACATCCACATAATCATAAGGAATATGATATGACATGACTTTACAAAGAATCAGCAAGAGGATAGGTATTCATTTGTTAAAAACACACATGGTAAGAAGTGAAAACTTTATTTGTGATATCTTGGTAACATTGTGAATATTTAAATTCACATTTTTGACTAAAAAACTTTTAGAATTACATATATGCAATGCATATAACTAACGTTGCAATATATAATAATTTTTTAGACTAATAATAATAAATTTTTTTCTAATAATTACACGACTAATTTAACAATTCGCCCGTTGTGAGAATTTTGATGTGGTGTTGTTGACATTCTTATGAGAAGAAATAAAAGAGGTCATCTTAGTCAACATATTATTTTTATTAAGATAGCCAGCTTTAGAAGCTCAAACTAGGCGAAATCAGCCAGTTTTTCAAACAATTGGACATGGCCATTTTTGAAGAGGGGTTTTTTAAACACTTTGTTTAAAGCAAAAATCGCTATATCTAATTTTATAGTTTTCAAATGTTCACTTCCTGGCATTTTCGAAGGAAGAAGACAAACGAATAGTCGAAATTGCAACCAGCAATATATATTTTATCGTCATATTTTGTCGTAGTTTTACATATGAGTTGAAAATTTAAAGAAAAAATTGGAGTGGTTTAAAAAGAGCGTCCATATCGCGCAATATTACACTGCAACTACTCACATTTTCGAAAAATTATCCATAAACTGATTTTAACTCGTAACTGGTGAGGTCATTGTTTTGTCACGTAACTTGTGATGTGGGTACTGCACCTACCTCAAGACATTTTATGCATTGTCATGAGAAATAATACAAAAATAATTAAATACGAAGTTACGTATACAATTAAAATGTATTTTAATGTCCACGCGAATCATACAATAAGCACTCCAACTATATTTAGTATCTACAGGCAGACTAATTGTAAAATTATTTTGGTAACCAGAATCTATGGGAGGAAGACTTAATCACATCCTATGACTAATACAACACAAACTTAATTTTAAGTCACTTTCCACAGTCGCTCATTCACTGCAATTTCCGCACATATGAACTGTTCATTGCGGCGGCCAGAGCCACGACATTGCCGGAGCAACCGTGGCTCCATATGGCAACCATATGGAGAAATCCGGCGCCGACCTACCGTCGGCTAGTGGGGTTTCCCTCTAACCAGGACTCTCCCACCAGCGGGGCACCGCCCCATCCGGGACAAGCTCTAACCTCCCGACCGGTATCTTGGCATGTGAGATAGTGGAGTGCATGTTAGTGTAAGTGTATGTGTAAGGGGAGAGGATAGGACAAGGAAGAGGAAGGAAAGATCGCGCGTGGTCCGTGGCCGTTTGGTAGGGTACTGCTCCGGCTTTCACCTGGTGTTGAACGGAGCAACCGTGGCTCCATATGGCAACCATATGGCTCGCTCTGGAACACAGGAAGTAGGGAAGGAGACCAGCCCGCTGCCCCCTCACTCGCATCCACAGGTGCCGCCGGGGGAAGGGACGGGCCAGGCACATCGTGGTCCTCTGCGCGCCCCCTCGCCTCAGATCGCCCCATCCGGTCGTTCTGGGCCTCGCTTGGCGTTGCTTGCTGCGAGCGGAGGCGCGCGTGGATGTGGGAGCCGCCCTCGCCACGCAGCAGCTCTCGCTCCTCCTCCGCCCAGCGCGCCCTGGCGGTGCGAGCGGGGCGGCATGTTGCGCTCGACCTTGGTCGGCCGCGAGGTGCACGTAAGGCCCTTGTTAAACTGCCCACTTGCGCTCTCTTCGCCTAGAACATATTGTGCATCATACTTATTCATCTACATCATTTTGCCGTCAAGAGAAAGGTACAGGTTCTTTCAAGATTCGGGATGCGGCCAGCCGCAGCTCGCGGGGCTTGTGGTCATTCTTCTGACTGGTGCGTAATGCTGGCTCTCGCAGTTCTGTCTGATCCCACGCTTCCCTCTCTTCACCACTGAATTGGTTTTTTTCCCTTTCTACTTTGACTTTGACCCATTTCTCAAGTCCTGGGTTATCTCCCCTAATAATACCTTTCGTAGCATCCATAGTTTTGTAAAATATTTAAGGAAAAGTAAAATAAGTTTCTGCACACCCGCAACATTGTGACCACCGCCGGGTTCGCAGAATAACTGAGATTTTGAGAGGTACCTAGAAGTACAGGCTCTTTTTCGCATCCGCTTCGTCCAGGTTCGTTAGCTTTCAGAGGCTGGAGTGCTAACAGCCACCACATCATCAGTTACGGGTTAAAGATCGTCTTCAAGGAAAAAATACTAAGGAAAAAATCTTTTATAGTTGTAAGAAGACACCCCAAAAAATTGCGCTAATTTAATTTTCAAAAAATGTGATTTCAACGAAAATTACACGACCACCATTTTCTTACGCGTTCTTTACGCTATCCGAAGACGATGTTTAATCCAGTTTTGTCGTTTTTGAGAAAATTTAAAGAAGTTTTAGAAGCTTCCTGTGAAGTACCCTTAAAAATTAAAAGGTTTGAAACTCCCAAAGCCACGAGTTCATTCAGAATAATTGGAGAAGACAAAACTTGAACAAAATAGGGTGAACGGTTTAGGCGGTAGAGTTGACGACGAACGGACGTTTTGCCGTCAATCGATTTTTCGGTATCAAGAACCAACAAAGCATGGATTCTAGCTGCACCACGTATTCGAGGATTTGTTGCCAAATTAGGAACACGATTTATCAACTATATTGTTTCCAGAGCCCGGATATAAGATTTTCTGGCGAAAATTTGCTGTTTCCCGGCGCCCGACTACAAAACTGCCTCGTAAGACGGGAAAGTAAAAATTAAAACTTCGATACCAAAAATGTTAGGAATAATTATAAACTTAATTTATTAATTACTAATCTAATCTACGTACATGGACGGAATACAATTTTAATTCTTTAAACAATCTCGTATATTACACCAAAATTTCGATTAACAATTGCCTTAATGCATATTAAATGTCAATTCATTTTAGTGCACACGTTACATGATGAAAAAAAACTTTACATCGCCTTAATATTCGCAGCACGTATCTTGAGTAATCGAAGTAGTCATATGTTCCTTGGTATTTTTTCTTTTAGTATTAAATTCACTCAAATATATTCATTAATTACATAGGTCTACAACCAAAAATTTGATTTTTTAATTTTGGCTAATCTTTATGCTTTTTGGCATGCTGAAAACTGAAAGTCCGTTCTTTTCCACGTACAGAATTTTTCAAATCCAGAAAAGACAATTCCTTTTTTGCAGCTTATGCACTGATTCAAATTTGTAACCAGTAGTTTTTTTAACGATTTCTAACATTCTAAACACCGTCAAATAAGGCTTCCTTAGTAGGTGGTTCGTGACCGTTTGGCAGGGTACTGCTCCGGCTTTCACCTGGTGTTGAACGGAGAAACCACGGAAAACTACCGATCAGAGCAGCCGGCCGCTAGAATTCTCCTCCAGACAGCGACTGAATTCGACCTAGCTAAAAAGCTAGTGTCGAAAATCCTGCCGCCGTCAGGACTCGAATCCAGAACCTCCCGGTCAGAGGCGCTGCGGTGACATCAGTTGATGCACTGAGTACCCGCTCAGGTTTGAGTGGGAAACAGATAGGGAACTTGTATGGTGGAAAATTATGGAACTAGAAGTTCAAGCTAGACAGTACAGAGAACAAATCTTGAGGAGCTTTTTTCTTAACAGGAGTTGAATGACTTAGTAAGAGATCTTGGACTTTCGAAAGATGCTGCTCAGTTACCTGGCTCCCGGCTTAAAATCAAAATTATTACAACCAGACACTTTTTTGATGATCTTTAGATCGCGAAGCAGTTTCTGTTCCTTACTTTCACAAATGAGATTCTCGTTTATTGTAAAGACATTCGTTGACTGATGTGTCAATTTGGTGCACAATATGACCCAAATCATTGGCATCTATTGACAGAAACATCGATACGAAGTATAAAAGTTTTGTTACTTAACGGTAATTCTTGTGCTTCAGTTCCAGTTGACCGTTCGATACATTTAACGGAAACTTACAATTTCGAATCAGTTCTCGAACGAATTACTTATAACTGTAAGTGTTTGATTTGTGGAGACTTGAAAGTCCTCATCATGCTCTTAGGTCAGCAATCAAGGTGCACGATTTTTATTCATTTTATGCTTATGGGAGAGTTGTGACAAAATTCCCACTGGAACAAAAGACTGACCATCCCGATAAGCTCTGTTGCCAGATGAAAGACTATAATTAGGAATAGTTTTGTTCCTTCTCAGAAAATCCTTCTACCTCCTCTATACATAAAGATAAGGGTCGATACAACAATTCGTTAACTTTCTCAATCAAGAAGGTGAATGTTTCAAGATCTTCTACTCCGTTTCCTAGTTCAAGTGACGCTAAGAAAAAAAAAGGAATTATTGTATGCCCAGGCATCAGAATACTTTTCTCAGTTCCACATTTTGCTCCCATCATGGGTGAGATACAAAGAGTGGCAAAAAAATCATACAACTAGAGGTGCTAGAGAATGACACAGACTTTCTCATAGTAAAGTATTCTCGTTTCTTTGGTGTGGACTGGTACTGTAGTCTTGCTAGCTGCCATCTATCGCCGTCCACATTACATGTTTTGGAAATTTTCTCAACTTTTCGGTTTCCAAATATAACCGAAATATTACTTCAAGAATATTAAAGGAGAGTAAAACCTTGTCCTAAATAGCAATTTTCATTGAAAAATTTGTAGCCGTCTTTAAGAAAACGTGAACGAGAAGAAGAAATTTGAACCTCTTTTTCACAGGAATCTCTGGAAGTTTTCGAAAACCTTCATTTGGAGTCACATATTAAACAAATACATTGAAATGTGCTTATTAACGGCGTGAGAGAGAAAAAAATGTGTAATTTAAAAAACAAAAGAATTCCCCAAAATAAACTTTACATCATGTTAAATATTGCCATTACCACTATCCATTGTAAAAGTATGAAGAAATTTGGGCCCATTTTTGGGAAAATGGCGTTGTAAGGTTTTTGAAAATACTGAATTTTGAGATAATTTTCACAGAAAACTGTTTTCGAGAAACTTTGACACTTAAAGCACATGTACTCATAAATACACCAACGTGAATAAAATCGCCTCCGACGTGAGAGGCAAGTCAGCAAAATTATTTTTGTACATTTTGAAAAAAAAACAAAAGAATAGATTAATATGGCGTTTGCCATCTTATATTGTGCATTTAGCACAATCTATACCAAAAATTGAAAGAAATTTCGAGCAGTTTTTGAGAAAATCTTGTTTTGTAATTTAAAAATTTCAAGTACGCTGAATTGTGCGAAAAGTAGTGCAAATTCAAAAACAAATCTACATGACCTTGTTAAAAGAACTGATGAGCAACAACTTTCATTTGAAGCAAAAATCTCTTATTTTTAGTTTTGTAGTTTTAGGAAGACGCCGAAAAAATCCGTACCTTTGCATTTTTTTAAAATTGAGAGTTAACGTCGAAAATTTGGTCTATGCCACCTTTATAAGTGTATTTTACTCTATTCTTACAAGAAATTGAAAGAAAAAATTTGCAGCCGTTTTGGAGAATTTCGAAAATTTCCGGGGTCTTCAGGTAAAGTACCCCCAAATTTCAATGTTTTTCAAAACTTCAAAGATTCAACTAGAGCCAGATGGACAGGGGTTTCTTCAGTTTCAGTCAGATCGTACACACCGTTTAGGCGCTAAGTGGGTTCGTAGGCGGACGTTTTGATAAAAGCCATTTTTTGCGATATCAGGCATCCCTGAAACGTGTATTACCGTTTATATCACGAAATCGATTTTCCGAACCCTTACTTTTTTTCCGAACTCTCTACTTCGTATATTACTCACGTATATACGTATGTATGCGAGAAAGCAAAAATGAATATCTATACTAATACATGGTTCTGAAGTGAAAAACTATTGATGCGACAGAATGACGCAGACTTCCTCAAAGTACTTTTTTAAATTTCTTTCGTGTGGACTGACTTTACGGTTGCCCCTATCCGCTTTCCAGCTGCCACCTATCTCCGCTCGAAGTACTTTTTAAAAATTTTGTTTCCTAATAGTGGAACCGAAAATATTCGGTTCTTTAAGAATATTACCGAATTATAAAACCTCGGTCTAAATAAAATTGTTCATTGAGAAACATAGAGCCGTTTTTCAGAAAACGGCGCCTAATTGTTACTGTAAATGCGAAATTAACCCTTTTTTCACTGACATGTATTGAGTTTTCGAAAACATCATTTAAAGCTTCAAGCACTTCCACTTGCAAATGCAATAAAGTATACAATTCGATGGAAATGTGCATATTAACAGCGTGAAAAATGAACTTCACGTCATTTCAAAGAATGCAATTCGCACTATTCGTTGGAAAAGTTCCAAAAAAAAATTCGGAGCCATTTTTGAGAATATGGCATTTGAGCCTTTTTGAAAAGCTGGAATATATGCTCATTTTCACGAAATGATAGTTTTCGAGAAATTTTATTTGACATTTTAGAAATATCCAGACATATAATGTGAACAAATTGCTGCTAATGTAAAAGTGTGCGACCTGAGAGACAAAGCAAAAAAAAAATTGTACATTTTGAAGAAAACAAAAACAAGGTAATAGAGCAACATGGCGTTTGTCATTTTACAAAGTGAATTTATCACTATTTTTTTACCGAATGTGAAAACAAATTGGAGCCGCTTTTGAGAATATTTTGTATCTTTTTAAAATGGCAAATATTGCACTCCATACTGCGAGGAAACTATTGAAATTTTCAAAACAATGTACAGGATGTTAATGAAAGAAGTAATTATGGACAACAAATTTCATTTGAAGGGAAAATCTCTATCTTCAATTTCGTAGTTGTAAGAAGAAATCAACCTTTTGCGATTTTAAAAAATTCAGAGACAACCGTGAAAATAGTACCTATGTCACCTTTACAAGTGTAATTTGTTTTGTTCTTTCAATAAATTAAAAGAAAAAAAATTGGATCAAAATTTTTGAGAATTTTGAAAATGGTCGGGGGGCTTGCTGCAAAGTACCCCAAATTTTAAAGAAGGTGTTTGGAAATATCAAAACTTCAACTCGAGGTAGATGGACAGGTGTTTCTTCAATTTGGAAAAATATCCTACTGACGGTTTAAGCGCTAGTAGTATTCAGACGGACAGACGTTTTGCTTTCAATTGGTTTTTCGGCGTCAAGGACCCACAATACAGGGATTACCCTGTATTATTTTTACACCACATATTAAAGGATTTTGTCTCTTAATTTAGCAACTAGATATACTTTGTCGTTATCACGGCCCGGTAGTGAATTTTTCTGCCGAAAATCCGCAGTTTTTTTTCGCGCAGCATTACAGAACGTTCTCTACACTACGTATATTACTACGTTTATACAAGAAAGTAAAAATATTTCATTAAAATCCGTCCCCCTATTTATAATATATACTCGTAGAACTGTGTTCAACACACTTTTAATACTTCACTTCACCAAAGTACGTGCCTCAGTTAACCCCGTACTGCAATTAAGTGAATAATTTTTTTATCATTAAACTACTTTTGTGTATAACACGAAATTTGCTAAAACTTAGAAAAACTGGTATTACTGTGTCTTACGTTAACTTCTTTAATGTAATAAAAGTTTGGCTAACCTTAGATAAACAAATGCAAAAAAATGAAAAGCATATCGTGACCCAGTTAACCAAACTGTCCAAGTTATTTTAGTATTATTTCGCCAAATATTAAATATTAGGCCATTTTTGTTTTGTTCATCACTACATAGGAGGGGTTATAATCTGTTGATTGACTAGGGGGTCTTTCATCTTGAAGTCCGGTCTTGGGTGCACAGTAAATTTTTACACTCACAGTAAGGTTTTTACTGAATTCTTTCAAAATATTAAAAGATGAAAAATTATTTTATTACTCTTCCATGTGTAACCTCTCCTCAGGTTCGTTTTATTAATTATTCATGGATTCGGAGCTCTTTATCAATAAAGATTTTGTAAAAACAAACACAAAGTCATAGTCACAGAACATTTATAATTGGACGTTTTCTTTAACATTTACCAAAATACAGAATGTCAATCCACAAACAATGATAAAAAAACACAAACATTACACAATAAACAAACACATATCCCCAAAACAACACAAACAAGTTTCACTTAATTTTAAACAAAGCTTTGTTTGCTTCTGATGACAATCATTTGTCCATTTGCTAGTTCATTTATGACTACAGCAAGAACTGAACACTAGCACTAATCAGATTTCAAAAGAAACTAAAGAATGATATGATAGTAAGTAATATTCACTCAATATTATCACATTCCTAATAACTCTGGTAAACTGGGGTATAAGTATAAAAACACTTAACTGAATTATTATTTCTTTAGGTGCAGAATTAATTGCAGGTTATATTTCTGAAATGACTCTTAAAATACATCCCACCTTGAAGATCTAAATGGAACAAGTGAATGCCTCTTCAGAATACTCCTCTGTTTCAATGTTAAATTTTAAAAACCAACATTTTTTAAATTATGAAACATATAGAAATGTAACCCATTATGACTCTTCTGTCATATTAAACTTTTACATAATCAGTATAAAAATCTAGTCTTGCACTCTTTAAGGAATTATACGAGAAAAAAATGAAGCATAAATGTGAATGTCTCATTCCATAATACACAGAAATTTACTCAATGCCTAATTTGCAAAACTTAATAATCACATAGTAAATACAATAACATTCTTTAATACCCTCGTTTTGTTCAGAAGGAACTGTGATTCGTTACGCACATTACATATCACATGTTCCACGTGCCATTTCCCAAGCGGAAACAGTTTGTAAATCTTAGCATCTATTTACGAAACTTCTTGCAATCTGTCTTCTTTTAAACGAGTCTATTGAATGTTTTTGATACTATTTAACAGAAACTGTATTTTCTACCACAATGCATTCTATAAACCTTCACTGATCACAATCTCTATTGAAGTAACAAAATATACTGCGAGCCACAGTTCCGTCCGGTACAAGCCGTAAGGCCAGGACCCGACCTGAGACGTCTTTGGGGGGGGGGGTGAACACAATTCACCAGATGGTCGACTAGCCTAGTGAGACGTCCCAGTGTGGACACAATAAATTAAAAAAATAGGGGGGGCAGGGTCCTGAAGATCGTTTGGATTGGATGCAAAATTACACACAACTCGAGTGAGAATCACTTTTCACTTAATTCAGAATATATTCTAGAAATATTTGCTGCTATGACAGATACATAAAATGGCACACAGAAAAAATCAAATACAGAATACTCTTGACTGTCTGTAAGAAAAAACCCACACACACACACACTAATAACTCGATACACAATTTCCTACTCTTCTTTACAACCCAATTTTTTAACACACTTTCAGAAATTCGAAGAATCGTTAAAGTATTACTTTATACAAAAATGAAAGAAAAAACACATTGAAAAACAAAACTAGTACTTCTGACTTAACATTACTTTCACAAAAAATGAAACTCTCTCTCTCTCTCTAAAATCCAGAGAATGATTACTATTATAATTCGTCTCTTACACAGGCTCTTAATCACTAAATTACAATATCAGATCTTCAAATCCTTTTTTAAAAGAAAAGATTGATTCTGTTCTCACGTATTAGAAGTCGGAAACAAATGTACTTTTACTTTTCTTATCTTTTAAGCATGGTAAATATGTTACCCTCCCTTTCTTTCTACGTGACGGATACAGAATAAGCTTTCTGATTAAAATGAATTACTCCTATCCCTACAAAAACAGTTTATTTAGTACAACCTTACTGTGTTCTCTTCTCGGCCGCGTCGAGCAGTCAGCTGTGCTTTCTTCTACCCCTTTCCACAGAGCTGTTTCGGCCTTGAAGTGTCGGAGCCTCGGGTTGAGAACGCAGTTGCCCACCAGAAACGCGTTCTTCTTCTCGTTCAAGTTTTATATTCTTGCGTACTCTCATATGAATTTTACTTAATTTCCAATTACGATTAATGACCAACTGGATATTCAGAGTTAAAATGGATCCAGAGATCACCCCCTTTTATACGAGCACAAACTTTAAGAGAGTGTGTGTGTTGTATATATATATATATATATATATATATATATATATATATAAGAAAAAAACTTCTTGTCTTCCTGAAGAGTTTTCCTAAAAGTTGCAAATCTGAAGTCCACTGCAATATCAATTCCTGGCGTGCCGTTTTCAATACGTCCGCCCAGTTCAGCTGCTACCCTCAGAAAGAAACTTTTTCTTTCATCTGACCACCGGTCTCGCCCTCGGTCTATGGTGGCGGTCTCTCTTGTTCTAATTTCTAGTTAGCATTCCTAATATTCATCCGCGTTGGCGCGCGTTCAAAATACTCCTTTCCCTCGCTCTCTTAGGTCGCAGGTGACACTGTTTTCGAAGTCTAAGAAAACGGACGGTCACAATACAGTACAAATACCTTGCAATCCGTCTTCTTCGTAGAACCTGTCTTTTGAACGTTTATGATTCAATTTAACAGAAACTGTATTTTCTAACACAGAACATTCTATCAACCGCAGCACTGATCACAGTCTATCCGGTATTAACAAAATGTAGAGTACAGATACCTTTCTTTCTTAAGATAACCTTCTTCTACCTCGTCTCGAATCCAACAAGAACGTTTCAACCCAACCGTCCAGCCTCGTGACGTCCCCCCCGCTCGAGTGGGGAGAACCCCCTCCCTACCTCCGATACACCCCTCCTTCATGGAATAAACTGGTGTCGTCTTAGCGGCAGCGGCGGCGCCAAATTCGTATGTTGAACATGCGAGTGGTCACACATGCTCTATTCATTTCAGGAGAAAAACTACAAACTTCTATTTTAAAAATTAAGAATTTTTGAATTTATCCAAAAATAAAATGATAAGAACAAGATCTCTGAGCTCTTTCCTTGTCCCACGCTTCAGTGTTGTTGGAGAATACTGCATTTCAATATCGTAAACTGTTTAAAGTTATGACGGTTGTCCATAGTTTGTGAGGCACCTGGTTTATTATTTCAGTCATAATTCGAAACACATCTCTGAAATATAGAGTTGAAACACATACTAGCTCAGAAATGTTATACATTATGTATAACTTTACTCCCTCATTGCAGTTCAATGTCCTATATTTTCAACATAGGAAGTGTGCTCTCGGGACTTCCAAATGTTATGCTCTTGTTCCGCCTGGGGCGTAGTAGCTCACTGCGTTAGTGGTGTCGTGGTTGGTTATATCGTGAAGTCGATTCCGTCTTTCCTTTGTGTTTTACTCAATAATACATTAATTAGCAACGTGCAGGACTTTTAACTCTATGTTGTTTATATCCACATTACTGTGGATTCTTTATTTTTGGTTATTTATGTAGCTTTAAAAAGGGCAGTTTTCTCTCTTCAATAAGAGGACCAAATGCCATCGTTCTCTATCACGGCTTGTAACCCACGCGGAAGTGAAGCCACCAACGTAGCAGGATAGTTTCAACAATGCGCTACCTTCTCCCATGTATCAATTACCACATTCAAGAGCATCTGCCGTGGATGGGGATGGATGTGGCCAATTTTGTGCCATGAAACGCTTCGTCTCGACCCACATACTTCAGGTCAGCTCCACGAGGAGGTCAATCCAGAACCTTTACTTCCTCTTGCTGTGCAAGCCATTCCTGAGCCAATTTATTTCAGTAAACAGACGAGTTGTCATGTTGAAAATTCACTTCTCCATCCGGATACATATGCCGCACCAACGGAACCATAATATATTCCATGATATGGAGATATTGGGTGCCGTCGAGATGACCTATCTTGTGGAGAACTCCAATGCCACGTGCAGAAATCGATCCCAACGTGTGTTGGGGATGGATCTCTGGGGATATCCATATAGGATGGGTATATGGGGACGAGTATCTGTAGTGTTACAGATACTCTTCCAAAACGCGTACGTTGATGCGCATATTCCAGATAATGACGGGTCCCCCGAGGTCCGTACACTCGTACTTGCCCGTCATTTTCAGAGGAAAAAGAGACTCGTGATTCTCCGACATTACATTTCCCCGGTCACCATGAAGGTTGTCCTCGGCAAATGCCAACCTATATTGTCAATGATCCTCGGGGGCCCCTTCTTAACAGCTGTGCTGCGGGACCGAAGTCCCGTATCCCTTTAATTGTTCTACAGTTATCGAGCAACCAGGAAAGTTGGGGGCACGTTTCTACTGAACTGAAGAACGGGGTCTCCCTAGCCTGATTCACCATTTCGGGGTCCTGGGCTTCGGTAGACACACGCCACAGTCCGGTGCCAGCACTCTTCCACTCCCCGCTTACTTGTTTCTCGATACTGCCGCAACCACGTACGTGCAGAAACGGAAGGTACCCCGAAACGACGCCCAACCACCGAAGCAGAGAGATTCCCACTTTCAACGAACGCTACTGCTCACTCTTTGACAGACCGAGCGTAATGCGACATGGTGAAAGAATGTGGGCAAGTGTTAAATAGGAAATACATTGTTTATAAACATTTTGAATAAAATAAATCATTTCAAACGGTCGCCAGTCGCAATCACTGCGGCAATAACATTCCAATCCTGAATCATTTATTTTAATTAAGGTGGAAAGTAAATTCAATTAAATATTTATAATAACACGTGCAACTAATTGATTTGGACGAGGCTAACATTAAAACCTCCGACATCAGGGAACCGTGCAAGGAAGATGATTTAGCCGAAAACTAGGAACACTAAATTCAACGCTTAAAGAATAACCCTTTATAGTGATTCACCGAATTCCACATGAATTCTAAACAAGTAATATTTATTTTGGAATTATAGGGACAAGCCCTTTGACGCAGAAATACGATTCTTACATACAACTTCGACAGGCTAACGCCTCATTACAAAATACGGGAATGAAACAGACACAGAATTACGTTAAATAGTTCAAACTTGACAGGCTGTTGCCTCGTTAAAAAAATTTGGAATGATAGTTTGTGGCCGCTCTACCTTTTCAGTATGTTCGCTAAAAAGCCGTTAAGTCTGTGCTAGTCATCCACTTAATATCAATTATCTTGCCCAACATCTCTTCCAACTTTGGAGGCCGGTCTCGATACGGGATAGTTTTAGCGTTGAGCTTTCTGGCATCCAAACAAAGGCGTAGATCTCCAGATTTTTTCTTAACGACCACTATCGGGTTTAGGTAAGGCGTCCTTTCCTTCCTAATGATGTGGTCGTCTAAGAGAGTCTGAATTAATTGGTCCACTTCTTCTCTGTACGCGATTGGAATAGGATAATTATTCGACACAAAACGTTGCTCATCTGTTAATTCGATGTTGAATTCAAAATTTGCTATTGGTGCGTACATTTTTCAAACACTTGCCTGTATTCTAATAGTAATTTTGTTAAAATTTCCTTTTTTTGACCGTCTAAATTTTCGTTACTTTGCATAAGTTTGTTTTATTAACACAGGGAGATTACTCACCTCTACGCAGTGCACATGGTAATTGAGATCTGTATCCTCGTCTGTATGACAGTTAATAGGATCGTTTAGCGGAAACTGTAGTGTATTTCTTGCGATATCAATAATCACTTCATAATCTTGCAGAAAGTCAACTCCTAAGATTAGTGGATACAGCAGTTTCTTTGTTACTATACACACACAGTCATACACCCGTCGTTCAATTGTAAACTGCAACAGAATTTGGCGGTATATGGGTCGTGACCTTTTCTTATTCGCGCCCACTATGAGTGACTTCCGCATAGGGAACTGGGGGGTATTGCCGTTTTTATCTTTGTGAGTTCTTCTAACAACATATGAAAATCATGAATTATTTATGTAAAATTGAACAAGGAATGGCCTCTTTGAATGAATTTAATGACACGTGCAGTAAATGAACTTGAAACTGCCACTCACATCGTTCGAAATACTTCTCCCACCTATTGTAGACTTCACCCACTTTTAACACTACTTGTGTATTTACCGCTATCCTCTTTACCAAACTGATCGCCGCATAAACGTTGTCAGTTCCTTTACCTCAACAGCTCCACATCGCTCGCCTGTAGGTAACCTTGGGGATTTTCTGCCGCGCGCACCGCGTTGCCACTCATCTTCGCTTGCTGTCCCACGACGATAGCAGTTTCCTTCGCTCGATTTCCGCCAAGTCTCCAATTTCCACACCCTTCTCCCGTTCCGGATTCGCACGATTTTCGTTCCAATCCAAATCTTTCTCACCTACGCTTCGCTCTTCCTGGGGTCGTCCTTCTTCTGCGCCTCGTACAAGTTTGTTCGCGCTTCCAGCCTCGAAATTATTAATGTTGCTGAAGTTATGCTTAAATGCTCGGCCGACCTACCACACTTTAGGCATCTGAGGTGTCAGCGTGCTATACGAGATGCTGGATTTAGTTAATGACCTTCTGCGCGAATTATACAAATTTGAAATTATTTCGGTGTCAAAGAGTCACTTCGCTTGCTGTCTCAAATATTGTGAATGCGACGAATGCTTGTGCACTCCATTTCTTAATTACCTTACTTTCGAAGATACGTTTCTCAAGCTTACTTTTAACTACCAAGTTAAAATAATCTCCGATGCTATCAAGTTACAACCGCCGTCGCTGCTGCAATCGGAGAGAGCTCAGTGTAGTCGCCGTCGCTTCTGCAGTCAGAGAGAGTTTCTCCGAGGCGCGCCGCGATACTTATGGTACTCGCGCCTGGGGAAATTTTGAAGGGATGAACATTCTCCTCCTTTCGTGACCTCCCAGAAAAAAAACATCACTAGTTCGGGCGTCATAGTTCGAAAAGCTGTGAGCAGATGGCGCGTTTACCCGCCATCGCTCCGCCGCGTACCCTAGTCCTCTCTGTTCGTGGGCTTCTTTTCGTAGCTGATGGTGGCGTTATGGGGTTGTCTAATCCCGTGACGTCACAATATGTATACACATATTTATATACAGATATATATGTGTATAAAGAAAAAAAAAGACTTTTGTGCGTCGTTTCCTAAAAATTCGAATCTGCCATGCTTCCGAACAAATGACTGATACCTGATACCGCAATGGAGGCATCTGGCGACTAATTTCAAAGACAGGAAGACAATTGATGAATGATGGCATGATTCAAGGAGCGCAAGTTCTAAGCTATTTAATTCACCTGAGATAAAAACTAAATGGCTTACCAGATGAACTCCAAAACACAAACCTTCACAAGGAGCTAATTACAACACAAATATTTGGTAAGGTAAGAAATACTAAAAAAGACATCAATTTCGAAAAGTGTGGATTTAAAAAAAACAGTATATTTGGATGAAGAGGAAAATTTGCAATTTCACAACTACTACATAGAAGAGATTACAGTGGAAAAAGTTGAAAAATCTACAGATGAAACAATTGAGAAACTTTTAAAGGAAGTTTTAGAAGGTAATCAACAAATATCTTAATTAAAAAAATTGAGAAAAATTGCCAATGATTTTATTATCGATATATTTTATGGAAGAAACTCAAGCGCATGCCAATGGATAAACGAGTTTGAAAAAGTGTGTGAACGCTGTTTTGTGGAAGATAAATTCCAAAATTTTCCTTTGACAATGCAAGCGCAGATTGGTACTCAAGTATGATTTTGAAAAATACAGTAGAATCAGAATGGAACAATCGGAAAAAGAACGAAATCATAAAAGAAATCGGAGCTGTACTAAAACAAGGACAAAATGGGGATAATCCAGTAGCATATTTTTCAAAAAAATTGAGTGAAGCTCAAAAGGAAAAAAGCAATTTACCTTGAGTGCTTGGCAATAAAAGAGGTTGTGATGCCAATATTTTGGCAACATTGGCTACTTGGAAGATAATTTTTGGTACACTCCAATCAATCACAATCACATATATATTTTACCACTGACAACCAGTGAAATGCTGGCGATCATTATCGAAAGGTTCACATATTCACTTACTGTCAGCGAAACTGCACATTTCGACTGAAGATATCAGTGACTTAGGTCTCACTGATTGAATCAGCCAGAATTTCACTGATTCAGATTCAGAGAGTGAGATCGTTTTATCCGTAGCCACTAGTTCCTCGTAATACTTCTCACTAATCGCCGTTGTGGCACACCCCGTGTCCACTAAACGCTTCTGTTTCTCTTTCACAATTCACTCTAATCGCTGGGCATTTCCTGTCGACCTTTGTGACGTTACGCCGTTCCCAAGGTTGGCCTTCACTAGACACGTGCGCATCGTTAAGATCGCGACCACAGTGATGTCGGATTTACTTCCGTCTAAGTCCGCGATGAGGTCGCCTGTAAACGCGAACGTTATGCATCTTTAATATCTTCCACTACACTCTCCTCCGTTAAAATATTCTTTCTTCACCTGCTCCTCCTCCAGACTGTCGTTTGTTCGGCCCTCTCTTTCCGCCTTCCCTTATTGTTTCTTTCGTTCGCTTATCTCTCCTTTCCGCCCTACTTGGCCATTCATCTCCTTGTTTTCTTCCGCCCCTCGTGTCTCCGTTCTCACTAGATTGGCACGCACGTCGCTCTTGTTTTTCGAGGATCCCGCGATCGACGAATCGTAACCACCCAGAACATTTTGAAATATGTCGGTGTACGTAATACCCACACTTCTTAGCATGTTTTGTATTGATACGGGAAATTTACATCTCAAAATGCAGATGGTCTCTTGATCCGTCATAGCAGGTGATAATGACTTGAAGTCCAAAAATCTTGTTGCGTAATTTCTTATACCTCCTGCGGATGATGAATATAATCCGTTCATTAGCGTCAGTTTAAAATTCATCTATGTTCCTTCCTTTCAATATCGATCAAAGAACTTTTTCTTGAACTTGTCGATCGAGTACGGGAAAGTTGACAAAGTACTCGCCCATGTCCTTGCGTCACCCTCCAGCATTAGATACGGTAGTTGAACCTTCTGCCTATCCGACAGATTCATAATTGCCAGATACCTTTCCAGAGCTCGAAGGAAAAATTGAGGGTTTTCCCCCGTACATCTCCCGAAAACTTCAGTGACGGTGGGATTGGCATGTGCGACGGTTCACCCCCTAATTCTGGCACTAACTTCGCCCCTTTCAAATTATTGACAACTTCCTTCAAGGTAACTATCTTCTGCCCGATTTAGAATCTTCCCTCACTTCTGCGCTCCCGTTTCCGCGTTCCTTCCGCATTCAGCCATCTCGTTTGCTGGATATCAATCACTTTGTCTTGTACTTCGTGAATTATAACTTCTTGTTCCTAAATCTGAAAATTGCACTGGTTCACGAACTCTTGCCTTAACCTTTGCCCTAATTCATT
This sequence comes from Teleogryllus oceanicus, assembly GCA_964035755.1. Lineage (NCBI taxonomy): Eukaryota > Metazoa > Arthropoda > Insecta > Orthoptera > Gryllidae > Teleogryllus > Teleogryllus oceanicus. The sequence goes on along the minus strand of CAXIVR010000001.1, from coordinate 323,199,047 downwards.
TAACCTTCGCTCTTGCACAGCATATCCTACGGCTATACTAGTATTCTGCTTATCTTCTCGTTTAGAACCTCGAATTGCTTCAGTCTCACTTCAATTTTGCCAAAATTGAAGCAATGAGTCAATTCTCATTTTTCAAATTTTGTGGTGTCAAATTGGTCTCTACAGACGTATTGGCTACTACTGGTTGCGTTATTTGATTTCCCCCCATAGTTACTATAAAAGCAGATTCAATTAAAATAACCTTATCGATGTAATATCCCGAAAGGTTGTAATGTATACTGTTTATTCATCTTCATTAGTTAGCACATTATTATTCCCAGTACTGTCACCGTTCTACCTTTGACGCTCTATTTATGAAAGCTAGATCGAATGAGTCAAGTAATCCCCCAACGTTACTCGAATTCGTAACGTGGGTGAGATACGTCACGTTTCAATTAGGAATAGTAATAAAAAGTTAACTTTCCTCGCCAGAATGTACGTTGCCAGTACGTTGTTCTTAATGCGTAGCAATAAAAAAGCAATAGGATTAATACTCTACCGTAAGTCAGGAATAAAAAAAATTACACAAAATACTTTAAAAAGATACGTTTCAAATAAATTTATACTTGATCAAAGATTCCCCTCATCATCATCATCATCATCATCACGTAAATTCACAATCCAAAAACTTTCCAATTAAGGATTAATAGTATATTATAGAAGATAGACTAGAAAAGTTCCAAATATTTATTTATAGACAGTCAAATTATAAAATTTTATTTATTATTTCATATTAAAAACATAAATCGTTTACAAGAATTTTCGACAATTTTCTATATGCTACATTAACTAGCATACACTTCCCACTTAAAGTCGTGGTAACTAAGTATGTTCTAGGCATTGTCGGATCCCCTGGGTTCCCTAGACTTCCCCACGGGACCAAGAAGTTCATTTTCTGCATTTACTGCCAGCAATGCTAAATTGCTCCATCGTAATTTACAAATTGCGTGTAAATCTTAATAGAGCATCTGAGAGCAATTAACGAGATAGTCAGTAAATCTCCTCGAGACATGATCCCCAACGTCTTGAGGGCACTGACTGTTGATCGTGGCATAGCCCCGGAGGTTCCAACCACCACAGGCAGGATTCTGGCGTTGGGCACTCCATGAAGTTGGGCTGCCAGGGGAATGACTGGTTGGTTTTTCCTCCCCTGCTTTTAGAAGGTTAGACCCATCCTCGTGGCGGACAGTTACATCGACCCATGGACCCCCTCGGCTTTTATTACCAGGTCAGGTTTGAGTCTACCCCTTCGGCAACGGAGAAAGTGGCTTCCGTGGACACCACAGTGTCTGATTTCCGGAGCATCTTCCCCTCTATAAAGTTCTTTATCTCGTCATGACGCTTTATTCTAGCTGGTTTCGTAAAAATGCATTGACCGAGGATGTGATTCATTGTTTCTACCGCTGTATTGCACTTCCTGCAGTATACATCCTCTCTGGACCTTCCTCTACTAAGAGTAGTTTTATTGGCAGCGGTATTTGATCTCAACTGAGAGCAGTGATAAAAGACCAGGTTTCAGAAGATTATAGTCTTTCAAAATGCATTTCCAATCGGATCGTTTATATGCGCCTTAACCGCTCTCCCTTGGGATCCCAGCTTCTCCCAGGCGGCTAGCTCGTCATCGGCGCATTTCTTCTTATAAGATCTTAGATCTTGTTAGGTATAGGGCCAGTTGAGTCTCAATGCTTTGGCGGTTTTAAATGTCCGTTGGTAGAAACTCGGACAGGAGCTCAGCCATCTGCAAATGGGATCTGCAGATTTTTCTAGTCGTAACCCTAGGTTCAGCGCTACCTGGGAACGTGTTGGGCAAGCCGAGAATCCCAGTCCTCCATCTCTCTTGGCCAGGTAAAATAAGCCATCTGCAGTACTCATATGCAGGTGTAGGAACTGTTTGACTGCCACTCTGATTTGACAGTCCGCTTCCCTAAGCATCGACATAGATGGCATCGATAAAACTAATTGGTAGAGGTAATGTGGCATTATGTAGGTGTGAAGTAATGCCAATTTCTGAGTAGGCTTTAAATGTGCCTTCTGTAGCCTCGTCACTGCTTCCATCAAATTCGATATCGATGTTTTACATGGGAAGCCGTTCCAGATAGAGTAGTTCACTCCCAAGTATGTTAGGGTATGGTCATTACTGACCAGAGAATTCTCTCCCAACCTTTCCAGACAAGGGTCTTCAATGAACCAGGATCGTTCAAAGGTTGTGATATGGAATGATGGGTACTTGATGTATGATGAGCACTTCGCAACTGACAATGTCATTCCGAGGGCCCCAAGGTATTCCACCACAATATCAACCAATTCTTGAGCTCGTGGGGCATCTTTTGCTAAAAGCACCAGATCATCAGCAAATGCTAATACGGATACACTCCTTTCCAATAGCGAATATCCTGACATGTTATCCAATTTCTCTAGCAAGCACTCCATAATGGGGGTTAAAAAGGAGTGGGGACAAGGGGTCCCCTGTTTTACTCCTCTACGAATTGGCACCTCAATGCCTTTCGAAGGGTGCTGAATGACTGTGGAAACGTCGCTATAAGAGTCCATTACCAAATTTGTAAAGGCGTCTAGGATCCCTTTCCTGGATAGAGCCCACCGAATCGCCGCGTGAGGAACAGTGTCAAATACTTTAGATATATCTAGCACAGCGCGACACCACCTCTACTTTTTCATGTTACTGACTGCTTCGTGAAGAATTTGAACGTTGGCGAAACAGCCAGGTTCAGGAATAAACCCTTTTGGCGTGGATTGAACGTCACCACGGATCGAATGCGTTTGTCCATAATACCCCAAAGATTCTGCACAGCAGGAACTAATGTGATGGGGCGATAGTTAGTGACAAACTTATTATCCTTACCTCTTTCGGTATAAGGATGGTGCGATTTACTTTCCCCCAGAAGGCACAAAACCAGTGTATAAAATTTGGGTGTACAATAGGGACAATATTTCAACTTTTGCTCCTGAAGATATATTGCCAACTTTTATCTTATCTGGTCCTGGAGCTGTGGCATTTTTCAGCCCAGCCAGACGACTTTTAATTTCGGCAACTTGCACCGGATAGAATTGTGTCTGGGTCCATTTCAGGTGTCGAAAATTTATCATCCTCTCTTAGTTCGGAAAGCCGAATTGGGGGCGTATTCCCCCAAATGGATTTGTACAGGTCATTAACCTCATCCCTGTTAAGGGGCTGTTGGTCGACACTAGTACAGTCAATGCCCGTTCTAATGCACTTTGCCAAAGTGCTGGATCATCTGAAAAGATCCTGCGCCTAGCATAAAGAAGCGCTTCCTGGCGCGTTTGCCTCCATGCCTACAGGGCTTTTAGGCCTAGTGGTGGTGGGTACAGACGAGCCGCCCAAAATATCCACCAACTTGGCATAGGTCTCGTTCAATTGGTCCTGGGATTGAATATTTCTTTTGAGTTCATTTCCCACCTCAACGAGTTCTTGATCTACATTAGTTTGAGAAATACCCCATGTTCCTTCCAAGATGAAATGTTTTCCTTCCAGTTAGGTGTGGCATCTAGTGTGGCGCTGTTAAGACTAGTTTCAGTAGTTGCGTCTCCGGGCGTCGTAGCAGCCGGGGACTCATAAAATTTGGTCCGTCCTAACCGACCAGCGGTGTCGGAACGGCCGTGTCAGTAACACATAAAACAGAATCAAAGAGGACGGGCTTACCGAAAGCTCCTGATTCATCTCTGAAACTGTAGCGGCCTCCTCGTTAGGGAATCGCCCCAATCTGCTTCTGGGAGGTAATATCTACCTTTGCAAGTTCCTCCGGGTCACTGTCTGTGAGCCGATTTTTGAAGGAATCAACACGAGGCTGTTTGCTGGGCTGTTTGCGTATCTCTACCTGTAAAGACGTTTCAGCCTTTGGAAGAGTGTCAGAACAGGGGATCACCGACTTTCTTCTTGTCTTGAGGTTAGGCCTTCGATACAGGGAGAAGAAGAAATCAGCATAGGAATTTGGCTCATTGGAGTTTTCGGAGGCTAATAACCCTGGGAGGCGATGCGATTAGCAGCACTAGTAGAAGGTCTAACTGAATCATCGGACCTCCGATCATCAGATGGGACAATGATGATTCTGCCGTCACCGAAGCTTCAGCTCCAATTGCTGCTAAATATCTTCGATATGTAGTCCTCTTCTTTCTCACCCACCTGTCGGGCGGTCTTCCCAGTAGAGCAGCCAAATTCTCGTTCGACGCCTCTGGTGCTCTTTCTAATGCAGCCATTTTCATAATATCATCCGAAGAGAAGATTTTCCTGCTCTAGGCAGAGCAGTCCTACCACTACGTTGTGCCTGGCAGCTCGAGCTTTATTAGCTGCGTCTGGATGAGCATGGCGCAAATGTTGTGAAGCCCCGATTTAGTTGCAAAGTTGGCAGCGCATAACTCACATATAAAATCTCCTTTGGATGTTTTCGGACCCGGACATTTAGGAAAATGACTCAAGCAGACAGCTTACCTTTGTAATTCTTGCTGCATTTGGAACATGAAAGATTAGGGGACATCACTATGGATAGTATCGTGATGCCGAACCATGTTATTCAGATCAGTGCCATATAGCCTCCACCCCTTTCTTGGCACAATATGCGCAGCAACTCGCCTCGAAGGGAATCCTAATCGTGAATCGTTCCAAGCTAGGGTCGTCATAAATGGTGGCCTGTTCACGGGGCGCCACCATGCGCTCCGCGTCCGAGGCTTCGTCCAAGTGTCGCTGCCAGTCGCTCCGAGGAGCCGACGGGGTCGTGGGCTGCAGACCCCAACCCCTTTCCCCGTGACGTGGGGTCCCGAGATGGTTTTCTGTTAGGATTTCCTTCCCTAGCTAGATGCTCCGTTTTAGGCGCCGGAGACTCGCCTTTCGCCCATCCTCTTGGCTGCACCTCGAGTGCCCTGAGTTGCATTACCAGGGCCACCGCGAGGAGGTGAGAGAGTGGACTTGTCGGCCACGCAACGGCAAACCCATTACAGGCGGCTATTACGGCCATACGGTTGCGATCCCATTACAGGAGGGCTTCTCGGCACTTACTGGTGTAGGTTAACTAGCATTGCCTACACTACCAAGACCCTGGGCGACTTCAGACCCCTTTCGGAGGTGAGGTGTACCTCCATCATCAGGCCGTGGCCTTACATTGATATTACATACGTTGGGGAAACCTTGACTACGAACTAAAAACCAAGATGGTTGACACCATTCCGAGGTCATATCTAAAACAGGCATTAAAAGAAATATTACAATAGGTGTCTAATTAGTTGGACTGTAAAAAATAAAACACATTTGAGGTAAAAAATTAAATGTTAGAATATCTAATGTGATCCAAAACATACATTAAAAGAAGTTATAGGATATGTGTCTAATTGGTTGAACTATTGAAAGATTAAAAACACAATATATAAGGTAAAACAGTAAAATGTTAGAATGATGCTAAAAATCTAAATAGAACAAAACAAAAGAGGCAAGTGCATAGATGAGAAAGTCCAGTACTCACAACTAAGAAATCACCTATTGCTGCTGGAGGTGCGGGAGTTCCGACTACGGAGGTCGTAACGGCAGGAATGACGAGATTGTGTGTGAGTAATGGGAGGGGGAATGGTGGGAAGAAGGGGTGGGGGGCTGGGTGGGGATTGTGAAAAGAAACGGAAGAACGGCTACGTAAAAAAAATATGGACATGGCGAGTTCTTTGGATTTAAATGAGAAGGTGTAATTTGGAGCACAGAAATCCCATTGTTGGTATCGGGTTGCTCGTCTAGGTTTTGTTCGCGAACGAAGCTTCCATCATGAACACTGTCAGTAATGACAAGATCAGAATATCTATTGGATTTATTTTTGAACTTAAACAGTATTGAGTCGTAACTTTTAGAAAAGAGGTTGCATTCTAAATTGGAATTCATGGATAAGTTTGTTTTAATGAAAAGGGATTCAAGTATCAATCTGGAGTTCCAGTTGGGTTCTATGGCTAAGATGGAAGGGTTATCAAAATCAATAATGTGGTCATGGTTAATGCGATGAGCTGTTTTTGCAGGAATTTTGTTTTTCAAAGGAAGTCTTATGTTATTTTTGTGTTCCTTGACCCGGTCACATAATCTCCTCCGAGTTTGTCCTATATAGGCTAGTTCACATTGTGAACATTGTAAGGCATAAACGGTGTTGAGTTTGTGTAACTTTGGTATAGGATCTTTAAGATGACGAATAGTTTGATTTGTGAATAATAGTATTAACGAATTTAATGTCAGGAAAATTGTTGTAAAGTTGTCTTTTTATTTTATTATTAATGTTATGGACAAAGGGTAAGGAAAATATTACCTTATCTGAATTGGTGGGAATGGCTTGGGTTACATCTACAGGAAGAATGGCATTGACTGAAGAACTTTGAGCAAGTTGTTTAAGTTTTTGACAAACAAATTTAGAAATAAAATTAATGGGGTAAGAGTTCCTAAGCAGAAGTAAAAATATCTTGTGGATAATTGCCGGATAGAAAATTGGATTGGACAGATTAATTGTTCTTTGTACCAGATTCTTCACCAGGGCAATTTAATTGAGGTGGGATGATTGGATTGAAAATTAAGAATGATGCCCGCATATGTGGGTTTGGTGTACCACTTAGTGAGGCAAAAATTAGGAAATCTGAATATGGTAATGTCGAGAAAGTTGATGGTGCCTTCAACTTCCTGTTCAAGCGTAAACTTTAAATTTGAATGATAGGAGTTAAATTTTTGAAGTACATTCAGAACTTGGTCATGCTGCACCAAAAGCAATGTGTCATCAACATACCGTGTGAAAAATTTTAAATCCAAAGATGAGAGGACGTCAGTTTCTAATTTTCGCATAGAAATTTCACATAAGATAGAGCTTAGAACGCCTCCAATAGGACATCCTTCATTTTGGGAATACAGATTATGATTAAATAAAAAGGTTGTATTGCGTAAGATTAATCTGACTGCCAAAATAATCTCGGTTTTGGGTAAATTGGAGGTCTTGTATTTTACTTGGGATGTCAATAACTCTTCTAAAGTAGAAAAAATTAGTTGATGGGGCATGGACGGGTACATTTGGGCTATGTCCAACGAAATGAATGTATCTTGAGGGGTTAAATGAATAAGTTTTAATCTGTTGACAACATCACTACTATTTTTCGCATTATTTTGGTAATCCGGTTGTAAAAAGGTTTTGAGAACATCATTTAGAAATTTAGACAATTTATAGTCTGGTGAGGAAATACTGGAAACAACAAGTCTGAAAGGAGTTCCGGGTTTGTGGACCTTGGCAAAGCCATATGCTCTGGCAATGCCAGGTACAGAGGGATACAACGAACGATAGGTAGAAAAGGTAATGTACTTTCTGTTCAGCCATTTCTTTAAGACATTTTGAATTTTAGAGAGGTAGATTCTAGAGGGATCGCTTAGAATTTGTCTAAAATTATCACTTGACTTTAAATTTTCTTCAACCTTGGCGTAATAAGAGGAGTTTTCAATGAGTGCGACAGCGCCGCCTTTGTCTGTGGGAATGAGAACTAAATCTGGATGGTTCTTAAAAAATTGTTTAGTATGTAACAAATCTCGGTGTATTGCATTTTGTTGTTGATTTAGCTTGACGGAATTATTAACATAATTGGAAATGGAATTGACAAGAATGTTCCTGACTTCTTCTCTTTCGGAATGTGTAATCCGTTGTAAGTTGGTTTCGACAGATTTGATAAGCTGAAAAGAGGTATGCTGTTTGTCTTTGTTGGTAAGAGGAAAAGAAAATTTTTGACCTAGAGACCCTGTTCTTTGGACGGCCACAGGAATTTCAATTGAAGTTAAGTTGTAGAACTTAGGGCCGAAGGTTTCCTCAGAACCTTGTTGATCGTGGACGGCAAAGTGATATTGATGTTTATTCAAAAATAACTTATTCAACTTATCAGATTTGTTACGACTCTCGAGCATAAAGATTCTTTTCAGTTTTGACATTTGTGTGTCATAAAAGAAGTGGAGGACATCGGGAGGTAAGAACATTTTCAGGGCGAGTTCAGTCTTGTTTAAAGTGATTTGTAGCTTTCTCAGTAAATAATACTTGTCAGAAATAGTTAAATTCAATAGCTGTCTGTTAAATTTAGTCATGTGTCTATAAAACTGTTTGGTATATTTAGAGGAATTAAAATTCACGATTTTTGTGCAGTTTGTAATGAATTTAGGCATTAGATGATGATGTTTACAACTAGAGAGGAAATTGATATGAGCCTGGATCTTCCTATACTGTACACTTACCTTGATCCAAGTCTGATGAGGTGCGCCGAAGGTTCTTGGAGATTGCCGATGAATGATGTGGTGGGTGGTTGTGGAAGGTTGGAAGTCTTGATGAGGTGCGCCGAAGGTCCTTGGAGAATAATAGTATATTCTTCAATGAGCGTATTATGCGCTAGTAGATGACTATTTATTGATTTATTTATTTTACGTCAAAAAAAGTTAAAAACTGCGTATGACGTGCTACCGGGAAAAGTGAATTGTGTGCACATTTTCAAAATTCTGTTCCCAAGCATATACTCTTAAATTTTGAATTTTGAAAGGGAGAAAAAACAAAAACTCCCATGTAGTAAAATCTATTTTCAAAAATAAATAAGCAATAAATTTTGAATTTTGAAAGGGAGAAAAAAACAAAAAAACTCCCATGTAATAAAATCTATTTTCATCACTATACTTTCTCTACGACCTGGAATTTTTTGTTTTATTTGAAACTTATGAATACTTTAACGAAATACATAAACCATGGCCGTCAGCGACTGCTCTAACATCGTATATCGCAGAAGGCCATGCATAAACAATTAAACGAACATAAAAACATTTTAATGAAGCTTTAATGGAGTCTAAGAATTACCTACATCAAACAATTGTAACATAATAGTACAAATACAGTCATAATAACATACTATGTCTGAATTTATTTTGTAACAAAATTGATGGTGAAATTACTGCAGTTAGGAATATTTACCACTGATTGTGTTGACTCTTCAGCAAATTTGACATCAGTAGTAGTATGCGATGTTGTTGGTAAGGAATTTTGCATTCTTTCATTATGCTCTACAGATTTCAATATTTTGTTTACAGTATTCATTTTATTTGCTATAGAATCATCTATATAGCCTTCAGCTACCGACGTACTTTTCCAGCCGCCGTGTCGTTTGAGAGACGTGATATCTCCACCTGTATCAAATAAGGTGGCAGATCTACGGAAACTATGACCAGTATATAAATTTGCATTCGGTAACATTAAGTATGTAGCTATTTGTTTTCCCAAGTCCAAATTTATTAATACCAATTTTCTGCATCGTGCACTTCCCGTGTTGATAGTTCGATAAAAGTGAAGGTGTTTGCACATTAGCCGGGCGAAGGTCAGTATATTTCTTACATATTTTATAAAAGTTACCAGTAACAGTAAATTTTCTCACAGTTTTTGTTTTCGAATTTGGTATTGTTACCAAATACGCTGTTTGAAGATCTTGAATGTCTTCCATTTTCATGGAGTGCATCTCATTACTTCGACAAGCACCCATTATTCCCATTATTAGGGATTACCTGAATAAATGCAAAGGATTCATTAGTTAATACTCTAAAAAATTTAATCATGTCTGCAAAATATTTCAATTGATTACCTTTGTTGCAAGGTAAACATCGTCTGGAGCTTGTGATGAATTTATTTACCTCATCTGCCGTAAACGTTTTAGGTTTTAAAAGTTATAACCTTCTGAGTTTCTTTTCAGAGCACGCAATTTGGAATAAGCGTCTATTTTAACTTCGTGTACACTGCTTCTTAGCATGGAGTATATTTTCCATAAACTAGAGGGCTTGTACTGTTCAGATAGTTTAGTGAAGTAAGCTAAAAATAAACGTCCTCGCTAAAAGAATTTACCTTATTAGTCTTTCGCCACTCCATGAATGATGAATATGATTGCTCATAATACTTCCTTGATTTTTGAGGTAGCAACTGTAGAGTTGTGGAATTTGCAATTTCTTCAAATTCAGGAGGCGTAGAAATTTCATTGTCGCTATCGCTGCTTTCTGGATTCATTTTATGCTGATTTATCAATTTCAAATGTAACAAAATGTACTAGTGCAACAAGAAACAATTCAATATCACTTTACTACTGCAGTTGAAAAGAAGCGCGAATCACAAAGGGAAAGCAATTCTGCCCGCGGATTCCGAAAATTCGAGAATTGTGATTGGTCGACAGGCCGTGGATAAACTTCTTGGAATCCACGGCCATTGAGGAATGGATGTCATTCTTCGCTTAAGAACACACCAGGAATGCGTACATTATTTAATGGTCGTAGAGAAATAAATTACCTCTTATCTTTGTGATTGAATATCAGGATCATACGCTGTAATACTTTAAACAAGAATGTAGTCATCAAAATGAATTTTAATATAAACATAATTTAAAGAAATGTTTAGAGTTAAAAATTAATTTATGTTTTAAAATTTACAAGTGAAATTTAATAGATTCAAACTGCATTATTTGAATGTACCTGGGAGAAACCTATTAGCTTTCAAATTATCATTGCTTTCTATGCAAGTTTAGTTGGTAACCAAGTTCAAATGAAATTGGAACGACTCACGACGCTTATTCCACGAAGGTACCGTTGGCTGGGATAGACGCAGACAGTTACGACGTTCAGGGTGACGCTCTTGTTGCTAGCGGTGAACGTAGGTTGAAACCAGCAGCACCACCTCGCTGCCGCCGACCGCGTTCGTAGTGTGGCGTTGTAAAGATTCCTAGTCTTTTTAATCTAGATTGCAGTTTCTCGCTCCATTTGGGATTGAATTGCCGGGAAACCCGATTTCACTTCTTATTTCGTCCGAAGTAAAAATTAGTGACGAATAAATAAGACGCGAATCCATTATTCGTATAAGATGAAGTGAAAGAATAACAACTACAACAAAAAAGCTGTAATAGAAAGAAACATTCTTCCATTAGATTTGCTTCCTTTTCATGTTCCAAATGTTCACCGAAATAAACGAGTTTTTCATAGCGAAGATCGAATAGTTTCTAGCTGTTCTTATATGTGTAGTTTTTTCCGATATAACTGAGTATTTAAATTTCCATATATTCCAATGGATACCTGATTCCATATTTATCGTAAAAAGATTGCCTTTAATAAAGCTTCTCCCGTTTTTGTTACTCAACCAATCATCTGTCTCTCCTCACTCTCCTCCTCACTCTTCTTCTCTCCTCTCTCTCTCTCTCCTCTCTCTCTCTCCTCCTCTTCTCTCTCTCCTCTTCTCTCTCTCTCCTCCTCTTCTCTCTCTCTCCTCCTCTTCTCTCTCTCTCCTCCTCTTCTCTCTCTCTCCCCCCTCCTCTTCTCTCTCTCTCCTCCTCTTCTCTCTCTCTCCTCCTCCTCCTCTTCTCTCTCTCTCCCTCCTCCTCTTCTCTCTCTCTCCTCCTCCTCTTCTCTCTCTCCCCTCCTCCTCTTCTCTCTCTCTCCTCCTCTTCTCTCTCTCTCCTCCTCCTCTTCTCTCTCTCTCCTCCTCCTCTTCTCTCTCTCTCCCTCCTCCCTCTTCTCTCTCTCTCCTCCTCCTCTTCTCTCTCTCTCTCCTCCTCCTCTTCTCCCCTCTCTCTCCTCCTCCTCTCTTCTCTCTCTCTCCTCCCCCTCTTCTCTCTCTCTCCTCCTCCTCTTCTCTCTCTCTCTCCTCCTCCTTTTCCCTCTCTCTCTCCTCCTCCTCTTCTCCTCTCTCTCCTCCTCCTCTTCTCTCTCTCTCCTCCTCCTCTTCTCTCTCTCTCTCTCTCTCTCCCCCTCCCTCCTCCTCTTCCTCTCTCTCTCTCTCTCTCTCCTCCTCTTCTCTCTCTCTCTCTCCTCCTCCTCTTCCTCTCTCTCTCTCTCCTCCTCCTCTTCTCTCTCTCTCTCTCTCCTCCTCCTCTTCTCTCTCTCTCTCCCCTCCTCCTCTTCCTCTCTCTCTCTCTCCTCCTCCTCTCTCTCTCTCTCTCTCTCCTCCTCCTCTTCTCTCTCTCTCTCTCTCTCTCCTCCTCCCCTCTTCTCTCTCTCTCTCTCTCCCTCCTCCTCCTCTTCTCTCTCTCTCTCTCTGCAGATCTGCGTCGCGACTGATGTGCTTCCACCTAACGCTTCAGCAAAAATGGCAGTGTTTCCGTTGCACACTTGACAAATTCTTGTGGTGGGTCAAACTCAATTTTGATTGGGTGATTCCGTTTGTTTAAGTGAGCGCTTTCACAAATGTATCTTTAATACGTTAATCTATGATAATTTCTCTTAATCTCTTGCAATCTGTCACTCTCTCGTGGTGGTAGGATGAAGTTTTTTCCATCGCCTTTTCGAGTATGTAGCTCGACTTTAGCGGTTACAATAGAATCTGCAGTAGTAAATGGAATTGAAACTTTAAACAAAATCAAGGATGCTTTTCAATCCAAGGTTAGCATCTAAAATTAAATCTAATGCAAAGTAATTTTTTTCTGCCTGTGTGGCGTGTCAAGAAGGATTCTCTCTCTCTCTCTCTCTCTCTCTCTCTCTCTCTCTCTCTCTCTCTCTCTCTCTCTCTCTTTACAAGAAATTTAGTTTATCTACGATAACTTTAAATGTTCTCTGGTTACCAAACTCTACCTTATCGTACGTACGGAGCAGCAAAAAGGGTAAAGATGTTCTGCAATTGGGAACTTAATTCGTGTGGGAAACAACATATTACCACACACTTTACCGAGTGTACCATAGACAAGCGCAACTACCGTATAACCAGAAGTAGTGCCGAAAGAATGCCTAAACGGCGTTCGCCAGTAGATGTTCAAAATTAACTTTGCCAAATCGCCGAAAATCCAGGAGAGAAAGTCCATTGCCTTGCTGGTCACTACACACTTCACTTGCACTCGTAAACTACTACTTCGCTTCACGCCACGAACGAACACGAACACGCTGAGTAGGTGGTGAATGATCGCCTTGCCCTTGGGAGGGGCTCTTCGATCGGGGTGCTTGTTGGTGGTATGGCTGTAATCATAATTGGTAGACTCCGCTCCCCAGGGGATTGGGAGTTGGGGTGTTTGGAAGAAGGGTTATTTCGTTTAGGTAGACGGGTTATTTTATTGAGGGGGTTCCTGGGTGACGGGGAAAGATTGGGAGGGATGAAGGATTGAGGGGAGGATGGGTTAATTTTTGCGGAAGGAGAGGAGGGGAGAAAGGGTAGGATTAGATTTGGGAAGAACTCAAGAGGGTTACTGCTTTTGTGTGGTGGTCTAGTTTAACTTTGTTGTTGTCAGGTGGTCATACTCTTCTGTGTTGTGGTATCGTCTGTCTGTTTGCCTTCTGCCTTAGGTTATAGGGGGGAGTTGCAAGTTGTCTAGTGGGAGTTTCTTTATAGGGGGTCTGGGCGGTTTACGTAGGATGTGGTGATGGGGTAGGATTACATTTCGGAAGAGGGGATTGTTAACGAATTTGCGGATAGTTTCTATGGAGGAATGGTGGTGGTAGGTGAGGATATGGGGGATTCTGTGGGTGCGTCTGAGGTCGTTAAAACGGGTGGGCGGAAGATCGTTCTGAGGGTGTGGTTTCCTTTTTAATTTTTGTGGTTATTGAGGAAGGGGGGGGGGGGGGGTAGGTGTGTAGGAATTTTTTTTTTTGGGGAGGTGTAGGATAGGGTGTAGGGCATTTGTAATGATTGCGGGTTGCTTTGGTTGTGATTTGTTGTATATGTTGGGACCAGGAGAGGCTGTGGGAGAGGGTGATGCCGAGGTATTTAACTTCTTGGGGCTAAGGGATGGGGGAGTTATCAATGGTAATGGGTGGAGGATTGGACGGGGGCGGTTTGTGGGAAAAGGTTGGGTTTGGATGGGTTAATTTGATTTATTTTGGGTGGCCCAGAGGTGGATGAGTCTATTGATTGTTGAGGCGGAAGAGGGCGTTGAAGATTGTGGAAGGATACTAGGAGAGCAAGGTCATCGGCATAGAGGAAGGTTTGAACTCCAGGGGTGGTTGGGATATTGTGGTACATAGAGAATAGGATAGGGGATAGCACGGCTCTTTGTGGGACACCGGCTAGGATAGGGTGTTTGGTGAGGTTTTGGAGAGGTAAGTAACGTGGAGGATCGGTGGGTCAGGTGTTTTGGAAGGGTGGGCATGGTTTGGTATGTAGGGGCGAATTTTCATGAGGAGGATGGGGTGGGAGACGGAGTCGTATGCTTGGATGTCAGTGAAAATGGCAGGGATTTCTTTCTGGTCTTGGAGTTCCGCTCCGCTGGGTGTGCGTTGGTAGAGTACGCCTGCTCCAATCTGGAGCTCTTCGTACATCGTTGATTTTTGGTGGTTTTATTTGTCGGCTTCTGATGTGTCCATCCCCCATACGTGATGGGGATTTGGATCACGGGTTATTTTATTGTAGGATTTTCTGGTTGGGTAAGGGGAGGAGGGAGGGGAAAAGGAAGGGGGGAGGAGGGGGGATGAATTGGGTGTGTGGAGGGGAGGGAAGTTATTGAGTGAGGATTTGTCAGGCAGAGATGAGTGAACGAGGAGAAGCTGAGAAGGGATAAATTTAAGGGGGGTGTTGCTTGATTATGGTATTATTGCTTTAGTCATAGTCGTTCGTATCGTTCTTTTGTATTGTCGTGCTAGTCATTTCTCATTTGTTCTATCGTCATCTGGGGATCTCCGTTGTTCTTTCAGGTCGGTGGGGGCGGCAGTTGGAGTATGTCTAGTGGGTGTCTTTTTGTCCTGTGTCGTGGGGGGTTTCTGATTATATGGAGGTGAGATGTGAATAAGCGGTTGTAGGTGGGATCAGATAGGAATTTTTGGATATGGGTAACGGCGGAGTTATGGATATAGGTGTTGATGTGCGTGATATTGTGGAGGGCTCGGATATCATTGTATTTGGTGAGGAAGCTGGGACGGAAGATAGTCTTATTACACGGTTTTCTTTTTCTGGGGTTGGGGGCGGTGCAGGAGGGGGTGCATGGAGTGATAGGGCGGATGTAGGTATAATAGGCGGTTAGTTTTTTTTCTTTGCAGGTAAGGTTGGGTGTGTTAGGATATGTACAGGGCACTAATTATTCTGTGGGATTTAATTGAGGTTTGTTGTATGTGATAGGTCCAGTAGAGGCGGTGGGAGAAGTGTGATGCCGAGGTATTTGATGTGGGGTTTCCAGGGAAGGGGTTGTTGGTTTATTTGGAGAGGGGGGAGATGGTAGGTTGCGCTGGTAGGAGAAAATTATAGCTTGGGTTTTGGTTGGGTTAATGGAGATGTTGTTTGCAGTGGCCCAGGAGTGGAGGGAGTCAAGGGCAGATTCTAATTGGGTGAGGGATTTATCTATGGATCGGTAGGAAGCAAGGAAAGCAAAGTCATCAGCATATAGGAAAGCTTTGACACCGTGGGTGGGAGGGATATCGTTGGTGTATAAGGAGAAAAGAGTGGGGGATAGCACGGCGCCCTGGGGGACGCCGGCTTGGATTGGATAGCAGGGTGAGTTTTTGGTTAGGTACTTAACATAGAATTTGCGGTATAGGAGGTAGTTCTGTCGGAGTGAGAATAGATGTGTGGGAACGTGTGGACGGAGTTTCATTAAGAGGATGCTATGGGAGACGGTGTCATAAGCTTGGGTAAGGTTGGTGAAGATACAACGAATCTGTTTTCGATCGTGTAGTGTAACCGTCACGTATCTACCTAACTATTTCGTAGTACGCGGAATTACAGAGGTAAATCTGTTATTTACTTGTTTTGTGACGTGTGATTACACCGTCACACAAACCTGGGAAGACCTCAAATTATGGATAATTCCCTATCGGTGGTGGGTTCGTCTTTGCTAACTAATATTCATTTAACAAACAAACACAATTTCATAGTTTTAAAGAACAAGTAACATATATTCTTTCCAATATGATCCTTCGTACACTCACGTTCACATATTCTCCTACGTGATTACTTTTCCTTTTGATTACACAATGGTAGCTAACTCCCTACCTAAACTGCAGTTTTCTGTAGAATAATAGTGACTCTGATCTACATTTACACGAAACAAACAGTAAATACATATGTACACTTCTCAAAACAAATTATCTCTTAATGAAACCACAATTCACAATTTAAATAACCATCCTGTAAAAAAAATACATACAAACAATATACCAAAATTCACTAATACCTTTTCAATCTTAAATAATACTATACTCAATATTTACACTTAATATTCAGCTTCTGCGTGACCTCGCAGTGCAAAATTCTGTTTTACAAAGTCTCTTGACTGTTCATGAAATAACGTTTTACCAGAAACAATTTAACAGCTTTCATTCATGTTCAAAACCTTTTTACATAGACAATTCCTCTTAAATGATTTCAAATAACATCAAGTCAATTATGTATGAATTTAGATAAAGAATTATACACAAGGACGACTTTTATCAATAAACATAAAAATTATTTAGATCTGATTTCTCTTACGACTGCAAAAATAAATTTACTGGTTATCAAGACTAATATTTAGTAAAACTTGTCCGATCAATGTCTGTTACTGAGGAAGCTCATATTACAACGTTTTAATTTGTGCAATCATAATTCTATCTTGAAAGTTTTCCACGCTGCAATTTAGTAAATATTCTTTCTGCTTTTCTGTGACTCACGACCGGCGAATTCTCCAAGCTGGTCCGCGCTGAGTAGACGGCTGTCGAGCGACGTTCACGCCCAAGGTCGTCGTTGTCCTGCGACGGTTCGTGCGCTGCCTACCGCGATGGAATCGGTATTTCCGTACGCCTTCTCCTCGTTGTACAGCCCAGTTAAACCACAGCTTACACGAAGGTGATGGTCGCGTTAGAATGCGAGTCCAAAACTCCAAATTATAACTTTGTTTTAGTGAAAGTTGAGCCAGTTGTTGAATAAACTATGCTTTTCGGAATTATCAAAATTCTCCAATAGAACTTTCGAAATGAAATTCCATAAATAAAAATGAAATAGAATAAAAGTAGAATAAGTAACTGCTCAAAACTAAAACTGAAAAAGCTGTAACAAAGAAACAGAAACACGTCCTATGTTACAAAAAATCTCTTCTATATTCCAGCAACGAGAATGTAGCAACGTGGTTTTATAAATTCATTTTAGTCCACTACCACTGTTATTCTTACATTCGTTGCATTACTTGTTTAATTTTCCTATCGAATTTTACGTAATCTTGACATATCACAGTGATTAATCCCATGAAAAATACTTAGACAATTACCTTTTAATAAAGCTTCATTTCTGGTATTTTCCACGTGTCCCTCGTCGGTTGTGTGGTGGAATAGTACCCATCTAATCACTTCAGCGTCTCGATCCGGAAAGAAAGACAATCTCGTCCGAGTCAAGCCTCATGCCACATTCGCATTTCTACAAAAGTTCTGATTGGCTAGGGCGAAAGTACGTTCAGAAATTTGTTTCTAGGTAACGCCATCTCTTCGCTACTCTAGGAACTATTTGTAGGGCAAGATGTCGGGTATTGTCACTTCAATATTTTTTTTGTCATGAGTGTAGCCGATGACAAGCGGTTACAGTAGGGGGGTTGCAATGGAAATGGCCATATTTAAGGTTTGGAGGGCTGCTGAGCGGCCCTCCCGGAATCCGAATTGGACAGGGCGAATGATAGGATTGAGGATTGGGTATAGTCGGAGTAGGATTATCTTTTCGAAAATTTTACTTAGGATCGGAAGGAGGCTGATGGGGCGGTAGTTGGAGGGAAGCTGATGATCTTTACCAGGTTTGGGGATCATGGATACGCGGGCGGTCTTCCAGGACGTGGGGAAGTAAGATAGGGAAAACATGAGTTGAGGATTTTGGATATTAGGTTAAGGGTGCTTTTAGGAATGTGGTGTAGTTGTACTGGAAGGATTCCGTCGAGTCCGGGGGATTTGTTGGGTTTCATGGATTTGATGATCTGGGCTATTTCGTTGTTGGAAGTGGTGTAATGGCGTTGATTAGGGGGTTGGTTTGGGGATTTCAGGTATTTTAGGATTACTGGGTCTGGGATAGGTTTGTTAGAGGGAAGGAGTGACGTGGCCAGGGTCTGGGCGAAGGTATTGGTAATTGTTTGCGGATCAAAGGTAAGGGTGTTGTTGGATATTTTTATGATGGAGTTTTTGATGGGATGTGCTCTGATGGATTTGATGACATTATGTAGGTTCTCGGGGCTGCTTTTGTCCGTCTACTACTACTGTGTGTCATATTTTTGTCTGTCGTACTGTATTAGTTGTCTATGTATTTGTCTTTGTAGTTGTTTCATTGTTTGTTTGTCTTCGCCTCGTCTGCGTTTATAGTATCATCTTAGAGCTTGTCTTTTTAGTCTTATTGATGCGATAATGTCGTTCGGAAGGGTTGGGTGGTCATATTTAGTGATGGTGGTGGATTTCCGGTATGCATTTTTGATTTGAAGGGTAAGGTGGGTTATGGATTTGTCGATTTCTGAGGTTGTGAGGATATTTGGTGGGACGTGTATCTTTTTGGGGATGTGGGAGAAGGTTTTCCAATTGGTCTCGTATTGTGGTGGGCGGTACGGTGTAAAGGAAAAGATGGTCAGAGCATTGGAGGATCGAGTTGGGGATATGGGTTGTAATTGAGTTGGGAGGAGTGGATGATAATGTCTAGGATGTCATTCGGGTTATCTTAGATATAGTGGGTGGGTTCCGAGGGGCTTTTTATATGCACTGATGGATGATTGTCAATGAATTGTTCTAGAGTTTGTCCCGTTGCGTTCGTCCTTTTGCAGCCCCATTGGGTGTTTTTGCTATTTAGGTCTCCTGATAGGATAAAGGGGTAGGGGAGGTTAAGGAGCATGGTCAAATCAGAGATAGGAATGGGGATTGAAGGGAGTTTGTAGGCAGAGATGATGATTATGGGGGTGGGCGAGGTTCCAATTAGGATGGCAGAGCACTCTGGGGCAGTGGTAGGTGGGAGTTGGAACGAGGTGTGTGGGATATGGTTTCGGACTAGTATGGCTGTGCCGCCATTTCTGGTGTGGAGTCGGTCAGTTCTATGGATGGTATAGTTTTGGAGGGAGAAAGGAATGTTGGGTTTTAGCCACGTCTCTTGAAGGGATATGACCGCGACGGAGTGGTCTTTAGGAATTGGTTCAGGAGAGGTTTCTTCTGGTTAAGCCCGCCGCGCGCATTCCATGTGGACAGGGTAAGGAATTGGGGGGAAGGAGCCATTTAATTAAGTTATTTCTACTAATTTAATAGCAGCGCAGAGTAATTTGGAGAGGATGTCTCCTGGGCCTTTAAAGATTGAAATAATTTGGGGAATTGCAGTAAGGATCTTTTTCAGGTCGGGGGATTGGAGTAGGGTGATGAAATCTTTAAGGGTTGAGGATGTTGAAGAGGATGGTGGTGTGTTGTTTGGTGGGGTTTGGGAGTCATTAGAGCCGGATGTAATGGAGGAGTAGGATGCATTCTGGGGTCTGAGTGGTGGAAAGGTTGCATTTGTGAAGGTAGGTGGGGGTTCATTTGAAGGGGGTTTTTGGAGTTGGGATTTTCTGTGATTTTTGGCTTGGGTAATGTAAGGGCAGTCAGGGTGGAAAGCGGGGTGGTTGTGTTTACAGTTATTACATTTCGGAATGAAGGAGTCGGAGGTGCGGTTGACATTGTTCGGTTGGGTGGTTTAGGGAGCATATGGCACAGATTGTGGGTCGTCTACAGTACGTCTTGGTGTGGTACAGTCGTTGACAGTTCTTGCATTGTGGAATACGGTCTGAATGTTTGTAGTCCTCAGTTTTTACGCTGTAATGTCCAATGTATTTGATAGTCTCCTTAGTCAGTTTTGTGTCACGTTTTGGTATTTCTACCGTGTAGATCCCCAGTGGTCTTAGTTCGTCACTGTAGCGTTGTTGCATTTCTGCAATGTGGAAGTATGTCACGTTAAGTTCTTTTAGGTTGTCTTTTATGGTTTCAATGGGGAATTTTGGTGGTAGTCCCTTGATAACAATTTTGTCTCTTATTTCGTCAGTCGCTCTGTTGAAGTGGTAAGATATGCCTGAAGTAGTTCTGTCCTTCGTCCGATGTCCGTAAAGAGTCTAGTCTGTCACCTATGTTCCTGTGGGCTGTCACTGTCTTGGGTGTAATTTTTTTTGGTTTTTTTTTTCATCAATTCTTTTGTTAGTTCGTCCGTGCTAAAGATGGGGTCAATTTTGTACGTCCATTTTTGGTTTTGGCTTGGTTTGGGGTGGGGTTTTGGGCTGGGGATGGGTTGGTGGGGTCAGGGTTGGGGTTTGTTTGTTGAGTTTCAGGGGTTTCAGGATCCTGTGCCGGGGTGATAGGGAAAAAGTAATTTTTTGTAGGGATTCCTTGGTCTTGGGGTGTGGGTTGTGGTTTGAAGGTTATTTTATAGGGTTGGAAGCCATCTTGGGATTTTGAGGTGGATGGGTTGGGGTCACGTATGGGAGAGGTTGTAAGATTCCTCTTGCGTGGATCTCTGAGGTCCGAGGAATCGTTTGACTGACCTTGAGTTTCATCTTCTGTGGAGTTCCTGGAGTCCATGTCGTCCATCTTCTCTACGCCGTCCATTTTCGAAGGCGGCCGAAGCCGCACCTCCAGCCGCTCGCTCCTCTCTGCCAGTTGCTGTAGTGCTGCCCGGAATAGGTGCCTTGGAGTTTTAGATAAGTCCAGCTGGCTCCTCCTGGTCACGTGCCCGTGTCCTCCACGGCCGCCTGTCGACCGCTTCGGTTTAGCCTTCGGTCTCAGGCTGTGGCTCTGGTGTTCGGTTCCAATATGTTATATCCGTCGTTCCAATAGAATAGTAGAGTCAATCGCAGTTGTCGTTATCAGGAAAAGTTGAAAGCAATGTTCTTATCAGAGTTCGCTCTACAGCTCACAAGAAGTGTTCGAGAGGGCGCTCTGACTCGCTCTAGAGGCGACCAGAACTCGATTTGGTCTTGGAGGAACTCGTTCAGGTCTTGGAGTGGGGATCGCTTAGACATCCCGTAGGTCCCGGAGAGGGCTCATTTATTAACGTACGGCCTGTGCCGCGTTGCAGCGCGCCGACCGAGGCGTGACGGTGGCGCGCGTTCCGCCCACTCTGCTCTCTCTCGGCCCCCGGTCGAACTCTACGCGGGCGATGACGTCCCGCCGCTGGGCTCCTGCGGCGGGTGTTTCAATGGCTCGCGGGCGGCCATTGCACATTCTCTACTTTTGTCATAATATTAGAAGATGCATGGTATTTCAGAACTGTCCGCTCTATGCAAGATTTGAACTTCAGCGTAGGATGAGAATAGGTCACTTCTGTTATGAATTGCGCACGATTTCGAGGCAGTTGACTATTAGCATATTACTTGCGAATATCAGCAGCTCAGGTTTCATGCCAATTGCACCGTTTGAAATAATATGGTCTTCTATCCGTGATGTTCCTGATAGTATATTAGGAAGTCCGTTTTTCTGGATCCATTGAAATATCATCTTGATCAGATAAATGCCAGCAATTTATTGAATGGCGTTTCGTAAAATGTTTTCGGTTAATTGAAAAATGTATGTATCTCTGGTGACATCCAGGTTCGCAGCTGGTTATCTCTGCAGTAAAGCCTACCGTTACATGACCTACTTGCAAATGAATGAGTTGATCCTGCAATGTGCAGCAGTGAAGAGCACATTCAGGACATGTAGCCATATCTTCGGAATTAAAATAAAACCATTATAATAAAATATTTATGAGGGAATCAGATTATTCGGGATTTGAATACTCACTCAATGTTAAATTTAAAGTATAATTGTGAAAAAAATTGAGAATACAACAAATGAACAGTTGAACACTTTCTTCTGGGAGTGACTCGCGCGCCCTCCAGCAATTTGTGTTATTCAGTGTCCACGCGCGCTCTTTCTACTTCCTCGCGCGGGAAACCCAAAACGCCTTGATCGGATTTCCACATTCGGCCGTCCTGGATATAATCCGCCTTGGATAATGCGTATTTGTTGGTTCATTGTTTCATAAATTCGGCCCGAGTAATAGTACGGTGAGGTCCAGGGATCGAAAAGGTATTGAATACCGGTAAAATACCGGTATTTTTCCATACCTTTTTCAAATACCTTTATTCTTTTATACCGGTAAAATACCTCTGTAGGACGTTTACACCCGTATGGACGTGCATAAATGTTATGCCGGTATTTTACCGCTATTTTCAATGAAGAAACATAGCTTACCATCCATACTATAACACCCCACAAGCTCAGTGGCCGTAGTTGTAACACAGCGCCTCGTGGGTGGGGTGCTCTCAGGGTTGACCTCGACCTACCTTATCGCCTGGTGCCAATTGAAGGTCTCAGCTTTGCCCGGCTGCCCCCCCCCCACTGAAATAGCTGTCGGGAACATGCGTGGCGTGGGCGTTGGCATGCAGAACACACAATAAAAGAGGTGTCTCATTGGAACTTAAGTTTAATTGACAAAATTAGTAAGAAAATCACGGTGAAGCCGGATTCATTAAAACAAAGACACGCTAACTTACAGCTAAATTACATAGTAGAGGCGCCTCGACGGGTCATTCGCCCATCTCTCGCCTCGGCAGTTGCCCGGACGGGCTCGGCTTCGTCGCGCCGACGCTAGGGGGGGGGGAGTCACGAGCGGTCACTCGGTCGGAACCCTTCAGGTAGGCCCGGCAACTCGGGTCGTTCGCGAGCGGCGGCGGCGCACTCGGCGCCGGCGGTGCTGGCGATGTCCAAGCGCGTAACGGAGCGCCAGGAATGGCGGCTCGCGTCCCTGGAGCCGTCTCACCCCCGGAACTGAGCGGGGAACTGGCTGAGCGGTTCGCGGCGCTTTGAGGCGCGTAATTGCGGCGCCGGGAATAGCGGCGGTCCCTGCGCTTACGGGCCCGTAACTTCCCGTGACGCTTGCGGGCAAAGCCAAAAGCCCTGATGCTCGTGCGTTCCGGGAGAGCGCCTACACTCCACCGCTGTTCAGAATAGAAGAACCACACTCCACCGCTGTCCAGAATAGAAGAACCAATATTTTCGTTCCACGGGGCTGCGCGGCTTCACGGTGTCACGTGATTACGCCTACGCGATGCTCGCGTCTATTGGCCCGCGACATCATGCGACACGGGGTGGCCAATGATGGCTCTGTCGACGTAGCCTCTACAACGGAAACTGCTATTTTTCCGCTATTTTTCGGTCCGAAAGGTACTCGGGTGAACACATATGTGATTCCTTGAAAGGTGAAACCCGTATATTGTTGATCCGACCGGGCGATTTGCATTTGCCAGTAAGCGTGGCGAAAATCAGTATTGGTGAACCATGCACAACCGCCAAAATTTAATAACATCTCACTGATTCTAGGCGGCACGTCGCGATAAGACACCGTTACCGCGTTCAGCCTCCGCGCGCCCAGACACAATCGTATGCTACCGTCTTTCTTTTTAACTATCAAGATAGGATTCGTGTATGCCGTGGCCGCCTTTCTTATAATCCCATCGTCTAAAATTTGCTGAATTAGTGTTCGCAGCTGGTCTCTATACGCAATCGGAATTGGGTAATTTTTTGCTTTAAATGGCGTATCATCTGTTACCTCGATTCGAAATTGATATTCTTTCACGGGCTCCTTTCTCTTTTCTAACACGTTTCTAACTCTTATTAACATTTGAAGCAACGCGTGTTTCTGATCAACAGTAATATTATTATTAGTAGAAGTTTCCGGGCTGGTAGGCCGTGGTCCAGTTGGCATTGAAGTACCAAACGTTTCGTCCACAGCTGCGGTGGACATCTTCAGTGGCGGTTTTTTCGGCGTGAGGGGGGCGCTGCGGTGGAAATTTCGCGCGCTAGCTTGCGATTGGTCGATGGTTCGCGGGCTGGCTCCTGATAGGCTGTCGATTGCGTTGTGGCTAGTTTGGGAAACTCTGTCCTTATATGGTTTTGTTTTGGTGTTGCGGAGTACGGGATACCAGATAGAATTGAGTTTGATACCTTCTTCTTTCCTGTTGAAGTTATTGGGATGCTTGAAAATCTCAATAGCTTCCCGTTGTAGCCTGGCGTGGTAGTGGTTGGTGGTAGATAGTATATCGGTGTCTTCAAACAGGATGTCGTGTTCCCTTCCGAGAGGGCATGCTCAGCCACAGCAGATTTGTCTGTGTATCCTAAGCGGCAATTCCGTTTGTGTTCGGTGAGGCGCGTGTTGACAGAACGTTGTGTAGTGCCAATGTACACTGAGCCGCAGGAGCAATGTATCCTGTAGACGCCTGCTGTCATTAGCGGGTCCCTGTGGTCCTTGACTGATCTGAAGAGATTGCGGAGCTGAGTGGTGGGGTGAACATGGTTTTAATATTGTGTTGTTTGAGAATCTTGCCAATACGGTCCGTGATGTTTTGATATATGGCAGCGACACCGTGTAGGTGGTTTCTTCGGGGGGACTGCGTGTGGTGTTACTTGGGCGTAGTGCTCGCTTCACCTCTTGAATTGAATATCCATTGGCCTTTAGGGCATTCTCCAAATGACCAAGTTCTTGGTGAATATTGTTGTCTTCGCATAAGCGTGTAGCGCGGTGAACGAGTGTTTTCATCATAGCTCTCTTGTGGCTGGGATGGTGGTTCGACAGTTTGTTAAGATATCGGTCCGTATGGGTGGGTTTTCGAAATACAGTGTGGCTAAGGGAACCATCTTGCTTTTTGTTTACCAGTACATCAAGAAAAACGAGTGTTTTCATCATAGCTCTCTTGTGGCTGGGATGGTGGTTCGACAGTTTGTTGAAGAAAATCCTTCAGCGTATCCTCCCGTGGCTCCAGATGACGAACGTGTCATCGACGTAACGTAACCAACAATTCGGTTTAAGAGATGCAGTATTTAGTGCTGTGGCCTCGAAGCTCTCCATGTATAAGTTCGCTACAACCGGACTCAGCGGGTTACCCATAGCTACTCCATCCTTCTGTTCATAAAATTCACCATTCCAGACAAAATATGTAGTGGTAAGGACGTGATGGAAGAGTTCAGTGATGTCCTCCGGGAATAAACCTCGCAGCAAAGCTAATGTCTCGGTAACGGAACCATGGTGAATAATGACACGACGTCGAAACTGACAAGCAGATCATCCGGTTGTAGTACCAGAGTCTTCAGTTTTTCGACGAAATGTGCTGAGTCTTTAATGTAGGAGTCGGTCTTGCCTATGTGAGGTTGGAGCAAGTTGCATAAATACTTGGCAACAGAGTACGTGGGAGAACCAATAGCGCTGACAATGGGCCGCAGTGGAACTTCGGGTTTGTGAATTTTTGGTAGCCCGTATAGTCTGGGTGCAGCTGCTTCCGATTTCTTGATGGAACGTTGCGTTTCAGCAGGAATACTAGAATCTTTGAGCAGCTGGTGAGTGCGGCGGAGTATACGTGAAGTAGGGTCACGTGGGAGCTTACGGTAAATCTCAGGGTCCAGGACGTCCTTCATCTTGTTTTCGTAGTCCATTTTGTTCAAGACCACAGTCGCATTGCCTTTATCCGCTGCCAGAATGACGATATTATTATTGCTATTTAAATTCCTTAAAGCTGCTCTCTCCGCGCCGGGAAGGTTGCTCTTAGGCGGTTGTGCCTTTTGCAGAATTCTGGAAGATTCTCTCCGAATTTCTTCTGCTATATCTGTGGGCAGTGTTCGAATTCCAGACTCTATTTTTGAGATTATATCTTCTACGGGCACTCTGGACGGTGTAATCGCGAAATTGCCTCCCTTTGCGAGAATAGCTGTTTCTTCCGGCGACAGTTGTTGGTCTGATAAGTTGACCACTGTGCGCTGTAGGACAGGCCTGGGTTGGATTTCCTTCTTCTTTATAAGCCGGTCGTATTTCTGAATTTGTTTCTCAGAAACGAGAGTCTTCTTTGTAGTCATGGTACTGTAGGTGATGCGGTCTAAGTTATCCCAATCTTCTGCACTGAGCATATTACTGATCTGTAGATGCAGTTCATATAAGGCTTTATCTGTTAGGGCAATGTCCTTGCGGGTTTGGTGTATTCGTTCTCGGAGCAGAGCTTTTTCCATCCGGTCAAAAATGCGGTGTGACGACTTAGTGAAAAAATTGCGTTTCTGACGTAAGAAATTAGGTATCACATTGTTGTCCCGGCAGCGCAGTAGAAACGTTAACGAGCACAGCATTTGAACCTTCTTCTTTCGTAGTCCCTCAAGTCGGCGTATAAGCTTGTGTGATTCCTCCCCGTAGAGGCGGTTTACATAGCATCGTAGGCTTTCACGGCCGGAGTCAATATTAGTAGAAGTTTCCGGGCTGGTAGGCCGTGGTCCAGTTGGCATTGAAGTACCAAACGTTTCGTCCACAGCTGCGGTGGACATCTTCAGTGGCGGCAGCGTCGTGGGGGTAGTCTCCGGGTCGGCGGCTGTCCAGCGACTGACGCCGCGTTTTTTTTTTAATTTCCCTCTCCAGTATCCCTGGCGAGGCGGGAATTTATTCAAATTTATGGGACTACAAGTAATTGCTCCAATCTTACGATTTCTGGAGCTTGGGAAGGCTTTCATCTTAAAATACTACTTAAAACTATCTTAAACTAACTTAAACTATACATTGCCACTTTGGGCGACTGTTTTACAAAAGAAAATTCTTCGATTGTGGTTACAAAGTTCATAAGATTGTTCATTAATCTTCTTTTTTCTAATTTTATTCATTCACTCCCTCAGTCATACTTATGCTATATTTACAAACACATTCACTCACTCATTCATACCACACTCCACTCCACTAACACTAACACTATTTACACTTTGTACACTGCACTTTGCTCGCCACGGCGCCGAAATCACTCAAGCGTCCGTGGCGCCGCGACGCTCTCGGAACCGGGCGGCCCAGGCCTGGCGGGGCGCGTTTCCGCGCCTCCCACGCAGTTTCCGGCATCAGGAAGCGGCGACCGCCTCCCACGCACTAGCTGCTCCCCCGCGTCGCACAGTTCAGAGAACTTGTGCGGGGGAAGTGCGCGGAAGGTGAAGGCGACGTGCTTTGGGCCTTTTCTTCTGTGGAAGGCCCTGTGCACGCCGCTGTTCGCCGCTACGCCGGTCTCGCGCAGGATGCGCGGAGCGGACGGCCTCAGCGCCCTCTCGAGCGCCGTCTCCGCCCGCCGCTGAAGCTCCGCCGGGAACTGATGTCGCACGCCCAGAACCCCGAACACGTCAGCGTTTCGAGGAGTGCGGTCAGGGGGTACATTTAAAAGATGTGGGCGCGCCGCGGCGCCGTCTGTTTTCTGCGACCCGGATGGGACGCAGAGTGGAAGGTGGAGCGGCGGCGAAAACCTCGCACGCGTACGCCCACAGGGGGCGCACGCATGCGGTGAATAGGCGCCGCTTTAAGGAAGGAGAAAGATCAGGAGAACGGAGAAGTGGTTTCAGAAGAAGGGTTCTATTTTTGATTTTGGCCGCAAGGTATCGAGCGTGTGCGTGCCAGCGGAGGCCGCTGTCAAGCAACACGCCCAGATATTTCGCTTCGCTCCGCCACGGCAAATGCGCGCCGGCCAAGCTCACCGTTTCATCGGGGTCTGCCCTCTTACGAGTGAAGTTGACGGCGACGCACTTGTCGAGGTTAAGAGCGAGTCGTTTCCGACTTAGCCATTCAGGGAAGGCGGCGAGACAGTCGCTTAGGTACTTTACCGACTGCCTGACGTTCGCCGATTTCGCATAATATGCAAAATCATCCGCGAACATCAGGAGCCCGCAGCGTTGAATGCCTGTTTTTGATTCAGCAGGTAGCGGCGCATCATTTACGTATAAGCCGAAGAGAGTAGGAGAGAGAACGCTCCCCTGAGGCACTCCCGCCTCGGCTCGTCTGAGGGAGGAATATACGTTGTTGACGCGCACTTTGAACTGCCTGTCAGAGAGAAAGCTCGCGATCAATCTCACATAGCAATCGCTCATCCCCGACTCCGCGAGGCACGCGAGTAAACCCTCATGCCACACAGAATCGAAGGCCGATCGCATGTCGAGAAAGACCGCTGGCAAGTTCTGCCGTCTCTCGGCGGCGAGGCCGATCTCGGTGCAAAGCCGCGTGAGCTGCTGCGCGGAGCTGTGACCAGCTCGGAAGCCAAATTGTTCATCTCTGAGAAGGTTGAGGCGACGTATTTCCTGTTGCAAACGCACCAGAATTAATCGCTCAAACGTCTTCCCTAGAACTGAGAGTAGACTGATAGGTCTATAGCTGCTAGGAATTAATTTATTCTTGCCAGGTTTTGGTAAAAGCGCAATGGTCGCAACCCTCCACGCTTTTGGAAAATAACCGCACGCCAGGCACGCCAGGCACGCCTGACGCCGCGTTCTGCGTGGCGGCGGCTTTTATAGTCGGCGTGAGGGGGGCGCTGCGGTGGAAATTTCGCGCGCTAGCTTGCGATTGGTCGATGGTTCGCGGGCTGGCTCCTGATAGGCTGTCGATTGCGTTGTAGCTAGTTGGGAAACTCTGTCCTTATATGGTTTTGTTTTGGTGTTGCGGAGTACGGGATACCAGATAGAATTGAGTTTGATACCTTCTTCTTTCCTGTTAAGTTATTGGGATGCTTGAAACCTCAATAGCTTCCGTTGTATGCGTGGTAGTGGTTGGTGGTAGATAGTATATCGGTGTCTTCAAACAGGATGTCGTTCCTTCCCGAGAGGGCATGCTCAGCCACAGCAGATTTGTCTGTGTATCCAAGCGGCAATTCCGTTTGTGTTCGGTGAGGCGCGTGTTGACAGAACGTTGTGTAGTGCCAATGTCACTGAGCCGCAGGAGCAATGTATCCTGTAGACGCCTGCTGTCATTAGCGGGTCCCTGTGGTCCTTGACTGATCTGAAGAGATTGCGGAGCTGAGTGGTGGGGGTGAACATGGTTTTAATATTGTGTTGTTTGAGAATCTTGCCAATACGGTCCGTGATGTTTTTGATATATGGCAGCGACACCGTGTAGGTGGTTTCTTCGGGGGGACTGCGTGTGGTGTTACTTGGGCGTAGTGCTCGCTTCACCTCTTGAATTGAATATCCATTGGCCTTTAGGGCATTCTCCAAATGACCAAGTTCTTGGTGAATATTGTTGTCTTCGCATAAGCGTGTAGCGCAGTGAACGAGTGTTTTATCATAGCCTCTGTGGCTGGGATGGTGGTTCGACAGTTTGTTAAGATATCGGTCCGTATGGGTGGGTTTTCGAAATACAGTGTGGCTAAGGGAACCATCTTGCTTTTGTTTACCAGTACATCAAGAAAGATATTTTCCTTCGTGTTCCTTCTCAATTGTAAACTGTATGCGTGGATGAATGCTGTTCAGATGTTGAAGAAAATCCTTCAGCGTATCCTCCCTCGTGGCTCCAGATGACGAACGTGTCATCGACGTAACGTAACCAACAATTCGGTTTAAGAGATGCAGTATTTAGTGCTGTGGCCTCGAAGCTTCCAGTATAAGTTCGCTACAACCTGGACTCAGCGGTTACCCATAGCTACTCCATCCTTCTGTTCATAAAATTCACCATTCCAGACAAAATATGTAGTGGTAAGGACGTGATGGAAGAGTTCAGTGATGTCCTCCGGAATAAACCTCGCAGCAAAGCTAATGTCTCGGTAACGGGAACCATGGTGAATAATGACACGACGTCGAAACTGACAAGCAGATCATCCGTTGTAGTACCAGAGTCTTCAGTTTTCGACGAAATGTGCTGAGTCTTTAATGTAGAGTCGGTCTTGCCTATGTGAGGTTGGAGCAAGTTGCATAAAACGGCAACAGAGTACGTGGGAGAACCAATAGCGCTGACAATGGGCCGCAGTGGAACTTCGGGTTGTGAATTTTGGTAGCCCGTATAGTCTGGGTGCAGCTGCTTCGATTTCTTGATGGAACGTTGCGTTTCAGCAGGAATACTAGAATCTTTGAGCAGCTGGTGAGTGCGGCGGAGTATACGTGAAGTAGGGTCACGTGAGCTTACGGTAAATCTCAGGGTCCAGGACGTCCTTCATCTTGTTTTCGTAGTCCATTTTGTTCAAGACCACAGTCGCATTCTTTATCCGCTGCCAGAATGACGATATTATTATTGCTATTTAAATTCCTTAAGCTGCTCTCTCCGCGCCGGGAAGGTTGCTCTTAGGCGGTTGTGCCTTTGCAGAATTCTGGAAGATTCTCTCCGAATTTCTTCTGCTAAATCTGTGGCAGTGTTCGAATTCCAGACTCTTTTTTTGAGATTATACTTCTACGGGCACTCTGGACGGTGTAATCGCGAAATTGCCTCCCTTTGCGAGAATAGCTGTTTCTTCCGGCGACAGTTGTTGGTCTGATAAGTTGACCACTGTGCGCTGTAGGACAGGCCTGGGTTGGATTTCCTTCTTCTTTATAAGCCGGTCGTATTTCTGAATTTGTTTCTCAGAAACGAGAGTCTTCTTTGTAGTCATGGTACTGTAGGTGATGCGGTCTAAGTTATCCCAATCTTTGCACTGAGCATATACTGATCTGTAGATGCAGTTCATATAAGGCTTTATCTGTTAGGGCAATGTCCTTGCGGGTTTGGTGTATTCGTTCTCGGAGCAGAGCTTTTTCCATCCGGTCAAAAATGCGGTGTGATGACTTAGTGAAAAAATTGCGTTTCTGACGTAAGAAATTAGGTATCACATTGTTGTCCCGGCAGCGCAGTAGAAACGTTAACGAGCACAGCATTTGAACCTTCTTCTTTCGTAGTCCCTCAAGTCGGCGTATAAGCTGTGGATTCCTCCCGTAGAGGCGGTTTACATAGCATCGTAGGCTTTCACGGCGGTCAATATTAGTGAAGTTTCCGGGCTGGTAGGCCGTGGTCCAGTTGGCATTGAAGTACCAAACGTTTCGTCCACAGCTGCGGTGGACATCTTCAGTGGCGGCAGCGTCGTGGGGGTAGTCTCCGGGTCGGCGGCTGTCCAGCGACTGACGCCGCGTCTGCTGGCGGCGGCTTTATAGTCGGCGTGAGGGGGGCGCTGCGGTGGAAATTTCGCGCGCTAGCTTGCGATTGGTCGATGGTTCGCGGGCTGGCTCCTGATAGGCTGTCGATTGCGTTGTGGCTAGTTTGGGAAACTCTGTCCTTATATGGTTTTGTTTTGGTGTTGCGGAGTACGGGATACCAGATAGAATTGAGTTTGATACCTTCTTCTTTCCTGTTGAAGTTATTGGGATGCTTGAAAATCTCAATAGCTTCCCGTTGTAGCCTGGCGTGGTAGTGGTTGGTGGTAGATAGTATATCGTGTCTTCAAACAGGATGTCGTGTTCCCTTCCCGAGAGGGCATGCTCAGCCACAGCAGATTTGTCTGTGTATCCTAAGCGGCAATTCCGTTTGTGTTCGGTGAGCGCGTGTTGACAGAACGTTGTGTAGTGCCAATGTACACTGAGCCGCAGGAGCAATGTATCCTGTAGACGCCTGCTGTCATTAGCGGTCCCTGTGGTCCTTGACTGATCTGAAGAGATTGCGGAGCTGAGTGGTGGGGTGAACATGGTTTTAATATTGTGTTGTTTGAGAATCTTGCCAATACGGTCCGTGATGTTTTTGATATATGGCAGCGACACCGTGTAGGTGGTTTCTTCGGGGACTGCGTGTGGTGTTACTTGGGCGTAGTGCTGCTTACCTCTTGAATTGAATATCCATTGGCCTTAGGGCATTCTCCAAATGACCAAGTTCTTGGTGAATATTGTTGTCTTCGCATAAGCGTGTAGCGCAGTGAACGAGTGTTTTCATCATAGCTCTCTTGTGGCTGGGATGGTGGTTCGACAGTTTGTTAAGATATCGGTCCGTATGGGTGGGTTTCGAAATACAGTGTGGCAAAGGGAACCATCTTGCTTTTGTTTACCAGTACATCAAGAAAAGATATTTTTCCTTCGTGTTCCTTCTCAATTGTAAACTGTATGCGTGGATGAATGCTGTTCAGATGTTGAAGAAAATCCTTCAGCGTATCCCTCCCGTGGCTCCAGATGACGAACGTGTCATCGACGTAACGTAACCAACAATTCGGTTTAAGAGATGCAGTATTTAGTGCTGTGGCCTCGAAGCTCTCCATGTATAAGTTCGCTAAACCGGACTCAGCGGGTTACCCATAGCTACTCCATCCTTCTGTTCATAAATTCACCATTCCAGACAAAATATGTAGTGGTAAGGACGTGATGGAAGAGTTCAGTGATGTCCCCCGAATAAACCTCGCAGCAAAGCTAATGTCTCGGTAACGGAACCATGGTGAATAATGACACGACGTCGAAACTGACAAGCAGATCATCCGGTTGTAGTACCAGAGTCTTCAGTTTTCGACGAAATGTGCTGAGTCTTAATGAGGAGTCGGTCTTGCCTATGTGAGGTTGGAGCAAGTTGCATAAATACTTGGCAACAGAGTACGTGGGAGAACCAATAGCGCTGACAATGGGCCGCAGTGGAACTTCGGGTTTGTGAATTTTGGTAGCCCGTATAGTCTGGGTGCAGCTGCTTCCGATTTCTTGATGGAACGTTGCGTTTCAGCAGGAATACTAGAATCTTGAGCAGCTGGTGAGTGCGGCGGAGTATACGTGAAGTAGGGTCACGTGGAGCTTACGGTAAATCTCAGGGTCCAGGACGTCCTTCATCTTGTTTTCGTAGTCCATTTTGTTTAAGACCACAGTCGCATTTCCTTTTTCCGCTGCCCGAATGACGATATTATTATTGGTATTTTAAATTCTTAAGCTGCTCTCTCCGCGCCGGAAGGTTGCTCTTAGGCGGTTGTGCCTTTGCAGAATTCTGGAAGATTCTCTCCGAATTTCTTCTGCTAAATCTGGGCAGTGTTCGAATTCAGACTCTATTTTTGAGATTATATCTTCTACGGGCACTCTGGACGGTGTAATCCGAAATTGCCTCCTTTGCGAGAATAGCTGTTTCTTCCGGCGACAGTTGTTGGTCTGATAAGTTGACCACTGTGCGCTGTAGGACAGGCCTGGGTTGGATTCTTTCTTCTTTATAAGCCGGTCGTATTTCTGAATTTGTTCTCAGAAACGAGAGTCTTCTTTGTAGTCATGGTACTGTAGGTGATGCGGTCTAAGTTATCCCAATCTTCTGCACTGAGCATATTACTGATCTGTAGATGCAGTTCATATAAGGCTTTATCTGTTAGGCAATGTCCTTGCGGGTTTGGTGTATTCGTTCTCGGAGCAGAGCTTTTCCATCCGGTCAAAATGCGTGTGATGACTTAGTGAAAAATTGCGTTTCTGACGTAAGAAATTAGGTATCACATTGTTGTCCGGCAGCGCAGTGAAACGTTAACGAGCACAGCATTTGAACCTTCTCTCTTGCGAGTCCCTCAAGTCAGGCGTATAGCTGTGTGATTCTCCCGTAGAGCGGTTTACAGCATCGTAGGCTTTACGCACGAGTCAAATTAGTAAAGTTTCCTAGGACTGGTAGGCTGTCAGGTCTAGGCTTGAATAAACGTTTGTTCCTGCCGGTGGACATCTCAGTGGCGCAGCTCGTGGAGAGTCCGGTCGCGGCTGTCCAGCGACTGACGCCGCGTTCTGCGTGGCGGCGGCTTTATAGTCGGCGTGAGGGGCGCTGCGGTGGAAATTTCGCGCGCTAGCTTGCGATTGGTCGATGGTTCGCGGGCTGGCTCTGATAGGCTGTCGATTGCGTTGTGGCTAGTTTGGGAAACTCTGTCCTTATATGGTTTTGTTTGGTGTTGCGGAGTACGGGATACCAGATAGAATTGAGTTTGATACCTTCTTCTTTCCTGTTGAAGTTATTGGGATGCTTGAAAATCCTCAATAGCTTCCCGTTGTAACCTGGCGTGGTAGTGGTTGGTGGTAGATAGTATATCGGTGTCTTCAAACAGGATGTCGTGTTCCCTTCCCGAGAGGAGCATGCTCAGCCACAGCAGATTTGTCTGTGTATCCTAAGCGGCAATTCCGTTTGTGTTCGGTGAGGCGCGTGTTGACAGAACGTTGTGTAGTGCCAATGTACACTGAGCCCAGGAGCAATGTATCCTGTAGACGCCTGCTGTCATTAGCGGGTCCCTGTGGTCCTTGACTGATCTGAAGAGATTGCGGAGCTGAGTGGTGGGTGAACATGGTTTTAATATTGTGTTGTTTGAGAATCTTGCCAATACGGTCCGTGATGTTTTGATATATGGCAGCGACACCGTGTAGGTGGTTTCTTCAGGGACTGCGTGTGGTGTTACTTGGGCGTAGTGCTCGCTTCACCTCTTGAATTGAATATCCATTGGCCTTTAGGGCATTCTCCAAATGACCAAGTTCTTGGTGAATATTGTTGTCTTCGCATAAGCGTGTAGCGCGGTGAACGAGTGTTTCATCATAGCTCTCTTGTGGCTGGGATGGTGGTTCGACAGTTTGTTAAGATATCGGTCCGTATGGGTGGGTTTTCGAAATACAGTGTGGCTAAAGGAACCATCTTGCTTTTGTTTACCAGTACATCAAGAAAAGATATTTTTCCTTCGTGTTCCTTCTCAATTGTAAACTGTATGCGTGGATGAATGCTGTTCAGATGTTGAAGAAAATCCTTCAGTATCCTCCCGTGGCTCCAGATGACGAACGTGTCATCGACGTAACGTAACCAACAATTCGGTTTAAGAGATGCAGTATTTAGTGCTGTGGCCTCGAAGCTCTCCATGTATAAGTTCCTACAACCGGACTCAGCGGGTTACCCATAGCTACTCCATCCTTCTGTTCATAAAATTCACCATTCCAGACAAAATATGTAGTGGTAAGGACGTGATGGAAGAGTTCAGTGATGTCCTCCGGGAATAAACCTCGCAGCAAAGCTAATGTCTCGTAACGGAACCATGGTGAATAATGACACGACGTCGAAACTGACAAGCAGATCATCCGGTTGTAGTACCAGAGTCTTCAGTTTTCGACGAAATGTGCTGAGTCTTTAATGTAGAGTCGTCTTGCCTATGTGAGGTTGGAGCAAGTTGCATAAATCGGCAACAGAGTACGTGGGAGAACCAATAGCGCTGACAATGGGCCGCAGTGGAACTTCGGGTTTGTGAATTTTGGTAGCCCGTATAGTCTGGTGCGGCTGCTTCCGATTTCTTGATGGAACGTTGGGTTTCAGCAGGAATACTAGAATCTTTGAGCAGCTGGTGAGTGCGGCGGAGTATCGTGAAGTAGGGTCACGTGGGAGCTTACGGTAAATCTCAGGGTCCAGGACGTCCTTCATCTTGTTTTCGTAGTCCATTTTGTTCAAGACCACAGTCGCATTGCCTTTATCCGCTGCCAGAATGACGATATTATTATTGCTATTTAAATTCCTTAAAGCTGCTCTCTCCGCGCCGGAAGGTTGCTCTTAGGCGGTTGTGCCTTTGCAGAATTCTGGAAGATTCTCTCGAATTTCTTCTGCTAAATCTGTGGCAGTGTTCGAATTCCAGACTCTATTTTGAGATTATATCTTCTACGGGCACTCTGGACGGTGTAATCGCGAAATTGCCTCCTTTGCGAGAATAGCTGTTTCTTCCGGCGACAGTTGTTGGTCTGATAAGTTGACCACTGTGCGCTGTAGGACAGGCCTGGGTTGGATTTCCTTCTTCTTTATAAGCCGGTCGTATTTCTGAATTTGTTTCTCAGAAACGAGAGTCTTCTTTGTAGTCATGGTACTGTAGGTGATGCGGTCTAAGTTATCCCAATCTTCTGCACTGAGCATATTACTGATCTGTAGATGCAGTTCATATAAGGCTTTATCTGTTAGGGCAATGTCCTTGCGGGTTTGGTGTATTCGTTCTCGGAGCAGAGCTTTTTCCATCCGGTCAAAAATGCGGTGTGATGACTTAGTGAAAAAATTGCGTTTCTGACGTAAGAAATTAGGTATCACATTGTTGTCCCGGCAGCGCAGTAGAAACGTTAACGAGCACAGCATTTGAACCTTCTTCTTTCGTAGTCCCTCAAGTCGGCGTATAAGCTGTGTGATTCCTCCCGTAGAGGCGGTTTACATAGCATCGTAGGCTTTCACGGCCGGAGTCAATATTAGTAGAAGTTTCCGGGCTGGTAGGCCGTGGTCCAGTTGGCATTGAAGTACCAAACGTTTCGTCCACAGCTGCGGTGGACATCTTCAGTGGCGGCAGCGTCGTGGGGGTAGTCTCCGGGTCGGCGGCTGTCCAGCGACTGACGCCGCGTTCTGCGTGGCGGCGGCTTTTATAGTCGGCGTGAGGGGGGCGCTGCGGTGGATAATTTGAAGTTATTGGGATGCTTGAAAATCTCAATAGCTTCCCGTGTAGCCTGGCGCGGTAGTGATTGGTGGTAGATAGTATATCGGTGTCTTCAAACAGGATGTCGTGTTCCCTTCCCGAGAGGGCTGGGAGGATACGCTGAAGGATTTTCTTCAACATCTGAACAGCATTCATCCACGCATACAGTTTACAATTGAGAAGGAACACGAAGGAAAAATATCTTTTCTTGATGTACTGGTAAACAAAAAGCAAGATGGTTCCCTTAGCCACACTGTATTTCGAAAACCCACCCATACGGACCGATATCTTAACAAACTGTCGAACCACCATCCCAGCCACAAGAGAGCTATGATGAAAACACTCGTTCACCGCGCTACACGCTTATGCGAAGACAACAATATTCACCAAGAACTTGGTCATTTGGAGAATGCCCTAAAGGCCAATGGATATTCAATTCAAGAGGTGAAGCGAGCACTACGCCCAAGTAACACCACACGCAGTCCCCCCGAAGAAACCACCTACACGGTGTCGCTGCCATATATCAAAAACATCACGGACCGTATTGGCAAGATTCTCAAACAACACAATATTAAAACCATGTTCACCCCCACCACTCAGCTCCGCAATCTCTTCAGATCAGTCAAGGACCACAGGGACCCGCTAATGACAGCAGGCGTCTACAGGATACATTGCTCCTGCGGCTCAGTGTACATTGGCACTACACAACGTTCTGTCAACACGCGCCTCACCGAACACAAACGGAATTGCCGCTTAGGATACACAGACAAATCTGCTGTGGCTGAGCATGCCCTCTCGGGAAGGAACGACATCCTGTTTGAAGACACCGATATACTATCTACCACCAACCACTACCACGCCAGGCTACAACGGGAAGCTATTGAGATTTTCAAGCATCCCAATAACTTCAACAGGAAAGAAGAAGGTATCAAACTCAATTCTATCTGGTATCCCGTACTCCGCAACACCAAAACAAAACCATATAAGGACAGAGTTTCCCAAACTAGCCACAACGCAATCGACAGCCTATCAGGAGCCAGCCCGCGAACCATCGACCAATCGCAAGCTAGCGCGCGAAATTTCACCGCAGCGCCCCCTCACGCCGACTATAAAGCCGCCGCCACCAGAACGCGGCGTCGTCGCTGGACAGCCGCCGACCGGAGACTACCCCACGACGCTGCCGCCACTGAAGATGTCCACCGCAGCTGTGGACGAAACGTTTGGTACTTCAATGCCAACTGGACCACGGCCTACCAGCCCGGAAACTTCTACTAATATTGACTCCGGCCGTGAAAGCCTACGATGCTAAGTAATATTATTCTTTTCGTCTACCTTTTCTCTCAATTTCCTCAATATCTCATTTTCTTCTCCCATCCTACACATTTCAATTTCAAACTGCCTTTCCTCCTCTTGTCCTCTATTCCTTCCTCCTCACCTCGACCTCTTCTTTCTCCCACACATTCTCACCGTTGACTTCAACTCGCCGCTTTTCCATGTTCACAACTACCCCATGCTCTTCCAAAAAATCTACGCCTAGTATGAAAGGATATATCAATTTCTTCACTACCAAACAGATCACATCATAGCTTCTACCGCCAATCTTCATTTCAATCATCACCTGCTTTGTGATAGGATGCGATTTATTCCCCCATGCGTCTACTACTCTTGTATTACTCATGGGCAGCACTAACACCTCAACATTTTTCCTCACTAATTCCTCATATGTTTTCCCCGCTATCACAAATTTCACCGATCCAGTATCAATCAGCGCTCGACTCATTATCTGCCCACACTTGACCTTGATTATTGGACATTTTAATGTTCTTGCCGCGACCTCTTTTCTAGTTCCATTTTCTTCCGTTTCTTCTACAATACTCGCTCGGCATTAAGATAATGCATTAAGATAATCATGTCGAGTAATTCAAAATTTAAGGACCACGACTGCAGCCTAAACTATTAGTGAAGAAAACATTTAGTGAAATTCTTGTGAATAGATTAGCCGCAATAGTTTTTAAAAGATAGAAGAAACAAACTTACAAAAATGTTTAAGTAAAACATTTCTTCGTTTTCCGGACGCCACAAAATGTCCTTTTCTGGCAGAAAATTAACCTTTTGACCTGCAGTATTATATAACTTACATAGCTATATAACTTAATCTATGTAATCGATGTAAAAAATTTTTTCACCAATTTTTTCGTTTTCGTTATTTTTTTCACATCGATAAATGTTTCCAGAAACACTGATAAAAAACTTTTTCATGTAATTTTCTACGAGCTAATATCGTGAAATTGTTTTGAACCGCATTTGCAAAGAGTATTTATTAGAAAATTATGATAACAGTACTGTAAAGCCGAATATAATTAAAACTAATATTTACATATAATATATTTTAGACACGATGTACAAGTTCCACAATTTATGGATGAAAGTGAATAATTCGAATAGCAAAACAGGATGTCCGTTTTTTATTTTTTATTATTCGATAACATTACTTATATAGACTCAATAACATAAACCAGCATTTCATTTAAGTACTCCAAAAATGAAAACAAGATGTGAAAATACCAGCTGTTTTATCATTTTTAAAACCTCTATTATTTGTCAATATTAACAGTTGCATCAAAAAGCATTTGACGAACTATCTAAATATCTATTTATGTATGTATTGATAAAAAATTTGTCCGCACTACACACTCGGCAAGGGATGT
This sequence comes from Teleogryllus oceanicus, assembly GCA_964035755.1. NCBI lineage: Eukaryota > Metazoa > Arthropoda > Insecta > Orthoptera > Gryllidae > Teleogryllus > Teleogryllus oceanicus. Next base: position 323,160,264 of record CAXIVR010000001.1, on the reverse strand, counting down.
CTTGTGTAATGAACCGTTCTCCTGTTATAAAAAACTATAATCTTTATAATTGCCCGGCGTTACAACGCCAATATAATAACCAAAACCCGCTCTTATCAATTGCCCTGGTTAAACTCAGCTTCCACCTCCAAGGTTGCCCGTCGACTAGCTGCTCCACCGGAACCTCCGATATTTTCTTACTTACACATAAAATCTGGGTGTGAGGTTGTGGCTGACCTGTACAGGATCTAACAACTATTCGGGCACGTGGGCGTAGGTCATTAACTAGCTACATGCAACAATTAAACTACGTTCGTTTAATTTAATGTCGAACCAAGTGATGTTCGCCGTTATTTATTTTCTTTAATTCCTGTGCTAGTTCGTTATTTCAGTTGAAATATATACCAACTGGGGTCGTTGCTCTCCCATGACTCACATAAAACACTTAATGACAAACAAACACAACACACAAACACATCAACGATATAATTCAATTAAATTACATGACACAAAATCCAAAATATTTCCATTCATACTGACAATTATAAATAAACTCATTCACACCTGAATGCGCATTCTGCCTGTATATCTATTGAATCTATTTTTACGTTAAGACGGAACTTGATCTTATACAGAAGCTAATTTAAATCTTTTTTCTCCTTCAAAATGTGAATTTCATAACAAAAAACCACAAAGTTTCATGAACTTCCCTTTTGCCGAAAACGCTGTAATCCGCAGCAAACCATTGTTGCGCGCCGTCCTCGCTGTATATTACGCAGCAACCTCCAAATCCATCCTCCCGCAGCATTTCTCCATCATCTCACACATTATCAAAAATTTCTTGAACCCGCGAATATCTTCTTAGCATGTCCTTTCATTCCCCTATCATTCTATTTTCATTACGCAACTAGTGTAATGGTTTTTCACTTCCTCCCTTCTTACTTCTTACTATCTACTCTCTCCTATCATCTATTCTATTTGCCCCTATTGCCCCCATTGCCCCACCGTTGGGCGCCACTTGTAATGGGTGGGTTTCACCCTCTACTCCTTATATATATAATCCTGCCCACCCGTTGGGCGCCCACTTGTAATGGGTTCCCCTTACCTCTCTTTGTATATATAATCCTGCACACACGTTGTGCGGCCACTTGTAATACTCTCTCTACACGCCCGGCACGTTATACTGCTACTTTTAATAAATTGCCCTGCTCTAGCCCTTCTTATGAACAAACAAACAAACACTAGCCTCGCGTTGGGTTGCCACAGATAATAACCTTCCCATTCTCCTACTCACAATTGCCCCTCTGCTAGCTTACCTGGCCCTTTTACTCACCTGGGCGTGGTCTGCGGTGCGTCTGTACAGACGCGAGCAAGGTACTGCGCTCACGTGCGTGGATCAGTCTAATGCTACGTGAATTATTACGAAAAACATATTGATTTTGCGAATCATGACCCCAAAGATGGCCATGAAATTTATTCAAATCGCCTCCTTTATCATATTCCCTTTCAATTTGCACTATTTAGTGCTGCAACAGCACTGGTGCCTCTGACGGCACACATCAACATAACCCAGCAACAAAGAACAACAACAAATATTTCTCCTCCCTCAATACACGACACATGGATATATACTCTTTCATTCACACAAACTATTTACAACAACAAAACAAATACCATTCACACATATAATTAAACCCCAGAATGCATTCTGTCGAGATTTACGTCTTAAAATATATTAATTACATGACTTGGTCTTCGACAGAGCTTCTTCAATTCAAAAAAAAAAAAAAACAAATGTCAAAATACTTTTGCTCACGTATGATGTTGCTTCTGCGACGAATCTGCGTGTCTGGTGTGATTATTCACGCCCAACAGCGCCTCCCGTTGTCGCCACCAGTTCCGGAACACTCGCATACGCATCACAGTTCACTCATCCTGTCGGAGTTCACGCTGCCCTCTTTTTTCATAAACCCTTCCAGTTATTAGAAACTCTCTGGATCCCGAATCGAATTCCGCGCCTCTAATTATCAATGCAACGTCGCGCTCCCCACCGTTGCAAAATTTCTCATACCGCCGTTTGCTCTCGCAAGTCCAACGGGCGTTGCCGAATTTCACAATAATTCCGAAAATTCCCCCTTTTTTTATGAAATTCCTTTTCACGAACTGTTAAACAACGTACATAAAGTATTCCCAGTTACTATTTCGGATTATGTCCATTACCTCCGCACTTTACAAAATTTTCAAACATCGCCTACGCGAACACACATCCTGCCTTCACCAAGTCCAGGCACCTTCTGGCAATCTTCCACAACTTAGCATTGTTATCCTTGCTTCAACACTTTTCCCGATCGCTCGATAACTGACGATCGCGTCACCTTAGTTCTCTCAAAATATTTAATTTCTACGTTTTCCGAAACACTTTATTTCCGTTTTAGTTTTAATAAAATTCTCCCGGCAATTTCCTAAAGTTTGATGTTTTCCTCTTGTTTTCCTTTGGTCAAAATCCTTTATTTTCCCTATTTTCCGTTTTGAATGTGAAATGGAACGCACTGCAATTGTTCGCTAATCGCTCTTCTTGCTAAGCTTTTGCTTGAATTAATTTATCTGTTTTATTAAAATTTTGATACTTCCCGTCAAGGTATTTAAATGGGATAACTTTTGCATGATGCAGCTAATTTTCTTCTTTTGCCCCCCGAAAGTCTGAATTTGATATCTTATCGCGTTCTCTTGCAGTATTCGAAAAACCCTCTTCTTTATAAGCGTTTCATCGCTCCAACAATGGACTCCATTAATATTTTCCTTAACACAAATATACGAAATACGAAAATTTCAATAACTTCTTATTGCCTGACGCGATTTCACTGAGATAACTTTTAAAATGTTCCTAAATCAAAGCCGGATCTAATGTTTATAGTCCGCACAAGTATCGGGTTCGCTTTATTTTCTTCCTCAATCGGTTTTATTTTTTTACTATGGCGTCTTTGCTGTAAATGTTTTCGAACTGTTCATCATCCAAACGCACACCATTGGGGATCGTGTAAAACATTACACTAGTAACGCGATTATCCTTCTATCGCGTGCTATATTTCCTCCAAAATGTCCTATTATTAAATATACTATTAATATAGTAATATATTATTAAATATATAAGGATAAAAACGTGCTTGAAAAGATATTCAAACTGTCTAACACACAGTCAATTGAACAATATATTATATTATTATACAAATAATTAATGGCCCACGGCTCATGCGAGACAATATTAGATAAGTGAATTAGTATAAGGAAACTAAACGTGTTAATTCTGTCACAAGTGAATAGAAATCTTGACCCCAACTTTTCTTTACAACATGAACTGCACTTTCCTGAAAGAATGTTATGATGAAACAAATGCCAGTTTTGTGCCATTAGGGAAGACATTCGAGAGATGAAACGATGCTTTCAATATTCCTAATGTTACTACCACAATACTTTAAGAGAAGCTAACAGAAACTTGAAGCTGAAAGTGGTTTCGAGTACGAACTTGTGTGTCGGGCAAATTAATAGATGCGCGAATGTGTGATAAAAGATTAATTCAATTATTTAGATAAAACTGTGAGGTGGTTAGAACAAGTTATTAGTGACTATAAGGTTGCTAAATGGGTGTGTGGTATTTGTTCTCACTGACACATTAGAGTGCCAGTGGTTGTGGTATTAAAACTAAATTCATGAGATCACTCTCCGCAGGGTGAATTAATCAAATGTCAAAATTATGAATGTTCACAGGTGTTTGAAACATTCTTCATGCTATTCTAAATATTCTCTTAATCCTACAATTTATATTGCAATGAATGAATTTCATATGTTGTAATTTTTTTTTAATTTTTTGGTTTGTTTTTAAAAAAAATTTCATTTATATTTTTTGAATGCAATTATTACAATTTTTATTATTATGTGGCTGGCAATTAATTCGTTACAATACCAACATCCTAACGCGTCCTACTTTTTGGATTCTGATTTTCACCAAAATTTATTTTATAACCAACCTCATCTTTAATATTTGCAATTGAAAACTGTAAACTTTGACACGATTAGCGGGTGGGCCATTGGAAACGTGAAAATGCCCGCCCGGCCCTGAGTTGTGGGTAAAATAGATTGGCGCTTTCCTTCTAGAAACGATGGCTCAACCAAGTGCTTATGCCTTAGGGGAGAGGGCGTTGGTGTAACCCGCTTCCTGGCAAATGTTTTCCACCTATACTTGGATTTTCTTAACGTGGCGTCTCAAGGTCACCCGCGACGGAGGGTAAGGGAGAGGGAAGGCGGCTCCAATAGGGAGCCGCAAAAATCAGGGCTGTAGTGACGTTGCAGCTCCCCATTGAGTCTACCTTGCCCTCCCTCCTCCGCGCTTGACCTAGAGGAAAACCCAATGTAGGCGTCCTTTCCCCCAAAATTCTCTTGGGTTTTTGTTAGGTTCAGCTAGATAGGTAGCTGGCAAATTCTGACGACAAAGTTTAGGCTTCAGTTGGCGGACATAATTGAAAACGTTGATTCAATTTTTCAATATTGCAATTACATGGGACTTCTTTATAAAAGCCGTTATGAATCACAGATACAGGTGTTGTTGAGCATCGTATAAGCGACCCTCCGCCAAACTATTTTTTCACGCTTATGGCAGAATAAAAGAAAATTTATTATTTCGGTAGAGCTTTTAAATAAGTTAACAAAAAACAAGAAAGAGATAGATTATGGTCTCAGAATTTCGTAGTAAACTGCATGCTTAAGACCCACTAGTCACTCATATTACGTAAATATTCCGGGGGGATGAAAGTCGCGTTACTTGTGGGTTAACAGGAGAGCGGGGAGTGCCTAAAATTCTCCAAATTATCGATATGTAATTTATGAACGGCTCCCAAAAATGTAAACCTTAAAATTTCTTAACATTTCCATTAAGAACCGTCGTTTTCTATTTCCTTTCTCCGAAAAGGTGCAAGTAAATAGTCGTCGTTAATTAAATTCTAAATTGGAGTTTGAAGCAAATAAATATGTTAATAGTTATCTAAAGAAATGTTTGGTAAAATAACGCATACGTGGCTTTCCTTAAAACCAAATTTTTGGTTGAATTTTGCGTCAGTCATTTTGTAAATACTATTCTAGATATTCCAGAAGCCTTTGAGAAAATAAATATATTGAGAATTATCTAAAGAAAATTTTGTGCATTAAAGCACTATGGCACTCCTCAAACCAGATTGCAATTTGCGTCAGCTTTAGTAAATACTAGATATTAGAAGTTATATAGAGATTTTTTTATAATAAATACAATAAACAAACTTGTTTCCACATTTGTCGGAAAAATAAAACATTAAACTGTAAAAAGTTAGCTCCGTTATTGGATTATTCCTCAGCAAACTCTAAACCAAACATGACAGTAAGCACTGTCCTTCAGCTAGTGGATGGTCATTTAGTTTGTACTGTTACAACATCTCTACAATTTCGATGCATTCTTGTGAAAATAATGTTCCTTCCTGTGCATCACAACCATTTTCAAGAACATCTTAACAAAATATAAGATTAAAGTGATTGTTGGCGAGTCACCGTTAATACAGAAAAAATAAAATACACAACTTTTTCACTAAGAAAAGTAACTTCCTAAAAGTAAAACTAAATAAAGCTTAACTCCACGAAGCTCATACAGCCAAATACCTTGGATTGCATTTAGATAGAAGTCTTACTTCGAAAACCCACATCAGAACTAAGAGAAAGAAAGCACAAGTTAAAGTTCAACAGACAATCAAAGGTGTCCTAGCATAACGAAGTTCAGAATTACAAAGCTATAATAAGGCCAGCATGAACCTATGGTATTGAATTGTGGGGCTCTTCTAGTAAATCGAAGAGTCGATGATAAAACATTAAGAAAACTATGCAACGCACCGCACCGTGGTACGTGACAACAATATACAGAGACCTCGACATCATCCCGCTAGAAGAAATTATCACCACGAAGAGCCAAGCTCACCAGAAGAGATTGTACGAGCATTCAAATTATCTTTCAAGAAACCTGCTAGACAACGTTTCTGAAGAGAAACGAAGCGTTTTCAGACACTCAACACGGTTTTAGAAGACCAAAATCTACGGAAACTGCGATTTTTTTCTTTTATTAAATATGTTTTTTCATCAAGAGACCAAAATAAAGAATCCATCGAGATATTTTTAGATCTTCCGAAAGCTTTCGACGTTATTAACCATAACATTTTGCTCTCAAAATTACCTTCTTATGGAATTCGTGGTATTGCCCAAGATTGTATAACCTCGTAACTTAAACATCAATCTCAAATAGAAATACGGTTCTGGTACGAAAGAACATTATTTTCTTATCTTTCGAATTCTTTGCTAATTAAACATGGAGTCCCAGGAGATTCGATCTTAGGTCCTATCCTCATTCTGTTGTACGTAAACTATAAGCTCTCATTTATTAAAAATTGAAGAACAGTTCTCTTTGCCGATGACGCGAATGTTCTTTGCAAACAAGGATCAATAAATAAATAGGACAATTTCAGAAGTTTCAAATTGGTTCTGTAATCAATTAAAAGTTAAAGAACAAAAACTCTCAATGCAATTTTGTGTTTTTAGCAAATGTACATCCCGCCTGTGATATGGCATAATATCCAGGGGAAGCTCATCTTTTAGAGCCCAGACATTTAGATTGCAAAAGGAAATTAAACGAATAATGAAAAAATGGAATCCATGTTCTCCTTGCAAGTCTCTTTTCATTGAGCTTGGAATATTACCATTTCCTTGCCTATTTATTTAAGAATCTGTAGTATTTGTCAAAACTGACTTAACGGTGGGAACATATTTTCATGTAATATTGATATTTATAGTTACAACACACGACGTAGAAATCCGGTTCATGAAGTATCAGTATCAACAGCTCACTACCAGAAATCCGCATACAATGGATGTACGTTACTTTAGAACGCACTGCAGATAAAATTAAACAATTAAAATTGGTATACAAATTTAAGTTAAAAGTAAAATATGTTACGTATTATAACAAAAAAATTTTTAAAAAAAAAATATTTATATTTGTATTGTATATTTAAAAAGACTTAATACGCCAAAAAATTTTGGGAACCCCCTTTTTTTACTTAAGTAAAATTTTGTCTTAATGAAATAGCTATTGATTAAATACATCTGTTCAGCTTCCGGGTCAATGACCCCCATCTCGAACGGGCTTTTTCCCTGTTTCCCTGATCCATTGAGCAAATGCTGAGATGGCCCTTTGAGTTGCATCTGGACGCGAATGTAGCTTCACTATACGCACGTTTTCTTGAGCTTTCCTTTTGCTTGTAATGGTAGTAGATCTTAAGGTGAGTTTCTATTTTCTTAGCAATACAGAAAAATCAACTCTGCAGTTTATTTACCGTTACAAAAGTTTTCTATAACTTCGAAACAAAAATATCTGGTTTGAAATGTTAATCTTTCATTTTTTAAAATTATTATTATTATTTTTTTATTATTATTCTTTTTATTATTATTATTATTATTAATTTTTATTTATATTTAATTTTTTTAATATTATTATTATGATTATTATTATTATTATTATTATTATTATGATTAGTTAATATGATGATTATTTCTTTAATATTATTATAAATTTTATCTTTTAACTATTAATATTTAAATTGTTGGGAAGGGATTCTAAAACTCAAGAAAGCGTTCGCAGTGTATTTTCTTCCCCATACGTCACATATATTTTTACAGTTTTTTACTATTTAAAAAATAAATAAACAGTGAAAAAGTATATAGACTCTAACGAGAGAAAATGTTAGATTTGCTATACCGAATTCTTCAATGAAATTTTCAATATCACTATAATTCACGTCATTAACGTATTTTTTAGAAAACATTTACTTATTGATCCAACAAGAATAGATTGTATATTATGAGAGTGAAATTAAAAAATTCGAGGGCGTAGGGAAATCTGCCCGAACGAACTGCTTGCCAGGCTTAAAGGCCGAGACTTTTTCAAGCATAGGCAATTGCCCCTGGCCCCGCGCTATCTGCTTCAAATACAGAAAAGGCGAATACACGCTGAAGTTGAAAATTTAAGCGCAGAGCGTACGACAAAGACTGTTGGCTTCATACGAAAATATATTTGCTTGGTTTTCTATCAGACAACCGACATTTGAATTTTGTTGAAGATTTTGCTACTTACTACTTTACATTTCCTTTTAAATTCTGCCTTGTATAAACATTATTTCCAAGAGCCACCAATGTTTTGAAACGCCAATCTGCGCCCATTTTGTTTTTGGTTATATTTAATTAAAGTTTGTTATTTCTTGTAGTAACAAAGGTCTCTTGTGAGAGGGCAGATCTGAATACAAGAATGGGTCTGTTAAACCACCTAACCTGAATCGGAACGATAATTCATACCTGTACATGTGCACAACTAATTATTGTACTACTGAATAAATGTTACTACGAAATAATTTTTTCATTCAGAATGTTGAATTCTATTCTCAATAACAATTTCAAATTAAAAAAAAATTCAATTAAATTATAATTTCTTTCTGTAGTACAGGAAATTTGAATTAATATCGCTTGCCATTAAGACCTTTTAAGACTAAGATAATTAAAAGGTCTGGTGGTGTTGTACCTATACATGACAAGTTTGGTGCTGGGTTGAGAAGTACAACTTCCAAGCAACTATACAATAGTTTTCTGGAAACTAAGTCATCGTCCGAGTTTTTTTAAATCATTTATTACCTGTTCAAAAACATAATTTTATTGGAGTTTGAAACTTTACATTGAACATTGTGGAACAAAAAGTTTTAAATTGTATTAAATAGTAAAAAAAAATATTTAAAAGTTAAGTTTATAAATATTGAATAAACAAAACAAACATTTATATTTAGGGAGGGCGAAAAATGTCTTTGCCAGAGTTTAATTTTAATAAGAAAAATTACCGAGAGTCCAAATTCTATAATAGTTGTAAAATTTTTAGTTTAATAAAGCATGCCATATAAATTATCTTTAAAGAATTTTTATTAAAATTAAACATTTACAAACTGACCTGCCTGCAATTTGTTTTAAATTAAATAATTTCACAATTTTTATCAAGAAATCAATTTTTTTGCAATTATTCAACATTGAAAATTAATTTTAAAACAATTAAAAGGCAAATACTGAAAGTAAGTAATAAATGAATTCGTATAATAATTGCACAAAAGAAAAAATTGTGGATGTCCGAAAGCGTCGCCTCTGAGAAAAACAACCGCGCCCTCTACATGCCGACACGCCCTTCCACATGCCGACAACGCTTTGCCGTTTGCAGAGAACACGTTGGAAAAGGTCACAAGATAAAGTACAATCGTAAATTTTATTACAATATATTGCTCGGTTTTCGGCGCATATTTACATGCTATTTGGATATTAAAAATGAATTTCCCAATTATTTAGTTCCACCACGGGCATCTGCAACTACTTACCTACACGAATATACCAATGATGATTGAAAGTTAAATACCGGTCCACTTTTAGTTTAGGACTATAGAAGCATTTGAAGTTAATACTTAAACCTAATTTTTGGAAACTAAGGAGAGTGTCTTGTATATTTGTTTTTATTTGTTTTTCGACACACCTTAACATTGCAGGCTTATATGCACGTAAACACAGTATAACAGCCTATTAATATGCGTATGTTTATTGATTCATTAAATTCTAATCCTTCTGTCTTTCACTTTCCTTCTCGATCTGCCAGCGGCAGTGTCGTCCCAGAAATTCCCTCGCCGCAGTTGTAACTTGGTGTGGCCACGTCCCTGACGAAATGACAGTAGTAAGACAGCCCGGGAGGTAAAAATTGTGCCCGTCACTGATTTACAGACATTTTCGTTTATTTAAAAAAACTGATGTTTCGACTAAGCTCTAGAACAAGAGAAAACCCGAATTTTGGTGAATCCAACGTGAAAACCTCGATTATTACCAGTTTTACAACAACGCCGTAGTATCATTAAGGTGAATTTCCCGATTTTTATTATTCTTTAAGACTATGGGTATTAACAGTTTTAAGAAAAACAACGTTAACAGGCTGTAACTAAATAATTTAAATAGTGTCCGTAAATATCTTATTTTCGTTAAAAAATTAATGCTTTTTTGGTAATAAACTAGATTGGAGCAACCCACGCATACCGTGCAAGGTTAATATCAATAGAATTATTGCATGTTAGTATCGCGCTTGCAGGCTAATTCTTCAATACGCACCCGCAACCAACAGCGAGAATGCAAGGGAGCACTAGTGATGGGGGCCCCGTCGAGTTTTAATTCTTTCCACTTCGTATTTTGGTTCATTTATTCCAACTTTACACAATATTTTAGCATTAATGCAGCTTTCAAGTTTCAGGAAGTCGTGAAACAAATAAAGATTTGAGAGAATGTGGTAACAGTTACTCAATAAAAGCCATTTATATATATATATATATATATATATATATATATATATATATATTATTGCGACCCACCCCTCCGCCGGCTAGCTCAGAATGGGTTTTCAAGGTGGGCGCAAAATAAAAAATACAATTAGAATAGCGGGATCAGGGTCATGTGGGCCGTTGTGGATTGAATGCATTTACACAGAAACTCAAGTCGAATCACTTTCCACTTACTTAAGTATATTCTAATTAAATTGCTGTTACAGTCAATGAACATAAAACACTTTACATATACAAGAATTTTGTCTTGCTGAAAAAAAGAAAACAACTTACACTCTCAATAATTAACTACACTGTTTCCTTTCTCTCATTTAAATCAATTTCAAAGAATACTTAAAACTTTGCCTAATCATTCCAGTCGTAAATTCCATAGTTGCAACTTTACAATTAGCTAAGTTTTTCTTGAAAGAAAAGATTGATTCTATTTTTTACAGAATATCGGTATAAAGAACCTGTACTAATACTTTCTTTCCGAAACAAATTATTCCTTCTAATATCTACAAATTGTTCAAGTTGGCACGACCTTACTGTGTCTTTTCACGGCGTAGAAATCTACGGCGTCGACTCTTCCAGTCGCTCGGTGTCCTTGTCCTTGCAGCTCGGTCGGGAGCAAAGCCGCCCTCTGCAGAACCGCACGGTCGCCCTTTCCAGTACCGTTGTTCAACTCACGATGTGGCCTCCGTCTCGTTTTCCGTTGATACTCTTTTCGTATTCTTTTATAGAATGTAACTAGCTTTTAATTCCATATTTAAAAGAATCTACAATACGACAACTGAGTCTATCGTATAAGAAGAATAAATATAAAAATAAAAAAAAACTGCAAAGAAAAGAAATGAATGGCCTCGTTAGTTTCATGCTATTCACACTCCTCTCTCTTACAAAGATTTTAAATGCGTCACTTATACTTTCATCCTTTTCCTGATGAATTGTTTTAATGCCTTGTAATATGATAATTACCTCCTCGAATGTCTTGAAGAGTTTTTATCGTAGATGCAGTCCTGAAGTCCGTAGCAGTACGAGGTGCCGCCTTCTCGTGATCGGTAGGTCCTCACTCTCCAGCTGTTACTTCAGAAAAGAAAGCTTTCTTTCTCCCGACTCTCGGTGTCGCATACTCTACCGAGACGCTCCCTTACGGATATAGTTCGTAGTTTTCATTTTCGGATTGTATTCATGCGCGTTGGCGCGCGTTCAAACAGCTCATCTTATTCTTGAATATTGATGTGCTCCGTTTTCGAGACCTCGGCAAACGGATGGTCAAATATATATATATATATATATATATATATATATATATATATATATATACACACACACACACACACACACACACACACACACACACATATGGTGGTAATAATTCGACGTAGAAAAAAAAACTAGAGACATAGAAATCATGAATTTTTAAAAGTATTGGCTGGACGATTATTCATTTTTTTCCATTTTAGATATTTTCTCTGCAGACCACCATCAACCAGAGGTAGAAGAAAAAAATTAGCAATAATTTTCGATCGCATAAAATTGTAAGATTGCAATAAATATTTGTTAACTAGTGAACGTGTTAAATGTGCTCAATTTAAGAATTGTCAGTATAAAAAAAACTTTAAAAACTTTCGTTACATCTAGTTAGGGACTTCTAAGTAGTTCACCCTCAAACATTGAAGCAATACAACAATTAAAGTAGTAAGCCCATTGAGCCCATTACTTTTTAAGAGTTTTAAGGCTGACGAGTGCGAAACATAAAGAATCGTTTTCCTCGCCTTCGAGTTCATTTCATCCGTCAAAGCAAAGAAAACATCCAAACAAGCCAAAGTATCCCCTTGCAAAAAGTGTCATAAAATATAGCAGTTTCCCGACTATAGCATAAGAAAATTGTATGAACGACTACGACAAAGAAAATGGAGGTAACGGGATAATTTAAGTTCCATTTCCACAATCTCTTTCGTCTTAGGTTTATTAAAAGCTCTTCCGAATGATTATGTTTCGAGGTTTAGTTTTCAAAAACATTGATTATACCTCAAGAGCGAATGTGTACAAGACCGCTTAACGATCAATATGCGATGCAAATTTATTACCTCAAAAATGTTTTCCTTTAAAAAATTCTGCACTGAAATTCTTTCCCTCAGAACCACATGAGCAATTGAAAAAATATTTCTTTTGCGAAAATGTTATCATTTCGAAAATGAATGAAAGACGCTGCACTACTTCAATCACTTAGTTAAGAAAACAATATAATGATGTAAAACCAGTCAAAAAACTTTCTACATTGCATTGCAACTCTAAGTGTAAGAAATCAAAAATTTAAATGTTATAAATAAATATTAAAGTAAATTCAAATATATTATATAACTTGCCGAGAAAAATATTATTTTAAAATCAATACAAAATCTTGAAACGTGAAAATAAAATTAACGTGAGGAATGAAACACCGAGCCTTTGGTGTGTGTGGGGCAGAAAGTTTAAAAAACCAAAGCGGAGAGTATTCCCTTTAATAAAAGATTGATTATTCAAGGCAAAGAAGATTGCTTTAATTTGATTCTGCTAATACATAAATATCTTTATTAAGAGAACGACGGTTGTTGCACAGACATTGAATATTTAGTGTGATTTCGTTCTCTAATTCTCCTACTTCTTCCAATTTATATATTCACTTAATCTTATGTACGCGCTCATTTTGCTACAAGCGCAATGTGTAGGTTTAGTTATTTCGTCACCGGTAGAGCTATCCCCGTAATAAATGTTTCAGAAAACGAGAAAACGTGGCAATAAAAAAACTGATCTTGGCTGTCCGGGTGACGCCGCGTTGAAAGCTGTATTGCCGACGTTTCGACCATCTTTTCGTGGTCTTCCTTAGGGCTCGGCAGGGCTGGCAGGGCATGGACCAGCCCTGAGCAAGACCACAGAAAGATGGTCGAAACGTCGGCAACACAGCCTTCGATGCGACGTTATTCGGACAGCCATAACCATTCACATGACTCCGGCCGCGGAAGCCTACGACTTCACTGGCAATTAATTGTACGCAATTACTACCCTTTCCAGCACAATCACAAAGCGTGAATGATATTGGAACCAGGAAATAAAACAGAATTTTTAATAGTGCCCATCTGTTGCAATCAGAGGAAAAAAACACTTCAAAGTGGAAATAGGTCTATTTGAACAGTCATTCCACAAATAAAATCCAAACCTGTTTTCCGTCGGAAGTTCCATTACTAGTGAAAAGAAGGTTTTTTCATAGAATTTAAAAAAATCCGCTAGTTGCACTCTTTGAAACATAATTCAACTACACATGGAAAGAGATCTAGAAGTTTAATCTCAAGAAAACTTAAGTTTGCCTTGGCAGTTCTATTGCACGTGAGAGGAATTTTTGTTATAGAATTTTAATAAAACCCTAGTTGCTCTATCGAAAATATAATTTAAACCTACATGCTAGAGAGAGTCTATGATTTCGATCTCAAGAAAACGTGAGCGAGTAACACATTAAAAGGCACCATAAATTTCGCTGGTCATTAAACTCACATCAGTTGTGTGTCTAGGTACAACAGCTCGCCACCGCCGTGTCCACAGAAAATGTCGCGGTATCATGATCCTCGCCGCAACAAGACGATGCAATCTCGATTTTTCTCGATACAGTCCGATCGCAGAGCAACTCGGCGGAAAGCGAGTGAACGCGCGAACAATTCAAATTATTCTTTTTAAGCAGGATGGAATAATTGAAGTCATCATTGCCCATTTAGATTTATTGATACAGCCGGCTTTCCACGGGTTCCTCTTCATCATTACCATAATAGCAAACAAATAAATGCAAACTCTTAAAACGAATGAATAAAAACTTAATACACATGTATCTAGGCATTTGTTGTTACTCGGTCGGGTTTCCAAATTCCTCGACAGTTACTAATGTCTAAAGGCGGTCATTTGCCGCATATTCTCTCTCGTTCTCGTAAGCGAGAAAGGCTGAACGAGAATGGGGCCAACGAGAATCCCGTTCACCGAGAAGGCATTCTCGAGAGCGAGATGACTCGAGAGCGAGATGACTCGAGAATCTCGAGCCCAGGCTGGCAGACGGAGGGCGTCCCAACGGTCTTCGCAGACGTCGACACGAGGTCGCTCAGGTCTCGCCCGGGCGCGAAGGTTGGTGACATGCGATACAGCGTTGCAGACTCATCGAATTTCTCTGAACAGATGTTGCCCTTACTAATAATGATAAGCAGGGAACGGATTTATACGGACTAAAAATAAATGAAATATGTAAATATATAATGCAGTTATTTTTATCAAAATATGGAGTTAAATATGGACTTAATATGATAAAAAATAACTATGGTAAAATAATATTTTATTGTTAGTTGATAAACCTTCATCTTTAAATTCTGAAATGTAACTTCTATTTTCACACTGGCAGATTGTGCTACTTTTGACATTTCACACTTGGTTAAAAGAGATTACTAGAACTGACCAACACAGTATTCTGACTGATTGTACTTGACAATGAGGAGCTGTATACGAAGTTAAACTGATATCCAACTCTGTGACGTCATGCGATTTTCAGCTGGCAGCCTCAGAGGGAAGGAGAAGGGTGTGTGGATACTGACACGAGGTGCGTTTCCCACAGACCGTCGAAGTCTCAAGGTCATTTGTCAAACAAATCCAATAGTTCATTCATCGCCTCCAAACCCCCCCCTTCACCTCCCGGAACATTCTGACCCCCCAGCCAGGGACGATTAGTATCGATAGGAGCTTACTTAGAATATATGTATTTACATAGAAATCCGTTCCTGGTGATAAGGAAACGACAAAAGAGTCTTCCAAAGTATACTGCCTGCCATGGTTTGTTATTTATCAAAACGTGAAATCTTATTGCTTAAATTATGCCAAATCGCTAACGTTCGCTATTTTTATTATTTAAACATTTCTTTCTTTTTATAAATTATACTATACATTTTGCCAGTTGAATATCGACAAACCACATTAGAATTCATAACAGGATTTACTCATAAAATGTAAATAAAACACAGTTATTATCAAGTGTGACCCACGCTGATGTCATAATTTATTTATTTCTGTTAGATTTTCATTGTCTTTCAGAGACAATTAAAAAGACGATATGATTTGTTTCTTTAACATTTTAGAAGCAAGCATTTCAGGGCGCTCTGAACTTTACCAGAGTTTATGGCAATATGTAAAATATTTAAGAAATTTTATAAGCTCGCTCCTGTTTTAATATTAATTAGAAAATGTTATGTGATAAAGCGAAATAAAAAATAATTTTGCAATTTCAGCTCGC
This sequence comes from Teleogryllus oceanicus, assembly GCA_964035755.1. NCBI lineage: Eukaryota > Metazoa > Arthropoda > Insecta > Orthoptera > Gryllidae > Teleogryllus > Teleogryllus oceanicus. Next base: position 323,144,535 of record CAXIVR010000001.1, on the reverse strand, counting down.
ATAAAGCATTTTTACTGGAATATTGCATAATTGCTTTAGTATTTTTGTCATTCGTATTGTTAACTCAACAAACATTGCCTCTTTTGATAACTCAAATTGTATCAAAATTAAAATAGAACACTAATAAATATACTTATCGGATATTCTTATGGGAGGAATCAGAAGTGTAATGTTTACTTCAGAATTGATTATTAAAACATAATTAATTAATTCGCACATTTTATTTTTCTTTACTACATTTTTTCTCAAAATTGACAACTATTAATTTAAAATACATTAAATAAATAAAAAGTTTTAAAACAAATATCACAAGATAAAAAAAATGTAAAATTGTTTTTAGATAACTGAAGTTTTTTGTTTAGTGCTTGCTTGTGAATGACCAAGATATCATTCACTTCTTTCAGGATCAATGCGGTTTCGTTTCTCTGTAACTATTAAACCTGCCATGCTGAAATTTCTCTCGCTAGCTGCACTGCTTGCTGGAACGCAAAATATTTCTTTTCCTACTTTGGTGAGTTTAGGAAAAGCGCCTGCATTTGCCTTCCACCAAGTCAGGAGGTTGTTACAGTCTGGTGGACCCTCCATGTTTATATATTTTCTAGCTCGTCCTTGCGTTTTGAGGCGGTGAACGCCAATTGCTGAACCTCTTTGCTGGGGAGGGCGAGAGGTCTTCTGTCGCTTCCTCTATTATGACGCTATTTAGCATCTGACGAATAGTGCCATGGATTTTCTCCCTTTTTTCCTCGCTCAAAACTAAGAGTTCTTTGAAAGAGGGATGAAGGAAAGTGGCCACATAATGAATATCACTAAGTTCATTCAGAACTTTTTCTTTTACAAACTGCTTTGCCCTTTCCTTCAGCTTCCTCAATACTACATTGTCATCATCAGTTTGGCACGCATCTAAAAGTTTGAAGACCCATGGCACTACAAATGGCAGGGTTGGCTCTTTTTCACCTTCTAAATCGTCCGTAGCTTCTTTGAATATTTTCAAAACATAATCTCTTTTTCCTTTTTTTCCCTGTCATAAATTGTCTTTTTTTCCTGCTTGTTTGCTTCCTTCAATATCTTCTCTATACTATCTTTCTGAAAATGGAATGAATCTAGCATATTATATAAACTATTCCATCTAGTTTCGATGTCTGAAGTAGTGTTTTCTCAGTCTGTGACTAATCCAGACCTCTTCATAAATCCCACAACTTTGCGGGCGGTCTGAATGGAGTAAAATATGTTTGGAACCTCTTCACTCAGAAATGTTTCTGTTCAGTGTGTGCCTTAATGCTGTATTGATACAGTGCATTACGCATGGAAATCTTTGTGGTTTTCTAGAGCTTTTTAATATTTGGTCCTTGATCAGTCACAAACTTAACTTCCTTAAGCTCTGAAGGAGTGATTTGAATTTCTGACATTTGTTCCTGAATTTCATTAAGAATGTGTTCACCAGTTTTTGTAACCTCTGGGAACATCGTCGTCAGGAGTACATTGTTCTGTATCTCCCATTTATCCTCACATTCCTCAACATAAGAGGACGTGACAGTCAGGTAATGAGTTTTTCTATAGTTGTCAGTCCATAGGTCGCACGTCATTGCACATTGCGACTTACCTATGGCATCCTTCACTTTAGGAATAATCTCACCTCTAACTTGCTCAGCCATATCTTTGATGTGACGAGACACTGTTCTTGGCGAAGGTAAAACATTCTCCGCATTGATTTGTCCGATTTGGCTCCTGTGTTAATTAGTTCTGAGACAAACTTATGAATCCTCGCCACTGACAATACTAAAGGGGCGGAGATCTGTTGCACACATTAACACACATTTGTCTCTAATCGCCGCTTTATCTGCACTGAAACTGACGTGCTTGATGAGGGTCGTCTAATTTCCTGCACTTGTGTCTTATCAAGCCCGTGGTGCTACCCTTGTACACAACTAGGGCTTGGCAACCTCTCTGACATTGGGCATAGCCAACAGGGGCATTTGTCTCCTTTTCAATTACAATCTGGAAATAATATATTAAAGATTACATTCATGTATATTATTTATAAACATTCTGTGAGTGTACTGTATTGATAGCTTTTACTTTCAAGATATTTACTTGCACTTATTTGCGTTATGCAAATTACTCACACGTTAATTTTATCTAATTAACTGAATTTTGAATTTATTGTTTTATTATGTTTCGAATTCGTGCATTAGTACGGCAGATGGAGAAAGAGAGAGAGAAAGGGAGAGAAAGAGAGAAAGGAGAGAGGAAAGAGAGAGAGAAAAGAGAAAGAGAAAAGAGAGAGAGAAAGAGAAGAAAAAAGAGAAAGAGAAAAGAGAAAGAGAAAAGAGAAAGAGAAAAGAGAGAGAGAGAAAAGAGAGAGAGAGAGAGAGAGAGAGAGAGAGAGAGAGAGAGAGAGAGAGAGAGAGGAAGGCATTGTTACAGTAATATCTTCAGGAGTCGAAAATGTCATTGCAATAGAAATAAATTCATGATTGTTGCTGACTCGTTCAGATTAAAATTATTATTTTGCAAAATGAGATTTTTCACTCTTTGATATAATTGATTATTGTTTTCGGAGAGACAATTTCTATAGCCATTAGTTCCGTATGTGTGGTGTACTATATATCTCGAGAGATGGTGCCATGTGGGCAAGCACTAAGCTTCCAACCGGTCTCCAGGCATGTGTGGTTGTGTAGTGCATGAAGTATACGTGTGAGGATGGGGTAGACGACAAGGATGATGTAGAAAAGTTCGCGTCCGATTTAGGTTCTGGACAAGCATTCACCTGTTATTGGAGAAAAACCGAAAACTACCCAATCAGGGCTGCTGGAGGATCGAATTTTCCTTGCAGGGTAGGTATACGACATCGACAACAAAACAACAATGTTTTATACTAAAACATTGATATGAATAATGAACAGCCTCAAAACAATTATGTTTTTAAAATGAATGTTTATGAAAGTGTTTTAAAAGTATATTAACATCTAACATTAATGTAAGCGCGGATGAGACGTTAATGTGACAGAGGCCGTGTTTATTAAATATAATTAAGATTTAACTGAAAAAAGTTACAAGTAATATGTAAACAATTAACAAATCTGATCCCGAAACCCTGAGCACTCAGAATCACCTCACGGGTCAGAGTTTCCCTCACTTTGCCGCAGAAGGTCATGGGAAGAAGAACGCTCTGGGGCATGCGTTCGCCACCTCTCCCCGAGCGAGATAAGAGCCAAATCGTAGGCAGTGAACAGGGCATCAGGTTCACCACCCGGCGAGAGATAAGCTAGCAGAAAGTACAAACATCGTTCGCTTGTTCGAACACAAAAGATCGAGCACAAAACAAATTAATGTGTTAAACAAATCAATGTCTAAAATATCGATGTTGGTCTTTAAATATGGTGCCGTGTCAGTAATTGTTACCCTGAGCCATCTCGGTAGTTATTATTTTACTTTTCTTGTGCATCGGCGATATTGTAAATGTTGAGTATACCAGGAAACGTTTGAGTATTACGTTAGGAGTGTAATTGTTTAATTATGTTAATGAAATTTATTTATCGTAAGAAGATGAGTACTCGATATTTGTTGGAATTTTCTGAACTCCATATGCACGTACAAAGACAAAAAAGATGTATTATAACTACATAAAACTTAGGACTCATAGTAATTGCCTTAATAACATTTGTGCTATCAAGCAAAAAGTAATACATTATTATGTTTACCTTGAAATTATCCCAACTGCTGCTACCTCGACTGAGGTCTGGTCTTTCCCGGAGAACATATACTCCTTCCATTAATTTATTAATAACAATATCCTTTGTTATCGACATTTTTCCAGTAAAAATGCTTGAAAAGATCCAAACTTTCACTAACACTAAGCGATTTTCCCCAAGCGTCCACGAGTCTCTTCCGATGCGCGGCTGGCTTGGACTGCTTAAGAGAAGTTTCTGTCCCTACGAGAAGCGAGAATCTCGTGATCGGCGGCTCTCGTTCTCCTCGAAGAGAAAGAAATCTTCATCGACGGTGTACCCCTCGACCTTGGCTGGGCGGCCCCTTCCACGGCCCTTTCCCCCCTCTTTTGCCAGCGAGAATGACTCACAGCTCGTGCGAGAAACGAGAGAGAATAAACACTGGTTTGACCGTCTCTACTAATGTCCCTCTTTTCTGGTCCTAATTAAATTTCCATGATTGGACAGAAAAGCAACGTGATGCCAAGATGACGTATTCTCTTCACCGTAAGTAGCACGATTCGCCTGCTTGAGATTTTCTCCGTTACACAGCAACAGAAACTGGGACGATTTTACAGGAAGCTACAATTAAATTTTTCCCTCGACCGGGAATCATACCCGGAGACAACAGTACGGGAAGCTAGTACGCTGCCCATGAGCCATCCCAGAGACTTAATACAAATAATAGAATTAATACAACTATTAAATTAACATTAGTATTTTAAAATGGTTTTCCAATAACAAAGGGTTTAAAATGGTTTTCCAATTACAAATAATGAAATGAAAATTAATACATGTTTTAAAATCAATTTCAAATGAAATTTCGAAACCTAAAAGAGAATAAGTTGAAAAGCTCTCAATAAATATAAGATAGCAACGATGGCTTTAAATATTTTTTATATCATCTATTTAATTTGCATTTTGTTCTTCCCGAACATTCGGTTAATACAATTGTACATATTTTTCTGACCTGTAAAGAATCTTCCATTAATGATTCGTTCTAATCAATATTATTAAATAGTTACCAAAAGAAATTCATCTTTATATTGTTCTAAAATAAGTTCTGAATATTGTCTGGAAAGAACAGTCCACAACTAGTAGTTTAAACCCCTGTGCCAGACTTTGTCAAAGACCTGCCCAACGTCTAAGCAAATTGTAGAACAAATATTTTTCTCTTCTAATGACTTTTAATGACGTTGTGAAGTGTATATTCAGTGCACATGATCTATTGAGAAATGGGTTGTTCTGAATCCGAACTGATCTTCTGGTATTGATTTTTTGTCCTCAATATTTGGTTTCATTCTTTTAGGAAATAACTTCACAAAAAGTTTAGCCAAATTAGGTCAGAGTAAGATCTGTCTGTATAACGTAGCATGTAGCCACATGTGATTTCCCTGATTTTAATATCATAGTTCCTGCCACTTTCCAAAACCTAGGCATATATTTCTATCTTAATCCAGAGTTGATAAGCTTTGCTAATTTTATATACCTTTCTCGCCAATTCTTTTAGGACATGAAATCCTGGAGATTTTTTAGGTTTTAGATTTTGTATTACTTTTCGTTTTTCATATTAGGACAGGGGTAGTAATTTCGTAATATTCCTGGCTATTTGGATTTCAATTAATTTCTGCTTCTTCTTTCTCCTAATAAAGCTGGAATATTTTTTTCTAGTTGCTCTGAAAATTTATCCGTTTGTACGTTTCTTCTATCCTATTTTCTATCTTTTGCCCTAATTGGAGAAATTCGAGTTCAAGCTTTATTCGTTTAAAGCTTTATTCGTTATAGCGTTCCCTCATTAAGTTTAGCACCTGAAGATGTAACAAAACGAGTTACGAAACGTAGTAAATTACTGAATAAGTGATTGTCATAAAAAACTTTTGACACTTTTATTTGTAAACATACATACAATGAAGAAGAAATATTGATTTATGAATGTTTCCTTAATGAAATATAGATATCAAACAAACATTTTTTCTCAAGGTCAAGGATTGCTTGCAGTTCATGTTGATGCCGCAGCAGGCTGTAAGAGTCCCATGACATGATTTTAAATGTCCTTTTTTTAAGTTTTAGTTACAGTTCCTTTGGTGCGGTACTCTAGATTCTTTAATCTCTCCTCTAAGGTAATGATCGTAGATTCTAGGATATTGAACTATGCTCTTGTATGACTTTTAATATCTTATTCATAATATCATTCTGTTATTCTTTTATCAGCTTCTCGTGGGTCTGGAGTTACTTGTGCATACATTCTGATCTCTCGTATATTACCATTTTGATATTTTTCATCATTATTTTCTTTCACAATTTTATTACACGCCTAGAATAAGCTAATTTTTGGGGACTTTTTTTTCAATTTGTTCATCTCTGTAATTCTTTTGATAGAGACAATCCCTATAGCTCGCCGGATCGACATTCCCAAATGTTCACATTTTGTTTTATTGTTACATTGTTTAGAACGGTGTTAACCTGCGAATTTTTCGCATCTCGGATCAGAATTACAATTATTAAAACTTGTCATTTTTACATCTATGGATTTTACCTGCGTTTTTTTTTTTTTAATCAGAATCAAAATTTTAAGTATAAAAAAAGCTTCTCATATTTTACATTTAGAATCAATATTGACTACTTAAATTTCGTACTAGGACAATGGTATTGAAACGAATCTGTCGCAAACGGAATACCGCAAAAATCAACAGTCGAAGGGCGAATTTTCACATGTCATGACATAAAAGAAATGGGAGAAAATCTCCATATCTCCAAACTATTAAAAATATTTCCATTTTCCTGGCACAGTTACAAAATGTAATCTACTATATAGTGGAAGGGGGGTAATAGTCCTTTTTTGGTTTTCAAAATAAATCAGTATGAATTGTTTCTATGAACAAGTATGGGTTTCCATTTTAGAAATTAGTTATTAAGCTTGTGTTTTCACTACAAAATATCATCAAAAACTCACTGAAACCCTCTAAAATATAGAATTTCAAATAATTAGCATATGCCCTCACATGCGTGTAATGGGCGTCACTGAAGAAATATGTAAAACAATTAACACATTAGTACTTCAATATTAATTTGGTTCAGAATATTTGTAGGCGTCTAAAGAAATATGACCTCCAAGGTTGTCCAAGATCAGCAGCACTGGGTCAAGTAAGACTTTTAAAGTGTTTGAACCGTTCTAGAATTATTTGATCCGTCCAGCCATTATTGCTACATGTAAATAGCACCAGGGAACCATTTAAACTCATCCAATCAATAAATAATTTTGTTTAGATAATGTCAGTCACGTGAAAAATGAAATCACTGACAACTATTACACGTCTATAATTTTTTTTCGTCACCATTTAAATACTTTTTTACTCGCAATTGGTATCATATGATTTGCTGAAGAACCTCCTTTCAACAAATTCTAATTCTTTTTTAAATCTCCAAATGCACATGTGTAAGACCCTATTTTCTGAGAGCACTTTGTAACGTCAACTACTCACTTCCCTGGTACGCACGCGATATTCTTCGATGTAAGCTTTCTTTGGCGACCGCGATCAACTGGCTATAGTTATTACGACTAATGGCAGGCAGAAACACATGTTGCTGTCTTTCAAATGGTTTGTTTAAACTATTTACGGATAATTTGCTGCCGACTCCTATTACCTCGTGACCTCCATTACTCCCAATTCTTTTATTCAGAAAATGCAAACATTTGCCATATTGACACTATAACTGTGCCCTCTAGAGGCGTTTCCCCGAAGCTCGATTTTTGCAAAGAGTTCGAAAATAATGGTCACTTTTGACACGCGGTACATTCTAAACTCTTTGATCTACAGTGCTGAGATTTACACTAGTGATTATCAGTACATACCTCTTTATCTACAAGTTTAAATAGAATTTTAAATTCACAACAAGAAGTGAAACCAAGCGACGTCCAAGAATGCATCTTTCTTCGTGAGGGGGAATGATGTTTTCACGTACGTTAATCGCAAATGACTGGCAAACGAAAATTGTGAAGGAAATTTCATTTGCGCCAGTGTATACACAGAGAAAATCTTATACTGAACCCTGGAACGAAAGAGTTGATAAATTCTGTTGCTGTGTATAGTAAATTACTTCCTCTAACGCGCAGTAGGAGTTTTGGATCTTTGCGGCAAAACAAGTCTGTCCATCTGTGGCCAACGCTAACGCCTAAGACGATTTTCTCCAAATATGATATTCCCCATTCGATATGAATAAACTCGAGGCATTGGGAGTTTCAAACGGATATTTGATTTTTGAGGATACTTTACACGAAGTCTTGAAAACATTTTCAAAATTATCTTAAATTTTTTTCCAAATTTTTTAAATTATTTTTTCCTCAGATCGAGTAAGGCCCGCAACAGACTACACCGAGGAATGTGTTGCCAGAAATGTGCGACGAGAAATGCGAAAAGAGGCCGCAAGGTCGTGTCCACACACTAGAAGGAAGTCATTCTGTCTCAAATGCCACAATCAGGATTTCGATACCACTGTATACTTTTTAGATTAGTTATATATAGTTAGATTAGTTATTATTATACTGTGCGTCCTGCATAGGGGCTTTACGAAAATGAGATTAGCTGAGCTCCAATTGTCTTCTTTGATGCTTATTTGAACAACTCACTATGAACGATGCTGCGATAAATGAAAAGGAATCGTTCATCTTTCAATTTAATACTTTTGTTCGCTTGATTACTCGTTTCGTACAAATACGAGTAATTGTTTACACTCTCTTTTTATTTTCTAAAAATTCATATCTACTGCACGAAATTTCACTTCACAAAACACTCTAATATCTCGCTTCACACCGGCTTCCTTCTTCACAAAACGATCGCGCCAATTGAAACCTCAGATAAACCCAAAGTATAGAAAACTTAAAAAAACAAAACAAATGAAGGAATAGAAATGTGTCCGAGATAACTCGCCCGCCGACCGATTCAAACGAGGAACTCTTTAGCCTCCACAGAGGCGAAGGAGAAAACTCTTTCCAGTGTGTGGTGGTCGGAAAGTGTCCCTTGTTTCAATTTTCTTCATTTCACGTCCCACATTTCTCGCAACGCATTCTTCGATGTAGTCTGTTGCAGGCCTAAAGGACGCTTAAGAGAATGGTCCAAGTCTCACATCGGTTGAAATTTAGATTTTTCGAATATTGCAAAAGTCCAATTATTTTGGTGAAACTTCCAACAACTTCAATAGTGAAGATAATATTTTCTACTTACTCGCTACGGAGTAGAGAGAAAGTTATGTGATGCTCCGCGGTCATTATATTAGCCTAAAATTATGGCGTAAGAATTTCTTAATTTTCAGAAATTTGGGTGGTATTGATTGTTTGTTTTTTATTTAAAGGTGATTTTCAAAATCTGAAAAAGTGGTGCACAGGAGCATAAAATTCACTTGCCCCAGATTTGAGTTTTGGAAAATGAGATGCTCTTGGTATTTTGTTTTCTTACTTTTTTCAAGTTTTTTTGTTTGATTTTTAATAAATTATTTAAAATTGATTTTCCAAGTTTTGAAAATGGCGCTCGTTCACTTTTCGACCTTAAACAATTTTGAATTTTGAGTAAGTGGGGATGCTAGCTTTACCAGCTCAAATGTGATATCTTAATTTCGGGATGTTGGGAGAAGCCCAAAACAACTCGGTCCTCTCGTCCCTTCCGCCGACCGGCGGGTGGGGGGTGACGACACAGAGTGAGAACGTCGCGGATGCGTCACCTGAGCTGGACATGGCAGCCCGGAGGAGACGAGCAGAAGGCAGTGTGGATTGCACAAAGGAGCCTACCCCGAGCCATCCCCTGCGGGATGCGAACTTTGGACGTGTGTGAGATTGTAGGCTACCACCTCGGCGGCTCCTCATGGTATTTAATATTCATTTAGTCAAAATAGAGTAAAAATATATGTGACGTATAGAGAGATTATATACGCACGCTTTCTTAAGTCCCAAAATCCCTTCCCAGCATTGTAATTATAAATAATTGCAAGATGGAACAAGTTAAAAATAGTAATAATATTAATAATAATTATATTAATTATTATTATTAAAAAAATTAGAAAAGTACGAGATCACCAACGTTTAAAAAACTAAACATTTTCCTTTCGGATTTATAGAAAACTTATTTGCAAAGGTAAATTAGCAGAAGATTTGAATGTTCTGCATTGGTAACAAAATAGCAACTCACCCTAAGCTCTACTACCACTGCAAATAAAAGAATTGCTCATCAAAATGTGCGCTTAGTGAAGCAGCATTTTTGTCTAGAAGCAAATCAAGGGGTCATCTCAGCATTTGCTGGATAAGGGAAACTGGACAAAACCTGATCGAAATGGGGGTCATTGACCCGAAAGCTAAAGTACATTACCTTTTACAGGAAAATTAAGATTTTTTAAAAATTATACAATATAAATGTAAACGATTTAATTATATATCATCCGTTTGCTAAAATAAATATTACTTTTCTTTCTGATGATCAGCATAGTCATTGTAGAAAAGAAGGCGGCCGTCTCCGCGCCACCCCCTGCCCACTCACGCGGCGCGCGCAAATCATTAGCTCGTGCGAGCACCATCTAGGAGCTATGGGGAGAACGAGGGGGTGACCGTGGCGATATCTCTGGGCGACGGGAGGAACGAGATGGGCACAGGCCAGGTGGGTTGACACAATGAAAGACAAGAGAAATAAGCAGTATAGATTTATTTCATATTGCAATATAACTTCATTATCTGTCCAGATCTTCTAGAATTCAGTGGGAAATATAGTTATTCAAATTATCGTTCTCCATGATGACGTTGCAGGAAGTATTATTCCTTGACGAAGGACATGGATGTATTAAAAAACTTTAAAAACTTTCGCTACATCTAGTTAGGGACTTCTAAGTAGTTCACCCTCAAACATTGAAGCAATACAACAATTACAGTAGTAAGCCAATTGAGCCCATTACTTTTTAAGAGTTTTAAGGCTGACGAGTGCGAAACATAAAGAATCGTTTTCCTCGCCTTCGAGTTCATTTCATCCGTCAAAGCAAAGAAAACATCCAAACAAGCCAAAGTATCCCCTTGCTAAAAGTCGTCATAAAATATAGCAGTTTCTCGACTATATCATAAGAAAATTGTATAGACGGCTACGACAAAGAAAATGGAGGTAACGGGATAATTTGAGTTCCATTTCAACAATCTCTTTCGTCTTAGGTTTATTAAAAGCTCTTCCGAATGATTATGTTTCGTGGTTTAGTTTTCAAGGACATTGATTATACTCAAGAGCGAATGTGTACAAGACCGCTTAACGATCAATATGCGATGCAAATTTATTACCTCAAAACCTTTAAAAATTCTGCCTAAATTCTCCCTCAGAACCACATGAGCAATTGAAAAAATATTTCTTTAGAAATTGTTATCATTTTAAAATGAATGAAAGACGCTGCACTACTTCAATCACTTAGTTAAGAAAACAATAACATGATGCAAAAAAAAAAATTTAAGTTATAAATAAATATTAAATAAATTAAATATATTATATAACTTGCCGAGAAAAATATTATTTTAAAATCAATACAAAATCTTGAAACGTGAAAATAAAATTAACGTAAGGAAGAAACACCGAGTCTTTGGTGTGTGTGGGGCAGAAAGTTTAAAAAACCAAAGCGGAGTGTATTCCCTTTAATAAAAGATTGATTATTCAAAGGCAAAGAAGATTGCTTTAATTTGATTCTGCTAATACATAAATATCTTTATTAGTAGAACGACGGTTGTTGCACTGACATTGAATATTTAGTGTGATTTCGTTCTCTAATTCTCCTACTTCTTCCAAATTATATATTCACTCAATCTTATGTACGCGCTCATTTTGCTACAAGCGCAATGTGTAGGTTTAGTTATTTCGTCACCGGTAGAGCTATCCCCGTAATAAATGTTTCAGAAAACGAGAAAACGTGGCAATAAAAAAACGATTTTGGCTGTCCGGGTGACGCCGCGTTGAAAGCTGTATTGCCGACGTTTCGACCATCTTTTCGTGGTCTTCCTTAGGGCTCGGCAGGGCTGGCAGGGCATGGACCAGCCCTGAGCAAGGCCACAGAAAGATGGTCGAAACGTCGGCAACACAGCCTTCGATGCGACGTTTTCGGACAGCCAAAATCATTCACCATGACACCGGCCGTGGAAGCCTACGACTTCACTGGCAATTAATTGTACGCAATTAGTACCCTTTCCAGCATAATCACAAGGCGTGAATGATATTGGAACCAGGATTAATAACAGAATTTTTAATAGTGCCTATCTGTTGCAATCAGAGGAAAAAAAACACTTCAATGTGGAAATAGGTCTATTTAAACAGCCATTCCACAAAAAATCCAAACCCCGTGTTCCGTCGGAAGTTCCATTACTAGTGAAAAGAAGTTTTTTCATAAATTTAAAAAAATCCGCTAGTTGCACTCTTTGAAACATAATTCAACTACACATGGAAAAAGATCGAGAAGTTAAAATTAAGTTTGCCTTGGCAGTTCTAAGATATGAATTCCGATAAAAATTTGAAACACATTAAAAGGCACCATAAATTTCACTGGTCATTAAACTCACCTCAGTTGTGTGTCTAGGTACAACAGCCCGCGATCGCGCTCGCTGCGCCGGGCCGCTCATGCCGAGGTCAGTTACAGGCGACCCTGAGCCGGTGCGTCGTCGTTCGTCCTGCTTCAACGGGGCCTCGCGACTGCTTTTCTCACCCTTCGCGTTGCCTACTTGCTGTTTTCCCTTCGTACTGCCTTCTTCGACTACGTGAATCGCATTAATATTTGAACTGCCTGGCTTCGCATTCTTGCTAACATTCTCGAACGTGAGGTCGTAATTTCCTAAGAGCATCTGGAAACGTTCCACCGTTCTAACTTCCACACTTCTTAACAAATTCTGTATGCTAAGCGGGAAATGTCGCGTCAGAATGCATATGATTTCTTCGTCTGATACTGGCGGAGAACATAACTTTAACGCCGCGATTTTCGGGCTGCATAATCGCGCATTGTTCCACATGAATTTCGATAATATGAGCTCATTAAAGAAATCTTGAAATTCATCTGCTGTTCTTTTCCCCAATACCGGTCGAGAAATCGAGTTACAAATTCGTCGAACGTGTCTGGGTACGGGCTCAACGTTTCAAGCCATGCTTTCGCGTTGCCTTCCATAACTTGATGCAAAAGCATTGTTTTATGGCTTTCTCGGACATTCGATAAGATGAAGAAATTTTGCAACGCCTTCACAAACGCGTTCGGGTTTTCGTTCGGATGTCCCGAGAATTTTAAAGAATGAGGCATATTAATATTTCCTCCCCTGCATGGGCCTCCTCCTTTCACCTTCGCTTCGGCTCCCTCCCTTAACTTCCTGATCTCGTCTTCTACCTCCTTCAATTTTCGGGTAGTTTCCGCTTCCAGCTCCCGTTTCGTTCCTTCACGAACTTCTTGAACTTGGTTACGAATTTCGCCTAACTGTTCACCGTGATCCCTGTTTTGCCTCTGTAACTCCGTCGACAAGGAGTGAATTCGGCTCCCGACTTCCGCGTGTCGCTCTTCTACTAAATTTCTGCATTCTTCGACCCGCGCCGCAACTTCTTGCCGAAGCTCGTCACATTTACCACCGACCTGTATCATTATGGACTGTTGGATTTGTTCTAATTTATTTTCGATTTTACGCGACTGTTCTTTAATTTCTTCCGCTAATCTTTGCCCCTGTTCGTCTGCTTTTCGCGACTGTTGTTTAATTTCTTCCGCTAATTTTTGCCCCTGATTTTCTACTTGTTGACTAATGTTTCGCGCGAAGTTTCCTAATAATGCCTGCATTAAATTTCTCATCGCGTCTTCTTCTCGTCGCTGTTCTTACTGTGGCGTGCTCTCTGTCGACTCAGTGCTATCTGCGGGCGGCTCGGCTGCTGCCTCTGTCTCGTTCAAACCTAGGTTTTCCATTCCTTGAAGAATCTCGTCCCTTCTGTCTACCTCACTATCCTCATCACTTGCGATCTGCCTAGGTTCCCTATATTCTTGACTTCCTGCCATACTTATTCTCTTTTATGTCTGCCTTGTACACCTTTACTAACACACTTCCCTTCCAAAATATAATACAAAACACTTCACTGTACAAAGAAACACTTGCTGTAAGAGAGACACAATACACAACACTAATACAGGCCACAAAATTGCTCACTTTTGATTCGTGTCTAGGGTTCTCCTTTGCTTACTCGATTTTTAATCGATCACTGCCCCACGTTGGGCGCCAATCATATAACACGCCACCTTCCAGCCGGTGGCGATGAAGCGTGAAACTATGAATGCTCCTGAAGCGAGCTTTGAATTCTCAGGAAGCAGGATCTTTCAGGTATGAGAAAGGTCTGAACCCTTGACACAATGAATTATATAAAAGTCTGGTAAAATGAGCATATATTCAGTAAACAAATTACACAGTGGCACAAATATACAATAAGTATGTACTTTACGTAGATGGTCACTGCAGAGAAAACAGAAACAAAAAGAACGGAAATAACACAACCATAAGAGAATGTATAGGCGTCACCTTGACTGCCTGATTACTTCAATACGCACTATTTACAATACTTTTGCTTTGACCTCCTTCTCAATTATTTCGTGTACCTCATTTAACTTTTGTTAATCTAAAGTTTTCTCCGTGCACGGCCCTTTAAGTGATTCTCTACAATTATTCTTTTATAGACTTCACAGAGGTCAGCCTTGAGCTGCGCATTTATTACAACGCTGTTAACTCTAGCACAAGAATAAACGTGACACACACGTTATAAATCGTACCCTTTACAAAATTATAGCAACTATTATTCCTGACATCATACAATGGAACAATACTTTCAATAAGATTACTTTTACATTACATGAAAAATTAAACGAATTTACTGGTGCGTACAGCGAATGAAATCAAAACTGCCGCTCATACGTTCGAAATATTTCCCAGTAACTATTTGGAACTTTCACCTATTTTAGGACGCTACGCCTGGTGTTTAAAGCTACACAGTTTCCCAACAAATTGCCGCATAGAAGTTGCCAGTTCTTTACCTCGACATTTCCTTCCCGCTCGCCGTCAGTTAACCTTGGGGTGTTCGGTCGCTCGCAGTCCTCGCCACGTCACTCGACTGGTCCGATGTCCCGGGTTACACCTCTTCTTTCGCTCGATCTCAGGAGGCCGCCACACGTCCAAATTCCAAACCTTTCTCTCGTCCTCGGGCTCGTACCATCGACGGATTGGTCCAAGTCCTTCTCGCCTACGCTTGAGTGTTGGAGTCGTCCTTCTGCCGCCTGCCGCGTACCCGTTGCTCGCGCTACCAGTGTTAAATAACTAACGTGCTTGAATTGACTACTTCTAGCACTCGGCCGACACACCACGCTTTGAGCGTGCGTGGTCGTGGCGTACAAAATTAAATACTGGATTTCGTTCAGAGTCCTTCTGTGCGAATTTACTTCGTTTATGAAACTATTTCAAGTTCGAGCAGTCACATCGCTCGCTTACTCGCGTAATGTTAGTGCAAATGCTGTACATGCACTTTGCTTCTGAATTCTATCACTTATTACCGCGTTTCTTAAATCAGCTTTACTTAAGCAAGTAAAATTATACACCTGCACTAACCAATTACTACCGCTGAAGAATTTAGTTGAGTCGCCGTCGCTGTCGAAGTCGTAAGAGAGCTCTACCGAAGTGCGTCACGGTATTTATGCAACTCCGCCTGGGGAAAAGTTTCTGGAGGGGTGAATTTTCTCCTCCTTCGCGCCCTCTCGAGAAAATATTATCCGCTAACTTTGGACATCGGAGTGCGAAACCTGCGGGTAGATGTCGCCTTCTCGGACCATCGCTCCGCCTCGTACCTTATTTCTCAGTTCTCTGGTCTTTTCTAGTGGCTTATGGTGGCGTTACGGGTTCGTATAACCCCGTGACGTCCCAATATATATAATTAAAAAAGTATATAATTTATTTATTATTAAGGTAACAATATCCCAACTTAAACAATTTTATACTTATCTGTTGGCACTAGAGACGGAGCATTCAATCTTTCTCGTATCTCGCCCGAATTGCGAATCATTCTCGATGGCCGAAGAAGGGAGAAGCGTCGTGGAAGGGGAAGCGCCCAGCCAAGGCCAAGGGAGTACACTGGCGAACGAGAATTTCTTTCTCTGCGGGAGGCAACGAGAGCCGCCGACTACGAGATTCTCGTATCTCGTAGCAGAGTATTTTCGTAAGCAGTCCAAGCCGGCTGAGGATCGGAAGAGACTCGTGAATAAAACTGCCTATAGTAGAGAAAGGATTTCTTCCTTATTAATTGATTCAAGTTAAAAACAATAATTGCTCTCTAGCGTAATATAGAAACGTTTCCTTACACTTTCATTATACTGAAATATTATATCGTCGTACACAAGTAAAAAATAAATTAATTAATTAATAAAAAATAAAAGGAGATGGCTCATAGCAACAACTGTACTAAATTCTATTCTTATTATTGTAAATGTTTTGTGTTCGGGTGTTTACGTTTTGCATACGTTGTATGTATTGAAAACCTCCCACAATTTAAGCTTCGGAAAAGTTGACATATGAAATAATAATTATTGAAGAGAACCTTTCGATTGAAGAGAACCTTTTCGAATTCAATTGAAGAGAACCTTTTCTTAGTGCCCTTCATCGAGCTTATCTCCCATCTGACCTGAGAGATGACCTAAGCCTATCTAAGTATTTCGCACGTGGAGAGGCTGTCAACGTATGCGCCGTGCCGTAGGCGTAGGACCGTTTCGCCCCTCCCTGACCCCTCCTACTGCGAACTGAGGGAGCTTTGGCACCTTGAGATAATCCCAAACGCTCAGGCTTTTAGGCTCAGTTTTGTTATTGTTAAAAAATTATTTCCTCTTCATTTCACAATTTAATTTATATTTATACATTACATTATATTTATACATTATTAATTACATTAATAAATAGGGCTAAAATAAAATGTTATTTTTCTAGTTTATATGAAGGTTTTAATATATTTTGACATTAACTGCAAACATTGAGAAAATTTGCAATAAAAGTAAATTATTATTATTATTATTATTATTATTATTATTGTTTTTATTTTCTCATCTTATTGGCACACTTGAATGAATTGCACAGATATACAGAATCAAAGCGCAATACATCTATTTTTTAAAAGGAATTTATAATACATTGTTTCCCACGAATTTCCGTACTATCATTGTTGTTGAAATAACAGCTGCCTTCTGCATGGGTTTGTACAGGTCTTCATTCAAACCCAGTTGCTTAAGGCATCAGACTCCTAGGGATGACTCCGGTGCTTGAAACAATTATCGGGATAATGTTGACTCTTTTCATATTCCACTGTTTCTCAACGGGTTCAACAAGATTTGCATATTTACCGATTTTTTCAGTGTATTTGCTTTGAATGTTGCCAGTATTTGGGGAAGAAATATCAAGCATGACATGTTTCTCACACTTGTTAATCACAACCAAATCCGGTCTGTTGTGAATCACTGTCTGGTCCGTTAAGATAGTTCTATCCCAATACAAGCGCCACTCTTCGTTCTCCAGAACACTCACAGGTTGGTACTTAAAGTACGGTACCTTATTTTCAGTCAGAAGACATTTCTGAGCCAACGCTTAATGTAAAATTTTGGCCACCGAATAATGTCGCTGTTTATACTCGGTTCCTACCAAATGTGTACAACCTGAGGTAACATGATGAATTGATTCCACTGTTGGACAACCATAAAGACATAACTCATTCTGCACATTGCTATCTCTAACAATTCGCTTCAAATAGTTACGCGTTGGAATAACGTGATCCTGAATAGCCAACATAAACCTTTCAGTTTCTGGAAATATCTGTCCCGATATAAGCCAATAGTTCGATGCTTTCAAATCGACATGTTCTTGGCTCATCTCGTGTGTATGTCTTCCACGAAGAGCTTTAGCCATCCATAAATCTCTCTTTTGGCCGTCATTGCATGAGAAGTCCGCAACATCCTGTCTCGACAGCTCTATCGGAGTATAGACATATGCTTCACAAATTGTTTTATGCAGTTTTGATGTATTTGCCGCAGAGTGGAAATACATTCTCATGCTCTTCACTTGCCGACAAAGTTGGTTTCCAATGTCTGTGAGTCCTCTTCCACCCATATTTGTTGTTGGGCAGCATAGGTGTTAATAGCTTTTATGATATTTCTTCTATTCAACTTTGTTTTCAGGAGCATTCGGGTTCTTCAGAAGAATTCCTCTGTAAGTTCATCTTTCATTTTACCTTGGTCACTTGTGCCTTGCCTGTCTCACTCCCAGGTATCTCTACGTTTCCTCTGCAGACATCGCTTGTATCAACTGTTTATTTTCAAGTTCAAAGGCTCCCTCTGGGAGCTTTCCTTTTACAATATTGAATGTTCGACATTTTTCCAGGCCAAACTCCATTTTAATACTTTTTGAAAATGATTCCACAATACCCAATAGTTGTTCAAGTTGATATTTTGTCGAAGCATATGTCTTCAAATCATCCATATATAAAAGGTGATTTATGCGATACATCGTTCTTGCTCCCAATTAAATTCCAAATCCACATTTAGTGGAATTCAAGAGATTAGATAGCGGATTCATACAGATGACAAACCAGAGGGGACTTAGTGGGTCTCCCTGAAAAATACCTTTTCGCACATTGATTGTATCAGTTTGGATGTTGTCAACAGGAGTACTTAAGATAATTTTTGTTTGCCAGTTCGACATAACATGTTCCCAGAAGGAGATAACTTTTGTATCAACCTCATAGATCTTAAGTATTTTTATCAGCCAGGTATGTGGTAGAGAATCAAAGGCTTTTCTGTAATCAATATACGCCATGAACAAGTTGCGATGTTTTGCATATGCTTGACCACACACTACTGAATCTATGATTAATTGTTCTTTGCATCCCATGGAGCCTTTGCTACAGCCTTTCTGTTGGACTGCAATAATATCGTTGTCTCTACAGTGGGTGTATATCCGTTGTGAAAGGCACGATGTAATTATTTTATACATCGTTGGCAAGCAAGAAATAGGGCGGTATTTTGTTGGATCTTCTTGTTTTTGTGGGTCTTTGGATATCAGATATGTAATTCCCTGGGTAAGAAATTCTGGCAGCTTATCTGGTTATTGTATGACATCATTGATCAATTCAGACAGCCTGTGGTGAGTGCACCATAATCTTTTATACCAAAAATTATGAATTTTATCTGGTCCTGGAGCTTATTATTATTATTATTATTATTATTATTATTATTAGCCATTAACATCTTATGAGGACTATGGTTCCCTCCTACGCCGGTACCTTACATTATAAAAAGCATCTGGAGGAGCTCACTTCGAGAAGAGTGTTTCTTCCTTAATATTAAGAGATTTATATTAACATTATTAATTAATAAAAAAGAGTTTAATTATATTAACATTTTTACTTTTTCATTAAAATTAACATTTAACTTAAATAAATTTATAAATTAACAAACAAAATAATAAATTAATTTACACAAATTTAATGCAAACATTTAAAATAATTAGTATTAATATTTTAAAATATTTATTAAAATTAATTAATCTTATATAGTACTATTAATTTTTTTCTTAATGAAATTTCTCTAATAATACATGGGTGTAAATTAAATATGTTTTAATCATTAATTTTGAATTAAACATTACGCTTCTGTTTCCTCGCGTAAGAATAGTTAATATGTCTATTAGCGTTCGATGTCAACTTTTAATACAGTTTTAGTTATAATTATGGTGCAGAATAAGGAAACTGGGCTATTATTTTCGCGAATGTTAGTGATACGGTCAAATTTAAGAAAAGAATCGTATTTTGTGATAAACACAGTCATGCAAGAAGGAAGTTTGGGATGCGTGGGAAGACTCATTTATGGGTAAGAAAACACGTTTCTCCATTCTTTACCGCTACTAGAAAGAACAACATCTATACCGAGAAATTCCCTAAATTTTCAACGCTGTATCACGTGTCCCCAAGCTCTGCACCCGGACGTGAGGTCCAAGGTCAGCGAACGAGCTCGTGTTGATATCTGCAAAAGACCTTTGGCTGGTCCCTTCGTCTGACGGTCCTGGCTACGGAATTATTGAGTGGTCTCGCTTCCGAGAATGCATTATCGTCGCACGAGATTCTCGTGGGCCCCATTCTCGTTCAGCCTTTCTCGCTTACGAGAAAGAGAGAGAATATTGTGGCAAGTGACCCCCTTTAATTGGCACGTTTGGTGAAAAAAAGAGCGCCTTCATTTTTCCTCCTTTTATCTATTTTTCCTATTTTTTTTCAACTACGTAAATTTTCACGGGATATTACAAAAAAACGACAAAAAAACTCGAAATAATTAATGTATGTTGCGAAATGAACATTGTTAGTCATTTTACTAGCAATATCACCTGCCCGTCTAAAAATTATGACCGTTTAAAGTTTATATGACGAAATTGAACACAGAGTACCTTGTGGCAATTCCGATTGGATGTTGTTGACGTTCTTATAAGAAGAAATAAAAGAAGTCATCTTCGTCAACATATCAGCTTTATTAGGATGGCCGGCTTTCGACGGCTTTGCCGTCATCCTCAGTCTTGCTGCTGTCGGCTAAAGTCTAGAGACTGTGCAGCCTCGTAGGGTGAAAAACCTAGGTCAAAAGGTCAAAACAAGAGACGATTCCTCCCAATCCGCTATGGAAAATTCAGACTCGTAGGGCTGATAGTTTAGGAGATACAGCCATTTAAAGATTTCAATTTCGTTTACACACTAAAAACTAATTAAAACTACGTCCTAACTAATAATATAATTTCAATTACAATTATAATAAAGAACTCTTCCATTTCAAGCATTTTTTTGTAAATTCGGCTAAAATTATGTAAAACCTAGGTCAAAACTTCGAAAGAAGAGACGATTCCTCCTAATCCGCTATGGGAAATTTCAGCCTCGTAGGGCTGATATTTTAGGAAATACAGCCATTTAAAGATTTCAATTTCGTTTACACACTAAAAACTAATTAAAACTACCGTCCTAACTAAAAATATTATTTTATCAACAATTGTAATAAAGAACTCTTCCATTTAGAGCATTTTTTTGTAAATTCACCTAAAATATGAAAAACCTAGGTCAAAACTTCGAAACAAGAGACGATTCCCCCCTCCGCTATGGAAATTTCAGCCTCGTAGGACTGATAGTTTAGGAGATACAGCCATTTAAAGATATCAATTTCCTTTACACACTAAAAACTAATTAAAACTACCGTCCTAACTAAAAATATTATTTTATTAAGAATTATGATAATGAACTCTTCCATTTAGAGCCTTTTTTTTGTAAATTCGGCTAAAATTATGAAAACCTAGGTCAAATCTTCGAAACAAGAGACGATTCCTCCCAATCCACAATGGAAAATTCAGCCACGTAGGGCTGATAGTTTAGGAGATACAGCCATTTAAAGATTTCAATTTTTTTACACAGTAAAAACTATTCAAACTACCGCCCTAACTAAAAATATAATTTCAATTACAATTATAATAAAGAACTCTTCCATTTCAAGCATTTTGTTGTAAATTCGGCTAAAATTATGAAAAACCTAGGTCAAAACGTCAAAACAAGAGACGATTCCTCCCAATCCGCTATGGAAATTTCAGCCTCGTAGGGCTGATACTTTAGGAGATACAGCCATTTAATGATTTCAATTTCGTTTACACACTAACAACTAATTAAAACTACCGTTCTAACTAAAAATATTATTTTATCAACAATTATGATAAAGAACTCTTCCATTTAGAGCATCTTTTTGTATACTCAGCTAAAATTATGAAAAACCTAGGTCAAAATTTCGAAACAAGATATAATTCCTCCCAATCCGCTATATAAATTCCAACATCGTAGGGCTGATTGTTTAGGAGACACAGCCATTTAAAGATTTCAATTCCGTTTACACAGTAAAAACTATTCAATCTACCGTCCTAACTAAGAATATAATTTCAATTACAATTATAATAAAGAACTCTTCCATCTCAAGCATTTTTTTGTAAATTCGGCTAAAATTCTGAAAAACCTAGGTCAAAACTTCAAAACAAGAGACGATTCCTCCCAATCCGCTATGGAAATTTCAGCCTTGTAGGGTTAATAGTTTAGGAGATACAGCCATTTAAAGATTTCAATTTCGTTTACACATTGTGGGAATTCTGATTGGATGCTGTTGACGTTCTTATAAGAAGAAATAAAAGAAGTCATCTTCGTCAACATATCTGCTTTATTAAGATAGCCGGCTTTCGACGGCTTTGCCGTCATCGTCAGTCTCGCTGCTTTCGGCAAAAGTCGAGCGGCACAGTCGCTCGACTGTGTTCAAAAGAGCGCCATTTCCATAAGCTAAGTGAAACTCAGGGCCAATAATAAAAAAAACTAATCACACCTCCGTCAAATTAATGAATGCTACTAACTGAACATTTGCAAATAGTATTTCGTTTGCAACATTTGACTCAAAATACATTTCTCAAGATGTCGACTGTGTAAAATTTTCATAGCGAGTTAAAGACAAAGCGCTATTTTCAAGATGCAATTAAAAATTAAAAACAAATAACACATTCGTAAAATGAATATATGTTATTGAATAAACATATCTGTAAAATGAATGAATGTTACTGAGTGAACATGAGCAAATAGTGTTTCGTCACAATCCGTCACATATGGCCTATTTATATACGGCAGTAATTTAAAGATTCCATGGTGAGTTGCAAGCAAAGCGTCATTTCCTAAAGACAACAATAAATAAACGAACAATCACACGCACACATCAAAAAAGTAACACGTCCGTAAAATAATAATTGGTTATTAAGTGAACATTTGTAAATAGTATTTTGTGGGGAACATCCGCTCAAATGACCATTTTTAACATTGCCAACATCTAAACCGTACATGGATGGCTTGGTGAAAAGGAAATCTGCATTTCAGTGGGATAGTTGATACTCGGAGGAATTGACAAAAAACAAAAAAACACACTTCTGTGAAATTACTATGTTATTGAGAGAACATTTGCAAATAGTGTTACGTTTCGATCTTCCGCCCCAAATGGCCCCACATCATTTGGCGACAGTCTATATAGTACATGGCGTAGTCGAAAGAATCTGCATTTCAGTGATAGTTGATACTCGGAGGAATTGACAAAAACAAAAACACACTTCGTGAAATTATATGTTATTAGAGAACATTTGCAAATAGTGTTACGTTTCAATCATCCGCCCCAAATGGCCCCATTTCATTTGGCGACCGTCTGTAAAGTACATGGCCTAGTCGAAAAGAAGTCTGCATTTCAGTGAGATAACACGGAGGAATTGACAAAAAACAAAAAAACAAAACACTTCCGTGAAATTAGTATATGTTATTAAGAGAACATTTGCAAATAGGGTTACACAAACAAATATTTAATGACAGCTCGATACTCGATTTTGTCCATTTTCACAAAAACACTCACACCAACTTACTCAAACGATTGTTACATAACAACTGCGCGTCCAAAATGGCTGAACCTTTGGTGAGTAACTGTCAACAGATGAACGATGACATTCACTAGCTTTTATTTACGATCGTTGCCATCTTCACGTTGCACATTGGGGAAAAAGCCCGAAAAGCTGGCCAAAAGTCCAAAACATGAATTTCTAGATTTCTAGTTGTGGCATATATCATTTTAAAGAGGAGAAAATTCTGCATTGAATGCCGTTATTTTCGAAAAAGTACGTTTACTGACTGCGTTTTGACATTGTTTCAATGTTACGTAAAATAGACTTCTCTTGGGTGGATTTCGAAGGGTGTTTGCAAGTGCGCACTTTATCGCGCGTATATTCGTTCAATGATCATATAATGACATTTGGAAAAGTCCATATTATTCTTGAAGGTGTTATCTGCATGGTGAGTAATTGTCATTGGATTTGTTTGATTTGATCGTGAGAAATTTATATTCAAAAATTGCGATTTTTCGTAGAGTTTTTATAATTATTTTTTCTTTCACAGGATAAAAGTTAGGACTTTCACGTACTAGCACCATCTTTCACATTTCAAAATATCAAGTATTATGTTCTTTACTGATATTCATAACAATTAGCTGCTAATATCTGCTAATAAAGTTTTTGGGCAATAAAAAACATTTCAAAGCAGATGTTCGGTGGAAGATTCATTGGCGTACCAAAACGCGGCACCCACCTTAACTTTGTTCTGAGAGTTTATAATTATATTTGAAAATATATTCTTATTGAAGATCTGATCGATATTATTAGTAATTTTTTCTGAATTTGTGTGAATTGATAATGTGAGAATTGGTATTAAAATTGCTTTCATTTTATTTACATTATAATTTTATGTTCTAACAGGATACAAATTAAGATTACCGACTTCTACCGCATTTTTTTAATGTTTAAAAACTATTTTTTATCTTTTTTCAATAGAATCCATAACAATTACCCGAGAATATCTGCTTATACTGTAACCGTCACGTACCTACCTCCTGATTGGTAGTCGCCGAATTACTAAAGTAAATCTATCATTTACTTATTTCGTGACGTGTGGTTACCGTCACGCAAACCTGGGAATACCTCAATTAATGGATAATATTCCTATCGGTGGTGGGTCGTCTTTGCTAAACTAATGATCAAATAACAAGCAAACACAATTTGTAGTTTTAAATAACAGATAACATGTATTCTAACGAATGAAATTCTGTACAATGGAGTTCACATATCCTCCTATGTTCTACTTTTTGTTAAACTATGGTAGCTAGTTCCCTACCTAAACTGCAGTTTTCACTAAAGCGATAATAACTTTGATCCCCGTTTACAAGAAACAAGCAACAAATACATATGTGCACTTCACAAAAATATCACTTATGAGACACACAAATCACAGTTCAAATACTCATCCTGCAAATAAAATACATACAAACAATACTCAAAATCCTCTAATACCTTTTAAATCATTATAATGTTACACTTAATATTCAATTTGACATTAGGCTTCCCACTAGCGCCTCCAGTACGAAATTTTGTTTTATAACGTCTTTGACTGTCCATGAAGTAATACTTTAAAAGAAATAATTGAATGGCTTTCACTCCTGTTCAAAATTTCACACAGGCAATTTCTCTTAAATGGTTTGAAACAGCATTAAATCAGTTGCATATGAATCTAGATAAACGATTATGTACAAGAACAACTTTTATCATTAAACACAAGGATTACTCTGATCTGATTCCTCTTACGACTGTAGAAAAGAAATGAATTTACTTTGGGTAGAAGACCAACGTTCAATGAAACTTGCCCGATCAAAGTCTGTTATTGAGGGAAGCTCACATTGCAACGTTTTAGCTAGTACGATTATAATTCTATCTTAGAAGTTTTCCAGACTGAAATTTAATGAATGTTCTCTCTGGGTTTTTTTTTTTTTTTGTGACTCACTACCGGCGAATTCCCTAAGCTGGTCCCGCGCTGTGTTGTCTACACAGCTCACGCCTCAAGGTCGTCGTTCTTCTGCAACGGTCCGTGCATTGCCTGTCCCGTCGAAATCGGAATATTTCCGAGCGCCGTCTCCTCGTTGTTCAGCGAAGTTTTACCACAGCTTTCACGGAGGCGATGGTCGCATCAGAATGCGAGTCCGAAACTCCAAGTTATGACTTCGTAATAGCAAAAGTTAAGCTAGTTGTTGGATAAACCATACTTCTAAGAATTCTCAAAATTCTATAATAGGATTTCCAAAACGAAATTCCAAAAATAAAATAAAAGCTGTAACAAAGAAAAAAAACATGTCCTATGTTACAATAATCCTCCATTTTCTAGCAACGAGAATGCAGCAACGTGGTTTTACAAATTCATTTCGATCTATTACCACTGTAGTTCTTTCATTCCTTGCATTCTTGTTTAATATTCATTTTAAATTTCATGTAATCTCGTGACATTTCACAGTAAGTAATTCCATGAAAAATGTTCAGGCATTTACCTTTTATTAAAGCTTTTACATTCCGGCATTCCAAAATTGTGAAAATGACTATATTTTACAGAATGAATTTCATCCTCAAATATAATTTAATTTAATTAGAATTTCCATATCAGATGTGGGAAATATAGTTTATGTAATGGATCTGTATCAAATGACAGAATATACTGTAACCTCACTCAGTCTCTCTGGGTTCATGCATGTTCAATAATTACTCATGGAATGCAGTTTTTTAACAAATTAACCTTTAATTAATCAAAAATTAAAAAAACAATATGATGGATGATGATGGTGGTGATAGCATGCAACAGTACAATACAACAGTACAATGGAGTTAACATGTTGCTTACTGCGGCCTTTGATTACGTTAACTGCTTAACAATCACAAAAGTGGCAAACACTTGGCCGCTACCCTCGTGCCTAGTTACCGGCACGTCCGCTGCAGCTCCCTGAATTAAAGTCTGTCCGCACTTACGCGGCAATTGGGCTGAGCGTCGCTTAGTGCGCAAATTTTACTCATCTTAAGCTTCTGCTGCGTGGTGTCTGCAGTGGCGGGGATGATACCCCGCAGCTGGCGTCGAGCGGTTTGGCGCTTTCACGGGCGGGAATCCCTCAGCAGCACACTTCCTCTAGGTCCACCGTTGCTCGTTGTCGGGCACATGCCTCGACACGCGTCCCCCCGGTCACAACAGTTCGTGATCAATTAGACAGGGAACTCCTTCCAGCATCGAACTAATAGTTCTCGTAACATGACATGTTATGCGGAGCCGAATTCTAGGTTGACGCACAGTTCCCGAACACATGTCTTGGCTGACATGATGAACTCGTCGGGCCACAAAGAATCAAGTGCACTAGTCGATTGGCAAATGTCAAGTGAGTTGATCAAGTGCCAAAAATCAAGTTGGAGTGGTCGAGTGCCAACTGCCAGGTGACTTGCACGAGTGCCAAATGCTAAGTGAAGTAGCCGGCTGCCAAACGCCAAGTGACTAGCTCGCGTGTCAAAAATCGAGTTTTTTCTTGGGCCACACTCGCCCACGGACGAAGGCACGCCTTCCCTCTCCAGGATCGGCGGGGCTCTTCCTCATTTGCTGGCCCTTTGTTACGTGGCGACGCTGAGCCAATTGCCCGCGAGTTTGATATTACAATAAGCAGTGTGTTTGAAGGTAAGCCGCGCCCTCCGCGGATGGACACTTGTGCGTAACTAATGGGTGTTCCTTTTCTCGCGGCACGACCTGTCAGTTACATTTTTCCTTCTTTTTATCACGGGTGCCGGGCCCGGTTCGTCCTTTTCACGTATGCACACTTGTGCGTAACTAATTTTGGTAGCCTATTTAGTACCACGTACGCGGATTGAAATTTACAGGGTCTCCGGCAGTCGCGGGCGTCGCACGCTCCGGGCGTCTCAATAACACAAAGTGCCCTGGCAGTCGTAAATGTGTCCGCGAGTTTGCCGGGGGGAGCCGAAAGTGGGATGTAGCCGGTGTCATAACTGGCGTCAATAATTGCCGCGCAGCGTGAAGAGGCTATCGAGTACTTGAGTGGAGCTGGGTGAACCTTTTGTTGGAGCCGGGCGGTCGCAAACAAGGGACTCCCTTTAGAAAACGAGTTATGCTGCGGGGGTGGGGTGCGCTGGCGTCGTCCCGAACGCGGAGGGGCCTGGCCTCGCTGGGGGTAACGGGACGCGGGCGGCTGGTCGCGTTGTAGGGCGGCGCGCCTTCCTCTCCCAATTGTGACCAATATTTTATTTATTTATTTTTTTATTTATTATTATTATTTTCTCGGAGGACGTACCGTTACATTGGCAATCCCCTCCCACCAAGAAAATACTGAGCATGGCGATGGATTTTCTTATAAGATTAACCAACGGAAACGGCCTCCGTGATCACGACACAACAAAACAGAAACAGTAATCGCAATAATTACTTAATCCAACTTAACCCATAATGACAATGAAATTAACCTTGACAATAAACAATGATTAATCGAGAAAAACCAAATTGCCCTTAACAACTAATAAACCCATAAGACAAAGCACACAGACCAGTAAAGTAAGTAATGCCAATTCATTATGTTAAAACTAATGAAACCTAGTGCTAGATAATTCAAATAGTTGGGAACTTCCGATAAGTGCAGGTGCGACAACCGTGATTAGTGTTATCACTCATTAAAAGGGAACCATGTTGTAATGGTTAAATTTTCAATGGGAACTCCGTTCTCGTCGTTTAATTCACAAACATTTGGGTGTGGTTTATTAGTGACCACATACGGACTGTGAAATCTACTGCCGAAAATAAGCTGGTCTCCCGGAACTTCCACAACATCTCATCTATTGCAATCGGCGCATCATAATCGGGCACAGTGATCTCATTTAATCTCCTGGCGTCGAGGCAAATTCGAACACCTCCATCTTTTTTTCTTACGATCACAAGGGGGTTAATATAGGCGGTCGGTTTCCTTTCGATAATGCCGTCTCTGATCATTTCTGAAATGACGCGGTCTACGTCCGCCTTAAGGGCCTGTGGTATAGGGTAACTTCTACATAAGATTCGGGGTTGTGACCTGGATTCAGAATTGAAAGTCAGGGATGGGGTCGGTTGGCCTAATAAAACGTCCTTATAATTTTGAAGCAATTCCTGCAGGCGGTAGTGCTCTTCCGGCTTGAGATTGCTATTTTCCCGCATTTTCTCGTTAATTAGACCGAGAGCTTCTTCCGCGTAATCGAAAACATGCTAGCCTCTTTCGGCTCGTGAACGCCGGCATCACCTTCCTCAAACATCATCAATCTCCCTGGATCCAGAATAATTGCTCCCCGTTCGAAATCTATCTTACCGCTATATTCTCTTAAAAAATCGACACCTAAAACAACGTCATATCCTAAATCTTTCACAATGAGACATGTGGCATTGAATTGATCTGTGCTAAACGATAAAGTTAATAGGACCGCCTGGTAATGGGTTGCTTTTCTTCTTGCCACCGACAACAAAACATTTATTTATGGGAAGTTCGGGAAGAGTAATACGACAGCTCTTTAATTTCAAGTAGTATTCTTCCGAAATGGCGAAACTTCCTTCCTGAATCAATGAGGGCCCTCGCCTCGATCCTTCACATGTAAAATTGATAATAGGGCATTTTCGCGCCCGAGAAAGTCCTGCTCCTCGTCCTCTACTTCATTGATGGCAAAGTTCACATTCGCCATTTCCCTTATAGGCACCTGTAGCTCCGCACCTGCACTCGTTCGGCGTCCGGCGCCCACGACACCGAACGACATTAGTTTGACGGACCGGGACCTCCCGATTGTCCGTACGTTCCTCCCGTGCTCTATCACGCGGCGCCGACGCGGTGGGCCCGGTTCGCTACCTGATGCGATGGCAGGCTTCCACCGTTTTCTGGCGGGAACTCATTAAGCTCTCGCCGCCATTGTCCGCGTCCTTGATTTTCTCCCCCTCTGTCCTGCCTATTTGATCGACTTCCCCCTGACCCTTGACACATGCGTGTTCTATCATACCTGGCGAAGTAACTGCATTTTTCGAGATCGAGCGAGTCTACACTATTCAACAGGTTTTGAATTTGAAAGGAAGTGAAAGTAATCATCCAAATCAGTTTTGCATCTGAGATTTGCGGGTCGCATATTTCAGTGCCGCAATCTTATCGACCGCGTAATCTAATAATGAACTGCCCCATCTTTCCTCCCATCTACCTTCCATCACTCTCCTTTCGTAATCATACCGGACCTGCTCTCCCCAATAGCGCTCCATGAATCGGACCTTGAAATCAGCGAAATCACGGGAAATGGATGTATGGCAAGGAGCCAGCTCGCTGCGCTCCCCGTAACAATTGCTGTACAAATTTTGTTTTAACTGGTTCGGAATAGCTTTCGTGAGCTCCATGTAGTCCTCAACCCGGCGAATGAATTCACATGGATTTTCGTTGATGTTCCTGAAAAGTTCAGGTTGGACGGCGGTGTCCATGGGAGTGACGCGGCGCCCCGTTCCCGTTGCTTTTCGTGGTATTTGATCACAATATCCGCGATTTCTTCCGCCTTTCCTCGCGCAAGACGTTCATCGAATCGCTGATCATTTGTTTGAACTGCTTTTCCCTTTCATTATTGGCGTTTGTGGCACCGTTTTAATTTCTGATATTTCATTAGTGACGCTCTGCATATCGGTAATCACCTTTGTTTCTAATTTTGATAACCGCCTACAGACCACTTCACCCTTGTTTCCTATTTCCGCAATCGAAGATTTTACTGACTCGTGGATGCTATCCATTTCTCTTTTGTTCCTTAATCTAGCCGTGATTGTACCCTCGAATTCAGTTAAACGGCCGCCTTGCTCCGCGATCTGTCCCTCAAGATCGTTTTGCATTTCTGTTAAATTTGCGTTTGTTGCATTGCTGTACGCATCTAATTTAATAGCAATGGCATCGATGCGCTGCGCCAGAGCCATGTTTGATTCGTTACATACCGCGACGTGCTTATCGAAACGAGATTCTAGTCTCCGAATTTCAGCTGCGGATTTTGCCCCCTGATCCTCGATACAGTTCGCGAGCTCTGAAAATTTCCTCGACACTTGCTCCATGCTCTCATCTAATTTCGCGTTTGTCTGCTCGGACATTGACTTTAACATCATCATCAGATCGGCCATTGTAACAGTGGGTGCCTGAGGTTGTGCGCTGCCGTCGGTTTCCCCCTGGGTTTCATTTTGACCCTCCATTTTAAATTCTTTCACAGTTACTTTACACTTAAATTTCTTAATAAAAAACCCGCACAATATAACACACGCAAACACAGTAAACACTACACACAAGCTGAAAGAAAAACATCATACACAGACCATAAGTAATTAGCGAACATGCATTCCCCTTTCATTCGTCACCGGCCATATTCATAAAATTTTGAAATTGGGTTCGTGAACCTTAATTGAGCTCATTCGAGCCCCACGTTCAGGGCGCCATTTATGTAACCTCACTCAGTCTCTCTGGGTTCATGCATGTTCAATAATTACTCATGGAATGCAGTTTTTTAACAAATTAACCTTTAATTAATCAAAAATTAAAAAAAAACAATATGATGGATGATGATGGTGGTGATAGCATGCAACAGTACAATACAACAGTACAATGGAGTTAACATGTTGCTTACTGCGGCCTTTGATTACGTTAACTGCTTAACAATCACAAAAGTGGCAAACACTTGGCCGCTTGCTTACTGCGGCCTTTCATTACGTTACTCCTGAATTAAAGTCTGTCCGCACTTACGCGGCAATTGGAGCTGAGCGTCGCTTAGTGCGCAAATTTTACTCATCTTAAGCTTCTGCTGCGTGGTGTCTGCAGTGGCGGGATGATACCCCGCAGCTGGCGTCGAGCGGTTTGGCGCTTTCACGGGCGGAATCCTCAGCGCACACTTCCTCTAGGTCCACCGTTGCTCGTTGTCGGGCACATGCCTCGACACGCGTCCCCCCGGTCACAACAGTTCGTGATCAATTAGACAGGGAACTCCTTCCAGCATCGAACCTTAATAGTTCTCGTAACATGACATGTTATGCGGAGCCGAATTCTAGGTTGACGCACAGTTCCCGAACACATGTCTTGGCTGACATGATGAACTCGTCGGGCCACAAAGAATCAAGTGCACTAGTCGATTGGCAAATGTCAAGTGAGTTGATCAAGTGCCAAAAAATCAAGTTGGAGTGGTCGAGTGCCAACTGCCAGGTGACTTGCACGAGTGCCAAATGCTAAGTGAAGTAGCCGGCTGCCAAACGCCAAGTGACTAGCTCGAGTGTCAAAAATCGAGTTTTTTCTTGGGCCACACTCGCCCACGGACGAAGGCACGCCTTCCCTCTCCAGGATCGGCGGGCTCTTCCTCATTGCTGGCCCTTTGCTTACGTGGCGACGCTTGAGCCAATTGCCCGCGAGTTTGATATTACAATAAGCAGTGTGTTTGAAGGTAAGCCGCGCCCTCCGCGGATGGACACTTATGCGTAACTAATGGGTGTTCCTTTCCTCGCGGCACGACCTGTCAGTTACATTTTCCTTCTTTTTATCACGGGTGCCGGGCCGGTTCGTCCTTTTCACGTATGCACACTTGTGCGTAACTAATTTTGGTAGCCTATTTAGTACCACGTACGCGGATTGAAATTTACAGGGTCTCCGGCAGTCGCGGGCGTCGCACGCTCCGGGCGTCTCAATAACACAAAGTGCCCTGGCAGTCGTAAATGTGTCCGCGAGTTTGCCGGGGGAGGGAGCCGAAAGTGGGATGTAGCCGGTGTCATAACTGGCGTCAATAATTGCCGCGCAGTAGAGACTATCGAGTACTTGGGTGGAGCTGGGTGAACCTTTTGGTGGGGCCGGGCGGTCGCAAACAGGGGCCTCCCTTTAGAAAACGAGTTAGGCGGGGGGGGGGGGGTGCGCTGGCGTCGTCCCGAACGCGGGGGGGCCTGGCCTCGCTGGAGGGCTAACGGGACGCGGGCGGCTGGTCGCGTTGTAGGGCGGCGCGCCTTCCCTCTCCCAATTGTGACCAATATTTTATTTATTTATTTTTTTATTTATTATTATTATTTTCTCGGAGGACGTACCGTTACAATACACTGAGCTTAAAACTCCCAATACTTGTACCATTACAAACGTAGCGTAGAGTATGATGCAGAGTTGCAGAATGAAGAGAGTGTTCACTGCACCTGTAGTAATCACAAATGGTCTCTGGGTTCTCAGAACAAATTTAAAAATCTTCTTTCCGTATTAATGACATTATTGGGTATAATTGTAACATTAAAATATTTGATCAACATTGTTTTCACTCTCATGAATCTGTACCACAGTTTTAACTTTGCAAAATATGAATTATCTGCAATAACTTTTTCACATTTCTTCTGTGTGTCTGCAATACCAATCTATAATATCAAATAATAAATAAAAACAAGGTGACGGACAAAAATGTGCGTAACCAGAAAAACAGTCTATCCATTGGTGTATGGTCCCAATTGGGATATCAAACATATTTACAGTCTCATATATGTACGTTTATGCAGGTAATATGTAATATAGAGCAGATTATGTAATGCGGAAAATCAATTTCGAGTTTTCACATGGTACGTTTTGATCATGTGGTTTCGAAAAGTGTTCTTTGAGATCAGTGTTTCCTGTGAAAAATTAAGCATCAAGGTTTGGGTGGCGATGGGGTGGCATCTGAGAATGAGAACCCAA
The DNA here is from genome assembly GCA_964035755.1 of Teleogryllus oceanicus. NCBI lineage: Eukaryota > Metazoa > Arthropoda > Insecta > Orthoptera > Gryllidae > Teleogryllus > Teleogryllus oceanicus. The sequence goes on along the minus strand of CAXIVR010000001.1, from coordinate 323,111,644 downwards.
GACTTAGTAGCCCCCATCAGGAAAATAGAAAAACTTCCACTTTGAGAGTTTTGTGCCATTCTGTAGCTACTATTTCATTATTGTACATTAACATGTCATTTCATTGTGCGGTTCGGCACTCAGCTCAATTATAGCATCCATTAGACCATAGTAATCTACTCTAAATTTCCCCATGACAGCACTCTCAACAACAGAAAATCAAGATTAGTTGACAACAGCAACAGACATCTTGCTTTAGTATTTTGGAGGTACATTTATTGCTGTGCAATGAAATGCATTTCAAGAAAAAACTCACTGATATGAAAGGTCCTTTGTCAAACCTTCAGTATATCAAAGACGGGTTTGAGATCATTTGTTTGAATATGCGTATGAAACACTCTCAATCTATCTGTGCAAACCGTTTCTTTTCTGTAACTCTGACCTTCAGAACAACATTTGCACCAATATACTTAACATACCACATTGCAATGTACTCTGGACGAGCAAATCGTGTACAATAGAATCATCAGCTGCTGGGCCATCATCAGAATGTGGAGGACATTTCTGAGCATGTCATCTTCTTCCTTTTCTGCCTGGCTCAAATCATCTGATTTTGAGAGGTGTGCAATCCTTCCACAAATCAACTGAATAAGGTTGTCGTCTTCATGACATTCTCTACTGAGACCAATAAACCTATTAATTACAGCTGTTTAGAGGCACAAAATAAGACTGCAGGTGGGGTTGGTGTGGATTTATGTTCTGAATGATGGAAAATAAATTTTCCACAGCAATCAGTAGTTGCTTCGTGCGTTAAGACCATTGAGAGTCCCTTTACATTGCAGGCCACAGTCATTGTGCAGTACTAGCCATGCAGGCCAGCACTGAAACCCTGAGACGATCTTGGGGGTGGCAGACACAATTCACCAGATGGTCATTAGCTCAGTATGAGACGTCCAGTGTGGACACAATAAATAAAATTGGGGGGGCAGGGTCGTGAAGTCTGTTTGCGTTGGATAAAATTCTGTCAACTCAGGTGAAATCTTTCACTAAATTAGAATATATTCTAAAAATATTTGCTGCTTGACATCATACAATGGCATGAAAAATCAATCTGAATACTTGACTGAAAAAAAACACACACTGTATTGTTCCCTGCTCATCTGACCCAATTGTTTAACAAACACTTTCCAGAATTCAGAAAGAATCGTTAAATATTACTTTACAAAAATGTGAAAACACATTTGAAAATCAAAGTATACTTTTCCATAACATTACTTTAACAAAAAACTCTCTCTCTAAAGTCAAATTACTATTATTATAATTATACTCTACATGACTCTTAATCACTATATTACAATGTTGATCTTGAAATCCTTTTGAAGAAAGATTGATTCATTCTCACGTATTAGAGTCGGAACAATGTACTTTTGCTGTATCTTTTAAGCGTAGTGATCTATTCCCTCCTTTCTTTCGTATTAGATACAGAATGGGCTGTGATAAACTGAATCACTCCTGTCCTAAAACATTTTATTGAACGACACTTACTGTGTTCTCGGCCGCATTAGAGCAGTCCTTTGCTTCTTCACCTTTCCACCAGGCTGCTGGCCTTGAGCGTCGTGGCCTCAGGGTTAAAGAACAATTGCCCTCAGAAATCATTCTTCTTTTCTCGTTAAATTTTTATATGGCAGATATATAATTTAACATTTTCGGTGGTTAATGACCAACTGGATATTTCAGAGTGTGGATCCAGGATCACCTTTTTATTATGAACAACAAGAAATTATTTAAATATACGAAAGCATGTAGAGAAAAAAATGAAGAAATGAATGCAAGCTATTAATTACTGCCATCTATTCAAAATTTCTCCTAGTTCTTCATTATAATTCATATTTTTCTTATTACTTCTTTAGTTATGTTTAAACAATTTATATTAAATTAATTACCTCTTCTGAATCTTCTGAAAGTTTTCCTCAGAAAAGTTGCAAATCCCAAATCCATTTGCAATGTCACTTCTAGCGTACCGTTTTCCATGCGATCCGCCAGTTCAGCTGCTACCTTCAGAAAGAACTTTTCTTCATCCGACCTCCGGTCTATTCTTGCGTTCTAGTGGCGGTCTCTCTTGTTTTAATTCTAATTATCATTCCAAATATCCATCCGCGTTGGCGCGCAATTCAAACTCTTCTTCCCTCGCTTTCTTGGGCGGTATGTGACACACGTTTCAGATCTAAAAACGAGCGGTCTATAACCCTTCTTTCGAGAAAAAGATTTTGTAGGTTGGTTCATGCTGTAAATCTTTTCACTGGGAGAGAATATGCTCTTCTTTTTCTTGATTCTAGAACGTCAACAATCTTGTTTCTCTTCCCTCTTGTGCTCCTACTCTTTTCTTCTTCCTCATCTTCCTTCTTCTTTCCTCCTTCTTTCTCCCTCTTATTTTTTCTTTTTACATGATTCTTGTCAGTTACTTTATCTGTTTGTTTGTTCATCATTGCCATTTATTTCATTCTTTAAATGGTCTAAACTGTGGAAGTGTACTCAGTGTGTACTTTCATCTAATCTAACTTCATAACAATGGAAAAATATTTCAATGTGCATGTGAGTAGAATAAATCTGGCGTAATAGTGTTTAACTAACAAACTTTAAGTTGTTTCATTGTTTTTGTGTTTAATTTTATCTATCTCTCATCTTTTCCATATTCATTTTTAAACTCCATTAACATCATCATAACCAGGAACTTAACATTTAATTGAAATGCTTTCTCCAAATTCAGTTGTAAGTGTTTTCAAATCAGATGTTCAACAAAATATCTAAACTTAGTCATGTGTTCTTCAAATGTCTTAGAATACACAAGCCCGTCATCAATATAGATAAAACATACTGGATATCTACTGTGTGTTGTCTAGCTTGTTGTACAAGACGATCACTGTTCATGAGTCAAATGGCGTCTTTAGAACAGAAATTCCCAGTGAATAAATCACTGTATGTGTCTACATTCGAATTTTCTCGCTGTTACTTATTACGATGCAGTGAAGTCGGTTGAACTCAATAACCACTTGATGCCGGATAATTGATTAGTTAAATCCTCTACACATGAACAGATGTCTCTTTGTACATTAGGTAACCCGATTCCAATCGCCTTCATCAAACACAACTATAACCTTCCCATTACTCTTTCTACGAACTATCGGATTTAGATAGAGTTTTGGACTATGATGATCCATCTTTGATACATGGTAATGAGTATCCACCTCTTCCTTATGTTTTTCTGAATGTATATTGGTAACCAAATAGTGGTGTTTTATCTGTAATTCTATTTCGGTGAAAATCTTACTGGATTACATTTTATAAAGCTTGCGCAATTCTAAGTAATATGATTAGTATTTTCTGACCATTGAATTATCGTTACACAGTTCGTATCAAATGAATTAATTCGGTTGATAATGTCGCCACCTCACTTCTTCTAGATTGTTCCTATTGGTTTTGCGGCGGGATGGCGTGTCAAACAAACCTACAATTTCCGACTCATATCCGCGAATGTATGGTCCTGTTCTGGGTTGAAAACTCACTCCATCAATAAGATTTTCTATTTCTGTCTCTGAACGGATCTGTCTTGTCTAACATAGATTTTGTTTTCTTGGTAATGTTTCGGTTTTGTAGTTTCTCCTGTTCTGTTTTGCTTACATTATGTTTGCTGTCTGCTATCTTGACCATTGCCGGACCATTAGCATTTGCCTTATTTCTGTGACCTTTCATTATACACGAAAGTGGCATCATACAATCTAACTGCGTTATTAATTTTTCAGTGAACATTGGTAAGAGATTCTTAGCAAATTTCGTCGAGAAGGAAAATGACGTATTAATAAACAGACAATTTCTTCATCCGGTATCGTCGATGCATAATTTGAAACAAGCTAATTCTCCGTTGCATATTCCTGCATGGACATCATTCCCTTCTTCCACATTCCTTGACCGTTAGCAAGTGGTTTGAGTTCGTTGTTGTGTCTCGAATAAATTTTTCTTTGAGTTCGACCATAGTTTTGGGGCTCCTCGACTATCTGCCAACGTTCATTCCATTACCTGCAACATCTGATAAACGATTCAGGTTTTGCCTGTCGGAACATAATTTTAAAGAAAGAGGTATCTACTTCTCCTTAATGCCTTAGTTTCATCTCCGCTGCTGAAGTGAGTACGACGATAAGAAACATACATTAGACTAAATCTTCCTCACTTGATGGTAAATTTTCTAATTGATTTTCAGACTCTATTTCATTCTTATGCGTGTTGATGTGTAGAACATGTCCTGTCAGAAAGAACGCATTCGCTATCTGGGTATTAGCTTGAACGAACATTCGGTAACTAATTCTGAACTTTCTATATATTCACCTCAATCGCCTGTGGATACGGATTATGAATCCGATTGTGTTTCAGTCCTAGTTTCAAATTCTCGTTACTTGATCCACTTTTCATAACTACAATTCAGTCCCAACTCCATTGAAGAAGGCATAAGTTCTCGATATTTCTGTGCTAATTCTTGTTGAACCTCGCTCTTAATTCGACCTTCCACTGTCGCTAATTCAGTAAACTATATTTTGTTTCTTCTACTTTGCTTTCTGTATTTTCTTCTAATTTCGATGTCGAATTCAGTAATTTGTTTTCATTTTTGTTGCAAGTTATTTTCCTCATTTGGTTTCCAAAGTATGTATTCTCCTCTAGTTAATTTCCAAGTAACCTTGTTCTCCTCGTTTAGTTTCAATGCATTGTGCCGGGTATTTTCCTCTAATTTAGTTTCAAATAGCCTAATTTTTATGGTTTCTCTGTTTTCCTCTGCATTAACATCCACATCTAATTGTTGCATAAATTGACCTAGTGTCGTTGCATCATTAGTTGGCTCTCTCGAGTTTCATTCTTCCTCATCCTGATCGTGTTGGCGTTGGCTGTGATTCTGTCTGGCGACGTCTCACTAGTTCTCCTGCCGTTCCCTAGTTCTCTCCTGTCGTTCCTCCCCCGATCATCATTACCTGGTGCTTGTCCCCCAGTTTCCCTATCATATCTAGTTCACTCAGAAGTTCCTTCTGCAGTAGGTAATTCTAATACGTTATACTTATCTGCCATTTTGAATCTATTAACTGCTAGAATCAATCAAATTCTTTCCCAGATATACACCTCTACGTCTTCCACACAAAATATATTACAATTTGAACGATAAAACTCATATAATAAATATCCTTTTCAAACCTCCTGAAATAACACACTTTTACTCAACACATGTGCTCTGCAGCCTTGTCAATTTTAGTGAACTGTGATTCAATTTGTACTAATGATTTTAGTTACAAATTTAGTCTCATTTATTCCCCAAATCAGAGTTTGTCAATAAATGCATCCAATAATCGAGCCCTTGGGCGCCAGTGCGACCAGTCGTGTTGGTACAAACCGTAGATGACATGACTAGAATCTTGAAATTGAACACAATTCACCAGATGATCAAACTAACAGTATAGACGATCGATGACTAATAAATAAAAAATTAGGAAATTAGGTCGTGAAGATCGTTTATGGATTGGATGCAAAATTACAAACAACTCAGGTGAATCACTTTTCACTAATTAGATATATTCTAAAAATATTTGCTGCTTTTGTATGAAATACACATACAATGGCATAAGAAAAATCAAATACAGATATAACATTTGAAAAAACACACACTATTACAATACAATTTCTACTTTCATCTGGCAATTGTTTAACAGAAGCACACTTTCAAATTGAAAGAATCATTAAATGTACTACAAAATGTGAAAGAAACACACATTGAAAATCAAGTGTACTTCATAGCATTACTTTTACAGCAAAAGAGAGCTCTTTCTCTCTCCGTCAGAGGTACTATTACCTAATTATATCTTACACAAATCTCTTAATCTTTATATTACAATATTTGATCTTGAAATCACTTTTGAAAAAGATTGATTCTGTTCTCATGTTAGAAGTCAGGCTAATGTACTACTTTCTTATGCTAAGCGTGCCGTCTGTTACCCACTCCCTTTGCTTTCTGTGGTGATACAGAATGAGCTCTTGTTAAACTGAATCCTCCTATCTACAAGCATTTGGCCCCAGTTGACGCCTGTGTTCTCGGCGCGTGAGCAGTCACTTTGCTTCCTTCTGCACCTTTTTCCACCGACTGCTTCATTGTGGCGTCGTGGCCTCAGTTGAGAGCATGTTGCTCCTCAGAAATCGCCTTCTTCTTCTGTTAAATTTTATAGCAGATACTCTCATATAATTTACTTTGTTTCGATTACAGTTAACCAACTGGATGTTGGTGAAATGAATCCAGGATCTTAACACATATGTTTAACTAGAGGTATGATGAAGCAGAAAAAGCGAGAAACTTGTTGGCCTTATTTTGCATTAAATTCTCCCTATTCACGACATAATTCTGCTGCTGCTATACCTTTCTTCAGGTTGCGTTCAAATGATTCAATAAATGATACTCTTCTGTCTTCAGAAGGTTTCTCAGAAAAAGTTGCAAATCAATCCTTTTAATGTCACTTCCTGGCGTACCGTTTTCCTTACGTCCTTTTGATTCAGCTGCAGGCACTGCTCATCATTTCTCGGTCTCATATGGTCTAGGTGGCGTCTTGTTTTAATTAATTATCATTTAAATATCACTCGTTGGCTTGCGTTCAATATTCTTTCTCGCTTCTGTTGATGCATTTCAATCCGATAATGATATATCATTATATGTAACGCTGTGTGAGACATTCTAATACCAGGTTGCAATTGCTTCATGGTAGCCATGGGCAAGCTGCGCCACGTAGCATAAATTGCCTATGATCGCTCAATCTCGGGTTTTATTCTGCCAAACCTCAAGTGTGGCTGTTATCTAATCTGATTCCTGTTAATGTTGCTTTCTGTGTCGTTTGTGAACTAGTTTGAATAATCAGTCTGTCCGAAATCACAATGACATTGTTTGTTTCTCAGCACCTACGATCTCTCTCCCTTTGATGTTGCTCATCGTACCAGTTCATGTGCCAGCATCTCTGACTCAAACACTGAGCAACGACTTACTTTGCCTCTTCACTCATTATGGAACCTTACATGGTTCTTTGTGTGGTGATGAACTCTAAAAGTTGCCAGTGAGTTATGGAGCAGACATGTTCTCCACCATTACAACTTTCCCCCTCCCATTCAATGTACACAGACATAAGTGTTGCCTGTATGAAACAACATGCTGTAACTACTTATTTCTTTAAAGTTGAGCTCTGTCATCAAAGGGAAGCCATTGGAGAGATGATTATCACTTTCAGTGCTTCAGTTTCAAGCCTCCTTCTGTGGTCTCTAGAAGCCTGCAAAGAGTTTGCAAATTAAAACTTATTAGGTAACCGATAAAAATAATCATGCACAGATTTGTGTTCTTTAAGTCACATGAGCAGTCTTTTTCTGTTGTATGCCCCTTTTTGCTGCCTCAATCCTGGAACCCTTTTACCCACGAGTGCAGTAAATGAACTTTCAGTCACTCTTTGTCAAAACATGTCAAAGGGACTGCGGGATCTGCAAAACATACAAAACATATAATTGCATTTCTTACATTAGTAACAAAGCCATGGGTTTCAATTCATATATTAATAACATAGTCTGTGCAGTAAGTGTAATCATCATCACAGTATATTAAAACATTTGATATCCACAAATATTATAGGTATAATATTTGGTTATGTATTGTCAGCAGCTTTGTTTAACAGTGTGTGTGATTATAGAGGACCTTCTGTCTAGTTATGTATCTAGGGCAGCTGAAGTATGTTTTGCCCTGAGGCATTCAAACCAAAGATATCTGGCTCAAGGGTTTTTAAATTACCTGAGGAAAAAACATCTAATATCTACTATAATATGCAAACTTTATATAACACTAGTTCATTGCTGAATCAAATGATAATTTCATTTACTCAGTTTTCTTGTGTAAAGTGAAGATGCATTGTAATCATACTTTGTCAATATGACATCAGATATATATAACGCGATGAACTAGTAAACCATAAATAAATTTCATGGTCATGCTAGAATCATCTGGTTTAATAAAACAGAAATTGCTTTGCTATATTCTTGAATGTTGAATAGCATCCTCAATTTTGTGTCACTATTTCTTACACAAACTTCTCCTTATGTAACCCTGGATGAAGGCAGAAAGACAGAGAGAGAGAACGAACAGACGAACGAACGAACACAGTGAACACAGACAGACACGAACGAACATGAACGAGACACGAACAGACACAGACAGACACGTGAGCACGAACGATACAGACAGACACGAACGGGCTACGAACGAACTGAACGGAGCACAGACAGACGCAGACAGACACAGTTGAACGGGCTGAACAGACACGAACTGGTGAACTGGGCAAGACAGGAGACACAGAGACGGAACGGAGCGCGCAGACAAGGCCAAGGCCACACGAGCAGACAGACAGACGGGCAGACGCACGAACAGACAGGCGAACAGACAGACAGGCAGAGCAGAACGAACGAACGAGCACAGACAGACAGACACGAACAAGACGAACGAACGCAACGAACGGACACAGACAGACGAACGAACTGAACAGACAGGCAGACCAGACAGACAATTGAACCGGGCAGACACAGACTGAACAGACGGGCACGAACAGACACGGGCTGGTAGACAGACACGAACCAGGCTGAACAGACACAGACAGACGAGGCAGACACAGACAGACAGACAGACACAGACAGACAGGCAGGCACGAACAGACAGACAGACACAGACAGACACAGACAGACAGACACAGACAGACAGACACAGACAGACAGGCACGAACAGACAGACACAGACAGACAGACGAACACGGAGCAGACACAGACAGACCAGGCCACAGACAATTAGACACGACGAACAGACACAGACAGACAGACGAACAGACAGACAGAACAGACACAGACAGACAGACATGAACAGTGAACAAGACGGAGCACAGACAGACGGAAGGGGGCAGCAGACAGCCCCAGACACCCGAACAGCAGCCCGGGAAAAACAGACGAACAGACGAACGCAGACGGGCAGACCAGACGCACGAACGGAAAACAGACAACAGACAAAAACAGCCCAGACGGAAACAGACAGACAGAAAACGAGAGGCCCTTACCATTTCTGTGAAATAAAGGTCAATTGACTTAAAAATTTCTGGAAAGGATCGAAAAAAAAAAATGTAAAAAAAGATACATGTTCTCAGAATATTCATTAAATCTGTATGAAAAAAAAAAGGTGTCTTTTTTTACAAAATTAAAAATTAAAAACCCAGAATATCTTCCCTTTAATTCAAAACCCAAGATTCATCTTAGGGCTTTTTAAAATTCTGGGTAAAAAGTTAAAATCCCAAACAAAAACATGGTTTTTTTTGGGTTTAAAATTCCTCTTTGTACTTTTTATGATTAAAAAACACCAAAAACCCAAAAAAAATTGGTAAACCCTCACATTTAAAAAAGATCTGAAAATGGAAAAAAAATGTAATTTTTTCCCCCTTAAAATATCGAAAATGAAAAAGGGGTTCTAAAGAAATTTTTACCTTAACAATGCTTGCCTTCCCCCTAGTGAACTGAACAACAGAAGAACCTGTATCAATCAGAAAATCATTTTTTAACCCAATTGTTGCATTTTATTTCCCCACATAAAAACACCATTTTAAATCTGATTGCTGTCTGTCAAGGACCCCTCCCGGGCCCTCACATGGAAAAGATAAAATGGAAAAGTTTTTTTCCCATAAAATATCAAATGTTGGGGTTCTAAGTTTTTTGAAAAAGGCTGGCTGATCTCCCTCAGGGGCATCTGAACCAGAAGGGGCCGCGCTAACACCAACATGCCCAAACCTGGATACTGCATGCTTACAGAGGGAAATAATGGCCAGGAAGGGGGGGGGTTGTTTTCGGACTTGGGGCCTTCTCTGACAATGAAACCGCCCCCGGCTGGAGCTCCCGGGGCTCTGGTTGGGGAAAAGCGGGGGTTTGTTGGTTAATCCCATTCCCCCTATTTAAAAATTTTTAAAATTTCATTTTTTGGTTACCCCATCTGCGGGGCAGGTTGGTTGTCTTTTTCTGGTTTTTGGGGTCCATGAAACCCACCACATTTCAGGCTTTTCCCTTTGCGTTTTTCTTCAGAACCACAGCCCCGGTTTTCTTACGCCCCTTACGGACCACAGTTTAAAGGACAATGCATGCGTTGCAATGGGGCCTGTCCTGGCGTTCCCTTGGGGAAAATAATCGCAAAAATTCTTTTCAAGTTTTCCCCCCCATCCGGGGGACCCGTGGTAGATAAAAGGGGCTTGAGGCTCCCCCGTACATTATTTTTGATTTTCTCCATTTCTTTGGAAAAACGGGCCCCAAACTATGTATTCATAAAAAACTAAGTTTTTTAAATTTTCTGTTGAAAATTGTTTGTAAAAAAATATTCTTCTAGAGATTTGACCACTCTCAGTTTGCCAGGAGCTCCCGACCTGAGATGTCTGGGGGCAAACCAAATTCGGAGGGTTAAAAACTCTGCTCCATTTGGGACAAATAAAAAAAAAAAGGGGGGTCGGGGTCTAAAAATTTTTGTTGGATCAAATCAAAATATTGACCCTTTTACTAATTTGTTATTCTAAAAAAATTTGTGTAATTTTTTGAAAGGCCCAAAATAAAATTTTATGGCGGGAAAAAGACCCCCCCTTAATGACTAAATCAACTTCCTCTTTATAAAAAACCAATAAATTTGCTAGAATCTTAAAAAAATTTCTTTATAAAAAAAATGAAATAAAAATAAAAATTCTATTCCTGCATTAAAGAAAATTTTTCTAAATTAGAAATATTAAATTTCCCTCGATTCTTTTCAAAATTTTAAAATTTTTTCTGTTTTAAAAAAGAAAAATTGATTCGTTTCTCTCTAAGATAGAAACAAATGCCTGTTTTCCCTATCAAATAAATCCTTTCTCCTTTTTCCCAAAAAAATTTAGAATAATTTTCCCGTTTACAAATAATTCCCTTTAATTTAAAAATTGTTTTGGCCTTATTTTTCCTCGGCCGTAAATCCGTTTTCTGGTGTTGGTGGCCGAAGCGTGGGGCTTGGTTGAAACATTTAAGCCCCTCCAAAACCCTCCTCCCGTTTGGTCCCCAAAAACTTTCTCCGTCTCTACAGGTTTAAATTTTTCCCTCATATAAAATTTAGGTTTAATTGACGTTAAAAACCAAGGTTTCAATGTTTTAAATCAGAATAAACCCTTTTTAACACAAAAATTAAGAAAAAATTTAAAAAAACTGGAAAAAAGAAATGTTACCTATTAATTTTCCACATGTTAAACTCCCCCCCTTATTCTCAATTATAAATACAACATCTTTTATTTCTCAGACATTTTAAATTTTTTATTGGGATTTTATCTTTTCACTTCCTAAAGGGTTTTTAAAGGCCCCGATCGAAGTCCCGGGCAACCCCTTTCTGTACCCCATTTCGCTGCTGGCCTCAAAAATTTTTCCGTCGCTAGGTCTCGCGATCTTTTGATTTTTCCTAATTTTCATTGCATTCTTTCTTAATCTTGTTGGCATGTTAACCCCCTTTCTCTCGCTTTTTGTTTTTCATGAACTTTTGAAGCATAAACGGACGCCCTATATCGAGTTTACTGAAGAGATGGAGTTTATGAACGTGCCGGGGTCCTTTTCTGCAAATAATTACACCCTTAAATTTTAAATATTTTAAGTTTTTAAATCAAATTTTGGAAAAACATTTTTCCTAAACAGCAACCCCCCTTTTGACATATTCTGGCCGTTTCCATCACCCCAAAGTTTTACCCCAAGGGTTGTTTTTCCCTCGTGACACCGGGCAAAATAAATGACCGTTATAAAAAGTCATTATTTTTTCAAATAACCCAAGATTTTTCTTTTAAATGCTGAAAAGGGTCATTTTGTTGCCCCGCGCAGGATAAAACCTGGAGGGGAGGGGGAAGGGCTCAAAATAATTCCCTCAAGGCGGGTTGGGGGGGAGGAAATCTGGAAACCTCTTTTTAAAATTTTGGATTCATCAAAGTTAAAAAATATAGTCTTTTTATCTTCTCCCCCTCGAAAAAAATTTCCCTTTTATGCCCTCTGGGGATCGGCCTCTGTCTAAATCTGGGAAACCTTTTCAAAATGTTCTCTTTTTTGGTGCCATCATTTTTAAAAATAAGTCCCAATTTCATTTAATTTCGGGGCCATTTTCCCCTTTAAATTTGGGAATACTTACAATGTTGTTTTGCCCTCTATATTTCGTGGGGACCAAAAACTTCAGTTTCCAAAGTGTCTTTGGGGAAAAGTGGCATCAGTCAGGGCCGGAATTAAAGGTATTCTGGGGGGAAGTCTTTTTCCCCTCTATTTAAATTTTTCCCCAAAAAATTTGGCTTTTAGGGGGAACTTTTGCCATTACAATTAAAAATTTTTCTTTCCCAGGCGATAGGGGTGGGTTGACTGCTAAATTTTTCCCCCTCAAATTTTAAATTTTAAATATTACCTATTTTCAATGTGTCGCTGAAATGGATGAACTCTGATATAAAGAAGAAATAAAAGTTCTTCTAAACTTTCCGGCAAGAGGGCTTTTTTTTCTTCTTATAAAATCAACAACATCAAAAAAATTCCCAAATATCATAAAAGCCACGGGAAAAATTTTCCCTTTCCCCAAGAAAACCCCTTTGTCTTTTAAACGAGGCCTTTTTTTAAAAAGGTGTTGACCCTTACAAATCGTTAAAAACTTTCCCCAAAAGTTATTTTTCCCCTCCTTTTGTGAAACTTTTCCCCTTGTGTGTGGGGGCGTCGCTGGGCGCTCGCCCTTCCGGGAAAAGAACTTTGATCGGTGGATATCTGGGTTAGTAAAGTAATGTTTAAACTTTTTTTTAATCAAACAAGAAAAAGAGATATTTCAAAAAAAGCAAAAATTTCCCCTTAAATCATTCAAATGAGAAAAAATTTCATGTTTTCTTTTCTTTTTTCTAAGCCGAAGGTCTGAACTAAAGCCGCTGTTGCACGCTTGGTCAACTCAAATCGGAAAATCGAAAAAATTGGCGTCATTCAATAAGACATGTCGCCTCACCACCTGGGTTTGCCTAAACGGGGGCGAAACCCCTTGCCTCCTTTTTTTTTCCATTGCACCCCGATAATGAAAAAGTTTCAATCGTTCTTCTAATGGTGGCGTGGGAACTGCGTGGTGAGATCTTTTTCGCCCCCTTCACCCAATCCTTCAAAAAATTAGTTTATCTACAAAAAAGTTATACAAGATGAAGTCGGGTTTTCCGGGAGTGGGGAATGATCTTGGCTGTCAGGTGACGCGTCGTTAAATTTTGGACTTTCGAATTTTTTCTGTTTTCCCCTCTACTTATTACAAGTTACTCGATTTTTGTTTGTGTTATTTTTTAAAAATTTTAAAAGCTAAAAGGGTTTTCAATTTATTTTTTTTAAAAATTCATTAAAAAAATTTAACTCAAAATATTTAGTTTATTTGAAAATGCCCAACTGCCCCAAAAACTGCCCATGCACCCTTTTACCTTTTGATATCCCCCTGCATCATTTCTTTCAATAAAACATTTCCAAATTTTTAAATTTTTGAATTTTCTAATTCGGGTTTCTGTTTAGTAACATTTGAAATGTTTATTCTTTTTTTGGGATTTTGTGTTTTTTCCCAAAATTTCTTTTTATTTCTAACTTCCAAAGATATGTTAATTTAAAAATCTGAAAATTTATTGGAAGTCAATTACTTTTGGAAAAAAAATAAATTTTTTATTTTTTTCAGTCATTTTTGTTGAGAAAAAATAATTTTCATGATTCCTGTTTGCATTTTTTTAAGGGGAATTTTAATCAGGGATTACCCTTAAAATTCCCGTCCCTCTCCCGAAGTCGGGGATCTGGGACAGGGGTGATCCGCCACCCGTTAAACATCGACTACCCCGAATCCATTTTTTCATTTATTCCCAAATTTGCCAAAAAAACTGTATATTTGAAAATTCATTCCTTTTCCCTTTCTATTCCAAATTCGGGGTAAAAGGGAGGTGAAATCAAGTTAAAACTTTTTTAAATTCTTTTCCCTTGGTCACTTTTTTTTTGTTTTTTTAAAGTAAATATAAATTTCGGATTTTCCCCCTTTTAGGGGTTGACTTCCCAAACAATTCAGTCAACCAAGTTTATATCTTCTTTGGGTCAACATTATATAAAAAAAAAGTTTTGTTTTATATTTTATCTAAAAACATTTAAAAATTAATTATTAAAATTAAAAATTTTTATTTTGATTAACCTGACTTAAAAGGGAAAAACTCGAAACCTTTTAAAATGGAAAAATTTCCCCTAAAATGTAATTTAATTGTTTAAAAAAATAATTTATCCCCCTTTTAAATTTTTAAAAACTTTCTTTAAACACATTTAGGAGGGTTTTTCCTATGGGGAAGAGTTCAAAAAACCAAATTTACTAAAATAGTTTGACATTTTGGAAAAAAATAGTGTTCTTTTAGTTCTCTGTATCTTTAAATTTTAATTTTTGTCTAATTGGTGTATTTTTAGAGCAATCAATGTCAGAAAAGTGTATAGTTGCATTTGCTCTTGGCGCGGTTTTGTATATTCCCCAACAACCTTAAATTGAAATTGTATTTTTCTTTTTTGTGTGTGTGTTGGGGAAAAATGAAACCCCCTGCATTCTTTTAATAAATCTAAATCACCTATTTTTTTTGTCTGAACTGATAAAGGGTTGAAATAAAAAGTGCTATAACAGAAGGGTTTGGCGCCTGTAATTTTGGGGAAGTTTTTAAATCCTCACCAAAACCCCTGCATCAATGGATGCAAATTTTTGGTAAAATCATGTCCTTTGGGGTTTAAAAAAAAATCCATCCCCCCTGGTTTTTTTTTTTTGTGGTTTTTTTTTTAATAAAATATTTTTAAAAATCTGAAAGTTTTGAATTCCATTTTTTAAGCCCCCTGTACTCCCTGAAATTTCCCCCGACCTGAACAATAATCTTGATTTCTTGAAAATCCCCTTCCTTTTTTTCCTTAAATTCCTAAAATAAAACCATTTTCTTGGAGATCCTATTTAAATTCCAATCATTATTTTTTCTTTAAAAAAATGAGTTTTAAATCAGAACAAATTCATGTCTATTTAAAAAATTTAGTATAATTGTCTTTTTGAAAATTTCCAAATTTATATTTTGTTTAATTTATTTTTATTTAAAAAAATTTTTTTTAAATAAATTTTTATTTTAGATTACCCTATTTTTATTTAAATTAAAATTTTTTAAATTTTTTAATTCTTGTTTACTTTAAAAATTTTTGACATACACATCATCTATCTTATCAAAAACTTAAATTTCAGTGAAAAAATTTTTATCCTTTTAATTATTCTTATTCCGTTTCAAAAGGTTTTTGATGCTTTTAAAAAATTTTGTTAGTGAATTACAGTTTCAGAAGAAGAAAAAAAGTGGGGAAACTATGGGTTTTTTGTGATTTTTTTTTGTAACAGAGAAAAATTTTAATTAGCATCCTTAAATAATTAATTTTTTAAATTTATTTTAAAACTTTATTTTTGTTTTTTTGCAAATTCATTTTTTTTAAAAAATTGAAACTTGTTTGATATTTTAGAAAAAAATTTTGGAAAATTTTTAATCTAATTTGTTTATACGTTTAAAAAAAATTTGAGAATAAAAACATTTGTCAGACATTTTTTCTTAAAAATTTTTTCTTCCCTTTACCCAAACCCAAAGGGAAAAAAATTCACATTCTCACCGTGTTTTTTCCCGTTTTTGTAAGTGGTATCATAACGTTAAACCCCCGGGGGTAATTGTAATCTATTTTCTAATAACTCGCAAATCATCGATATTCATGTTTCCAAAACTTAGGGAAAAATCAACTTTTTGTATTTTTAATTTTGAAGAAAAATTTAATTTTTTAAAAAAATATTTTTTTTACCACAATTTTAAACTTCTTTTTCATTTTTTTCCCATATTTTTTGTAAAAATATCCTAACAAAAAATTTACATTTCAAAAATTTTTTTTGAGCCTCCTTTCTAAATGCTTTACATCGCGTTGATTTTCAAGCGATTCAAAATTCAATTTTGCGTAAAAAATATTACTATTTTCATAGACTATTGCAATTTAATACATTTTTTAATTCTGGGATTAATTTTAATTTTAATGTCTTTATCATGGTTTGAATAAAAACAAAAAAATTGAAGGTCTCGAACAAACTTTCTCATCCCAAAAACTTCATTTTTAGATTCATCGCGGATTTCAAATTGTTCATCATCATCACGTTCTTGGATACCCCCTGTTCGTTCGTTCCATACCTGAAAATTCCTGTTAACCTAATGCGAAAAACTTTTTGGGTTTTCTTCAAAGTTTATTTATAGATACGTGTAAAATTTTTTTGGGAAAATATTTTTGTCTCCTTCCCGCAGACCTGTAATTGTTTTATGTTTGTATCTTTTTAAATTTATTCGGTTTCTTTAAAAATGAAAAATTTTATGTTTTTCTGATTTAATTTTTTTTTTTCTTATTCTTTTTTCTTTAAAATCTGTTTGAAATTCAGGGAAAAATTAAAATTTTATTTCACAAAAATGATTTTTAGTAAATTTTTAACTCAATTAAACATGGTGGATTTTACAATTTCAGACAGGAAAAAATTTTCTTTTATATTGCACTCTGTAAGAAACCATACCATTAAGTAACTTTCCATAAATTTGTTTTCTTTTCCCTAAGATGTTTGAGACTAAATATAAAGTGGAAAAAAATTTTGATTTGTTCTTTATCCGTGCGAAAAAAGAAAAACAATAATTATCTTTCAAATTTCCCTCCCCTTGGAAAATGGCATCATTCACCCCTTTTCTTTTCCCCCTTTGATCCTCTCATCATGATTTCAGTAATTGGGCTCCGTAAAATAATATATCATAAAATAAATGTTATTTTTATGGGAATTATATTTTAATAATTTTAAATTTTTTTTAGGGCATTTTGGGACCTGTGGATTTTTTTACAGTCAAGAGACAGTCTTTGAAATATCAACTGTAATTTTATTATCATCATCTTAAATTCCCTTTTTTATCCTTTGGTTTTTCTTGGTTTTATCTTTTTTTTGTATTTAGCATAATTTCTTAGTAACTCTTTTTCCCCTTTTTTTGGAAGGACCTTGTCCTAAGGGGTTAAAAATACATTATCCCCTGTGTTTATTAAAAAGTGGGGGGTCCAAAAAAAACATCCAAAAAAAAAAAAATAAATCTCAAAAAAGTTTTTAAAAAGTCCTAAAACTAAAACTGCATAAATAAACAAATTTTATCGACGGGTTTTTTAAAAACGTTTGGATATTACAAAACGCCTTCATTTCCCTTTTGCACCACAGCATTTTGTTTGAACTATTCTTTTTCCAAAAACTATCCTTTTTTTCCCCAAATTTAGCTGGCCCACAATGCGCTAATAATCCCCGGAACGCTACAACTCAAGGGTAAATTTTTTATTTTTTTATTTGTCAAAAAAGTTAAAACTGCTTACGTAGGAAAAGTAAAGTGTAAAATTTTAAAAAACTTGTCCCCACATTCATATTTCAAAAATTTTTTTTTGGGAAGGGAAAAAAAAAAAACTCCCCTTATAAAAACTATTTTTAGGATAAATAAACAAACAATTTTGAATTTTGAAAGGAAAAAAAAAAAACTCATTTTAAAATATTTTTCAAAGGGTAAATAAGTAAAATTTTTAATTTTGAAAGGAAAAACAAAAAAAAAAACTTATTAAATCTATTTCAAGGGTAAATAAGCAATAAATTTGGCTCTTCTTCCCAAAAAAACATAATTTTAAAAATTTATTTACTGTTCAGAAACTCCCGAAAAGAAGTTACATTTTGTCAGAAGCAAAACAAAGGGATCAGATTTCAAAGGTTTTTGAGGCTCCCATAGGCCTCAAATTCTTAGTTTTTGCATTTGTAAAATTAAAACTCATTAAAATGTTGATTAATTAAAAAATGCATTAAAATGGAAAAATTAAAAAAAGTCTTTGTCAAAAACGTGAAAAAAAAAATCAGATAAAAATTTTTATTTCCCCCTTGTCACAAAAATTAATTTCACCCAAACGCATTGTTCTAAGGAAAAAAAAAATGGCATTTCATCAAAAAGGCCGCCCCTATAATAAGTATTTAAAAACTCCCCATCTTACACTTTTTCTTTATAAAAACATTTTCTTTTATATTTTTAAACAAAAAAATTCCCCTGTCGCTGTTGATCATAATTAAACCGTTGGAAAAATTTAAAAAGTTTTTTCGTTTTAGGTTTTATTAGCTTTTTATTTTCGGGTTTTGTTTTTCCCCTTCATTAAACTCCCCTTCCCCGTTTTTAAAAATGATTGTTTGAAACTTTTTTGGGGTGGGTTCTCGATGCTCTCGTCTCAGTGGGATCGATCCCATCGATCCTTTAAAAAAACTACTTTTTGTACATTTAATTATTTAAAATTCACCCATTTGGAATTTCTTCTTTTCATTTCTCTCCCTTTTTCTTTTAAACAGAAAATGTCCGTTTTTGTTTACTTGGGTTGGGAAAACCCCAATCAACGCCAGCCCATTTTTTTTTCTCACCCTTCCCATCTCTTGAATGGAATTCCGTCAATTCAGCTTTGGCAAACTCTTCCGGCTCAAACAAATCTGTTTAAATGAAACTGGGTGGTTTCTTGGATACTCCCTTTTCTCACCCCCCATGGAAAATTGGGGGCTCTTAGGGTCAAATCCATTTTTAAAATGGCCAAAAAGCTAATTATCATTATAAACAAAAAAAGTGTGGAATTAAAAAGAGGACTAATAAAACTTCTTTTGTGAAAAGTAAAAAAAACATTTCCCCGGTAAAAAACACATAATTATAATTTTTTAAAAATTCATCAATACCAGGGATATTCACCCCAACAAGAGAAAAAAAGTTGGACATTTGAATCTCGGGTCACTTTTAAATTTAACCCCTGAATCCTTAAAATCTAGTTTTAACACAAATTAACCCAAAATAAATTTAAAAATTAAAACCTAGTTCTCCCAGCAATAGATTTGGGAGCCGAAATTTGAAAATGGGTCGTTAAAAGGGGACAGATTTAAATTTTCTCGGTCTGATTGCCCTTTTCGGTCCCAAAAGTCGGGAGTGGTTTTGGAAAAATTTTAAATAAATCCATTAAAATTTTGGGTCATTGGTGAACATGGCCTTAATAGATGTTTTCGATGCAGTTACAGGGGGCAACCAACGCTACTGGTCGAATAAAATTAAACTGCTACTGGAACGTTCAGGTCTGGGAGACGTTTCTCCGGAGATGGTGGGAGTTAGGGAACACGTGACATAGAACGGTTAATTTCGGATAGACTTGCGGATATTAAAAGGCACGAGATCCTGGCAGCAACGGCCGAAAAACGTTCGCTAGTTGCGCAAATTCACGCGAGTCCGTTATGGGGTTGCGAACGTTACGTAAACACACTGCAAAAGGACGCAAGAGGGGGATATGCTTGGTTCAGGGTCGGGGGGTGGATGCAACGTAGATTAAAGGACTCGAATGGTAATGGCATCTGTGTGCTTTGCGGTGATAGGGAAGACTGGATCCACATCCTTTTAATTTGCAGTGCGACCGGAACTTGGAGAGGAAAATGGATGGGAATGGGAAGTTACTACTTCCAACATAGGAACGTAACGCTTGCCCAAAACATTCTAGGTGATAAAAGAGCTAACTTCATGAAAGAATTAGGAACATTTCTCGGAAAGGTTCGGACCACTAGAGAAACTGAAATTAAGGAGTGGGAAAACAGCATTGGTTAGTACGAGCAGAGCCTACTCTGGAGATAAATAAATAATAAATCAATAAACTAACAATAATTAAGTCAGTAAGTTACGTTAGGTTAGTAAACAAAGTTATAAATTGTAGTAATTGTATATGTAAAAAGTCAATAAAAAAAATATATTAACTTAAAATAATTAAAATAAGTTAAATAAATTAAAATTAAATTAATTAAAAAAGTTAAATAAATTAAAATTAAATTAATAAAAATAAGTTAAATAAATTAAAATTAAATTAATAAAAATAAGTTAAATAAATTCAAATTAAATTAAATTAAAAGAAAAGAAAAAGAAACGGTTAAAATAAAACACATTAGGGGCGAAGGGAAGTGGGAATCGGAAATGTTAGGGGAGAGGCGTTGGTGCGGACGATTTTCTGTGGTGCTGTTTGTTTTCAGGTGCGGTGGAGGCCAAACACTGGAAGGAGAATGCCTGACGCCCGCGCCAAATAAATAAATAGTTAAAAAACCGGATAGAGTAGCATGTACTCGGCTTCTGACGGTAGGTTTTTCCCCCTTCAGGGGTTTTTTCCTCAGCCGTACCTTATGGTCTCGTTTCCGCGGCTTTGATGCGATGGAGAGACCATTTGGGGTGAATACCAGAAGGCGAAAGGTTAGAACGCGGTAGAATGTAGGTATTGTAATGGCTTAAAAGCCTTCGGCCTAGCCACATTGCATCAAGTTTTCTAATTTTGCTGTAATAATTACCTATCAAATAAAAAAAATTAACCAACACTCATTGTTTTTTTGGCCACAAAGAACAGATTTAAATCAGGGGACAACCATTCAAAAGCAATAACAAGAAAATCTACTTTCATGATACGCAAAGATAATCAATCAATCAATCACTATTATTGAGGACAATAGATTCAAGATATTAATTAAACATCTCGAACACCGTGCTCACAAGAAAATAACACTTTAATCACGATTTCGATTTTCCGATATTTCAGTAGTTAAAAAAAATTAAATCACTGTATATGATTCCGAATTACTCATTTATATTATCTACATTAGAAATTTCGAATTAGACTTGCATTTATTGTTCAAAATTGTAATTAACTTAATTAATTTTATAGGCATCCTCATCTACTGATCTCCCCGAAAATGCATTCACATGTGGTATCTTCGTAGAAATATTCTGAAGAGTGACCACGAAATATCATGCTGTGTATACGAAACCACAGCACAAGAAGATGAATTAAATGTGCGAACTTTCTGCCTCCTGATGCAAATGAACTATCTTACTGGAAAAACAAAATAACTCTCCCTAAATTTAAAAAAATGCGCTGTTCGATACCTGTGAATTCCATCAGCTACAGTGTTTTCTGTGAGTCTTTCCAGTACAGCTAGATTGATATATGAGAAATAAAAGAAATAGAATGGACCCAGAAAGTGTTAGATTGTTAGTTTTCCTTAACAAGAATCTTTAAAAACTATAAGAAAAGGTATGTTCATCTCAGTAGTTTTTAAATATTAAAATAGTACATGTATGCATTTGTGAAGAACAAAATATATCCTTCCAATTCTGATTCAACCACTTTTGCTGCTGAGCCTTTAAAGTAGTATGTTATCGAGTATCGAAGCCGTCAGACAGGTAACGGTATCGAGTATCGAATAATTCAGGTATCGACCCGTCACTAGTATCGACCCATCTCTAATCTTTACTTACTCTATGTTTTAAGGAAAATGGTTGGTTAACTCGCATTTGTGTTCCGTTTAATTTAGACAATTGATATTTTCTGAGAGTATCCCGTATCTGCATCTTTCCTATACTTTGTTCTTTCTTTCCATCACCAACATGTCAGGAATACGTCATTCTAAGTATATATTGTGACGATACCGAATATCTCATCTTTAAACAGGTGTAATTTCCTTTTAAAAGCTGCGTCGCAAAATACATGTTGGAGTGATATCGTAGGCTTCCGCAGCCAGAGTTATGATCTGGGCTGTCCGGGTGACGCCGCGTCGAAGGCTGGGGTGCCGACGTTTCGACCGACATATCGCGGTCCTCTTCAGGGCTGCCCTGAAGACGACCGCGATATGTCGGTCGAAACGTCGGCACCCCAGCCTTCGACGCGGCGTCACCCGGACAGCCCAGATCATACGTGTTGGAGTGTTTGCGCGGGAGTGGATCCTGGGCGAAGGGTCAATTAAATACGCGCAGCTGCGACTTTCTGCGCCTCGGCGTCGCACAGTAGAGGGGGGGGGGTTGTTTAGCTAACTCACCCGTACGGACGCGGTCTCTCCCTGAGGATTTTGAAGAACGCCGGAACTCGGTGGCGTCGCGGCCCACCCAGCAAGATTATCTACACCAAGTGCTATACCAGTATTGCAATGAGGTCATTGCTAGTCGCCGGACCCAAAACTTCCCCCTCTGTCACGCCGATTAGGAAGGTCCCTGATTTGACACGGCTCAGCGCAAGACGCGCGAACGCGTGTCAGAAGATTCAAAAGATTTACGATTAGGGTGCAATTGTCCCTCGGGGACAGCCCTTCAGGCAACCGGCGGCCAGTCCACGTGCACGGCTAGGCACCGGAACAAGCAAATTATAGAGATCCCGGCTACTGTTGGAGAGTTCCCGTAGGACCCATATAAGCGTCACGAAGACGGCAGAAAGGACTGCTTTGTTCATCTCCGGTGTACACACACGCACAACAAAGTCCACCAATCAGGCGCCCAGAAAATGAGGTTAATTTGAAAATACCCTATCGGCTTCCGACTCGCGTCGAATATTTTGGAAACTAAGATTTCGGCCAATAATATTCAAAATTCCAATCACGTGAAGGAGCGATGGGCGAAACTTGGAAAAAGGGTGGGGATGCGACGCAGGAAGCTCGAGAGCAGCGGATTTTGGGAGAAGACGGATAGAAGGCGAGAGGACGAGACAGAATTGAGACGGCAGTGTTGATGAGAGGTAGTGGGAGCAGTGACTTGGTAGTCGACCAACATAGTGCAGGCCGCCCAGTATAAAAAGACAATCAGGAATTTATTCCGATTTCAACGGGCCGGCGTCTCCGGAAGGAATGATTGTGCAGCCGAGTCATTGAGGCTGGCCTGGTGAGGAGTGGGTGGCGTCAGACGACTTCCTCCAATAATCACCGATCAGAGCCAGGAGCGCTAGCACCGCACGCACTGCTGCTTCCGGTTGGCTGCGCCTTGCCGTGGTGCGGCTCGCGACAGCGACTGCTTCGGGGACGACGACGGATTGTGCAATCATCGAAAGAGGTGAACGAAAGACTTTCATTTTGTAATTATTCCAAAGACAGTAAAAAATAGGAAAGGTGTCATTTAATGTAAATAACATATAATTTAGTTTAAGGAATCTTACCAAATTGTATTATTGAAACAAATGCAATAAATGTGTTCTTGCCATTCAGGTGATTGACACTTAAAGTTACAAAACTTTGTGATTATTGTAAAGTAGTGGTAGTAATAGCAAACCCCGTGCATGCCCTCATTCAAGAGTGCCTGCCCCTGAGGTTCTCGAAATGCCGGTGCCAGCTGATAGGTAAGTGCCCGTTTGGCGCCCTTCATTGATAAATTTAACGCGCACACCTGTCAGCTGATTACCGACGCACTTCGGTGTGACGGTATCTCCCCCCCCCTTTGTGAGGTGCCCAGACCGCGAGCTACGCGCATTGCGCGCATGCGTGTGTTGCCGTGGCGGCAGGTTGGGTTCATCACATATTTGGCGCCCAACGTGTGTTTTTGTTAATCGAATGTTAAGCTTGTGTCTGTTGCATTAAATTTTATTTTCAATAATTTTATTAATTTTTATAAATTATCTTCAATTAATTTGGGGCACCTGGTTATTACATCATTTTATTTTAATACTGTTTTTTTTCATCATTGTTTAATGTTCTGTTCATATTGTTTTCATAGTGTTCATGTTCATCTCACAGTGTTATGCTAAAACTTTTCAGTGTTTTTGTGTAATTTTGGTATTATTATTTTTGCTATTATTGTACTTTTGTGTAACGCGCTGTAGGCGTAATTATCATTCATACCTCGCTTCGAGAATTGCACAACCGAAAATGTCCGACGAAAATAATACTATTGTTGAAGAGGGCACTAACCTCGCCCTTCAATGCGAAACAACCCCCGAACAGGCGACGGCCGATCCGACCGTCGCAGCGTGTCGGCTTGACCGCGGTGGCTCCGACCCAGGTAGAGCCAGCCCCCCAACCTCCCACCGCTTCGCCTCTCGCTCAGTCCACGCTAACGGTACCGACCGACCAGAGACCTTTTTTAAAATTGATGAAATGGAAAAAAAAAATGAGAATGAACAAAATACTAAATCTGTAGAAATGAATGCTAAAATTGATGAAATGAGACAGGAGCAAAATACTAAATCTGATGAAATCTATTCTAAATTAAATATACAAAATGCAAAATTTGATTCGTTAAACTGTAAATTCGATGAACAGCGTAAAGATTTTGATTCTAAATTTCTATCTCTTGAGACTAGATTAAATGAACAACAAACTGTTTTCACCCAATTTCAAAGTGAAATTTGTCAACAACTTGACTCCGTCAACACAAAAGTCAAAGAACAGAATTCTGAAATCGCTTCTCTCGCTTCTGCTGTTAACGCCAATTCGCTCCAGGTGTCTGTACTTAAAGAACAACTATCAGGACAGATAAAGAAATGCGAATCAGTTCAATCAGACACTATTCAACAAATCGCTCACTTTAAGGAAAGCGTTAACAAAGATATTGAATTTGTTACAGATAGAAAAACCTTAAAACAATGGGCTCGTGATAAAGTTAAAGATACTGTAACTGAAATTTCAAACCTCAAAAGCGAAGTTAAGATTAAATTACAGGGAGTAGATAATAAGATCGAAGGTTTTCACGAGATCGTGACTAATAAAATAGAAAAAGCAACAGTAATTCTGCAGCACCAATCCCTATTGGAACGGAAGGAGGTAGAATCTAAAATAGAAGAGTTACAAAACAAAGTGGCAGAAAAGACTGTAGCAGCTTTTCCAATCAGTCCAATGCCCTTGTCAATTCCCCCTAATTTAAAATTCTCTGGCAATCGTCGCGAACAGCCCATGACGTTTTTACGTAATGTTGAAAATTATTTTGCTTTGGCACAACATATTCCTGAGTCTTCGAAACCGAAACTGATCTCTCAGATGTTAATTGATCACGCTCAGGAGTGGTATCAAACAATCGTCCCACTTCCATCTAATTATCAGGAATTTCGAAGTAAATTCATTGATCGTTTTTGGGACAGAAATACTCAATATAATTTTAAAATGGATTTGGCGAAAGGAAAATGGGATCAAAATGGGAATTTATCTATGCGTGACTATGCTGTATCCCACATTGCTCAGCTTAAGCAATGTGAACCGACTCCTCCTGACGATGAGATTATGTGGCTTTTAACACGCCATTATCCATACGCCATTCAAAATCTCCTTAAAACTAGTTATGTCAGGGATCTTAATCAATTTCAGATATTATTGGGCGAATTCGACCAAACTAACTTGCAATTCGCTTCTTATCAAAATTCTTCACGCCCACGGAATGGTAATAACAACCAATCTCGAGATTATTCATCGCGGCAACCACAAGGCCACGAACACTTCCACACTCCCCCGCCCGGGTTTCACCAGGCACACTACAATGGCGCTCAAGGTCAAAGCGCACCCCTCCCGGCCTCTCAGCCCCCGAACCCGCCGCACCCTTCTCAAAGGTCGTTAAACCGGCCCGGTTCAGAATAGAAAGTACGAAAGTCTGAACCATAATTGTATATATTCTTCAAATATGTAAAGTGTTTTTCTGTTGTTAAACCTACTGCAAAAAATTATCTTAAACACTTAGTGAAAGGTTTCTTCAAAGAATGTGGGACCTTACCAGCGTGTCCTTTGTGACAACGGCACGCAGTTTACGAGTGATCTGTGGCAACAATCGCTGAATGATCTAGGTGTACAGACCATTTTCTGTTCTATTAGGTCACCTAGATCGAACCCAAGCGAAAGAATCATGAAAGAACTTTCACGTTTGTTTCGTGTTTATGTGTCACATAAACACACCTGTTGGCCTGATCTATTACCAAAATTTAATATGTGGCTTAACCGCATGCCCCATGAGTCGTCCAGATTCACACCTTTCGAGGCCCAATTTAATAAAAAAAAATTTAAAATATTACCCCTACAAATTTAACAAAGCCGGTAAGGCAAGAAAACAATACCAGAAAAGTAAAACTCATCTGTTTCAAGTTGGTGACAAAGTTTTGATCAAAGCTCTCAGAGTATCTAATCAACCTGAAGGTCTCATAAGTAAATTTTTTCCCCTTTTTGTAGGTCCTTACCAGGTTATTAAGCTTGTAGCGCCCAATTCATGCAAATTACGTGCTTCAGATGGTTCCGAGGTGGGACCTCACAATTTTTATAACCTCGTTCCTTTCAGAGAATAGACCGATTAAATGGCTAGAAAGAAAATAGGCCTCATTTTGTCGCTCTGATTAGGTTAACACTAATTTAATTTACATATGTGTTGATTCCCCCCGGTTACCTCTGGCGCGTACATTTAACATTAATTAATTTCATGGTACCGCTACTACTTGACTGGTTCGGATTGCAGATTGCTATAGAAGTACGGCGTTGAATAATTGTTATAAAAGAGAGAGAGAGTGATATTTATTTGTCTACTTGAGTCGTTATCAATGGAATGAAAGATCAAGAATTGAGAATTTTACTAATTGAATTATTGTTGAGGGTGAAGAAAACTCTAGCCTTTGTTTTATCTATCAATTTAGCTAACAATCGACATCGGAGACCTTAATTGTTCAATATTTAAGTTATTCGTTTAAACAAATTAATAAATAAAGAATCGTTTTAATTATTATACCAGTAATTTGTCACATTACTATTCCTTGAAACTTAGTTAACACCGTGTGATTGAAATATTGTATTAGCCATCGATATGTAATTTTCTGTATACAACATTTTTAAACTCTTAAGATGAGTCGAAAATCCATTTATTAAACTTGCGTTGTGTTACTACTTTTTCCTTTATTTTAAAAAATCGAAGTGCCACCTAATTATACGGTTCCCACTTCTATTTGATTTCGCTTGCATACAACTTTTCACTCTAATTACTTTGCAGTAGTGTTTAACGATCAGTAGAATATATGTCATTGTCCTGTTTCATTAGTCTTCTTTAGTTTGTTTTGATTGGTTCCTCCTAAATATTATTTAGTGGATTAGATAATTTTTTCCTTTAATTAGCAGTAATGTTCACTTTTGTCGTTTATGGCATAATATGTTACCTCATTCTAGTAGAGTAAGTTAGTTTTCGCAATTTTGTTCCTCAAATGTTGACAATGATTTTCACTTGTATTTCTTCAAACATTACGTTTATTGTGTTTAAGGTAACTAAATACTTCGGGTTAGTGAAACTAATTAGTAATAATCTATGTCTTTGATTCATTAGCATCTCTGAATATTTTAATTTTCATACTTGTTCTCACAAGTTTATTTATAAGTTTTCATACTAATTGAATATTTCTGATTTGTTCCTTTCTTTAAGTACCTGTTTGATTACATCTTCGTTTATCCATTTAGCGATCCTACCGTTGTCTTCATCACCCTTTCGTTTAGATTGAAAATACATGTTCCATACGTTTTTCAATCTCAATTTACGGGGGGGCAATGCAATGAGGTCATTGCTAGTCGCCGGACCCAAAACTTCCCCCTCTGTCACGCCGATTAGGAAGGTCCCTGATTTGACACGGCTCAGCGCAAGACGCGCGAACGCGTGTCAGAAGATTCAAAAGATTTACGATTAGGGTGCAATTGTCCCTCGGGGACAGCCCTTCAGGCAACCGGCGGCCAGTCCACGTGCACGGCTAGGCACCGGAACAAGCAAATTATAGAGATCCCGGCTACTGTTGAAGAGTTCCCGTAGGACCCATATAAGCGTCACGAAGACGGCAGAAAGGACTGCTTTGTTCATCTCCGGTGTACACACACGCACAACAAAGTCCACCAATCAGGCGCCCAGAAAATGAGGTTAATTTGAAAATACCCTATCGGCTTCCGACTCGCGTCGAATATTTTGGAAACTAAGATTTCGGCCAATAATATTCAAAATTCCAATCACGTGAAGGAGCGATGGGCGAAACTTGGAAAAAGGGTGGGGATGCGACGCAGGAAGCTCGAGAGCAGCGGATTTTTGGGAGAAGACGGATAGAAGGCGAGAGAACGAGACAGAATTGAGACGGCAGTGTTGATGAGAGGTAGTGGGAGCAGTGACTTGGTAGTCGACCAACATAGTGCAGGCCGCCCAGTATAAAAAGACAATCAGGAATTTATTCCGATTTCAACGGGCCGGCGTCTCCGGAAGGAATGATTGTGCAGCCGAGTCATTGAGGCTGGCCTGGTGAGGATGGGTGGCGTCAGACGACTTCTCCAATAATCACCGATCGGAGCCAGGAGCACTAGCACCGCACGCACTGCTGCTTCCGGTCTGGCTGCGCCTTGCCGTGGTGCGGCTCGCGACAGCGACTGCTTCGGGGACGACGACGGATTGTGCAATCATCGAAAGAGGTGAACGAAAGACTTTCATTTTGTAATTATTCCAAAGACAGTAAAAAATAGGAAAGGTGTCATTTAATGTAAATAACATATAATTTAGTTTAAGGGGAATCCTTACCCAAATTGTATTATTGAAACAAATGCAATAAATGTGTTCTTGCCATTCAGGTGATTGACACTTAAAGTTACAAAACTTTGTGATTATTGTAAAGTAGTGGTAGTAATAGCAAACCCCGTGCATGCCCTCATTCAAGAGTGCCTGCCCCTGAGGTTCTCGAAATGCCGGTGCCAGCTGATAGGTAAGTGCCCGTTTGGCGCCCTTCATTGATAAATTTAACGCGCACACCTGTCAGCTGATTACCGACGCACTTCGGTGTGACGTATCTCCCCTTTGTGAGGTGCCCAGACCGCGAGCTACGCGCATTGCGCGCATGCGTGTGTTGCCGTGGCGGCAGGTTGGGTTCATCACAGTATAGAGTTAATGTACTTATTAAACAATCACAGCAAACTCGCTGTTTTAACATTTCCCCACTTTTCCACTCAGATTAACTATAAGATGTCCTGACCGAATGGCGGAGAATTTAATAAGGCGTAGGAAGCTCTAGCCAATCACACAACCTTTTTCAAAATTTTAACAAATCCTTCTAGAACTTTTGGGTAAGAAGAGGGGAGAACACCGGCCTGGGGTAAGTTCGCTAGCGCCGGTCATAGGAGACGCTCTCGGCCATCAGATGCGTTCGGGCGGGTGTTCGATAGAAAATCCGTCGGGCTGTTGCCCACGAAGTTAGTCGATCAGAAAGAGACGGGCGAGTGCCCGAATATCTTGTTTGCGACTTTTACCCACAAAGTTTTGAGTTTATTCTTAATTTGATTTTTAGTAGAGTTTGTTTCGTTAACCTTCGAACACTGCTGTGCGCCGATGTAATTATTCTCTCTACCCGGTCGAACTAGTATTGCAGGTTTTTCTAAATTACGTGGCGTCATTTCGATTAACTCGGGAATAATATTAACCAATAAATACAACGCGGTCCGTCTCACAACTCGAAGCTGAGTTGTCGCGATCTCGTTACGTCACGGCTGTCGCGGTGGAGGGCGGACGGCGACCCACGGCCTCCGCCAGCAAGGGGATCCGGCCAGGAGCGCCCTGACCCCACCCTTCAGACGAGAAGGAGCAACGACCGAAGAAAGTAAATTTTCACAGTTGGCAGCGCGTCCGTCCGCAACTAAATGGTGATATCAATGAAGCGTCGAGCTACGGCCTTCAGCAACGCCCCTCCAGCAATATGAATAACAAAGACTCTTGTTTGATTAAAATTGGAATACTCAGGAAGCTTTGGTCGCGCATTGGCTTCTTCCTAATAAATGTTCATCTCGATTTTTTTATTTGCTGTAATCTTAATTTTTAAAATTTTACTATCTTAATTTTTGTACTTATAATTAAGGGTTAGGGAAGGGACAGTAGCACCGCTGAGCTCATGCACAGTCTTTTATCAAACATTTTTAGTAATTTGGGTAATTCTATTCAATTTTTTTTGTTTTGATTATATTTCATGTTCTTTTATAATATTTTCTTCTCATTTCGAAAAGTAGCCACGTCCATCCACCACCACTATTTCAGGCTCTCCCGCCTTCTGAGCTAGCCGGCACCTGGACTCAGGTAAGAGGGGAGTAATTTACGTTTTTTTTTTTGCCTTATTCACTTTTAGTACATTTTCATCTCTCTTCCTCCATCTGCTTCTAAACGTGTCAACAGCGTGAATTTCACCATTAAAACAGGGTGGCCAGCAAACTTGGAATCCTTGAAAACCGGGGAAAAAACGGGAATTTGAAAAAGTCTGGAAGAACCGGAAAAATCGGGAATTTGATTTGAAAACCTGGATTTTTCTTAATTTTCAGATTTTCACCAACACATATTCACATACGGCATCGTATTTAGTAAAGTGCATAATTCAAGTCGGTTCATGATAATGGGTAGTGTTAAATCGAAGAATGTATGAGAAGTGCCACATGTTTGCTTGGGAACTGCGAAGTTCTTGACTCACGCATAACACAACTTCAAAGACTGCTGCTTGTGTAGGTGCAACATGAGTAGAGTACCTAGCACCCCATAGCACTTATATGGTTACCTGTGGGTTGTACTTGCATGAACGAGATATTTGCGGAACAAACGTCTCACCGGGAATTTACTCGCTGCGTTTCCATTAGTGTCGTGCGTCTTCGATTAGTGTCTTCTTTGATGATATCAGCTGTACCACTTTGCTATTTTTCCGATCGAAATGACCATGTTATCACGTACACGATAAAGGGAATTTTAACGTATTTTGTAGAAGAGCGCAGTCGAAGCAATCTTTGCTTATAGCGTATACGGAGATTAAGAGTGAGTGACCGAATTGACAGGGAGCACAAAAAAATGAACATGCCGAGATCTTCACAGGGCTGCGCGCAGGATAATGTGAAATTAAAGTTAAAATCTTTGTACAAATTGATGGTACTCAATTTTTCTTTCATATAAAGTATTAGAAATAATACTAATATAATTCAAACCCAACCAATTCAAACGAAGGGCGTGTGGCGCATACCAGTGTTTATTTCGATGGAGAGGTACAGTTGTTATTTCAACCTTTTACATATGAAACATACGGTAATCAGCGATCTACATTTTTTTAAAATTAAGAACTAACTTTTTTGCGGTTAATTTATTACCTTCCATCAATCTACTTTCTTTTATAAGAATTGCAATAGTTTCCAAAAACCTCTCATTATGTTCACGAAGCGCAGAAAATTCGAAAGTGCGATTGCTTGATACCAAATTACTATTTCCGAAACATTTAACATGGCCGTATTCGAAGATCTGTTTTTGGTGAACTTATTTCATTAAGAAAAAAATTGATCTTCACAATTAAAGTTGTAAGAAGACACCGAAAAAAATTTAATTTTCGAAAAATCGGGCATATCAACCAACTTTAAGACCTGTACCATTCTCTTATGCGTCTTCTCTTATGCGTTCTTTAAACTATCTATAATCCAAATTTAATTTAAAAAATTGTGCCATTTTTTAAAAAAAAATTAAAATACGTCAATGTTTGCGATGAAATTTCGAAAAAAATACTAATATTTTCGAAAAATTGAACATTACATTATTTAAAGATTTTTTGATGATCACATTTCACAAAGAAAAAGTCTTCATAATTGTAGTTGTAGGAGGACGGCTAAAATTTTTTTGAATTTTTGCAATTTGCAAAACTCAGAATCTTCAACGAACATGTGACCTCCACTCTTAAACGTTCTATATCTTAAACCTTCTAATCTAATTCAGAATCGATCTCGGAGGAACAGATTTCATTAATGGAAAAATGTCTATCTTCATAATTGTAGTTGTAGGAAGACGCCGAAAAATGTTAGACTTTTGAAATTTTTGAAAAATCAGGTTTTTTTAACAGACATGAGTTCTGCGCCATTCTCTTAAACGGCCTTCACACTATCCAACAACAAAATTTGATGAAAAACGTTGAAGCCATTTCTTTGAAAATTTTAAAAATGTCCCAGGGGCTTCATGTAAACTACCTCCCAAAATTAAAATATCGGTTTCAAATTTAAGGGACCAATACACCGCCAGATCCATTAAGGAATATCAATTTTGAATAAAGTCGGCTGACTGGTTTAGCCACTAGCGTTGTTCACTGACGGACGGACGTTTTGCCGACAACCGACTTTTCGTTATAAAGGACCTACAAAACATGTATTCTTGCTACACCACGTTTAAGAGGATTTTTTATAAATTTAGCAACTGGATTTATCCACTTTTTCGTTACTAGAGTCTGTCAATAAGAGTTTTTCTGCCGAAAATTCGCCGCTTTACCCGCAGCATTACATAACTTTCTCTCTACGGCGTAAGTGGTAAAAGGTAGAAATGTGTTGTAATATGCGAAAAAGAACCTGGAAAATTTATATTCTCAGACATGGAAAACCGAAAAAAAACTTGAATTCCAAAAAGCCAGATCACTGGTCACCTGTAAAAGCAACTGTTATTTCATTATTATCTTGTTAATTCATTCCTAACAGATCTTCTTTCTCTCCTTTTGTTTTCCGTTTAGGGGTAAATCAAAACTATTGTCAAAATGTATTTATGATGAGAAAAATAAGTCAGAGAAGAAAGAAGAAAATTTTTGGAAAACCAGATAGTTGTATTGCTCGCGAAAATTCTCTCACGAGCTCCGTAATCCTTGCCCGGCGTTGAATAGCACGACACGTTGCAATACTTGTGTCTGGCTTGAAACGGCACGTACCAATTAACAATGCTGCAAATATCCACCTCCTACCTTCAACATAATCTTAGTATTTTTCAGACCAGAGAAATGGTAGAGGCAATGCAAAAAATTAAGTGGTATAAAATGTTTTCTATGATTACTTACGAATGGTTTCATATTATTAGGATAATGAATAATTCCTTTTATTAATATAGTGATTTTTTTGCAATGTCAAATTAAATATTTGTCTTATTTATAATTACTTAGTAATGAATTTATTATAAAATATATTACATGTGTAAGAAACTGCTGTTGGCTATTGGGGATTTGATACTAGCTTCTTAGTTGTGAAAAACATCGACTACTAAGGTGCACTGAACACATGATGCCTGGAATGTTGAGTGCAATAAACAGCGCAGGGTGGAACGCGGAGTGATGTTTGGATTGATCAGGGCACTTAGAGAATCTCCCAGCAAACAGGCGTAAGTTATTATGTATTTTGAGCAACTATGATATGTAGTAATGGAAATGGACCCTAAATCCATCACAATGTGTAACTATGATATGAAGTAATAAGATTGCTTAATTATACTCGGTTCAATCAACTGTGTCCCTTCGATTCGCTGGATATATTCCAACTGCTTTGCATGTTGCAGGCAATATTCATGCCGGCTTCCTCGGATGTTCCTGTAAGTGCAAAAGCCTTTTAAGAAGGTAAGCAATAACACTATACATCTTGAATATCGATAACGGCATCTCTTTTTATATTATAACTATTTCTCCACCTGCTGGAGACGGGTGTGGAAAAAACCTTTGAATGTGGCAATCATTCTAGCTTCCTCGCACGTCCTGGTGAGTGCAAAAACTTTATTATAGGACGGTAAGCGGCCGTCCTATACGTCTTAAATGTCCGTAACACCATCTCTCTTTGTATTGCAGCCCCTTCTCCATCTCTTACAGAAAATATTTTTAATATGTGCTAATTTCTCTTTGATAGTGTATTAATGTTTGTCTACGAATTATTGAGTATGCTTTAACTACCCGACGATCAGGTATGTAGATTTGACGATATTTATTATGATCCCAGCACATCATTAAAATCCATTGAGTTTACGTAACGAGAATCGAGAATTATTTGGTAAAAGAACACCTGCGGGATTATCACGACAGAAATGTGAATAATTAGTTTTATATCATCACTGTTGTGATAGTGTGCAATATTTATGTTATATTGCATAAACTACGTACTTTTTTAGCAAGAAAGATATAGTGATTAATTTTTTAAATTTTATAATTTTCTATAATCTTATAGGCTTCAATCCGCTTTTGACTTTCCGACTTTTCTCGACTCACTTCTGATATTGATGAAATAGGGTTTTATTTTAGATTTCGGTATGGAATTACGAATTTCCAATTGAGCACAACTCACCATTGTCGCCACCAGTTTGCCTTAGTCTTCTGCACTAAGTGGTTGGTAGTACCGAAGGAAAGGACGAATCACTTACGATTCACTTTTGGCCTGACTCATGTCGACAACGCATTGCCTCGCTGTAGAGAATGTTTTAAACCAATGCTCTGGAAAATAAGCATTTTATTGTAATGTGTACTTATAGAAGCTAAAAGTGCTTGACTCACTAATCTAGCGTAATCGTGTATAATTTGTATTCTAATTGCTCTATGAAAATGTAAGGCATGAGATAGTTTTACCAAGCTTACAAATGATGTAGTGAAGTGTGAACACTGTGGAAAGTAGCTCAAATCAGGAAAAATATGTCAAATATGTTGCAACATTCAAAGCGTAAATGTATACAAATAATACATCAGAAGATAATCCAGACCATTTACCTCTTCTCCTATTCGTTTTTGTCCTCCTTTCAATGATCCCAACAATTTACTATGTTTTAGATATCCTACAGAATTATTGTATATTCCGATTAATCAATTGTTACTATCAACTAATTAATCGATATTGGTTATATTTTCCAACACAATTAATGGAGTAAAATTAATTGAAAGAGTTTTGCCATTACTAAAAATAGGGTCCGAACAGGATCATCGTTCCGCGTGCCCTTCATGTGGCATCTGGGCGGGCGGCACTGTTTGCTTACTCTGGAAGTTGCAGAATAAAACACTCTGTATTCACAATTTGTCAGGCCGGTGAAGAGGGAAAGTAGATCGAAGAAAACTAAACTACAATTCTCGCTGGCCATGTTTTGTAGGTTAGATCTTTATTTTATGATGTTACTTTTTTTAATGAAAAAATGAACGTTATTGTGAGGTTGGAAGTACGTTGAAAATAATTAGTGTACGTATGTTGAAAACAATTAGTGCCACCTGAAATGTTGAGTTATAGTTTTGCTTTTGTGAATGTATTTGAAATATTTCATGTCATAAAAAGACTACAGAAAATCGAACCCAGTACTATCACCACTTAATCTTCAAACGATAAGACCTTCCCCTCCTCCCTCACCACCCCTTCCCTGGCCTCCCCTCCCCTCCCGGGCGCTCCCGCGAGGGGTTGAGTGGCGAGTCGGTGTTCGGCGGTGCTCGCAGGCGATTCCTCCGCGGCGTCTGCTGCGTCCCAGCCGTTGGCGCGTTGAGTGGTTGAGGCGGTGGCCGTCAACCGAGGCAACCCCGAGCCCCGGGCGGAGCGTTCGCGGTGGGTCAACGTGATGATTTCATTTTCCTTAGAGGTAACTCTTATTCTGGGAGGGCGTAGGGAGAATTCAAACCACTAAAAAAAGGATTAGCGTATTTGCCACTCAGACTTTTGCGTATTTTGCTCGTAATATCGCAATGTTCGCTCTTTCAACTCCATCAGCTCACCTGAAGGTATTTACTTAGTAGTCCCAGAGAAGTGGAAATAAGACTTTCAATCTGTCAGTAGAAAGTTTATCGGGCTGAAATGCAATTTGTGATGAGATTCGTTCGCGCATTAATGTATACACGTGGAGGAAAACAACTTGAGATGCAAACACTAGACAATAAATAGTGGCTTTCCTGGAAAATATTAAGAAAATATACACGCCGAATTATTTTTAGGGTGTATTCGCATAAATTCGGGTTGGACAAACACGAAGATATTTTATGTTATTGCGAGAGCCGAAGGCCGGAGTCTAGTCTTCTCCTTAGAACTGTGTAGTGAAGCATCACTTTCCACGGCAATGCTAGTCGCAAGTGCCACAAGTTATCAGAATCGACAGAGCGCCTGAACGAAACTTTCACAACTGCATTTCTAACACTTATTGTCTTATCCTTTATCGTACCCGGATAAATCAATTGGCTCCCGAAGTTGCGAGATAGGTGACAAAAGCGAAGAGGGGGAACAATGACGGTTTCGTAGATTTCTAATGATTCTTTATATTAAAAAGTTATTTTGGTATAAAATATTTAAAATTGCGTTACGCACACTAAAGAATGTTGTGTTTCTCGCATACGCCGAAGGACAAAGTCTTCTCGCGTCAACTCGTCCTTAGAAGTGTGGGATTATGAATATGCCACTCCACCACTCGTGTTTTCGTAGTTGCGTTGTTCTCACAGCAGGGAGTCGATCCTTCCAAGTTGGGAACAGTAGTGGATAGGACCATGACCTTGCGTAGCCTAAAACAAGTGCGCGTGCGCGTGCGCGCCTGTCAGCGTGTGTATGTGCGTGCGCGCGACTGTCAGCGTGTGTGTGTGTGTGCGCGCGCGCGACTGTCAGCGTGTGTGTGCGCGCGACTGTCAGCGTGTGTGTGTGTGTGCGCGCGACTGTCAGCGTGTGTGTGTGTGTGCGCGCGACTGTCGGCGTGTGTGTGTGTGTGTGCGCGCGACGTGTCAGCGTGTGTGTGTGTGTGCGCGCGACTGTCAGCGTGTGTGTGTGTGCGTGCGCGCGACTGTCAGCGTGTGTGTGTGTGCGTGCGCGCGTCTGTCAGCGTGTGTGTGTGTGTGTGTGTCTGTCAGTGTGTGTGTGTGTGTCTGTCTGTGTGTGTGTGTGTGTCTGTCTGGTGTGTGTGTGTGTGTTGTCTGTCAGTGTGTGCGCGCGCGCGCGAGTAAACGGAATTCTGTATACATCACGTGTTAATAGGATGCCTTTTCTAAATTTGGCAACTTCATTTATCAACTTTTTCATTATCAGGGCATTGTAATAAATTTTTCTGCCGAAAATTCGCCGTTTTTCGCGAGGCATTTGCAACTCTCGACTGTGGAGCGAGAAAGTAAAAACTGTAAAAGTATTATTCAGTGTTTATTTTTACGCTCATTTATATTTTGGAACATCTTATTTTAATTAGACACATTTAATGTTCTGATTGAATTAACATAACGTAGTAATTAATAATATAACTAATTAATATAATTATATTAATTATATAATTAATAACTAATTAATATTAATTATACCACTCCAGTGTGTGGCCGCGATTTCTCCCCACAGCTACTCGGCAGTTACAAAAGATAACACGGGGAAAGGAGATAACGCGTAGCGCTAGTTGACTGTAGAGGGACGGCACTTTCTAGCCCGAAAGTGACTTTCGAACTCAAGTTTCTCGCAAATATTAACCCGAAAATATTAATCATTACGTTCAACATAGAATTTGGAGTATTTTCTGTAACGTAGTTTTCAGACATCTGTAGGTAGATTTCTGCCGCGATTATAACAAATTTTTTCTTCTTCCTGGGGCTTTTTTCAGCTTAATGGGATGCCGATTTCGGCCATCCGTGCACACATACATTAGTCTTTACACTAGACACACACCCGGGCCCCTCGGTCTTTTGTGTGCAGACCAGCCCCTCCGCGACAACACATATACACGAAAGACAAACGACAAACAACCATCCCCACGGCCGGACTCGAACCCGCGACCCTTGAGACCGAGGCGTTCGGTCAGCACTTGCTCTAGCCCCCTCGGCCATCCAAATCAGCATAACAGTAAACTTTGTTTACAGGAGGTAAATCAAAAATGGTATCGAAATGAATGCTAAGTAAATGAAATTTCTCAAGTTTTATAATTTCATTTTAAGGCTTTGGGTTTCTAATATATTTCGTAGATAAATCTGCTCTTAGATATTGTTGATAGCGTCGCATCCGCTGCCCCCCCCCCCCCCGGATCGCGAACCTCCACCGTTACAAAAGAAACTCGTACGAGTTGCGTACACGAAGTTTTCAATACAAGTTTATAGAAAATGAATGAATTGTTTCCTTTTTACATCGAACTCGTAGGATAATTCTAAAAATGTGAGCCATGTTGATTCATGTCGTCGTCGCTGTTGTTAACATCACGATATTCGTGCTTTATTTACATTGTCGTATGCCCCTGGTGACGTGCTACTTTTATCACCTGCACCCAGCACCTGTACACAGAGATGCCGACCAGCGTGACTGGGCGTGGGAAAATAATTTTCCGACCACTGTGCTCCCCGGCGGCCGAGCGGCAGTCAAGTTGTAAATAGCTAAGCTCAGTGAAGACTGCCGTTTAGAACTGTGTTACTGGTAGAGGCTCGGACGCGCACCTGAACTGCTGGTGGCGGGAATTCCCCACTAGGCGCGCGCACCGGGAGCGTTAGCTCAGTGCACAACTGATGTCACTGCAGCGCCTCTGACCGGGAGGTCCTAGGTTCGAGTCTGACGGCGGCAGGATTTTCGACACTAGCTTTTCAGCTAGGTCGAATTCAGTCGCAGTGTGAAGGAGAATTCTAGCGGCCGGCTGCTCTGATCGGTAGTTTTCCGTGGTTTCTCCGATCAACACCAGGTGAATGCCGGAGCAGTACCCTACCAAACGGGCCACGGGCCACCCGCGATCTTTATTTATTTTTATTTTACGTCAAAAAAAACAGTTAAAAACTGCGTAAGACGTTTTAGTTTTCTCATCTTTCCTTTCTCTCATTCTCTCTTTCTCGTCTTATTTCTCGTCTTTCTCATTTCTCGTCTTTCTCATTTCTCGTCTTTCTCATTTCTCGTCTTTCTCATTTCTCGTCTTTCTCATTTCTCTTTCTCGTCTTATTTCTCGTCTTTCTCATTTCTCGTCTTTCTCATTTCTCGTCTTTCTCATTTCTCGTCTTTCTCATTTCTCGTCTTTCTCATTTCTCGTCTTTCTCTTTTCTCGTCTTTCTCTTTTCTCGTCTTTCTCTTTTCTCGTCTTTTCTCATTTCGTCTTTCATTTTCGTCTTTCTCATTTCTCGTCTTTCTCATTTCTCGTCTTTCTCATTTCTCGTCTTTCTCATTTCTCGTCTTTCTCATTTCTCGTCTTTCTCATTTCTCGTCTTTCTCATTTCTCGTCTTTCTCATTTCTCGTCTTTCTCATTTCTCGTCTTTCTCATTTCTCGTCTTTCTTTTTCATCTTCATCTTTCCTTCCTCTTCCTTGTCCTATCCTCTCCCCCTTACACACACATACACTAACATGCACTACACTACCACATATTCCGGGAGACCGTTCGGGAGCTTAGAGCTTGTCCCGGCTGGGGCGGTGCCCCGCTGGTGTGAGAGTCCTGGTTAGGGGGAAACTCCACTAGCCGACGGTAAGTCGGCGCCGGATCTCGCCATCTAGCGGGGAAAGACCTCCGCCATCTCCCGTGAAAAAGCATGCACTACACTAGCGGGACTAATGGCAAAAGCAGTTGACGCGCCCGGAAACAAAAAAAAACAAATCCACTAGGCGCCATAGCAGTTAAACTGCGCCACAAGTGTGAATTTCTCCATTGAAATGATGGTTGGCCAGCAGTCACGCCGCTCGGAAGTGCTGCTGAATGGCTCCTGGTGAAGAGATCTTAGACGTACTCATGATACAAACTGCAACACTCCAATAAATATACAGTAAACGGATGTAGTGGTTTCCAAGCATAAGAATTGAAAATTGAAATGATGTACTGTTACCTTGCCAACAGATGCCCTCAAACAGCTGTAGTATCTTACGACCAGCGTCAGTGAAAACGACTCTACCGTCATTGTTAAATGGTTTTTGACACTGACACAAAAGTCTGCTTATGAAGCACCGTCTCCTTGTCATGTCATTGAAAGTGAAGTAAAATCAGGTAAGTAAATAAAAATATACAGGTGTAGGTAAAAAGTTATTCAGTAAACAGTCTACAGCTCAGAAATGTTATGCCGTTTCTTTACTGTATGATAGCATTCTACACTCCATATTGTTGCATATTTAAAGGATAATTAAGGAAACTGGGATTCCATTTGCTATAATTTGAGAAAAATTCTGGTGCTCTAGTGGCCATGCAACTGACGAGTAAATGATGGAAAATATTAACTATTTTGCTCATCAAGTTCTGTAGATCTACATTGACTGTATGATAGAACATTTTTTTGTTTTTTCTTTTCAGAAACATGTTGTGAAGGAAGAGCCTCACATACTAAAGAACTTTCTGCAAAGCAGCCGAATTAATTTTTATAACTAACTCTACCGCATCGCAGATCTTCATCCACCAAAAAGCAGAGAATATATCGAAGTTAGTCACAGCTTTGATTTGGAGTTGTGTGGCAAACTGACTATAGTACGAGTTGCATGAAACACGGCTGTAAAATAGAATTCAAGCAGAAGAAAAGAAGCAAGAGAATACTTTTAAAAACCTCTAATCGCTTTAAAAGTTAGCACTTTTGTATTATGTTTTTGTAATACTTCATAGATTTTTATAATTTGTTATATTTGTGTTTTATAGTAGTACAAAAGCCACTGGGCCCAAAATCACAACGTATTTACTATTCTGGTGCATTATTAGAAAGAAATAGTTTAATTAAGTAGTTAGTTAGTAGTTAAATAGTTCAAATTAAATTGTATGAATGCAAATTCCAAATCGTAATCGATACAGTTCAGTTTAGTTATTCTCTATTCTCTGAAAAGACAAATCTTTATGTGCAAATCTTTATCTCGTTGCGGGATTACAAAAGTTTGATTTCCTAGATGAGCAAGTTGAGTCTTTGGTACAAAGTTTCAAATTGCTTATTGATGATTTCGCATATTAGCTCGATAAGGGCTTCAGAAGTCGCTCGTCATAAACAAGTAATTGACTATTATGATATCCGTATTTTGCAAATAAATCAAGATGAAGGTTACAATTTATGTACGTAGTAATTGTGCGAGTTCAATTATAACTTAATTTAGATGTCTCTTAGTGAGTACTTTGGTCTGTCGAATCGAGAAATACTCGCGCCAAGAATTTGCACAACTGAAAGCTGGTGGGGCGTAGTAATCAGCTGTGCATGTTTCACTTCGAAGCGAAGGGCTTAAGTTAAAGTAACACGCTTTTTTATAGGGACAAGGAGCTCCGAGATGTGGGGATCACGGAACACATCGGTTCGCGGTCGTTTACGCCATCATGTCCTAAGAAGATCGCGATCCAACAATGGCTTTCCTCCCTCCCCGCCTGTTGTCTCTAGGACCCGAGCGTCTGTCTGGTTTCCCCTTGGCCCCGCTGTCACTCCTGGTCCCGCTGCCACTCCTGGTCCCGCTGTCACTCCTGGTCCCGCTGTCACCCCTGGTCCCGCTGTCACCCCTCGTTCCTCCGATACTTTCGATCACCCCGATCACCCCGGTTCCCCCGCGCCTGTCCTTGCCATGCATTACCATCCGCTCGATCTTCCGAGCGGCGTTTGGCGCAGCATCCTCAGCCACCTGCTGGAGCGGGACCTGTGCCGGGTGAGCCAAGTGTGCCGGCGTTTCGCCCGGCTCGCCGACGACCCCGACCTGTGGAGGCAGCTGTACGAGGGGCTGTACGAATACGACCGGCCGCTCATCAACCCAGCCCCGGGCCACTTCCAGTTCTGCGACCGGGCTTCCGGTAACCTTTGGAAGGAGTCCTTTCGGCAGCTGTACCACGGGGTGCACGTGCGGCCGGGCTTCGGGGCCAAGGCGACGCCCGGCCGCAGCGTGCGGTACTTCGACTCGGTGCGCGAGGCGCTGGCCTTCTGCCAGGCACAGCCCGCCCTCTCCTCGGGCTCGGGGCGGCGCGCGCTCGTCTTCGTGCACCCGGGGACCTACCGCGAGCCGCCGCTCCTCGTCCACGCCGATGTGGCCCTGCTCGGAGCGGCGGCGGCCGAGGTGGCCCGGTCTGTGGTAATAGAGTGCGATTCGGGTACAGTCTTGACTTTTGCTGTCGGCGCAACGAAGGCTTACGCTGGCTATCTCACACTGAAGCTGACTCCGCCCCAGAGATCGTCCACGTTCCATTTCTCGTGTGTAGAAGTCGCAGAAAATTGCACTCCCACCGTAGAGCACTGCATCATTCGAAGCTCCTTCACTCTTAGTCCGGCTGTACGGGTTCACGGTCTGAATGCAAACCCCGTGATCCAACATTGTGATATTAGTCACTGTGAAGGCGCCGGACTCTGCGTTGAAAACGAAGCCCGTGGAAAGTATTTGGACAATATCATGAGTAAAAATGGTATGG
This sequence comes from Teleogryllus oceanicus, assembly GCA_964035755.1. Classification (NCBI taxonomy): domain Eukaryota; kingdom Metazoa; phylum Arthropoda; class Insecta; order Orthoptera; family Gryllidae; genus Teleogryllus; species Teleogryllus oceanicus. The sequence goes on along the minus strand of CAXIVR010000001.1, from coordinate 323,069,679 downwards.
CAGGATTAGAGATAAGAAATAATGCCAACCCGTTTGTAAGCAGAAATAATATAATCGACGGACATATCGGTATCTTAATTTCAGATAGTGGCCTCGGTCACTTTGAAGGAAACAACTTACGTAGAAATATTAGAGCTGGTTTTGTAGTACGTGACTGTGACAATACTTTAGTCAGCGCGAGTTCTGAATTTTCAGAAGACGTTCCGGAAATTACTTACAACGAAATATACAAATGTGGTGTAGGTGTGATGGTTGGAGGACAACGAAGAACCGTGATTGAGCACAACGATATCTTCGGTAGTACTCAGGCAGGAATTGAATTAACAGGAAATTGCTGTATAATTATTCGACGCAATAAAATTTATAACGGTGAAAATTCTGGTATATTTGTGTATGGAGACTGCGGTGGACTCGTGGAACACAACGAAATATGTGGTAATGCTTTGTTTGGAGTTAATATTACAACACGCAATAAACTAACGTTGATAAAAAATAGAATACATTCTGGAAAGAAAATTGGCGTTCACTTTTGCGACGGTGGTAGTTCTTATTTAGATGGGAACGAAATTTTCCGCAATTTATCTTGTGGTGTACTAATAATTTCGGCAAGTAATCCGTTTTTAAGGAGGAATAAGATATGGGGAAATGAATGTGGAGGAATTGGATTTCTTGCTGACGGGCGCGGGATTGTGGAAAACAACAAAATATTTTATAACGTCGGGACTGGTGTCGGGGTCATGCAGAACTCCACGCCACTCGTGAAGCAAAACATTATATCTCACAATTCGTTAGGCATACACGTCAGGGATAACGGGAAAGGAGAATTTATTGGCAATAGAATTTTTGACAATTTCCACACTGGCGTCTTAGTCTGTTCCGGAAGTCACCCTATCTTGAAACGAAATGAAATATTTAATAGTCGAGCAGCAGGAATAGAGATATTGTACCCTGCTTCCGCGGTATTGCAATACAATTCCATCTACAACAACAGATTTAGTGGCCTGTGTTTAGCCAGTGGCGTTATTCCCACTTTACTTGAGAACAGGATTTTTAACAATAAAGGAATTGAAGAGGCAGCCATCGCGAACGGTTTATGCCTGCGAAGCGTCACTCTTGACGACTGCTACCCCATGCACTCGCTGTACGAGTGCCGGTCCTGCGCCAACTCACCCATCCCTCTGTGTGTGAACTGCGCGAGCAGCTGCCACGTGGGCCACGAGATCACGCTGCGCGGCCGCCAAAAGTTCGCCTGCTTTTGTGAGGCGGCGACGGCCACGTGCTTGCTGCGGAGGGACTCCTCCCTGGCAACGGGGGCGCCGTAGGAGTAGGAGGGGGGCTGGCTTCGCTCTTCGCAAAGGCGTATTCATGAAGCCCCTTTTTCTTTGGCTTACGGGTGATTCATTTGGAAGCACGTTTTCCTTCGGACACTGCCGCGAACAGAAATGAGATGCTTATTCTTTCACCGTCCAAGGGCCGCTCACGCTTGTCTGAATGTTCTCCCTCGTGCTTTCTCACAGGTCACCATCAACATTTAAACGCACTCGGTCCTCTTATATATTCTCTTGCCTTTTCCTGTTACTGTCATTTTAGCCTTTCTTTACGCTCCCCCATATCTTGTATCGCTTTTGATATTTTTGTGAACTGTAACTGTGAAATATGTGAAACATAATTTTAGCCCGGAAGTTTGGTAAAATGTGTTTTTTATTTTTACGACTTTTTTACTTTTAACAATAGGGATAACTTAATAGTACTTCTGGAGCAGTATTAATATATTTTAATTTTGCCTATTTTAGCTTAAGATGCCTCTTGTTAGTATTTTGCCATATATTGTGCCTTTTCTTCCCTTTTCGGCATTATTTTCCTTGTTTTCTCCTGTCAGTGATCTCGATCAAGCTGCAGTCCTGACAAATCTGAGCAACACAAAGGCACAATCGTGTTTTACTTTCTGTGGAAGCGGAGGATCCAGGGTCGGAGAGGGTTAAAAATCTAAATGAAAAGGGCGATACCAGTCAGATTCTTTTTTAATTTTTTACATGAATGCCGTCTGGTTTCGTTCACTAACGGGGAATCCATTCCTCCATTTTAAAATGGTTTCCGATCTCTTTGATGGCAGAGCTCTATATGATACAACCTCGGTTATGGATATTACACAAATGTGAAGAACGAAAACTATAATTCTGTTTTATCTTATGCCATTCCAAGTTTCGAACGGGAGTCCACAATACATTTCGTAGAGATAGCGTCGCGAGTAAAACAAATTCGTAGTTACCATACAGGTGGTCATGTACAATCAAGATTACAAAGAAATGATACTTTCGCTCCGCGTAAAAGCTCAAGAAAATTTTAGTTGTAATGAAATTGTGAATCGTTTCATTTATTTTACAGCCATTCCTTTAAATGTTGATTGATCAAGTGATGATTTTTCATTCTTTAAATTTCTTTTACGGAACCCTTTAAGTATTTTGCATGGCTATTTTAAGTAAAATAAATACGGGAACTTCCTGACTCTACTTATCAACATCAATTGCTTTCCAGAGTTTTAAAAATATTCAAAGAGTTGCTTAATTTTAACTCATTTTAATTAAGCAGTACATATTTAATCATGCATCCATTGGCCATTTTCCTGTATTAATACTGAAAACTCCATTGCACAATATCCCCAACCGTTCGAAAATAACGTGCATGACTGGACCTGTATCATGCCCCGTTGGTATGACGTCGGTACTTACTTACTTACTTTTCCGATCCATTGCCAATTTTACAGGGGGTTCTGCAGGCTTCGAGACCCTATTCTCTCCCTACTGTATGGGAACGATAGGCCCTCGACGATTCGAAACGGAAGAACGGTTCTCCTTGCGCAGTATACGAGTATTCTTTGCAATAAAGATTATAGTAAGGTTCAATATCTTAATTTGGCGCCACAATCCGATGTGTATTGTCGCGTGGCCGCGGATAGTGGCGCCCGCGTAAGCATGTTGCATAGCTCCGCCTCGGAAAGAACGTCTCAGCAGTAAAGGCCTATAAAACAGCTTGACCTCCGCTTCACGGGGCGACGAATGCTACTCGTGAGCTCGTCGCCCGTATGCACGGACCTTCCACTCCTCTGTCGGTTCAGATCGGCCCAAACTGGCCCTGCCGACCTCCCTTCACCCCTAGTCGGTTCAGATCGGCCCAAACTGGCCCTGCCGACATCCCTTCACACCTCTGTTGGTTCAGATCGACCCTGACTGGCCCTGCTGACACTCCTCCACCACGCTAGTTCACATCGACCTTCCGGGGTCGTGCTAGCAGCTTCCCGCCCTCTCCCCTGACCGCTGTGCAGTTCGTGTGTCATCTGATGGCCGGTGCAAAGTGTGTCTTCCGGAGAACAGTCCTTAGCGAGGCTGGGCTACGTCAGGTGCGAGTAAGGTGTATGCAAGTACACCACCCCAATAAACTGCTGTTTGCCATGACTGGGGTAATCCCTGTTCTTATTGCTCCATCTCATCCGCCTTAGGCCATGAAGAGAATAGGGAACGGCCCAGAGAGCACCTTCTGCCCTTACCGTCCTTCCACTTCCCCGCACGTGGTGCCAGACCCACCCACCCATTCATCCATCCATCCTCCATCCATCTATCCTTTACCCCCCTCGACAATGGTGTCAGGTGTGCGGTCCGCGACGCACCACAACGAGTATGATCAGTATTGAAGTGGGTGGAGAACATAATATTAAGGGGATACGGTATGTGCAGAACGTGAGTGTCAGAGGATTGCGGTTTTTACTTTTGAGTTAGCAAAATTGGGGTCAATATTCAGATTTGAACATTGTGAAAAGAGTAAGGGAACTATTCAGATAGATATGAGTGGAGATAGTTATAGAACAAAAACGGGTAACAAACAACGATATCTTAGATATTTTAGGTTCAATCGAAATTAAGAAAGTGAAAAACTTCAAAAACCCTTGTCATCTGAATTATCGCCGAATAAGGAACCAATAAATTCTTCAGATTGTTTTTCGAATTTAGATAGAGACGTTGAAACAAGCTTGCCAAGACCCATATTACCGGAAAGTTTCGGGACAAAATGCCATAACATTTGTTCAGATTTCTTTCCAAAATTAGAAGACGAAGTTATAGATAGGCTTCCAGAGCCAATGTTGCCAATAATTTCTTTGCGAGACGAGAAGAATAGTTGTGCCGTAGTAGATACTGATGAGAGTGGAACACTAGTAGTGCAGGCCGAAGAGGAATTAAAGTCAAAGAATAACTCGTGTGTGTTGTATAGCACAGTCTCCGGTGGACAATTACTTGAAAGTAGTGAATGGGTCCAGGAATTGTGCCCGCGATTTTGTATGAAGTTGTTGAATGTGTGTACGCAGGGCTCAGTTGTGGATGACTGCTCAGTTTTAGTTGCTGGAAGGCGGTTCAAAGTTGATAAGGCCGCTCCAGATAATGTTTGGCTGATCAATTATGTGGAGCTTGCGGAACAGTGAACGCGCGGGAGAGACAGTACACGGTTACAAGCGGAAACGCTGACAGTGATGATTCAGCAGAGGCTCCGTGCGTAACGCTCCACGCCGACCCAGTTACGGCGACGGTAAGCAGGATTAAATGCGGAGAAGTTATGAGCAAAATAAAGGCCAAACCGTTCTCGGTGGCGAAAACAGCAATAGGGTTGATGCAAAGGATGGTTCAGAGATATTCGTCGATGATAAGGTCGATGTCACTAGTTTATAAAATAAAGAAGAATTGCCTGAGTTATCAGTAGAATTGTGTGAAGGGAGAGTTAATTTAATTGAATATATGTTAGAAGATGTAGTAGAAAGGTCCCACTCATTTCCAACATCGTGTGAAGAGAAGACTAGTTTAAGGGATAATCGTATAGAAGATAAAGTAGACGTGTCCCAGACGCCAATAGCATTTATGCAGAGATGGTGAAATTAAATAGCGCAAGTTTAGATGTTTCAGAACAAAGGTTCCGACCGTCAGTGAAGCAGTCTCGGAGAAGACAAAGTTCCCCGGTTACGCCACATCTTATAAGATACGTACGAAAGAAATCGTGGACGTAAGTGATTCACAGAATGAAAGAAAAACATTAGTTGCCCCCACCAGAAACAGACAAGTGTATTACAAATACAATAGAAATATTAGGGAATTAACAAAATAGATTTCGTACAATAATATTGAGTGAAAAAGTAAGTTAATCGTATTAATTCATTTTATTGTTGTAGAAATTATAGGATGCAACATGTAAATGTATTAACAGTTATGTACAAAAGTGTACTACTATGAAAAATATGAAGGGAAAACCTATAGAAATAATATTAACTTATGTTAAAGAATAAGAATTTTAAAGGAATGAAGAGAATTAAACAAGTACACTATGCATAGGGCTGTATAACAGGATCGCACACCACCTAATATTTCAGTTAAGTCATTCAGTAGAAAGTTACTGTAAGCAGCATTATTTCGTACAGCTGTTGAATAAATTGAAGCGAAAGTTGAATATTCTCATCACGTATCTAATAGATTAATTTTCCAAAGCCTGGATCAGATATAAAAGTTTGTATGTTTCATGGGAATCGAATTAACTCTGATTTCACGATTTAGAAACAGAATCAGATGAAACCTCCTTGACCTGACAGCACGTGCGGCTCGCACTCCGTAGAGGCTGCCGATGCCACGCCACGCGGCTCAGCGTCAGCGGTACAGAGAGCTCTTTCTCGCAGCAAGAGCGTTCTCCAGAATGTCGCAAGCGCGCTGTACTTTTATACGCGACATTCTTTTTTGTCTCAAAATTTTGAACATTTCTTGCTAAATGTAGTTCTTGCACAGTTCTTGTACACACTTCTGTATCGTCTGGCGTACTCCTTGTCGAGAATCATCCGATCTTTGTCCTTGCTCATACATTTTTCTCGACCTAGGCATTTTACTTTGCCTTAGCCTTGGTGCAGGTTTGTCCGCAATCCACATACTAGTCACGGTCGGACAGCGCTTGACGTTGGCTCACCCATGACGGGGAGGAGACGGTGGAAGAACCACCTCTCCCACTAGCAGGCTGCAGTCAATGGCCCCAGCGAGTAGATTCCTTCCGAAGAATATGAGAGTGCTGTGCTTGGACTGTCCAACCGCGTTGGCAAAGGCAGACCTATGACGGTGAGGAGACGTTGAAGGTCACCTCTCCCGGCCCCCTTCCTTGGGAAAGCGGAAGGCAGATCATGCGGTGGGAACGTTGGTTTCTCCTTCATAGCAGTCAATGCACTTACCAATACATTCCTCTAAGACCCTCTGCCATGCAAATACCCTTTGTCCTAACCCCGATTTAAATTCTAAACGATACATAATTGTGAGGTATACTTATTTTCTCGAAATGTGTTTAAAGTATTATAGATTCTCGAAAACTTAAATTTCTTCTAACGTTAGAATAGATGTAAAATATTGAGATGCAAAATGTTGACAAAAAGAAATGTTCAAAATTTTATTTAATTTTCAGTGTAATTAACTAGAAAGAAATTATTACAGAAAAGTAAAACTCTTACTCAAATGTTATTGTTCATGTTAAATTTATTATAAGAATAATTTCATTTCAAGTTTTGTGTTATATAGAAGCCTCAAATATTTCATTTCTGTACTAGTTTAATTTTCGGCAATGAGAAGTGAGCTTCAATAGTTTATGATGATAGCTGTAATAACTATATAGAAATATAAATATTGGTAAAGTGTGGAAACACTGTTTCACGGCGCCATTATAATTGTTTTTATATGTGTAACCAGAAGATCCCGAAAGTCAAAAACAGTGCAAGTGCAGAACGTGAACAGTTTCAACAGTGAGAAATATAAACTCTCAAAGGAGTATTAGTGTAAATGATATACCAAATTTTCCACTGAATTCAGGATATTTTAATATTTAATGTGTGTATATTACGGTGCACAGTGTAGAAGTATATCTCACTAATGGTTTTCTTTTCAACGTACTAATTTTTGCATAGCCTTGTGTACATATGTGTAGAAATATCGGTACGAAGAAACAAATGTAGGTATTAAGTCAGTATGTGTAAATTTACAATTGTTTTTAACTCTAATTACTGTAATGACACTATTTGGTGTGTAAATTTAATTATTGTAAATTTAATATGAAAACTGTAACAATCACCACGCGGGAGCCGCTGCGGCAACGCGACATGAGGCTCCAATCTTCTTCTCGAGGAGGAGAGTGATGTCGCGTGGCCGCAGACAGTGGCGCCCGCGTAAGCATGTTGCGTAGCTCCGCCTCAGAAAGAGCGTCTCAGCAGTAAAGGCCTATAAAACAGCTTCACCTCCTGTTCGCGGGGGGACGAATGCTACTCGTGAGCTCGTCGCCCGTGTGCACGGACCTTCCACTTCTCTGTCGGTTCAGATCGGTCCAAACTGGCTCTGCCGACATCCCTTCACCCCTCTGTTGGTTCAGATCGGCCCTGCCGACACTCCTCCACCACGCTAGTTCACATCGACCTTCTGGGGTCCTGCTAGCACCTTCCCGCACTCTCCCCTGACCGCTGTGCAGTTCGTGTGTCGTCTGATGGCCGCTGCAAAGTGTCTCTTCCGGAGAACAGTCCTAGGCGAGACTGGGCTACGTTAGGTGTCAGTAAGGTGTATGTAAGTATACCACCTCAATAAACTGCTGTTTGCCATGACTGGGGTCATCCCTGTTCGTATTTGCTCCCTCTCATCCGACTTAAGCCATTAAGTGAATAGGGAACGGCCCAGAGAGCACCTTCTGCCCTTACCGTCCTTCCACTTCCCCGCACGTGGTGCCAGACCCATCCATCCGTCCAACCTTTACCTCCCCCCCACGACAGTATCTTGGCGTGCTCCAGTATATTACTCAATTCCGGTCTCTTGCTTGTTTCTGTCAGTTCTTGATATCCATAATTTTTAGGTCCTCGAACACGTTTTACCTTCTCAGCCTTCCTTTTTTCGAGTTGTTAGAGGCTTCTAGTTCGTGATGTGTTCGGTACCTCTGTTAGCATCCATTCTTTGTTGATGTCCAAGCAAAGATATCCTTCTGGGTTTTATATTTTACAATTTTGTTGTTTTGGCTTCTAATTTTTTTTTTCCGGTTTTTTTTTTTTTTTTTTTTTTTTTTTTTTTTTTGGCGAAAATGTTTCTGGGAATTTTCCTCTTGAATATTGCTATTGGTTTTCTAAGGACCCAAGTCTCGCACCTGTAGGTCACTACTGGTTTTATTATTATATTATATAGTTCCATTTTTTACTTCTGGACAGGATTTTGGAAGTGAAAATGTTCTTATATATGTAGAATGCCCTACTGCCAGCTGCAATTCTTTCTTTAATTTTTTCTTCGATCTCATTTTGTATGTTTACACTTGTTCCTAGGTATTTTAACGCTGTTACATTTTTTATTTGAATATTTTCTATTTCGATGTTTTAGTTGCTGCAACTATTTCGGGAAGATATTTATTTAGTCAAAAACAGTTTTTAAAAAAACCTGTATGTGACGTATGGGAGAAAGTCCTCTGCGCACGCTTCCTTGAGTTTCAGAATCCTTTCCCAACAATTTAACTATTAATAATAATAAAAATAAACTTAAAGCTAGAGATTAACATTTCAAAAACTAGATGTTTTCGTTTCTGAGTTGTAGAAAACTTATTTGTAACGGTAAATGAACTGCAGATTTGTTTTTTCTGTATTGCTAATAAAATAGAAACTCACCCTATGCTCTACTACCACTACAAGCAAACGGAAAGCTCAACAAAACTTGCGCATAGTGAAACTACATTAACGTTCAGAAGCAAATCAAGGGGCCATCTCAGCATATGCTCAATTGAAACTGGACAAAAACCCGATAGAGATGGGGTCATTGACCCGGAAGCTGAAGTACATTACTTGTTACAGGCATATTTTCTTTTTAACATTTCATGTATTTGTTTGTATTTTTAATTAACTATTAATCCAGCATTTTCAGACGTTTAAGTTGCAGAAATGTGTCCTGTAGATTGGTTGTAGTCCTCTTTATCAATATTCAAATATCAACATACGTATGTTTTAATTTTTTGAAATATTGCCTCATATATCCCGTTTACTTATTACAGTATCTATCACAAGGCTGAGCAATAGGACAGATAGTGGGTCATCCTGTCTTACGCTTGTGTTAACAAAGCTTTCAGATAAGATTAACATTTACTTTTGCTGCTGTTTGTGAAAGAATGTTTAATCACAAGAATTAATTTATTTGGCAGTGAGAACTACGTTAAGCTATCGTAAGCTGCTTTCCTATTGTTTGAAACAAAAACCTATGTATAATCTATGAAAATGTATATATCAATGTTATATTCATAGATTTTTTTATATAATTGTTTCACAATATATGCGGTGCACTCCTCCCCCCCACAGCATTAAACAGTTGCAGCCTACCCCATTTAGAAAAACACGAGCTGCGACTGATGTTACGGAATCAACTTTCTAACAAATCAAATGAAAAGCTGCTGCGCTTCTTTGACCTATACCTTCGCCATGATTCTTTGTCCCCTCCTCCCCTATCTTCCCCATGATTTGCCAAACTCTCCTCCCCACCCTCACCACGCTGGCTGCGTACTCTGTGTCAAAGATGATTCTGAGATGAGTGTATTTACGTAAACAAAAGTAATTTCAACCACGCGCTTGCTCATTTTGCTTGCGCTTGGTCATGCTTGCACATTCGTTAATCGATCGAAAACTAACAAATATATTTAACAGAAAATTGTCTTATCGCGTTGTTCGATGAGGGGATGGGGGTATATTCCTTTGAACCCGCTACCCCGGGATCCATCAGTGGCTCACTTAAACACCGGCTCCTCGTAAGCATCGTAATATATACAGGGTGGCGCAGAGAAACGGGAAAATTTGAAAAATGTAGAAACAAATGAAGGAAACTTACAAAACTTTATTTTATGCTAATATGTTTTACAAGAATGGAAATTTACTTAATCACTTTTTGAAAATTACATCACTTAGGTGCTGTCCACGTCGCCGTACACATTTAGTCAGTCGATGCTGAAGATTTTGCACAGCCCGGCGCAATGTGTCCTCCGGGATGTTAGCGATGTTTTCTAAAATCTGGGTCTTGAGGTGGGTAAGATTTGTTAGTCTAGTCTGATACAAAACTCTCTTCAGATGTCCCCATAAAAAGTAGTCACAAACTGAGATGTCTGGAGACCGCGGCGGCCAAGCGATGTTAGCATTTTTTGAAATAATCCTATCCCCAAACAAGCGTCTTACTGCTGCCATAGACTGCCGTGCAGTGTGTGAGGTGGTTCCATCCTGTTGAAACCAGGTGTGCTGAATGTCAAGATTTGGAAGAGAATGAAGCCTTGGGGCCAAAAATGTCTTAGCATGTTGACATAACGTCGACGTCACAGTGACAGCGGAGCCCTCTTCATCTTCAAAAAAGTAAGGGCCTATCACCCACGACACTGCACACCATACAGTAACTTTGTCACTGCATAATGGTCGCTGGTGAAGCTGAGCAGGATTTGTTTGTGCCCAGTAACGCATGTTCTGCTTATTGACGTATTCACTTAGATGAAAATGGGCTTCATCTGACATCCAAAGATTTTCAATAAAGTTTGCATCCTCATTGATTTTAGCCAACAGTTTTTCACAAAATTGTTGGCGCAATACAGAATCATTAGGTTTAAGTTCTTGAACAATCTGAAGCTTGTAAGGATGAAATTTAAGGGCGTGGAGTATTCTTTGCACGCCCCGACGCCCGAGCCTTAATGACGAAGTAATTTTTCGCACCGAACGACGAGGACTCCTCACCACTGCAGCTTGCAGCACCAATGTTTTCTGGGGTACGTAAAGACAATACACGTCCACAAGGCTTTTTTTTTTCAAGGCCGAACCTGTCTCTTCAAAGTTACGAACCCACGTTTTGATTGCGTCGAAAAAGGAATTTGACCACGGGGCGGGATTCCATAGTGGCGCCGAAACACACTTTGTGCAGCGGTCACGTCACCATGTCGGTAGTACGCTCTCACGGCGACCGCACGCTCCACACCACTCCACTGCTCCATTGCAACTAAATGTCCGTTACTCCCGACAGTTTGCCATCACACTTATTGTACATCCAGAGGGCTGCCAACATCAACTTAAAAATTTCCCGTTTTTCTGCGCCATCCTGTACTATGAATGTATTTTAATTTTAGAATAAAATTATTATCTGTGGTCTAGTGTCTAGTCTAGTGTGTAGTAATACAAAGAGAATCATTCGAACAATGACAAATACAAAAGAACAGAGTCCTGCAGACCTCAATTCAAAAAACTTAACATACTACCACTGCCTTGTATATTCATTTATGAAGTTATCATGTTTGTAAAGAAAAATCTACTAAACAATGACACACTTTACAAATTTAACTCAAGTTTACATTCCTATAACACAAGGCAAGCATGTAACCTTCATCAACCAATGTGTACAAGCACATTATACCAAAAGGGTACATTCTCTTCAGGTATACAGTTCTTCAACAAATTACCAATACATCTGAGAAACACAACAGGCTTACACAACTTCAAGAATAAACTCAAACACTTCCTTGTGGAAAACTTTTTTAATAGCGTTCAGGAATACCTCAATGACTAATATGTCCAATGTGATTTCAGGTGCTGCAGTAGGACTAGGTGTAGAAATAGAAAAAACCTGGCCATAACCTGCCTCCTCCTCCCCACCATTTCAAGATTTAATCAAGGAATATGCTAATACTGTTAAATGATATGTAGCTGTTACCATAATTGATACCATGTACTGTTATTATTACTATATACCATTACTATTATTAATTTATAAGATTTTATTACTATGTAATATCTTAATATATCTGTAACAAGTATTGTAGCATAGTCTTTAGGCCAAAGACCCCATCTTGATCAGGTTTTTTGTCCGTTTTCCCTGGTCCTTTGAGCAAATGCTGAGATGGCCCCTTGTTTTGCATCTGGACAATAAATGTAACTTCACTGCTGCACCCAAGAAGATGCATGCAATTGTACTCCTCCATATACAACATATTTGACTGTCATACACGATTGTAATTGTATTTGTGACTCAATAAATATTATTATTATTATTATTATTATTATTATTATTATTATTATTATTATTATTATTATTATTATTAGTTTTCTAATAAAATTGTTATCTGTGTTGAAGCCTAGTGTACAGTTGTAGTACTTTTGTAGAGGTACAACTTACATTCACCCACTCGAAATTCTTGTTAAGAAATGATTGGCGACTTCTATGCTCGGAAAATGCTTGTAGAGAACAATTTTAAACACAATAATGAATTTTTATTTTACATAATTTCTTTTTCTTCTTACACGTTTTCAAAAAAATAAGTACACAATAATGGACATGTTTTGCAATTTTTATTACAATAAATTCCGGTCTCTAATTATCACATTTCTTGTTTTTAATTTTGTTTTTACCATCAATTTAAAATTCTCCTTTCCCATCTCCTTTAGTTTCATCTGTTTGACATTCTTTCTGTTTGCTTTCTCCTGTTTTCTTTTTATTCATTTCCTTTCATTAATAAATATTCTTTGGATATAATCTCATACTTTGTCAAGTCTTTTATGCTTTTTACCAGCTGTATTAGATTTCTTTTTTTTAATGTCTAACAATAATTAATGTGCTTTGGGTAACTGGGTCTGAGGCAGGCCATGTACATCAAGCACATGGCCCAATTACCCATTTTAAAAATATTTTGCAGGTAACTGGGCCATCCACTCAAGCTTAAACGTAAAAAAGAACATATGTTGGCAGTGACCTCAAGGTTCTCTTGAGCTTCCAATACATGCTGAATTAACTGTAATGTTGATAATGGTTTCCGCTAGCTTGTAGATATTTAGTGAACTCAAGATAACACCACGTTGTTATGGACAACTTTCACTACAAAATTTAAAAAATTCTTATGTGAAAGCCAAAACACTCAGGCACATGACACACATTGCTTAAGAAAGATGCCATCGTCCTTCATTGCTGTCCATAGCTTAAAGTGAAATTCGCATCAGAAATTTTATGGAAAAAAAATATGGCCCATTTACCCTCTGAGCCCAGATACCCCAACTTACCTTATGTATAAATTATAAGAAAATGTAAGAGTATGTTTTTCTAAACTTCTAGTATATCGAAAATATATATAGAGTATAACATTTAAAATATAATATATTATTATAATAATTTAAGATTAAACAAGAGTTGTTGAACACAGTTTCTGGTATAGTTTAAAAAATAATTTATTTCAAAAGCTACAAATATTTTAATTTTTTTGATGATGATTTCAATTAGATGCCACTTTTTTTAGTGAAAAGAGGTATAAAAATCATATTAAATAATTAGTTTATTTATTTAATTATGAATTTTGATAGAAAGAGTAAATTTTTATGTTATTGAACCACTTAGTTTTCATAACATATTTTCCCTTCTCCTTAACAATCTGTGTGCGAAGAAATTATAGAATTTTTTATAATGAATTTTATAAAAACGATCAATTAATAAAGTGCAATAAAATAAGTAAATTTCCATTTTTCCAGTAAATAATTTTCCATTTTGATATAATGGCTTTCTGATTAATTAAATGTTCACCAGAAGGGTGTTTTTCCTCTTGCATTTTTCAATTGTGTAGTTTTCTTCAGTCATTTTAGTAAGCAAAAACAAATTTAATTGTTTCTATATACTTCACAGAAATCTTTCCTGTTCATCACTTTGCCATATGTTATTTTCTCTTAAAAAATTGTTATAATACTATGTTTAGCATTTGATTCTTTAACAAAAAAAATGTCTTAGATTCATCATGATAGCCAGACTCTGCAAGTTCAACAACAAATCATGTACATTAAAGAGAGATTTTCAGTTTATTTTTTTACTGTATTGTTTTCATTATTTATTACATTATGGTTTTTGCTCTCCAATATACTCTATATTAGTGTATTCAAATAGAAACATCTGCATAAAGCGACAAGTAGTTTCTTCATTGACAAAAATGGTGCCTAGTAACTATTTGAAATATTGGATTGTTGAAATTGTTTTAACTTAATCAATGGTGATAAAAAAAATGTGTATAATAGGTTTCTATAAAAGTATTAATTTTATTTCTCCGAGACAATAAAAATAATGTATTTATAACATTCTCAAGTTTAGGTCACAATGATCAAGGCAGAAGGCGGAGAAATTTATATTTATAAAATGTAAATATAAATTAATAGATGGTGAAGGAAATGTGATACTCCAGGTATAAAATAACAGGGAGGGAGAATCTAAAATTTCTAACTAAAATTATGAAAGAAGGAAATTTACCTGAAGAAGTCGCAACCTACTAAATTTGTTACAAAAAACAAAAAAATCATTAGAAAGTCTAAAATGTGAAATGATAAACATAGTAGGCACCATTAAGAAGACAAAAATAGTGAAGAAATTGTAAATGGAGAACTAGGGAAAAAACAGAAATATTCATATAAATACAGTTGATGTTAATATAAAACAACCCAAAAAGTTTCTTACTCTTGTAATAATTCTAATTCCAATATTTCTCCAAGTACTTTTTGTAGAAACAATATGAATTCTTACAGAAACTAATAAACATATACATACAAACTCTTTTGGTATGAGATTAAATGTTTTCAAGTTCAACATCTGAATTGAAAGTGGTAGTGGTTATTAACAGATTTAGATGAGATTTTGGATTACTTGGTTAAGAAATGTCACACAAACATAGTAGAATCACTGAAAATTTAATAATATCAAAGTAAAACCTTATTTAACACTTAACAGAGCTTCCATTCTGCAAGACTACTGATAATAAATTTTTCTATTCAAATGTCAACCTGTTTGCTTCAATCTCTCTAAGTACTGTGGTCTTATCTCTTGCACTCTCCCATCTTTATTTATTTGTGGTGAATCATTTTTAACCCTTTGAGTCCAGTGTTGCTCTGAAGCAACATGGTTTTTGGTTCTTAGGGCACAGTCTATTACAATATATTACTATATTGAATTATCAATGGGACCATTCTCAAGCTAGGGCCATATAGTTAATATATTCTCCTTTAGAATGCAGTATTTGAATTCCGTGGCCTGTGATACGTAGCTGAATACACATAAGCTTAATGATTTCTTTCATGAATAATTAATTTTTGTCAGATATGTATTTGTGTTATTATTTGTCAACTTAAATTTTTTTTACATATATATACTTATTGTTTATAATTAATATCATACTTTACATACATATTCAATTGGCTTTCTGTACAATTTCCCGAAAAGACGTTTCTTAGAAGCAACAATGGGGTTTGATGGTAACTATGGCGTGAGTTCAGATAAGTGATCCACTTGGTGCTCCTCCAAATAAAAATGGAAAAAATTACACTTAATAATACAATACATGTACATTATTTTACAACACTTTGCCAGATGACATTAAACGATTAAATTCAATAGAAAAGTTTAAATCCCAAGTGAAATCGTTTCTGCTGCATAACTGTTTCTATACAATTAGAGACTATACTGAGCATCACAAGAAAAATAACATTAATTTTAACAATGATACATAATGCATTATTTAAATTCTTCAATGACAATTATTTGCCATTTGAACTGTATAAATGAGTATAAACAACCTGTAACAACTATTGTACTACAGCTTCCGGGTCAATGACCCCATCTCGATCAGGTTTTCGTCCAGTTTCCCTGATCCATTGAGCAAATGCTGAGATGGCCCCTTGTTTTGCTTCTGGACATAAATGTAACTTCATTTTCTGTGCACGTCTTCTAGAATTCAGTGGGAAATACAATTATTCAAATTATTGTTTCCATGTTGTCGCGGCAGGAAGTAATAAGAGCCAAAATTTATTGCTTATTTATCCTTGAAAATAGATTTTATTACATGGGAGTTTTTTTGTTTTTTTCTCCCTTTCAAAATTCAAAATTTAAGTAGTACATGACTTAGTGTAGGGATCACAGAATTTGGAAAATATGCACACAATTCACTTTTCCCCATAGCACGTCATACGCAGTTTTTAACCTTTTTTAATAAAATAAATAAATAAATAATAGACATTGGCATTTTCTGAAAATATATTTCCGCCCTTGAGCAAGTCATTTTTTACAAAAACCACTGATTCGCAAATAAAAAGACACGGTAATGGTAGAATTCCTAGATTAATGAAGAGGGGCGTACATGAATCACGTGGGTGGGATTTGGTTATTATTCGTACAATTCGTTTTTGTAATCTAAAAGTCTGGGAGCTATAAGATGTATTTCCCCAGAATATTATGCCATATCTCAGGCGGGAATGAACATTCGCGAAGTATACACAACGAGCAGTATGAAGGCTGACTGAATTTGCAAGAATTCTGAACGCGTAGCATAATGAACTTAATTTTGTGTTCAATTCATTTAAATGGGCGTTCCATTTAAGGTTTGACTGAATTGAGAGACCTAAAAATTTTGTTGCCTTAACATCAGTCAATGGTACACTGTTCATTTTCAATGGAGTACCGAATTGTTTATTTGAAATGGAAAACTGCATTACAACCGTTTTCTTTTCGTTTACTATTAATTTGTTATTTCGGAACCAATTTGAAACATCTGATATTGTACTATTTACGGTTTCTTTATTGCTAAGGATGTTCGTAGCATCAGCAAAGAGAACCGTTCTTCCGTTTCGAATCGTTGAGGGCATATCGTTTACGTAAAGTAGGAACAGAATAGGGCCTAAAATCGATCCTTGAGGAACTTCACATGCAACGGGCAAAGAGTCGGAAAGGTGCATACGTAATATTTTCTCATTCTAGTAAGTTATTTCAACTCTCTGAGATCGTTGTTTAAGGTACGAACATAACCAATCTAGAGCAATACCACGAATTCCATATGAAGGTAATTTGGAAAGTAAAATGTCATGATCAATGACGTCAAAAGCTTTTGAGAGATCTAAAATAATCCAATAGGTGCCTCGTTTTGATCCAATGATGAGGCGACATCTTTAAGAAAAGAAAATATAGCTGTTTCCGTTGATTTTGATTTTCTAAATCCATGTTGGCAATCTGAAACCGCGTCGTGTTTAGTGAGAAAGGTTTCCATTCGTACGTAAAAAAGTCTCTAATATTTTTGAAAACACTGATAGAAGAGAAATGGGCCGATAATTTTGAATTTCATTTTTGTTGCCTTTTTTGAAAAGCGGTTTAATTTTAGCTGTTTTGAAAATATCTGGAAACGTTCCAGTGCATAAAGATGCATTAAATATGCGAGTTAACGGGTGTATAATGGCATACGCACAAGTCTTTAACAAAGAATCCGGGAATTCATCTAAACCGGACGGATATTTATTTTTTAGTTTACCGATTATTTTGAGAATTTCATAGGAAGAAGTTTCGGAAACGAACATTGTGTCTAAGATTTTTAATGAACTGTCTGTTTTTGAATTTTGAGCCTGAAGACCCTTAGTGAGATTGGCAGCAATTCTCGAAAATTATTGGTTAAAGAGACTAGCCACCGTTGCCGGATCGTTCATATTTATATCGTTATATTTTAAAACAACATTCTCTACGGGTTTTCTAGTTGATTTGGTAGTATTTTTTATTATATTCCACATTGCTTTTGTTTTATTATTTGAGTTCAAACTGAATTATAGTTCCTTGAAATGTCTGACTCATCACACTAGATTAATAATGGTTTACTTGTCCGCAAAACAGGATGGCTCTAAGAATGTTCTATGAATTCTATATTTACTGCTGAAGTGTAAAAAATGTGCCAAAAAAAGAAAAATCCATCATCTAAATGTTTCCTCATTGTAGAGTAAATAACAGAAGGCAAACATGTTATGTCTTTTCAAACTTCTTTTCAAAGTGAAGTATCCTTAGTGATAACTGCAGTTACACCTATTTAATGAGGTGTTTTCTAGGAGCAAGACTGTCTTCACTTTAGGTCTGGGTCGTTTTTCAGGGCGCAAGAATCCTGTGTCTTAAGGTGCGGAACGATGTAGAGCAGAGTTAAAGCGAGCCTTTATGAAGCTAGAGTGATGTTAATGAAAGTCTCCGGGTCGACGATCGTGCTTTCTAGGAATAAGACGCTCGTAAATTGGGCTCTGGGTCGTTTTTCTGGGCGCAAGAATCTCGTCTCCTAAGGTGCGGATCGATATAGAGCAGAGTTAAAACGAGTCTTTATGAACAAGTGTCGTTAATGAGAGTAGCCGGAACGACGTCGTGTTTTCTAGGAGCAAGACTCGCGTCACTTGGGGTCTGGGTCGTTTTTAAAGGATCAGGAATCTCATCACTTCGAAGGAAGACGGGATAACCAGCAAAATTAAAGCGAGTGTGTATGACGCTAGTGTCGTTAATGAGGGTCCCCGGGTCGGCGATCGTGTTTTCCAGGAGCAAGACTCTTGTCACTACGGGTCTGGGTCATTTTTCAGGGCGCAAGTTTCTCGTCTTCTAAGGTGCGGATCGATATAGAGCAGAGTTAAAGCGAGTCTTAATGAACAAGTGCCGTTAAGGCTAAATGCACCGAAAAATACTTATAGGAAAAATCAATAGATCGCAGCACTATCACACGGAATTTACTAGATCGATAACGTCTGAACAAATTGTCCGATTTTCGATCTGTAAACGGCATTGGACTCCTTTTTAAAATAGAATTCACGCTACGAAGCCGTTTTTTCAAAAAATATTTCCTACAAAATTTTAAATTTTTTCTCATAGTTCCGGGAAGAAATTAAAAAATGTGGGCTTATAGCGCGATGGCGAGCTTCCTGAATCCAACGCCGTGTCAATCATGCAAATCGGATGAATAGGAGCGGCGTAAACTGAAATTTCGGAAAAAATACCTGCCCCCCCTTTCCCGCTTCACGCAGTAGCAACAGCCGACCCTTTTGGGGGCTTCCTCGACGCGGCCGAACGGCCAAACCCGGCGGCCTGCGGCACGGGAGGAGGCCGTGCTCTCAGACAGGCAAGCCGGGCAGTCGGTTTATGGTTTCGTCCCTTTCAATCTCAATATATTTTTCTACACTTATCAAAGTGATGCTCTAACACAACCAAACGGTCTCATATCACCTGTAATAGTCGTATAAAACTATATATCTTGTTTACATATTTCCGTCTTCCTTCGAATACCATCAAAAAGTTATTTGAGGCACTACTCAAAATACCGATTCCGATTTGGACACTGATTTCAAAAGGGAAATTGAACTAATTGTGTAGGTATCACCAATATTTCATGTCCTAACATCTTATTTTACATACATTTTGCTTCTAAGATCTTCTGTTATCATTCCACTACCAGAAAGAATGAGCCGAAATTACGCACGAGCTCTTTTATCCTGCGACACGATTTTTGATCTCAAAACGGCGTTTGTCTCCTTGATAGACTTCACCTGATGAATCTGTTTTTCCAAGTAAAATTTTAAAACTGTTTTCGTACTTTCGGACAAAATTGAAGAAGTGATAAAATAGCGCGCAGGCGAGATGCATCGTGAATCCAGCACTGTAACAAACATTAAAATATAATATTAAGAATCGTTACATGTCCCAGCTTACTTAGTAAGTTATATTGATATCAAATGATTCTGTTATATTTGTATGAACTTGAAGATTCGAATAAGTAATTCCCGGCGCGCCATTTTGATACAAACTACGTAAACGATAATTTAAAAGGATGTAGTGTAAATCATTGTATTGTGACATTATATATGTATGTATGTTTTAATGCATTAAATTGTCATGAAAGCAATACAACTTTAACCCTTAGACAGGAACACCATACTAGAAGAGGAATATCCGTCTATGAGGGGGATAAACTATGTTTTGTTATACAGTTATTAATTCGGCAACTTTTACATTTCTACATTAAGATACCATTTTTCTAAACATCGTACACGCTTATCAGTAACGTTTAATCGGGTAGCAATTCAATTTATAAGATTTATATACTACTAGTAAAACGTAGCATACCAGTCACTGATAAACCTCATATTAGGGAATCAGAATGCAAACGTATTAAATCGGCGATCCTCATCTAGGTGTCGAGAATAGGGATGAAACATTGATGTTGATATTTTCAAAACATAGATTTTGTATAGACACATGAACATATTTCTTAAAAAAATGAAACATTTATGAAACCTGATGTTTATTATCGATGTACTTGATGAGTTGTTGTGAATGAAAAGAACCGATAATCACAATTTTATAAAAAAGTTAAAATATGAAATAATATTGCATTATACCACTGTTAATACATGTGTTCAAATAAAGCGAACGGTGATTGTAACATCCTGATCCAGCAGACTATCTTCAGCCCAAGAAATGACCCCATTTTTCTGACATTTCCTACGTATATCCTACCGTACGCAGAGAGGCGGCCAACGCAAGCACTCTAGGTGTAAGGTCTCTCGCCCACCTTCCTGTACCCATTTGAGGAAGTTGTGACTCCATAAGATGACCCTGGCGATAGTTTTCAGGCTTAGTTTCGCTGTTATTCTTTTTTCTTTCTTTTGCCGTTTTGTCTAAGTCGTAATTATAAATTAAAAATCACGGCCACTGTCAAAACAAATTATCTTCCGCACGAACTTGATCGATGTTTCTAAACCAGGTTTTTGAAAGATGTTTTAATTTTGAACATTGATATTTGCATTTGTATTACTTGAGCATCAATTAATCGCTTTTCTTGCTATCCAAAACTGGGAGGGGACGCGCCGATAATTCAGCGAGTTCTTCCCTAATAATGGCAGAATGTACGCATGAAAGATTGCGGGTATCAAACACACTGCTCAGTGCAATGATGTCTATTTGTCGGCTCCAGTCCCGGTCAAGCAGCGGCTGTGAGCATCTCTCCTTTCATCTGCAGGTCCCAATTCTTCGCGGGGTCTGAACGTGCAGAGAAATAGTACTAGAACATAGATCGCAAGCCATCTCTTGATAGACCTATCTGGATATACACAGCAATAGGATGCTAGCAATTTGTTCATTGCTCACTCGGACTCGAACTGCCTTTTTCCTTTTGTTTGTGATATTTTGTATTAGTTATTCAATTGTGCCACTTACACCCTTTTCTTCCGCTTCATTCCATCATTCCAAGCATAATATCCTTTTCTAGAGATTTTGTTCGACTCATAGTATGTCCAAAGTATTTTATTTTCCAGTTTTTGGCTTTGGCTTTTAGAGAAAGTTCTGTTTCCTTTTCAAAATTTCGGCATTTATCTTTTTGCCCTCCCATTGTATGTTTAATATTTTCTTCCGTGTCCACACTTCAAAAGCATCTTCCTTTTTTCGGCCTATCGCAATGTTCAGCTTTTACACCCACACAACAGGATTAGAAATACCATTTTCTCGATTATTTGGATTTTGGTCTTACCCAAGGCTTGGTTTCTGACGGAACACGACGGAACGGCGTTCCTGTATCTCGCTGATAATTATTACATATTATAAATATATAATTATTTCTATTAAATTAATAAATCATTTTGAGCGCGTTCCGGGACCTAAAATTTTAGAAATCAATCACTTGATATGCCTGCATATTTTATGAATTTGTGTAATTTTCTTTCCGCTGCTTTTTCTAAAATTATTCCTCTCTTTTGAGGGAGGAAAGCTTTTGAGAGATCTAAAAATAATCCAATAGGTGCCTCGTTTTGATCCAATGATGAGGCGACATCTTTGAGAAAAGAAAATATAGCTGTTTCCGTTGATTTAGATTTTCTAAATCCATGTTGGCAATCTGAAAGCGCATCGTGTTTACTGAGAAAGGTTTCCATTCGTACGTAAAAAAGTCTCTAATATTTTTGAAAAGACTGATAGAAGAGAAATGGGCCGATAGTTTTGAATTTCATTTTTGTTGCCTTTTTTGAAGAGCGGCTTAATTTTAGCTGTTTTGAAAATATCTGGAAACTTTCCGGTGCATAAGGATGCATTAAATATGTGAGTTAACGGGTGTGTAATGGCATACGCACAGGTCTTTGACAAAGAATCCGGGAATTCATTTAAACCGGATGAATATTTATTTTTTAGTTTAGTTTGAGATTCTGCAGCAAGAATTGTCGCAAACAAACAATCAGGAACCGAAATAGAAGTACCCCTTCAAGATGCAAAGAAATGCTGCTTTAAAGTGCATACTCAGAGCATGGCAGACTACGTAGAATAGCCTTCAAACGAAATTAAACCGAATCAGAGAGAGCGACAATGAATGGTCACCGTAATGTCTTCTACACTCGTCAAGAACAAGTGTGCAATGGCATGACAATGGCAAACATGAAACAGCAATGGCATGACACATCCGGTGAATCAGATCAATTAAATTAGATAATTTACTTCTGTGTAGTCTTAGAAAGCAACAGAAATGAAAGAAACCTAACACCTTAAAGAAAACGTGACTCAGAGATTACGATTTGGGGCGTTGTTAGAACGCTGAAAATACACGGGACCAACTCCAGTCTACGCAGTCTCGTCGACGAACACCCCTCCCGTTCGTAGGTGATGCGTCATTTCTCCTCCTTCCTCTTCCAGGATTTGTCGGTGCTTCCGCCGTCACGTCAGACCTCTGGACGACACTGAGCGAACGGACGTGCTTCTCGAGGTTCCACCGCCGGAAGCAACCGAAGAGAAATGGAGCCTTCTTTGTACTTCCTGCCTCGCAAGGAACCCGTGCTGTGGCTCGTTGCTGGAATATGTACAATAACGGTTTGTTCTTGGATTCTGGTGGTCTATTTGCCCAAGCAAGAAGGGGTGACAGTAGTCATCACCAGCAACGGAACTCTTGAGGATATTCACGACACTGAGGCGTTTCGCATTGCCGAAGAGCTAGTAACTAAGGAGACTACTGCTAAAGTGAACGACTTCACTCCATCAGGGAATGAAAAAAGCGGCCTGGTATTCATCACGGTCCCATGGAAACCGTCCGTGAACCAGACTGCAGAAGCAGTGTTGGAAGGCACCTTCCCACAGGCCGGAGCCACCAACGTTTCGGTTGCATGCGGTGAGCAAGCTTCGATCCATTCTAACCTGGTCATACTGGACACTTGCACTTTCCTGTTCATTCACGTGCTGTGAGTATCCTCTCTGTTTTAAATAAATGACGAATGTCATTGCCTTTTATTATTATTATTATTATTATTATTATTATTATTATTATTATTATTATTACAACCACCAGGAACGGATCAAGTCGATCATTGTGGGGGTACATCATAGGTTTTTGTTCAATTATATATGTTATATATATATATATATATATATATATATATTATTTTTTAAATAATTTCTTCTCATTTTTTAAATAACTTCTCCTCCTTTATATAAAAATATTTAACTCAATTTTGCCAAATAAAGGGAGGTAACAAACGAAAACTCTATGCCTTGGCGGAGGGGATCCGCCGCTGACCTAGGAGAGCTAAAAACACGGAATGTCGAAGGGGGGACCATCATTTAAAGATTGACCAGCTTCTCAAGCTTACAATTGAGCACTCAAACAAACTGGAACTCTGTAGATGGTTTGAGGGCTTCACAATCGGTTTCAGATCTTAGGTGTTTGACTCTTTGTGTTTTAAAATGTAGCTAAAATCTCCGTGAAAGTGTTGCGTTAACTGTCAACTTCACGATTTTCTTGATACTACAATAGGTTTCTTCCAGGTCTAATATGTTCTTGATATTTGATTTATTTTCGTCAAAGAACAGTAAAATCTGTATGTGTCATACGGGGCAGAAGTATAATATGTGCACGTTTTCCTGAGCTCCAAATCTTTCTTGCCCTTTCTGTATAATTACAGAGTAGTATGATGAATAACTGTACTAAGAAAGTGAACGTAAGAGAAGCTAAATATTTATTTATGTATGAACGGCGTTATAAGTAGAGACCGGACCAATGCCCTCTTTGCCTATTCTATTTCTTTGAATGTACTTTTAGACAACATACCCCAGTATCAATGTTTACCCCAGAAATGGATTTTGCGAGGATTTTATAATGCCTATTTTAGAGATAATTGCCTAAACAAACTTTAAGAGCCTATAAGTGCCTGTATTGAATTTTCAGCATTTTTAATATTTTTGTTCACTATATTTTGTTTCCTACAATCATTTTTTTGAGAAATCACTGATTTTTTACCAAATAAGTAACAACCGCGTAAAATATGTCAAGACGTCCTCCGATCGAGAAGCTCTATGCCCTGTGTGTTTTTGCCTGTAACGCGTCGAGCAGGGACTCTGCTTAGAGACCTATGAGAATTTGACACCGTGTGGGTTACCTTATTTACTTCGCCAAAGCCCCTCAGGGCTCTCCAGAGATCAGGAAATTGCTCTCATCTTTCCGAACTTCGCAATGACTAGCGAGCTATCTGTTCCTTACCAAGAACACAACTGTCTTCAAAAATAGCGCTCCAGGCATCTTTCTCTTTTAGATGGTACATTACATTTCATACGTGTACTTTAGACACGTATGTAGTACACGTATGTAAAGTAGAGTGTAAGTGATCAAAAAATATTATTTTTGCCAATTATTTTTGGTTCGGCCTCGAAATATTTTCCATTGGGTCAAATTTACTCAAAAATTAAATTTCATCTCAATTGTGCCGATATTAACCCGTGCCGACTTGAGCGCGACATTTCAATGTTAGGGATAATTGGTTTTGTTATGTAAAGTCAGTGGAAAACTACTGATATATGTTAAATATATTATTTTACATCACAATTTAATTCGTTTTCATTGTTTAGACTGCGTTATGGTTTTTACTTTTCTTGTGAGTACGTTTTTCAATGTCTCTTTCTGGCTAAATGGGTACTGTGAACGATGTTTTTGAATAACACAACACAAATTGCTTTCGCTCCTCATCTACACTCAGAAGTACATGGAGTAGAACAGTTAGATGTCATTTGTGAAGTATTCTGATGTGCAATATCAAATAGATTGTTCAAATAGTTTCTAAACTCCTCTTCACAACACTTAAAAGTAGCTTCACACTTATTTGCGTTTTTTTTGTAATTTTATCCAATCCGAATACAAGTTAATAAGTTTTTTGCGAAGAATGCTGACTAGCTCTTGTCCGAATTCTTGGTTTCTTCCAAAATATCATGCACTCACGAACCGCAAGTTTAGCACTTGCACTTGCACTTGCACACAAACTGTTAATATTACTTTCCGTATGTTATAACAAAACTTCAAGCACTTGTTTATTTGATGGTAAATCGTGTCCAGTTATATGTTTTATATTAATAATTAATACTATCTCCCATTAAAAAACACGTTCCACGGCACTCGTTATACCACTAACATATGACATTATGTTAGATTAGCGACCTGCAAACAGATATGACACGATTGATTGAAATTCTTCTACTTGTTAGTCTCGGGGCTGTCTCAGCGGTGGGTGGTAGGTTTGGACTTGTCCGTTATGTGAGTTTGCGCTCATGTTGGCACGGGTTAGAATGCTCCGATTTCAACAAAATTTTGTATAGGCTTGTTTTACGATCATATAAACACTATTGGAGGGTGAGCGTTCAAAAATTTTGAAGTCCGAAAATAAGGGACACCCTAGTGTACATTACTTTACAGCACTTTCCCAATTGACATTAAACGATTAAATTCGAAAGAAACGTTTGAATCCCAAGAAAAATCTTTTCTGTTGCATAACTCTATAGAATCAGAGACTATACCGAACATCATAAAGGAAAGTAATGTTAATTTTAACAGTATATAATGTATTATTTACATTTCTTATATTAACACTTCGCTTTAGGAAACCAAAGGTTATTTTTTCTTGGTGACCGTGCTTCTCGTTTCCTTTGTCTTCCAGTACCTGTTACCCTTTGGCTTGGTTAAGAAAGCTATTATTTTAGGAACTTTTTCTAAAGCCTTTTGAACTCTTTCACGACGATAGGTTTTGTTTTTTGGCCCCATTTTGTTGAATTCTTGGCATTCTATCTTTGCCTATGTGGTATGTCTAGCTTTGTCTATTGGGCATGTCTCTGTTATCAAATCAATTCATGGCTTACGTTAGAAGACGGGAAAACAACGACCGAATATGCCGACATTAAAGCTAAATTGTTAGAAATACATCAATTCAATGCAGAAAAGTTTCGGCAGTTATTCGTGAGGCACATGAAGTCCACAAACCCCACGTGGAATGTGTATGCGCGCCAATTACATAATTATTGTAAGGAAGGGATTGTGGGGCTTAGCATCTCAACTTAATCGTGACGGATCAAATTAAACTGCGAGTTCCGGCTGAAATAAAGGAACATTTCATTGACGGGTGGGGAAATCTCGCAATTCCCCTTGGATTCGCGAATAATTACAAGAACAATAGGTCGTCATGGACACGTTTCTCGAAACCGTTTCAGAGAAGGGACGGATGCCGTTCATCTCGAAGCGAGCGACTTCAATCTCCAGAAAATGCTCGAAGGTACTAAAATTTCGCCTGAGTTCAGAGACAAACTCGAGCAATTAATCATGAAGTATCATATCTTTTCAGAAAAAGCAGGACTGACCGATGCGCTTACAATGGACATTGAGCTCACAGATGAGTCAACGCCCGTGCGTAGTGCACCTTGTCATACTTCGCCTAGACAATCTGCTATTTTACGGGAGGAAATTAGTAAAATACTACGTGACGGCATTATTGAAGTAGGTGATAGCGAGTACGTCACCTATGATATTAGTCGAAGCACTGGGTCGGAACCCTCGCCTGTGTATCGATTATTGGCGGTTAAACTATTTAATAAAGGCAGAATATTTTCCATTACCGAATGTAGAAAAGCGAATCGAGACAGTGGCGGCAGTCAAACTATTCACCACTCTTGATTTAGCGAAATGCAGTTCAGTTTAACGCAAATCAGTTCAACGCCAAAGCAACGCCGCAGGCAAATTTAACGCCAAGAGCGCAAAGGCTGGCTGCATTTGTAACTAACTTTGGTACATATCACCCACTGCGATTGCCCTTTGGCATTAAGAACGCACCACACCAATGCAGTAGAATGATGGCCGTTCTGTTAGCGCCGTGCAGCGAATATGCAGTTCCGTACATAGACGACATAGCCATATTCAGTAACTCGTGGCAAGAGCATCTACAACACATGCAAAATGTGTTCTCGATTCTAAAATAAGCAAAACTGCCTGTGAAGCCTAGTAAATGTTCGCAAGGGAATCGGTAAAATACGCTACGTGGTAGGAAGTGGGGAAATGCTCCCTGTATAAGCTAAAGTGCATGCAATTCGGGAGTTGTTTTTTTTATTTAATTTGTTGCATCTACAACTTGACGCAACGCGTCTCCAAGCCCCTTAAGGGGCGTTGAGCGCTTTGCACTGGGGAGTAATCTTCCATTAATGTGCTTTTTTAATTTTGGAGTAATCCTCCGTTACAATAATCTCAAGTCAAGTCTCGTCACGTCGCAGTCAGTCAGTGCCTTTTATCACTTCGGCCAGGGGCTCGACGACGTTAGATCCCGGGGGTTCCTGGCCGGTCTCCCAACCAAGAACCCGCGAGTCTCGAATTCGCTTAACCTTCGTGACTTCACGGAGCGTAGTAAACGAATTCGCGCCGCCGTCCAAGCCAATTTCCAAGACCGCACGCAAAAAAACAAGTCAGATGTTTTCTCGGTATAAGCGGGTACTGCCGGAAATTCATTCCCAGATTCGCCAAAATGTCAGCTCTGTTATCAGATTTGTTACGGGGGAAGGAACGCCAGGGGACGGTAAATTGGAATCGTGAATATGAAAGTGCAATCAATAAGTTGCGAACCTGTATTAAGAGCACCTGACTTCTCGAAACAGTTTGAAATACAATGTGATGCAAGTCAAAGAGGAATAGATGTAGTTTTAGCTCAGACAGACGAGAACGGCGATGAAAAACCCATTCAATATTTCAGTAGGAAATTCACGGATGTGGAAAAAAATTTCAGTACAGTGGAAGCAGAGTGTACAGCAATTATGTGGGGTTGCAAAAATTGCGATAATATCTAGACGGGCAGGTGAAACTTAAGATCGAAACAGATAATAACCCATTAGTGTGGTTGCGAAATTCTTCCGGGAACAACCCGAGATTATTGGATTGGTCGTTAATGTTGCAACATTATGACATCGAAATTTGCCACAAAAAAGGAATGAAAATAGGAATGCCGACGCATTAAGTCGCATGTTTTCATGAACATGAACGGATCTCGTTAGGTAAATGGTTGCACTTTAATGGCTCCTATTTGTATTGTATAGCATCACGCCAAGATTTTCATTATCTAACCTGTAAACTAGCTTGTCAAAATGTAATTGTGTAAACAGTATGTTTGAAAAACATTATTAGTAGAATTGTAAAAGCGTTTTCACAGATGTATTGTAAGTCCTAGTACAGCCTAGCAAGAAGTGAGAGTACAGTAATTGTGTTACGCGTATTTTAAAATTGTATAGATTCACATCAAGAAACGGCAAGATTACTATGAAAAAGCTGTATATAAGAGTATATTGATTGTTCAAACTTTAGGGTATTATTGAAGATGTGTATTTAAAATTGTATAGAATCACATCGAACAGCAAATTACTATGAAAATGTTGAATATAAGAGTATAGTAATTGTTCAAATTCCGAGCATTGTTGAAAAAGTCGTATATAAGCCATATTAACTGTTGAAATTCAGTGTATCGTGGAAGAAATTGTATATAAGTGTATATAAATTGGTCATTTAAAATAATTTATGTTTGTAGATCAGAGAACAGAGGTAGAGTATGCGTAATGGACAAAGTCCAAAGCGTAAAATCGATTACTAGTTGTAAAAATGTCAATTCTATTAAGTCAGAGAAAATTGTAAAGTAAATAGTTAATGTCATATTGAGGTAATAAGGGTTAAATTAGATACCGCCATAAGTATATGTGCAGCAGCCAAATTGTGGAATTGTAACTCTCATTAATTGCTCCATTAAAATATTTTCCTGTGATTTCTCCCTGCGGAAAAAATTCTCCACGGGGATAGAAGAGTCTGTAGCGTCATAGACTTGACTCCCTGCACTAGAAAGAATAGTTGCAAGGTATAGAGATGAAGGAGCCAAATATAGGCTTCCGAACAAAGGACACCCTTCAGGGATATTCCAGAGGGATAGGGGTTTGTCGGAGCCGCGCAAACAATGCAGCGTAGGTGGCGCCCGCCTCAAGACGAGTGCGTTAGGGACAAATGACGTAGGACGTCATGTGACTCGGGCCTATATTAAAGGTGCGACGCAGAACCCCGGATAGGGTACCGTTTTTTGGTTTACCAGAAGAAAGACCGCAAAATTTGTCCGGTTTCTTTCCGACCCTCCACCCGTCCGTCCGTCCGTCCTTCTGTCCGGCCTCCGTCCGTCCGTCTGCCCGTCCGTTTGTCCGTGCGTCTGTTCGTCTGTCCGTTTGTCCGTCTGTCCGTCCGTCTCTCCGTCCGTCAGTGAATATGTCTTTCCGTCCGTCTGTCCGTCACTTCGTCCGTCCGTCTGTCCGTCGTCTCTCCGTCCGTCTCTCCGTCCGTCTGTCCGTCGTCTGTCCGTCTGTCTGTCCGTCCGTCGTCCCTCTGTCGTCCGTCTGTCCGTCCGTCTGTCCTCGTCCGTCCGTCTGTCCGTCCGTCCGTCCGTCCGTCTGTCCGTTTGTCCGTCTGTGCGTCTGTCCGTCTTTCCGTCTGTGTGTCTGTCCGTGCGTCTGTCCGTGCGTTTGTCCGTGCGCCTGTCCGTCTGTCCGTCTTTGTCACAAACGTCATATTGGTATATTATTTTGTTTAAAAAAAATGTTTTTAAACATTGATAAAAAATGTTATTCCATTTTAGCGCGATTTTCAAATATTTGAACTTATAAAATTAGCTTTAATTTTTTTTCAGAATCGTCCACAATGTTTAAAAATGAGAAAAAAATATATGTTATAGAATGTTATGACACATTCGAGGGGAAAATACTGAGCATGTACTTCAACGTTATCACTTTGAAAATACATTTCAATTATTTACCTTTTTTCTCTTTTTGTATTCGGCGTCAGAATACAAAATGTTTCTCCTTATACCTCTGTAACAGATTGCCGTAGGAGTCTGGTGTTTTGTGAAACTACGGCATTTTTTATTTTCTTTCGTATGAACATCGCGATTATCAATTTGGTTTGTGGGCGGTTTTCACCGCCTTATTCGGCTATACCCTTTGCTATGAGAAAGTCTGTGCTATTCTGTAGGATCTGAAAATGCTTTTCTTAACGATGTTTCTTCATCAGTGGATCAGAATATTTTAAGATCTAAAAATTTTTCGTTATTGACCATAAGAATTTGCTCTCAAAATTACTTGCATATGGAATTCGTGGTATTGCTCTCTAGATGGGATAACCTCATACCTTAAACATTGGTCTCAAAGTGTAGAAATACCGTACTGGCATGAAAGAACATTATTTACGTATCTTTTCAATTTTTTGCCAATTGAGTACGGGATCCCACAGGGTTCGACCTAAGGTCCTATCTCTTTCTTATATACGTAAGTGATATGCCCTCGTTCATTATAAACAGAAGAACAGTTCTATTTGCTGATGATGTGAATGTTCTTTGCAAAAAAAGAAACAAATAGTACGCTTTCAAAAGTTTCCAATTTGTTTTGTATTAACAAACTATTAGTTACTAACAACTTATAACTAATTATTAACCACATTGCCAAATTTCGTAAGTTCTAGTTAATGAAGGAAGAACAGTTTCAATGCAATTTTGCATTTCAAACTGAATTGCCTTTGAAAATGAACAATATGCAATTGGCGGATGTTAAGGTAACAAAATTCCTTGGTCTCTCAATTCAGTCAAAGCTCAAATGTAATATTCATATAACTGAGTTAAATTTATTGTTACACATTTAGAATTCTTTCTAATTCTGTCATTCATGCAGCTTGTTGTGTGTATTTTGCAAATGTTCATTCTCGTCTGAGATATGGCATAATGTTTTGAGGTAGCTTATGCTATAGTATCCAATCTTTTAGATTGCGTAAAAAATTATATGAATAATAGAAAAATGTCATCTACAAGATTCCTGCAAGCCTCCCATCTCTGAGCTTGCAATTCTACCATTGCCTTGCGTACTTAATGATATATCAGTAGTTTTTGTCAAAACTGACTTAATGGTGATATTATTTTCATGAAATAAAATTAAAATCATATCATAGAAATCACATTCTTCAGGTATCAACAGCAGGTTTCTTGTAGTGAGAAGAAATCCACATACATGTACATTACTTCACATTGCCAGATGATATTAAACAATTAAAATTGGAACACAAATTTAAATTAAGAGAAATCTTTTACTAGAAATCTACATATGTGTTTGTTGCATTAACTGCAATTAGAGATTATACTGACCATCAAAACAAATAATATATTTCTAATATATTTCTTTTAACAAAGATGTATAATGCAGTAATTTTCATTTGTATTGTATTTTATAATATTTTAAAAATAAAATTATATGCCTGTAACAAGTAATGGATTTCAGCTTACGGATCGATGACACCCATTTTGATCAGGTTTTTTCCACTTCCCTGATCCATTGAGCAAATCCTGAGATGGCCCCTTGTTTGTATCTGGACATAAATGTGTGCACTTCACTATGTGCACGTTTTGTTGAACTTTCCTTTTGCAATTAATGGTAGGACTGGAGCAGGGGATATAGGTTACTATTTTTTAGCAATACAAAAATATCAAATTTACAGTTCATTTACTGATGCAAATAAGTTTTCTATAGCTCTGAAGTGAAAATGTCTAATTTTCAAATGTTGCTAACCTTGCCTTTTTTTGAAACTTTTTTCATCATTCAACTATTTATAGTTACAATGTTGGGAAGAGATTCTGGAGCTCAAGAAAATGTGCACAGATGCACCATTTCCTCCGTACATCACATACACAGTTTATACTGTTCTTTACATAAATACAAATCAATAAAAGTTAATTAAGTAAATCAAATCAAATGAAATCAAACATTTCAAGCAATTTGACATGGAGAAATTTTATGAGAGATACTTATGGGATCCTCAGCTTGGATCCTTGATTTCTGATAAAATATAAACTTATTATATTGATATTTGAAATGATTTCTGCAGAAAATTCCTCCAGAAACAAAAATTAAAGCTAAATGTTTGATTGCATCCTTATAATGTGCTTGCCATATTTCTTTGCTTTGTTGATTTATTTCTAATGGTTTGTTTGATCTCTCTTTGTAGGTGGACTGCCATGTACTACGATTAGCTGTTAAAAATTAGTTGCAAGTTTAAACATTTTTTGGAAGCAAAAATAGCCATTTTTCTCATTGTTTGTACATAAGCTTGTAAAATGTATCAATAAGACCTGAATAAATTCACTTCTAATTTAATTGTATTGTAATTTAATTGTATGTACACATACTTTTTATTCTTTTGTAATCTCTTCAATATTGTGTCCTGCTTACATCTTTGAGTTCTTTCTAAAGAACCTAATGATCTATCATAAAAATAGAAATATCAATAATCTATTCCATCTGATGACAATGAACGAAAACAGTTTGAACATTATGTAAAATGCCATTGTAGAATTCTTGATCATGAAGTATAAATAGGAAATGTAGATTACAGGAGTTGGTTGGAGTGAGTAAGATATATTAAAACATTAATTTGCCAATACTTCAAAATATTTTTATTCCATACTCAGGGCTGGGGTTAAAACATAAAGACAACACTATAAATATACCCTTATACAAATTAAATAACACAATATACAATAATGATCGCAAAATGTAACCTTACTAAAAGATACATATATAGTTACATCCTCTCAATTCATTTTTTCAAGGAAATCCAGAAGCTCTTCTGTCATAAAAATTGGAACATTTTAGTAGGTGTTAGACTGATAAACATAGTGAGGATGTTGAATAGTCTTTTCCAAGACTTAATTTGAATAGTTATTTTTTTGATGACATCCTGTTTTATCCAATTTCAAGCTTTTGACATGTTTGACTTTTCACGTTTTTTTCCCCCTCTTTTTAGTAATTTTTATTGTACATTGATTATATCTGTAATTAAATTCCCATCCTTCTAACTTCAAAAAGATGCAAACATCTCCCTGCAGTACTGCTCTGGAAGATCTGAGCTAAATATGGTTGATGATATGACCATCTACCCTATAGGTCTGGATCTCACCCCCAGCAATTTCCATCTTTTCTTACACCTCAAGAAATTCCAGTCCAGTCAGCATTACACTATCACAATGATTCAGAACTACAGGTAGCTGTGAAACAATATCAAGGGCAGCAAGGCAGCAGCCATTTACAATTAAGGGATAGAAATTTGATCCCATAGTATGATAAATATCTCAGTGTTGATAATGTGAAAAAAATAGAGCAACATGTGGTGTATCATTGCTAAAATACAAATCGGTGCTAAAATACATTGTTTCCCATACACTTAGTAGTTTCCCATACATATAATCTAAGGTGGACAATACCAACTGTCCCTGTCCACACACCCAGCATTTGTTAGAAATTATAAGCAATTTCTTCAAAACATTTACTATACTTTCCATTATATTCTACAGGAATATCCATATTAAGAATATCATACACATTTTTTAAAATTAGAAACTAATAATTTCTTTCTTTCTTATTTTTCCAAATGTATTTAAGAAGATTTGAAATAAAATGGCCCATTCTCTCTCTAAAATACTTCCTGAATCCGTCCCTGTAGAGTTACATGAATGCTAGCTTGAAACTAAGAATATTTAGACCACAGAGAAAAGAAAAAAAAACCTACGGACTGGCAAATGTTGACAAATTTGCTTCTGCAGTAAAGAAAATATTTAATACTTTTTTACCAATTTCTGTTCAACAAGAAACTAAAGTGAATGTATGTATTTATTTTCTAATGTGAGAAACAGAATAGTATTAAAAGTTCATAATCAAAACGGATCATTATTCCAAAATTTCAAAAAGGCTGTTTCATCAGTGCCTTGGACAGAAACTGCTTTTCACACTGTTATCTGGAAGCTTGTACACATTCAAACAATATTTTACAAAAGTAAATTAGTAAGAAAATATTAAACAAACCTCAACAGTTGATATGATGAATTGAAAGGAAATAGACTCTAAGATATTATTAGTCATTTATATTAGTAATGACCCAGACATCAATGTTTCAACTGGTACATGGCCAATGGTTTAATTAATGAATATTTTGTTGGCCAATGTTTCAGAATTGTGTAATTGCATATTCAGTGCTATGAAAACAATAATATTATACTTCTAATTTAACTCTGCAGCATACCCATTTGATTTCTCAGATGACCCATTGTTCTCCCAATGATTAAGTATTATAGAAATTTTTTAGACCACAGTCTTTCTCTGAACATCTATGTTATTGTTCTCATATATCATAGCTTCCTGTTGAGCCCATAAGCTTTATACTGTGACAATGTATTTGTGACTCAATAAATATTATTATTATTTTATTATTATTATTATTATTATTATTATTATTATTATTATTATTATTATTATTATTATTATTAATGAAACCATGCATAGCATCCCAGTCAGGGCGGGTAGTACGATTTTGTACTGATATAATTTTCTAATGTATACTTCACTTTTACTATTATTAAACATTGTAATCTAATAAGTTTTAAAAGTTCAATGTCAATAAATATGTTTTGTATGGGTTTGTGCATGAATAATTGTCAGTTTGTGATAACTAAGGTAAGCTTAAATTCAGCTGATACATCTGAGAGATCATGCTATGTACTCCATTAACTTTTCAAATTTTAAGCAATTAAATTTGAAGAACGTGTGATGTAGCATAATCTAACATAGCAGCAATAAAATATAAGAAATGTTAATAACTATTTCAATTGCTCAACCTAAACACAGACATCACATACAACTGTATATCCTTATGGCACAAATTATAAAATAAATGGAGAAAAAATTCTCAGCAGAACAGGACAATGTTACATATTTCCTTCCATACCTTTTAATATTATTATATACCATTTATGACTTGTTTATTAATATTATTATACATAGGCTACATCATATGCTACAAGAAAAAAAACACATGGCAGTTAATTTCTAAGATATAGATATTAAGACACAATATTAAATCTAGCATTACCATGGGGTAGAGGAAGGGAGTTCAGAAGTCCATTAATGATCATTTTTAATGTATACCGTACATATGATTCAATTTATGTAGGAAGCTGAAAATCATTTATATTATTTCTGATGTGCTTTTTGATTAAAATATGATGCAATTTATCACAAGTGTTAGTAATAATTTGAATTATGACATTTTGGCATTGGGTTTGGCATAAAATTTCCTGACTCCACACTTGAAAACTGGCCACTCAGAATACATTTTGGAAATATCTGTAGTGTTTAATTCTTAGTAGTTTAATATACTATGTGCTTTTTGATCAAAATATGATGCAATTAATCAGAAGTGTTGGTTAATGTTGGTTATAATTTGATGTATAATAGCATCTTTGGCTGAGGATAAAACAAAATTCTGAACTTCACATTCAAAAACTGAACACAGAACAGTATACATTTTGGAAATACTTATGTTTGAAGTCTTAATATAATTCAGTTTAATACATGAATGTATAATGAAGAT
Organism: Teleogryllus oceanicus; assembly: GCA_964035755.1. NCBI lineage: Eukaryota > Metazoa > Arthropoda > Insecta > Orthoptera > Gryllidae > Teleogryllus > Teleogryllus oceanicus. The sequence continues at coordinate 323,034,096 of CAXIVR010000001.1, read as the reverse complement.
ACTTTAACTTTTTTGTATAAAAATGTCATAGGTTTTGTCATTAAATGCAAATATTAGTACAATAAAGTGTAATGGTGGGCTCTGGAGGACTCCCACATTGGTACTGTTTATATCATAGTATTGCTAGGGCTAAACAACTTCAAAAACATCAGTGGTATTTCAGAATTAAGTGACAAAACAAGACCTAATCTATTTATTACACAATCGAAGAAGAAAGAAAATTATTAAAACTTCCTTAAGAAGCCAGATGTTTTAGGATAGTCAAGTGAATTGATTGCATGTAGAATGAATGCATTCATTGGTCCAGTATAGATAATAAATTCTGAAAACATAAAAACTTTTCGAATAAAGAAGAAATAAAATACCAATTCATTTAAAATAGATGACACAAAGAAATGGCTTTATAATTATACTAATGTTCCCTTACCATACCTATAAATATAGTGTATTTAGAAAACAAATTTAATAGTAGAGCAAGAAACAAAAAGGTTCAGTGCTAAATATGTGTAAATATTTTGAAAGCAATACAAATCAAATTACACAAGAAAGTCATAACAATCTCAAGAATAATGTAGTTGTTGATCGGTTAATTTTAAAATAAAAATTTAAAAAAAAGAAAAATACTCATTTATAAGAAACACACATGGTAATAAAAAGTGATAACTTTATTAACACTTAAACTTATATAACACCTTGATTACATTGTGAATATTTAAAATCACATTTATGAATAAAAGAAGTTTTAGGAGTCCAAGTACAATGCGTATATATGTAACATTGCAATATATTTTTAATTTTTTATAATAATAATAAATAATATTTTTCTAATAAACAAATTTAATAATTCCTTGTGCCGGAAATTACTAATTGATGGTCAAGGTCAGTATAACATCTTAAATAAAATAATTGTAAATAAAAATTAAAGGATGTTATACTTATAAGGAAAAAGAAAATATTGTTTATAGGATTGCTTCTCAAAGTTGTGATGAATATTACAAAGCACAGACCAAAAGGGAAATCAGTAAAAAGGATCAAAGAATACAAGAGAAATATTAGGGAACCTTCCAAAAGACAGAATTTGGCCACGACAGGATAAAAACTGGTCACCAATTGGACTTTGAAAATGTAAGTATTGTTGATATAATAATAATAATAATAATAATATTATTATTATTATTTTATTGTTCTAAGTACTTGGGTTACAAGTTTCAAAGAAAGTCAAGGTGTTAGATTTCTTTATTTAGATTTAACACTTACAATTATTTATGGTACTTTAGAGTATTTATACAGGTAAATATGCAGGACTGATATGTTTACATGTTTATATCAGTCATTGCACATTTAAGTATTTAAATGAATAATATATATTTCTATTACAGAAAAAACAGAAAAGTACAAGTATTAATGAGTTAATGCATTAAAAAACAAAATTATAAGATTATTTAAAATAAATATTGTTTTTATGTTAAATTGTGCTCATTTCAAATATGTGTTGTTGTGTTTACATGTAGGATCTAGTCATTGCACAGAGAAATATGCACTTTCCAGAACAGATGCGATTGAAATAATATATATTTCTGTTACAAACCAAACAGGAAAGTACAAATGTTAGTGAGATTATACATTAAGTAATAATAATAATAATAATAATAATAATAATAATAATAATAATAATAATAATAATAATAATAATAATAATAATCCATTCATCCTTCATTATCATCATCATCATTCCATCTTCCATCCCCCCAGGACTAACAACCCTGGGGTATAAAAATCGGATTCAGCCTAATGCTGATCCCACTGATGAATTTCATGCAAGACATGCATGTGGTAATTGATACTGAGCCCGTGCAAGTGCATGTATGCATGGTCCAAGACGGCCGATTCGCAACAAAAAATATATAAAATAATAATAATAATAATAATAATAATAATAATAATAATAATAATAATAATAAAAAATAATAAAAGGCTCAAGGGGTGTCATGTGAACATCAATGAAAGCTATAACTTCTCCACTCTCACTCTTCATGCGGGGAGCCCTGTTCAGTCGTACTTGCCTCAAGGTTGTGATATCCAGCCCCTTCGGCGAGACAGTCGACCAACATTAGTTGGAGAGAAGGAGGTCCTGATAGGGCTGCTAGAAGGTAATTCTGGGATAAGGCCTATCAGGATGGTGCAAGTCAGCCAACTGGACTTGTTCCTAGAGAGTCGGTGGAGGAGCCAATTAAATGGTCATCAGCAGTTCTAAAAACCTGAGTGGCTACAGTTGTCCTGGCAGTAGGAATAAAATGCGCCCATTAAGTATGGAGACATGTGCTAGAAAGAAAGCCTCGGAAAAAATGCCGCTACCCGAGGAGCGTCGGGGCGCCCCTGGAGCCATCACTGGGAGTGACAGTATGCGAGCCGATGGTGTTGACCAGGCGGGCCCTGGTCGGGATACCTTCGGGTATGCGACAGCCTGAAAGGAGCGAACCCATATCGAATGTCTCCCCTGCTGAAGGTGCTGCGCAGGTATTACAACCAGCACCCACCTAAGCAAGGCTGCCAACGCAGCGCAGAAAATGGCCAACGGCTGTTGCATCTATTACCGGATCACAAAAATGGACACAGATGTGACTGGATACAGGCAGAAATTATTTAGAGAATTTCAACAGATTTTTTCCTGAATTTTCCGTAACTGAACAAAGGGTGTCTGTGATCAATTTTTTACGAAAAACTGATTCCTGAAAACCCCCCAGACCATTAAAATGAAGGGGTTTTGAGCTGAACGGGATGAGGTTGAGAACAAAACTATGAATCAGAAATTCACCTGGAGCCCCAAAAAACTGCCCCTCAACAGATGATTTTTCACAGCTAAAAACGAAAGATGGTGGAATCTTGAAGATGGAATGAGAGAAGCTATGTTAATTTGATGGGCCCAACCCAACAAAACCAGTGATACCAAGATCAATACATCGAGACGTTAAATATCATGAACTGCGAGTAACCCGAGGAAAGAAATGGCCCCCAACTTTAATATCTTTTCCTTATTATATATTGTGCTGCAGTTGTAGTAATAAAATCTCTGGGAATAGATTGTGAAAAACTCTCAGGAAAAAAGCAAAGAGGCCGGATGATGCCACATTGGGAGAGGCGTCTCGTCAGGAACATCGAAATACTGAGAGGTGATATTGCCCGTATGATGAGTTATGCCAATGGCTTTCGATCACCAAAACTTGTGAAGCTGGTAGATCGTATTATGAATACAAGTAAAACGCATACTCGAAGAAATGAACCTATTACGACAGTACAACGGTGTATTGACACGCTGAAACAGAGACTGTCAGTATTAACAAATCGACTGTCCAGATATAGAACCTGCAGAAATAGGAGGAAAGATAACATTTTGTTTGAAAAATCTGAAAAGAATTTTTACAGAAACCCGGGAAGAAAGGGAGAAGGCAATTACAAAGGATTATATCCAACACGAGAGCAGGTGAATGATTTTTGGAGTAAGCAACTTTCCGATCCAGCGGAATGTGATGTGAGAGCGAGCTGGATTGGAGAAGAGAAGAAACGCTGTGAACATCTTACCAAGATGCATTACCAAGAATTTACAACTAAAGAAGTCAGTGAAGTAATCAAGAACCTATTCATTCTGCTCCGAGCAGCGGTCGGAGAAGGTTGTGTCTTGAGCTCCGCTCGCCGTTATCGCAAGCCGCCGTGTTAACAGTGCCACGCCCCAGCGGACGGACTGCAACCGGTCGCCGGGCGCGGCTCACGGCCGTTACTGCCGCATTGCGGCAAATCAACGAGTGTTTGTGTCAGTGTTTTTAGCAAAAGTGTTGTATTCTCAGCTGAACTAAATAGTTATACTAGTGCGAACTCCATCATCGGAGTATAAACTGCGTCATGGCAGAATCTCCAGACTTTCTAGCACAGTCACAGAAGCAGTTTCGAGTGCGCTCAGAGATCTATACCAGTATCACGACAATCCTCCCTCGCACCTACTACAAGAGGTCTATCAGCAGCCGGACGTCGAACCCATGGAACATCTTTACTCAAATCGAGATCAAGCCAACAATCCAGAATCGATAAGTACGCAAGGGCTGCAACCTAACAAACGTCCCCGCCTAAATCAATCTTTACCCGCACCAAATTCTACCTCATTTCCTCCCACAATGTACAACGTCCCTATACGAACTGAAGATCCACCAACAAATCCTGCCACTTCTAACCCAACCACAATCAAAATTCCTCCCATATTCATACACGACGTTCAAGATCATCCAAACCTTCTCAAAACCATCCATCAGATTCTAAAACACAACCGGTTCCAAACCCATAACCAATCTAAATACACACAAGTAATTGTAAATAGCATAGAAGATTATAGGATGTTAAGACAAAATCTACAAGCAAACAATTTGAACTATCACACGTACCAAGACCCAGGCAAACAAACGATGTCAGTAGTGTTACGAAATGTTCCTATAGACTACAGTGAAAATGAAATCGAAGACGAACTCATCAGAAGGAACCTTCCCATTCTAAAAGTGATCAGACTCTCTGGCTTTGACAAAAAACCATGGCCATTGTGTGCAGTCACCCTGGAAAAGAACAGCAATGCCCTTAATATTTATAACCAGACTGAACTATTCCAAGCCATCATCACAGTAGAAGAAAGAAGACGCGCCTCTGGACCAGTTCAGTGTCGAAGATGTCAAGACTTCGGACATACCAAGAAAAACTGCGGACTTCCTACGAAGTGTGGTCGCTGCTCCAAAAATCACGCCACCAAAGACTGTACTGAAGGTAACTTGCAGTGCGCAAACTGTACAAAACCTCATCCAGCCAGTAGTCGTGAGTGTACCACATACCAGAATCTGCTTCACAGAAAAGGTATCCCATTCAAAATGCCCCACACTCCTCCAATCCCCTCTTTCGCACCTTTCCCCCATACCCCCCCCAAACTCCATTCAACTTGGATACGACTCTTCAGCAGAATGACCCCTCGCTCCTCCAGAATTCAAACTTTCACCACCACAACCCAAACTTTGAAATTCCAAGGCAACAAACTAGATCTTAAGCCAATGTAATCCGTCAGCATCCACCTTTACCCTTCGTTACAACTCACTATCATCCCACCCAGTCATTTCTTCCCAGCTCACCCCACATGCTCCGAATAATTTCCCAAGTAGTCAAAGAATCACTCACATCCATCCTCCTTCGTTCCCTTTCAGTATTCTTTCTTGGAACGCCAATGGAATAAGATCAAATATCCTTCTCCTTAGTCAATTTATCCACTCCAACCAGATTTCTGTAAGCCTGCATTGAAGAAACGCATCTAATCCCATCAAACCGAATCTACATCCCAGGATACACCATATACCGTGCAGACAGACCACGCAAACGAGCCAGTGGTGGTGTTGCCATATTTATTAAGCAAAATATATCGCATTACCAAATTCCTTCCATACCAAACTCTCCCTTCGAAAATGTACGAATCACTGTCAAATCATCCTCCGGCGCTGCTCAACATCTCCTCCATTTACAAACCACCAAATGTGCCTACTTACCCAACTCAATTAATGCGTTCTTCCAACAAAATCAACCAACGCTCGTAGTTGGCGACTTCAACGCCAAGCATACACTTGGGTAGCAACATCATTACTACTTCAGGCATTAGACTCTCAACGACATTAATAATCTAGGTTTGCAAATACACGCCCCTACTCTCCTACTCGCTACCATCCTGCCCAACCAGCTACCCGATATAATAGATCCGGATTATCGTTATACCTCCCATCAACCATAGCAGTGAAACCCACTTTTGCGCTACCCTCCGATCATCGCCCAATCATATTCAGACTAGGACTTTCAGCATCTTCTCTTAAAACGCTCTTCCCCTTCAACCTAAACAAAACCAACTGGCACTACTTCCAATCCCTTCTAACTCAATTGCTTCCCCCAATAGAAACCCTATCCACTCAAAATGAAATAGACAAAGCCATATCTGTACTAACCCATACTATTCTCGATACTCTCCACCTCACCTAAAAATCTAAATACCCTCCCCCATCCCTACAATACTCCTAAAACTCATATACCACAAGAGAACCATTCGAAATCATTATCATCGCCATCGAACTCCTTTTCTAAAATCATACTTAAACCGCCTAATTAAAATAGTACGGAGACTCCTTTTCTTAGTCCAAGCTCAATATTTCCACAAACAAATCCAAACCGCACACCCAAATGACCACTCACTCTGGAATCTACACGGCGCCTTCTTAGAAAACACAACCACATCCCCTCTCTCCCAAACACCGTTCCCCCTCGCCTCATCCCACAGATAAATCCAACACTCTAGCAGAATATTTTGCATCTGTCTTTATTCCATATCTCCCACAAATTCAGAATTCAATCAATCAATCCTCTTTAAAATTTTATTTACTTCCCACAGCCTGAAATATGCACATGTTATACCCATTCTAAAGCCCACAAAGACCCCTCTTCTCCATCCAGCTACAGACCCATAAGCCTTCTCCCATCCATCAGTAAAATATTCGAAAATGCATTCTCTCTCGCCTAAAGCTTACCTCAACGAAACGTCAGCTATTCCTAACCATCAATTTGGTTTCCCAATCGCTTGTTTCAACGAACCATCCGATCCTTAAACTTACTGAAGACATTCTCGAAGGTTTCCATCAGTTTTCACATACAATAGCCGTCTTTCTCGATATCGAAAAGCCTTCGACTCAGTATGGCACCCGGCCTACTATTCAAACTCAACTTGGAATCCACAGTACCTTATACTCCTTATTAAAAGCTTCCTCACGAATAGGTCCTTCTCCATACGACTAACCGATGTGATTTCTGTCCCTGCTCCTATCGTAGCAGGCGTCCCGCAAGGCTCTGTATTAGCCCCCACGCTCTTCAATATTTTTACTTATTACGCACGACCACCCCTCACCCTCTCGCCTCTTCGCCGATGACCAAGTCGTATACTCAACAAACCAAGTACTAGATGACTCAACCATTGATATTCAAAACCACCTGGATCAAATCTCTGATTGGGCCAGCAAATGGCATCAAATTCAACCCAACTAATTTTCAAGCCAAACTCTTCTCTCTCCGCGACAACCCTTACCACCACCTGTAGAATACAAGTCCACGCCAATCCCTTGGTTACCATCCACGCCAGTCAAATACCTCGGAGTCCTCTTTGACCGTCGCCTAACCTGGAAAGCCCACATCCACCATAGACTTGCTCTAGCCACACAAAGAACTCACCAGCTTTTCCCAATACTACGTCGATCTTCTCCCCTCCAAATCCAAACCGGTACCCATCTAAACAAGCTATGATTAGACCTATGCTTACATACGCATGCCCAATTTGGGTTCAGCAGCAAATCTACATCCATAAGCCCAGACCTTTCAAAATCGTTTCTTAGGACCATCACCAGCACCCTGGTTCATACCCAATGAACTACTCCATCTCGAGCTCGGCATACCCCCATTACCACCAACATCAAGCAAAGCGCCCTTAAGTTTTATCACAAAATCCCTTCAATCCCACAAGCCCTCCACTTCCAATTAGGGAAACAAACCCCAAAATAGAGTACGTATCCAGGAAACTCCCAGACACTTTTCGACCCACCCCAAGCATTCACACACCCATAACTCCTCTAATTAATCCTAACCAAAAATATAACTTGTAAACTAAACTCAATTCTGTAATTCTATATCTTATGTAATTCCAACCCATTGTAAAAGAGGCTGTACGCCTGAAATACAAATAAATAAAAAAAGAACCTATTGAATTGGAAAGCTCCAGGACCAGATAAAATTCATAATAAGACACACTAATTACGTTATATATTAATCAGCTACCAGTCCCAAGGCTTTCGGCGGGCTCTTGGAAATGCGGGGGGGGTGGCGGAAGTTGCGCGCGCGCGTCGAAGTTGCTGCAACCTGACCGCAACGCAATATTATCCGTTCATCCTAAGAAAAATCCTGATTTAAAGAAGTACAAGTGTAGGTTCACTACATAAGAACTAAGTTGAGCCATCGGTTGTTAAATTAACCTTGCATCAATACTACTGCAAACGAAGGAGACCAGTGCGAACTGCAAGCGTGTTGCTGGGCGATAAGGGCCTGATATCAGCCGAGGGTCAGCAGCGAGCGTGGGAGAGGGTCAGGAGGAAGCGCGTGGGACGCGGCTCGTTGGACCGCGACGTCGCGCTGCCGATCGGCCTGCGAGGACATACTATTCAGTTCATTTTGGAAGGTTTAAGAGAGTGACTGGCCCTTCAGGAAAATTTCTTCGAAGTGGCGAAAAGCGCATCGTTGTGAAAGTTTTCAATTTGTTATTGTAGAAAAATACGTCGTTGGCGAAGCAAATCGTTGAACGTACTATGAGTTCACTGGTAAGTACCGTATTGAAACTTATCGTGCTGCATCAGTGTGAATTACAATCTAAAGGATATTGGTGGATATCTTTTAATAGGCGCCAGACTACAGAGTCTAAATTACCTCTTTTAAGTGAAAATCTTATTTAATAAGGAGTAAACGGGCGAATGAAGTTCGAAAGAAAATGATACCTTCATTTACACCGCCTATTTGAAATCAAACAAGAATTGTCAACCAAAATTAAAAGAGAATGGTGGAATGGAATTGCAACTTTTAGGTACGTATATATTTCTATCATGAGTTGTAATAATAGAAAGGCGTATATTAGTTTATATGCATTTCTATTGAACATAATGTAGAAAGGTTACTTCATTTGAAAACTGAGAAGCCGTTTTTTAAAAAAAATAGCGACTAAGCATTACTGTTAATGCGAAATTCGAAGTTCTTTTTCACAGGAATCTTTTGAGTTTTCGATAAACTTCATTTGAAGTCATTTGAAGCACTTCCACTCACAAATGTAATAATGTTTACAAATCGATGGAAACGTGCATGAGATATAATAAATAAATACATTTGTGTCATTTTTGAAAAAACAAAAGAATACACCAAAATCAACTTTATGTCGTATTAAACAGTGCCATTAACACTCTCCGTTGGAAAAAGTTGAAGAAAAAATTGTATCCATTTTTGAGTAAATGGCGTTTGAGCGTTTCTGAAAAGACGGAATTTTGAGCTTGTTTTTATTGAAAACTGTTGAGTTTTCGAAAAACGTTATTTGACATTATTTAAAGTACATATACTCATAAATAAAATAACGTGAAGAAATAGCATCTTCTGTAAATATGACCGACAAAAGAGACAAGTCAAAATATTACATTTTTGTAATATTTGCAAAAATAAAATAATAGAGCACTGTGACGTTTATGTCATTTACAGTGTATTTCGCACTATAATTTTTTAAAATTGCAAATATGGCACGCACTATTACACGAAAACTACTAAAATTTCCACAAAAGTGTACATGACCTGTATCAAAGTATTAATGGACAACAAATTTCATTTGAAGAAAAAATCTGTCTCCAATTTTACAGTTGTACGAAGATGCAGAAAAAATGCAAACTTTTGCAATTTTCGAAAATTCAGAGTTGACCGTGAAAATCAGACCTATGCCACCGGACAGATGGAAGGACGGACGGACGGACGGACGTTTTGAAAGAAAACACCTGTTCGGTGTCAGGAGAACCCAAAACGTATTTCCGTTAAAATCTCGAAATCCATTTTCCACAGCATTACATAAGTTTCTCTATATTATGTAAATTATGCAATTTTGTTTCTGTGTACAAAGGTGATGGAGATCCCACACAGTCTTTCTAGGGGATCCCTAATTATTTTGCCCATCACATTTGAATGTAATATTGTAACTTCTTCTATGTTAAAATAACTTCTTCTATGTTATGTTAATAAAGACATTTTGAATTTTGAAAAATTTTGGTTACTCCCGTATATATCCGAGAAAGTAAAAATGAATGAAAAGCTCCACTTATTATATTATATTACTTATTATATTACCACTTATAAAATTTCCACTTATTATAATAATTTGCACATAATCACTTCAATTAATTAAATTTCTCTAAAAATAATTACTTAATATTTTAATGTTTTAGAGTAAGACTGAAAAAATCAGCAATGTTAAAAAATAGTGTTATTTAACTTTAACCTTTTAGTTACGGAAGGGAAAGAGCTTTTCTAGAGCATTTCAATCTAGCCATACGAACGGGAAAGGGTATAGTCGAATAAGGCGGTGAAAAGTCCCCCAAACCAAATCGATAATCGCGATGGTCATATGACAGAGAATACAAAATGACAAAAAATCAACCTCCTAGGGCAATATGTTGCAGAGATACAATGAGAAACGTGTTTTGCATGTTTTATATTTTTCTCAGCCTCTTTTGTGTGCATCAGGCTGAAAAAAAATGCAGGGACGGGGAAACATAGTTCACTTTGAAGAAATTTTCTTCAACGAAATTTGACGCCAAATTCATGTAGAAAAAAAAATTATCAATTTTTAAAACTCATTTTAGACGTGATAACGTTGACGTGACGTTGACGTGATAACGTCTCAATCCCCCTCCCTAAAACGGATCTTACAACATTCTATAACATACATTTTTTCCAGAGTTTTTACATAATGTGGACGGTGGTGAAAAAAATTAACACCAGTTTTTCAGTTTAAACATTAGAAATTCGCGCCAATTTCAAGGCATCTAGGATGACCCCGCCTCGAAGCTCCCTTCTTGCTGGCTGCTGCGCTCCGCACTAGCGAGTCGTATCGGCGAGAGTTGTCGGCGCGCGGTGTATCACTGCGCGCGCGCGCGCCAGGTTGAAAACCTGGCCACAGCACAACTCTCCTCCATTCTTGTTGTGTTGTACGAAACTAAAAAATAAAAAAAATATACTTGTTTGATTGTTTGTATATTTTTACTTTCTATTTATATTCCGATGCGACTCTAATATTGCTTTAAAATATTTCAGAAAAAGAGGAAGATGGGCAAGAAAAATTTTTGAAAGAGTGCACGGCAGAGAGTTCGTCTACTGAGCTGGCGAATTCACAAGTTAATTCCTTCAAGTTTTAATTGTTTTCTAGAGATCCTGTGTTGCTGGGACCTATGTGCCGCCACAATACTTCGTATCAAGCCATAATACGTAACGCTTCTTCTTAACCCTTCTCGGGCGTTAAACGCTTTCCTAGAGTAATCCTCCGTCCGAGTAATTACTGTATTTGTCAACTCCCGTCACGTCTCAGTCAGTCAGTGCCTTTTATCCCTTCGGCCAGAGGCTCCACCCCGTTAGACCCCGGCGTCCCGACCCGGTCACCCAATAACGAATCAATTCATTTAATCCAAAATTAACGAAATTCCGATTACGAGATTTGTTTCATGGTACACTACACATATTTACGTATATTTTAGGTTGCAATTGTAACTCAATGCAACAAACAATTCTATATAGTGTTTCTAAGATACATAGGTACCTAACTAAGAGAACACAGCCAACAAATACATTTACAACACACACTACGCTACTTACATTTTTCAAAGTTGTGGCAATGTTTCACCCCAGGCAATGTTTTTCGTCGTTATTGATAGTATACAGATAAATAGAAAAGGAACTGCTACGATAACACAAGTGTTTGTCTCCAACAACTTATTAGGAACAAAGGAACTTGAAGAAAAGGATAGTAAGAAGATGGACAATGAGTGATATGGAAGATTTCAGGATAGAGAACATTACAAGTGTGGTAAACACATTCAAAGGTGGTCAACTTCAATTGACAAAAATATATGACATATAAACTTATGAGGAGGAAGTTTCATGGCAGACAGACATTCAGATATATATATTAAACAAATATGAAAAGTCGAGTGATTCCCAGACGATAGGAAAGAGGCCTTACGGTGCCAGTAGATCTCAATGACAACACAAAACATGCGACTGACTGCTCAAGTACCGCACTCATGTTATCTTTCTATAACCTTTATACTACTATTCATTCAAATATACGTTACTTGGGGAATTGCATACAAAGGGATTCTTTGACAACCACAGACCTTTCACAAAAGATAGACTTAAGGACACTTCTGTCTTACATTTCCTTGTGAGAAGGACCATCAAATATGCAGGGTAATGAAACTATTGTTGGTAGTTCATTGATTTCATTCATTCATTCATTATGATTAAAATGTGATAACTAGCAGCAATAATTTGATATGTTCAGAGATATCCACTTATATACAACATTCAGCGTCAAGATGCATGAATCACAAGCCATGTTTTTTTTTTTTGGTTTCTTTTTTTAAATTATCAAACTCTTCACAGACAAACATGCATCCTTTCCTTCAACATACATTTAACATCATTGGAACAATATTTGGAAAAACGGGTGTAAGGCGGTATAGATATAGAAAGGAGGAAGACTTAGTCCCAAACATACATCGATGACTGACTCGGAAAAACATGAGGGAAGAATGAAGGATATGTTCACAAGGTATGACACTCTGTGTACACAACAATAAAATGTATTGTAGTCAAGGCTCGGAACAAACATTACAATGCGGTGAGCAAACGTTTCCAGATACAACATAAGGAGGAGGATGGAAGGCTGAAAATAGATTCCGTAAGTTGCCGGAAAAAATTTAGGATTTCAACAAAACTTGGTATATCGTTTGCCCACGTTTCCCACAAAACATTTTCGTTTGCCCACCCCCAGAAAAAACAAAAAAAATTTTCACTTCACTACCCACACAAAAAAATTACACGAAAAAAATTTTTCGTGGCAAATACAAGTGGACCAAACATTTCAGGTATTTTAAATATTTAGTAAATCGTTTTACCAGGTTACTATTTACTAATAGAGTATTTGCGTTTGCCCACAGAGAGTTTTCGTTTGCCCAGGCACGGAAATGGAATTAAAGGCAGAAGCGTTTATTTAACGGTGTCTCCGGGTTACGCTTTTGTTAATATAATCGGCTCGGCTACCACTTACACTGAAGGAACAATTATAATATTCAGTATACAATTCTCTTTATTGTTAGTTTTCGTTAGGTCCGTCATTTTTTTGTTTGCCCAACTACAGAAATGAATTACAGGCAGAAGCGTATGTTCAGACGGGAATCTGTCTGGCGCATACGCTTATATGATCGGGTTGGCTAATACTTACTCGGAAGGAACAGTTATGATACTCAGAATACTATTTTCTTATAGTGTATTTTGGTCTGCGAAGATATAATTTTCCTTTGCCCAGGCATAGAAATGGAGTTACAGCAGAAGCGTGTATTTTTACGGGGATCTCGGCGGGCGCTTTCGCTTATTTGTTCATTCAAGCATTTTTGCGGTGAAGGAATAGAGAGATAATGTTTAGCCAAACGCTTAGGTGAACTGGACAAAAGTAATTCGCTTCGCGGGACATCTAACAATAAACGCTTCTGCTTTTAAATTCATTTCTGTGCCTGGGCAAACGATAACACACTATTAGGTTGTAGTATGCAAAATATCATCATTGTTGCTTTAGCCAAACGCTTAGCACAACCGGATAAAACGCGCGGATTGCCTTCCCGGGCATCTAAGAATAAACGCTTCTGCTTCGAATTCCATTTCTCATTACTTAAAACTTCTCTATTGATTGATGTGTTATTCTAAAGTCAAGAAAAATAAACGAAATAAAAATTGATTAGGCAAATACATAAGTGAATTTGTTTTATATGCACACCTGCGAAGTGATTGATATGCGAAGTTTGGTTCAATTTTCAGATTTCTTTCCGGCCAACCTTAAGTTTTTTCGAAAATGTTTGTTGCGTCTAACTTTTTTCTGGGGGTGGGCAAACGCAAATTGTTGGTGGGCAAACGATGGGCAAACGATATACCAAGTTTGGTTAAAATCACAGATTTTTTCCGGCCAACTTCACGGAGGTTGAAAATAGAGCTCCGGCAATCACATACGACATTTGGATACATGATGGTTCTACACGGGAGGACACCTGGAAGAGTATCAGGTTGGGAAGGAATAAAAAGGGAATACAAAGTGCTCACAACAGAACTAAGAAAAAACATTTCTTCACAGAAAAAGAGCAATACTCAAGTTATTATAACGCACAGACTCCGATGCTACAATATCAATAATATCTTAAGAGAAAAAGATAAGGCCTTACTTGAACAAGTGATGTTTGCGAAAATTCTTAACTCGACATATAACTTGTACAAATAAATAAGACAACGGAAAACATCAATGAGATAACAAATTAAGAGTAACAACAACTAGTTTTAGCTTAGGGAATTAAATAGGATGCAGGAATCACTAGACAGACTGCAGGAAACAAAACATAGGATAGTAAATTCTTTGTAATAGGAAGAAAGAGACGTACTACAATAATGTAACGGAAAATTCTACTAAAGACACGCAAACAAGGCTACAATATTGCGGAGTCAACTTTGTCTTACACGATAATGTGCGAGGGGAAAGAGTGATGAAACAAACTGGAAAAAAGGCAGGAAAGTATAACATGAGTTAAAATTGACGTAATGAAAAAGGTTTTAAAAAAGCTCTTAGACCATGGCATGCTGATACTAAAGTAGATATTATAACCTTCTAAACAAACCTAATACATTTCCGACTACATCAACGGGAGTTACATTCATATATTTAACTTACGAAACCAACGTCAGTTTCAACAAATTTCTGAATAACTTAATTATTTTATATAACATGAATTAATAATATCAACAACTCAACTGTATCTCAGAAAACATTTCAATAAGGCAATTTTTCATTAAACAGTACTACAAAGATCGCCGGAACGGTCGAATAACACAGACATGACAAAACGGAGGAGGAGGAGGTTCAAATTAAACAAGCAGTGCTACACAATGACACAGACTTTCTCGTATTACTTGGTTTTCTAATTTCTTTGCTCTGGGATAGGCTATTCTACATGCCACATACTCTTACCTGCTGCCATCTGTCCTCACACATAGTACAGTTCACCATACAATCAGTACAGATACTTGGATAGATCATATCGTTGTATCGAATCATGACGTAGTGAAATTCCATGGCCAATCACCAGTTCCTGGTATATCTAAACACGATCTCATATACCTCTCATACAATATGAAATGCCCTAGATATACGCCAACATTTTAAACCTTTAAAATTACCAGTTCCTGGTATATCTAAACACGATCTCATATACCTCTCATCAATTGACGGTACTGATTAATCGATACATACCCGTAAGGAAAGCTCGTGCAACACGTCCGCCGGCACCTTGGATACCAGATGAAATTCGTTGCTTAATGAAACAAAGGACGCTATTTCATAAAAGTTTTCTGAAATTCAAATTGTGAAAACGATAGAATTAAATACAAAATTAAGACATGTTGGTACACAAACATTTGAGAAACGCGAAATGTAAATATTACTACAGTTTTCGGCAGAAATGTATTACTGAAACAAAATATGGAAATTTCTACGCACTCTTGGCATAGGCAGATCACGAGCACCGGTTCAAATTCATATACTTTACACTCCCTAAACCAATGTTTCATTAATATGGCCTCCATTTCCAAAGTTCATTAGAAACCATTACTTTATCAAACTTACAGTTCCATTCTACAAATACTCCAGAAGAATTTTTCTGCCCGTGTACAACGTATTAACGTCCTTCAAACTATTCAGAGTCTAAAATCAAGCGCCTCCGGAGTAGACAATATCAATGCCAAATTACTGAAACTTTGTGCCGAAATAATATATCCCATTGTAACAGATATAATAACTTTTCTCATAAGTGGAACGTATCCGACCTCTGGAAAACTGCACTTGTTCATCCTCTTTCCAAATCAACAAATCCTCCTGAGTACAGACCTATTAGTATTCTACCTACAATTTTTTAAGTATTAGAAAAAATTGCACGACATCAAATTACGAACTATTTACACAGCAAAACTCTCTTTAAGTGAACATCAACATGGTTTCCGATCAGGAATAGTAATAGGAACTGTGTTTGCCGAATTCGAAGAGGCCAGAATCGCATTGACAACGGTAAATTAACAATACTTATTCTCTTAGATTTGTGTAAAGCATTTGACTCGGTCGATCATGATATCCTGCCGACAAAATGAAAGCGATTGCGCTCGCTAGACCACGATACGGTGGTTCTCACAATATCTTCAGATCATCAACAGGTGAAAACCGATCCAGTGCCATTACAACTGCCTGGGGTATTGCACAGGAACAGTTCTAGGACCCCGGCATTCTTCATTTACGTAAACGACGTAGGACAATGTCTTAAATACTGTCGCTATAAAATGTACGCAGATGACCTTCAACTATATGTCAAAGGGACATCCGTCGGAGCTTAACTTTAGTTCAGAAAATAAATGAGGAATCTAAATACTCAATAAATGGATCGCAGCCTTAGGACTTTCAATAAAACCCAAATAACTCCAAAGCTTACAGGTATAAATGGCTCCTCTTACCTCCTGGTGTGTAACGACGTTAAGAACTGAGAAATCTATGTACACAGCACTCTCAGCTGGACTACGCATGTAAGTAAGATTTGTTAAAAAGTCTTCAAAGCCATCTACTCCCTAAAACGCGAACGACAACTACTTTCATAAACACACGTATGAACCTCATTAATTCACTATGCCCATTTCGATTACTGTCATTTCTTGCTCAACTGACTTCAAAACCAAGCAACAACGGAAGTTGCAAACAGCACAAAACGCATGCGTTCCTTTCATATTCGATCTTCCTAAGTACGATCACGTCGCTGCGTACTACAGACAGACAAAAATTAGCTCTATTGAAAAAAGAAGAATATTGCATAGCCTCTTGCTTCTCCATAAAATCGCACAGCGGCATTCAAACACACATGTCTTCATGTAAGAACTTCAAAATGCTAACACTCGAGCGATCGCGTTCGGCATTATTGCTGTCCTCGAACAACTAAATCTTACACTGTCACAGCAATTTAAACTGGAACTCACTACCTACACATCTTAAGAGAATTAGAAACTTCAGAAATTTAAAACTCAACTTGTGTCAGGATAAAAAAAATAAATGTATTTACACACGCTCTCTGTTCTATCCGCAATTTTATCTTCATATTTTCTGAAACAATGACCATGATCCTTTTATTAAATATAATCCTACATGTTACATCGTTTTTTTAAGTCATATTTTTGAAAGTATTTCTTCCTACCTTTCCTCCTGACCATCTACCTCCTTTCCTACTTCAGGATACAGTAAATGCTAATCCTATTACTGCTGATACAATGTTTAAAATTAGACAAATTACATAGCTATATCTAAAATACAACTTTGTTACTATAATGTAATAATTTCTAAATGTAAATTAAGAAAATATTATGTAAAACTACAAATTTATCAATCTTTCTGAAATTATGATGTTTGTCACTTTTACTACTATTTATATATTTTATTACTAATATAGTTAAAAAAGAAAATCAGTAGTCACACTATTATTTTATTGACACTTTCTGTATTTTATACTGTAAGATATCCTCTTGTATTTGCATTTACCTAATGATTAATGTGGTAATTTTCCATATTTTTTATTGAGATTATGTATTGTACATGTCATCAAGTACTACCTGTTGTTATGCAATTGTAACGCATATGGACTATATTTTCCTCTGATCGCCCGATCTTTCATTATATTTCTTTTTATCTCCTCTTGTCCACTTTCCATTTTTCTTCTCTTCCCTTTGTTTTCACTCTCAGCCCTCATATTTCTTCCTCTCAATATTTCGGCCTTAAGCCGCCATCCTCCTTTTCCGGATTTACTCAATCGCTTAAGGCGTATGCCGGGATGGTCCCTAGTACTGCATCCCAGACGTAAATGTAAAATACCCCCCCTTTTGTGTATTGTTCACAGTTGAGGCATGTCGGGTAATGACAACTGACATTTCGGGTGACTTTTGAATTATTGATTCAAAGTGGAATAAGTGGGAGCTCTTTTTTATCTTAATTTTTTAGAATGTTCCTTGCATCATGTCTTTCCATTTTGCAAACTTTCAAAAATAAACAAAAAATTACATAAATTAATTTGCCTCATATAGATAAATTGATGTAGATGGTAGTCACAAATTCATTTTTTTTTTCTTATGCGTCATGACAAGTCAGTTAATATTAATTACATCCGAACGCCTCAACTGTAATTTTTAAAATTGTAAATTAATTAAAGTGGTTAGGTGGAAGAGCAGGCCTTAATGCCTGAGCCTCGCCACAAATAAACACAATTTTATTATTAATTATTATTATTATTATTATTATTATTATTATTATTATTATTATTTCTTTCCAATTTTCTCAACTTTTCGTTTCCCCAATAGTAGAATTGATATATTACTTTAAAAATATTAAAGAAGACTATAAAATCGTCATAAATAGTAATTTTTAAATGACAAATTGGGAGCAATTTCTATGAAAAGTTATTAAGGTTACTATAAATGCGAAATTTGAACACCATAAAAATCATTGAGTTCATTACAGTCATTTCCAAACACATTCACTCACAAATGCAATAATGTGCGTATTAAAGACATGAGAGATATTTAAAAAAATTACGTTTGCGTATTTTTTAAAAAAAACAGAACGCAACAAAATTATTTTTATATAATATTATTGCACACAACAATTGGCACTATCCGTACGAAAACTTTCAATGAAAAATTTGGAACCGTCAGAAAGATTCAGAAAATATCGTTTGAGCGTTTCTGAAAATACGGAATTTTCTGCTTATTTTCACAAAATACTTTCCACTTTTCCAGGAACTTTGTATCACGTGATATAAAGCACATCTCATCGTCAATGCACTACTTTAAAACATCTCGCTGATAATATAAATATTAACGACGTGAGAGATAAATCAAAGATTTTTTTTAATATGACAAAAATTGCATTTGTGTCATTTAGTAGAGTACATTTATCACTATCTTTGCCAACAATTTAAACAAAAAATACATTTTTGCGAAAAATATTGTTTTTGTATTTGTGTCATTTAGTACAGTACATTTATCACTATCTCTGCCAACAATTTAAACAAAAATACTAACATTTTCCAAAACATTTACATACTTTCCATGAAAGAACTGATTATGAGAAAATATTTTACTTCAAAGAAAATTCTCCATCTTCAATTTTGTACTTCTGGCAAGAGGCCGAAAAAATCAAACTTTCGCTATTTTCAAACATTCAGCGTTATCAGGGGAAATCGGAGCTATGCCACCTTTATAACTGTCTTTTTATCTATTCGTAATAACTTTAAAGAAAATAATTTGAGCCATTTTTTAGAACATTTTTCAAATGTTCCAGGGGCTCTCATGTAAACTACTCCTTAAAATATTAATGCATGTTTTTTTACTATCTCGTGTGCGTACATCTGTATATACGGAGTAATAGACGCAGTATACACTAAAGTCGTGTACTTGCACGACAAAATGGCGGATTTTGCCACAAAAGATTCACGGCCGGGTGCTGGCCCAGAAAAAGTGGAAACATACAATTGCTAAATTAATATTAAAAACCCCACGCAGTAGCCACAATCCGTGTCTCATGGTCCTTCATCCCGAAAAAACAATTCAAAGCAAAACGTCCATCTCTATCTGTCCGTCTGTAAACACTGCTAGCGCCGAAACCATGCGTAGGATCTCTCCAAAATTGAACAAACCCCTGTCCATCTACCTTTAGTTCAAGCTTTGTAATTTTGAGAAACGTTCTTTAAAATTTCAGGGTACTTTACATGAAGCCTCACGGACATTTTCAAACTTTTCAAAAATGGTTCAAACGTTTTCACATTTCTTTGTACAAGAATACAGTATAATACACTTATAAAGGCGGCTTAGGTCCGATTATAACTGTTAACTCTGGAATTTAAAACGTAAAATTTTATTTTTTCATGTCTTCCTACAACTATAAAATTGAAGACAGATTTTTCCTTCAAACGAAATTTGTTGCCGCTAAATACTTCTATTGTTAAGCTCATGTACACTTTTTAAACATTTTAGCACTTTTCATGCAATAGAACATGACATTTTTGCAATTTTAAAAACATTACAAAAATTAGATTTCCTCAAAAACGGCTAAAAATTTTTCCTTTTTCAGTTTTCGTATGGATAATACCAAATACACCATATACGATGACATAAACGCCACATTGCTCCATTTTCTTTTCAAACATTACTACATTTCTTTTTTACTTATCTCTACATCTGTAATATTTGCATTACAGTGTCTTCTAAAATATTATACTTATGAGTACATGTGCTTTAAATAATGTCAGTAATAAAGTTTCTCGAAAACTTAACGGCTTGCAAAATACCGTAATTCCGCATTTTCAGAAACGCTTAAACACCATTTTCTCAAAAATGCCTCCAAATTTTTCTTCACTTTTTTTAGATGGATATTGCTAATTGCACTACTTAATATGACGTTCATTTTCTTTTGTGTATTTTATTGTTTATTCGAAAATTACACAAATGTAATTGTTTCGAACTATGATACGCACATGTCCACGGATTTGTATACATTATTACATATGTGAGGGATAGTGTTTCAAAAGACTTCAACGAAGATTTTTCGAAAACTCATTACATTCCTGGCAGAAAAAGTTTTAAATTTCACATTTATAGTAATGCTTAATCGCCATTTTCTTAAAACGGCTCCAAGTTTTGCAATGAAACTTCTATTTATGATTTACTGCTCTTAATATTCCTATAATTTAATAAGCCATTTTGGTTCTACTATTACCAAAACCTGAAAAGTTGAGAAATGCCAAGAACATGCAGTATACATTCTATGACGATACGTGGCAGCTACCCACAGAATAGAGCAACATCTTAAAGTCAGACCACACAAAAGAAATTAGAAAAATTTGCTGCGACAAAGTCTGTGCCATTGTGTACTTCTAGTTCAAAATCGCAGACCGACTCAGGTCACTCCGATAGGATTCGCAATTCGAAAAATCGTACGCATAGATTCGGAGCTAGTGTTGTCTACATACAGATGGACGGACCAACGGACGTTTTGAAAACCATCTTCTGATATTAGGTTCCAAACGTGTATTTCCGTTGAAACCTCCAAATCGATTTTACGTAGTGATACATAATCTTCAATACTCCGTATACGAGAAAGTAAAAAGAAAATCGGAAGGAAAAAAAAAGCTCCACACGGTAGAACAAGAAACTGGCAACCGTACGAATACCAGAATCCATTTTAGGTATTTTGGAGGAATTAAGGATTACGAATAACAACATGAAGCTTTCGATGTATAATACAAAATGGGATATGGTGGGTTTTGTCAAGTATTCAACAAAACAATCGGGGACAATATACTCCAGCGACAACCTCATTGCGAGATTATATGTGAACACCAAAGATGAAAGAAAATAGGACAAAAGTAGCGACAGCAAAGAGCGGACGAAGTACTCACATTACGAAGGAATTGAGAGATCTCTTTCACATTTGACAATCACTACAATCACTACTATTACTACTGCTCTACATAAAACGGAAAAATTATTTTAACTTCTTACACACGGAAAAAAGAAACTTCTTCAATACATTAAAGGACAGACAAATCCTAGCGCTAAAACATCATTACGTTCAAATACATCTACTTCTTCATACACATCTTACAACAATAACCAACAAGGTAACTGGAGGAAATTAACCTACCAGTGTAAAATAATCAGGTACATGAGTATTACACGTGTCATAATAAATCGACCAAATATCACATGCCGCAATTACGCCAATTTCTAAGGATATGATAAATACATTCTTGCTTCTGAAAATTCACACTACACTAAGCAACCTTCATTTCAAATATATTTATTTCCTTCATATTAAGCAACTTCATTCATTTGCTACATCAGGTACGTCCGTTAACGCACTGTCCTCAAAAATTGAAATTTACCAAACCAGGCTGCAGACGGTGTTTACAAAAGAAACGAAAATACTCACTATGCCTCATCATGTTTGTGTCATTCCTAAAAAGACCTGCTAGCTTCAATTCCCAATTAAATCTCTCACAATTCCTCCCATCTTGTATGTTCTGTTGTCGAGAATTGTAACCACAGCCAAGCCGTCAGCGAATTATCACATCATTAATGTATCAATAAAGAAAGCCTATTTCAGCAGCGTAGCAGTAAGCAAGGCGTTTCTGTATTAAGACACTCATCAAGCAAACTACTATATTTACTTTCTTCGTTTCTATAACACTCATGCAACTGGTCAAGTATAACAAATGAAGTAATGAATGCAATATTTTAATAATATACTAAATGTATATTTTTATGTTATCACCTGATTTATAGAATTCTTTCAACTTTCCATTGCCTTTGCCTATAAAATTCATAGAGAAAATGGCTTACCACTAATTACTCCTAAAAAGCCGCAATTTTATAATATACAATAATGACAAACGACGTTTTATAGTACATCTATCTCATTGAAAACCCCGCAAAACAGTCGACCTTTCGTTAAGTGGCTGTGCGGCCTTCTGGATGTCGCTGCTGCGGTTCCTTCTCATCCTCATACACTAAAAGAGGTATGGCGGCGGCGGCGGCGGCGATACAGGAACAGCAGAACAGAAACAAAAAGAAACATAAGGCATTTCCTAATTTTCATCCTTGTGTACGTTAACTAAAGGAGTAATCGAACTAAACCTCGCGCGCCAACAAAATTCATTCGCCAGAAACAAAACTGCTCGCTGGCAAACGAAACTACACTACGTCTGGAGATTTACTTACATTCCAATTTACTTCTGAAATTATATTATCATGGCAATTCAATTTTTATCATGCGCTTTCATTAAACATTCAATTTTATTTTCATTCTTAATTTTTAGTAGGCCATGAAGTAAAACTAATTGCTATACTGTGATTTTTTCTTTTAGTATGAAAATTGCAATTTTCGAATGTTCCCACGAATTTTACGTTTTCATCAAGTGCCTTTTCCTTCACTGTTACGTACGCATATTACATTTTTCTTTCTAGACACATATGCATTTTGAGTCGTACAAAGTATTCCTATTCAAACATAGCTTCACTTCAAGATCACGAGCTGGAAGACGAGGGGAACACTGTCATCCAACTTGAAAGCTTCTGTTAGGACTTATTTTTTTAGTATTGAGCCCTGATTGGAAAACAATGTCCTCTTCCTTTCTGCTCGTGACTGAAGTGCACTCTATGTTTAAATCAGAGTACAGTAGATGGTGAACGAACACCCTCCAAATTTTATTTTGTGATGTAATGGAATATTCTAGGTAGCTTCGGCAGTATGCGTACTCTACATTCACTGTACCGTTTTAACAGCTCATTGTCGCCCCTTAAACTAACTCTCAAGAATATCGTTCTCCTTTAACGTACTTCTAAGGTGCGGAATAAAATTAGAATGGATTCACATTACGTGGTCACGTGATCACGCCGGCGTTGTAACCTAGGGAACACCAAATCAGAAGCTTCTGGCATTTGCACATTGTTCACCTAAAATTAGAAACAAATGTTACGAGCAACAAATGTTACAAAGATTAAAACACTGTAACAAATGATAGGATCAAACTTGTCACGAGTTTCTAACTTTCCTTTCTTCTGTTTGTCTGGTTAGTGTTGAGGAGTACGTGATAGAGCTCGCTGCATGCGGTACGCCCCTCCCTTCACACCTAAATGTCAATCACATTCTAATTTTATTCCTAGTATAGAGATTTCACTGAACTCGTTTCAGGCCGAAAACCTGCCCAACTACAAATTAAACTGGCACCATATTAACAACTGACGATTGTAATAAGTGTTTCTTTTTTCTCTCTTTTCGATGCAAGAAAATTTAAAGTTCTTTCTGATGTCTCCTTTCATTCAGCAACAAACTAGTATGTAGTAAACCATAAGTTTTATACGGCATTAGCTGTACTTGATTTTTTTGTCTCAGGCAACTACCAGCCCTCGGGCCACAGGTTCGAGTTTCCGTCACCTTTCAAAAAGGTTCTACTGACGCCCTTGTACACAATGAATTCCAGGTGAACAGGCACTCCTGTGTTCCTCATAATAGTAGCACAAATAATTCCTCTATCGTTCGGGCCCAGAACTATTTCCTAGAGTACGCTTTTGGTTTTATGTTGTTTTTTGTGTTGTAATTTTTCGATTCCTTTCCTAGCCTGTATAACAGCGCAATTTCATGCGTATTTACAAAATGGAAGCACGGTCATTCGCGTCATTTGCGAACAGCAAATGCAATTCTCACGGTCGTATTGGCGTTCAGGTCGGTTCTGGCGAACTCAAGTCGGGCGAAATCGAGGACCGAAGTAAAATTACATTTGAACTTCTTGAAATTACACTTCAAATTTTACAAATATTACTATTTTTTCTGTCATATGATATTTGTACACAACTAAAAAATATTCGAAAACATCTATATTTAATAATGTTTCATTTTTAATAAAAAAATTATTTTGTCAAACAACATGCAATATCATTCAGGAATTTAATAGCATTGCAAATTCATCAATTATTGATGAATTATAAATCTTTGTAATTTGAAATTCACATAAAGCGTTCCTGGTAATAATATCAAAATTTTCCGGAAAGAACTGCAAAGCTGTGCATGTAATGAATAGAGAAAGTATTTTGGTATTTGCATATTTCAGTTTTCAACCAAACGATAGCGTTTCCTATGTAAGAAAATAGCTTTGATTACAACAAAGGAATACACGACCTCACCTCTCATGCTGCCAAGCTGGTGCCGGGAGAGAAGAGGAGGTAAGTAGAGAAGAGATAGTGGACTGAAAGCGAAAGCCCAAAAGAGTTCCAGATGATGCAGAAGGACAAACTGTGACAGCATATTCAAATACGAATAACCTTGTAATATGTGATTTTCTTTTCCTGAGCTGATTGCAAGAGGAAATCAGTTTCTTCAATCGATCGTGAGAGAAGCACGACACAATCTACGCGCTGAGAAGACGCAGTAATTTAAAAAAGTCCTGGAATGTCGGTAAATTATCAACTCAGTTAATAGTGTTGTAAAAATTGATAGTTGTATCTGGAGAAGAACAATCAGCTATGTTGCGATCCTCTATATTGCTGCAAGGGTTTTGGGTTCACAGAAAAGGAGATAGTTATAATAAATAGCCTTGCTAGAGAGAAAACAAGATTTTATCGCCAATTGAATTAATTGCTTTTAAAGAATCGGACATTTTGTTAGGAAACGAGAAATGATGGTCATCTAAAACCGATAAATTTGTTAGGAGTATAGGTCGATCGTGAGAGTACTTCATGACAACGTGACAAAGACTTACCCTTCTTACATAATTAATACGAGGTAATTTTTCCATATTAGTAAATATGAAATGAAACTGACTATTTTGGTGCATGGGTAGAGTTTCAAAATTTCACTAATGTTAAGCTGCGCGAAATATTGCGAACTATCAATGAACTCCCATTACCTTTCTTCGCAGATCAAAAATTGCCCTACCTTCATTCCTCCCTATTTCTTCATTTCGTTTGCCACTGTTAATAGTGGGGTTAGCCTTTTCGTTTATGTCAAATTACCAATTATTTCTACATTTCTTGTATTCATAATTATGCGGTGAGATTGTTCCGCTTATCAACAATACAGTCAGTTACATCAAACAATTGGCAACAAATTAGAATGCCTTTGAAGCTTCAGCAAGATTGACTACACAACACCAAACAAAGATTTTTTTCTTTCCTTATCATCCTCCCCTGCAACTTCCATATAACCTAGGAAAATCCTCAACCAGTGCCGAGGAATCAAATCTAGATATCCAAAATATAAATGTAAACTGACTCCCAAAGAGAAATACATGATTTCTCGAAATCATTCGTAACTTTTTCTTCCTGTAATTGTGTAATCTACACCCTATTTTCATCGCATTCTTAACTACTGATTATTGAGGTCTCCAATGGAGTATCTCGCTCTCCTTTGTAGCTAAGTACTGCGTGCTAATTTGTGTTCTATTCACGCTTACTTCGTTGCACGAGAAAATGCAAAATAATAAAAAATATAAATTATGTCGCCATGACATCAGACCTGTAATTCATGTTATCGCTAATTTGAAATGGAGGAACATACCTAGTTTCTCTCTTACCCGATAAGAAGTTGCCACTATCCACTTTCATTTCCAGAACAATTTCTCAAGGGATCGCCTCATTGATACGAGTGTGAATGGCGATTTAGTTTACGAAGTCATGCATCGAGTCTGTTTACGTAGTAACGAGTAAGTAGTAAGCATCGAGCCTGTTTAAGTAACAATACTGATACAGGCAAATATGTTTGCGGATGAGAATAGTTAAAAACATCAACAAATTCCGAAAAATTATTATATTCTAAGGATTTTCATCCAATTTATACATTAATATTCATGGATATGGAACAATGCGTAACATTTAACTCGTATTTAATGGTTACGGATGACTATTGTTCCACTTCCGTGAACCCTCGATTTTTTATGAGCTGCGAAATAAATGTTCGTTTGGGCAAAGTCACAAATCAACGGTGGGGAAGATGGACAATCAATTTTTGAAGTTGGCGAAATGAGGGGTTAGTTCAACGGCTGGTCTTACAAGGAACCTTTCAACAAGTGAAGGTCGAAATCCAACCTCATTTTTTTTTCTACAGATAATCACTATTTCTATGTAATGTGAAAAATTAGCTGCCATCTCGCATTTCCTGGAAGTTACTGAAAATATGAAAGTTCCACACTTTCATGTTGCAACCGTTGTCTGCCCGGGTTCTCTGCAGCCCTGGCCACTGTAAGAGAATGTCCGCCAAAAGAACAAACGAATTTACAAAGCCCGACCTCCAATTCAGGGCAGCGAAGCCAGGTATGTTAACGTCGCGGGCAAGGTAACAAGCTTACTAGAGCTCGCGGGTACTGCGTCCAGAGAAATTGGCGCTGATTTAAAAGGGTTGTACCACCTCCGGAGTGGCGGTACGTCATTGGATACCTGGTACATGACAGCCTTTGCAGAAGTTACTGTACAGTTATTGTCAAATTTAGCTATATTAATTCACATTTTCGCTTTAAGGCAATGAAATTATCCAATACAATTAAATAATACATCATTCGAACTGAAATTCTCAATTGGAAATAACATTTTAAAAGTTAATCAAAACAATATTCGGTAATCCTGTTTACTTAAGAGATACATACATAAACCATCCACATCCGTGTTAGAAGTTTCCACAGACAACACTTGATCTGTTAAAAGCTGTCTGTCCGTAAGCAAGAATTGTGCCAATTTATAGAGACTTGTTAATTTATTTCACATTCTTGCTAAATACACAAATGACTGAATGATTGATTTAATAACAATAAACTCAAAACGCAAACAAGGAAAGAATTCGCCATCTATATTGTCACCTAGAAGAGACGTTTATATGAGGGAGAGTTTAGCAAGAAAACAAAACATCAATTAGTAATAAGTAGTGCAGAATATAAACATAATACAATACATCGCGGTTATTTGATAGATAAAAATCTGTTAAACATATTTTCGTGCGAAGCCACTATTCACTGCCCGCGCCGGGTTTCAGCTTGCGCGTGTACACCCCTTTCTGGATTTGGAGGAAAAGGATACCGAAGTCATGGAGCTGCCCGTGCTCGTAGGAGCGCCGGGCTCCCAGGCGGGCAAGTAGCTCGCGCGGCGCGGTTTGACGTGCCTGCGCTTTTAAGCGAATGTCATTGCTGATGCCCTGACGAGCCCACAACGCCGCGCGGCGCAGCGCCTGTTCTTCCGAGCACGAGCTGTTCGCCCTGAGAAACAGAAACCCGATGCCAAAAAGTGCCTGCGGTATGCAAATATAACTAACATTACGCCAACCTTCGATTATTTTGGAGACAAATACATCAATGTACGATAGTTCTGTTGAATGATTTTTTTACATCCCGGTACATAGTCATACCAATTTTAGATCATAAACCAAGCTGATGTCACTCTGGTGAATTAGCTCGACAAACAAAACTGTGTGATACAAATTATTAATATCATTAAATTTATTAATTATTATGAGTTGACCATCAGGTCATGCGATGATGGGTGACGGCGCATACCTCATTATAACGCTCAAGGTAATAGTTGCACGACTCAAAATACAAATGTTAAGTTAACGCACTCTCCAGAATTTGCAGATTGGTCTACCTTCCAGCAGAAACAGCAGCGTATCTACAGTACTGTATTTCACTGCCAAAGGCACAAGTGTATGTGAGAGAATGACCCGTTTCAAAACACAAGGTGAAATTTCAACCTCATTCATCTCAACAACTGAATTTTTAGTTAACACTATTAGAATGTGTGTTTGAGTTATCATGAGTTGTAATCGATATTTTGAAAGTATCTGACATTTTCGAATACATGAATCTGAGATTGTAATTTCAGGATATTGCTTTTTTTTAAGTCGAAGAGTGAATGTTTTAAATGCAAAGATGAGAATAGGACTATATAAACGCTTATGTCCATAATCGGTTCAAATAAAAGCTTAATTGCTTATAATAACATGCAATGGATTACATGTTTTTAAATTAAATGAAAAGCAGGATATCTCGCAATAATCCACTACAACATGCATGTACAGATCTTGGTAAATATAAAACATTTCTGAAATTTTCCGAAACATGTTTAATTTAGTGTTGACGGTGAATAGTGATTATATTGTGCCAAAATGGTAAACCATCGTTTTGTTGGTTTCGGAAACAAATAATCAACTATTACGAAAAAGTTTAAAGTTTTCCTATTTTCCGAATGATAGTGAATATTAAGAACTTTTCTACATATACAATCCCACCCATATTTAACTTTTGGCATGGATTTGCTGCACGAAATTTTAAGATGTCCACACTTTCCAAGCCATTCTTCAACCATATTGATTCTAGAGACATGAATGTTTTTCCATAACTTAGTTCAATTGTACATCTTCAAATGATGCTGTACTTTTTTTTTAAATCGTGAGTGTTGAGTAATAACATTTTTTTAAATCGTGAGGTAGAGTCTCATTGTGTCATATTCCCATTACTTTCTTTAGGGCAGGCTGAATCTAATTCCTAAATTTGACTTCATATGTATAAGCAAATTCTGCTTTTAAGCTATATAATAACTTTTGTATAATTTATTATAATTAGAAATATTGACAAAAAAAAAAACAAGTCTCTTTCAGTATATTGCTAAACAAAACTAAATGTAACTATTGCTACCAAATGGCATGACCTTCTCGTTCTATCACTTACTTTCCGAATCTCTTTAATTGGGATAGGTCTGTTTTGCCCCACCTTCTCTAGCCGTTATCTCTCTGCACAAAAAAAGATTTCACATTCTCCCATTTCCGACTCCTAATACTACATTTTAATATTAACAAGAACGCAAGCGAAGAGTAAAACCTGGTACTACATGCAATTTATTCAGAAAATGTCGCTCAAGTGTTTCTGAAACGCGCGATTGTCAGCTCATTTTGAAAAAAATTCGTTTTCGAAAAACTTCAACAGAAATTTATTTGACGCTCTTGCACTCAACAATTCAATAATGCTACATAACACTTCCGTAATTAAAATAACGTAAAAAATTTCAAAATATGTTTAGTATTTTATTTAAAAATTACATCAAAATGCCGTTTATGACACGTTATTTTGTGCATTTAGCACTATCTATTCAACGTTAACTGTCCAAAACAATTTCCAATGTCACCTTCATTCGCCAAAACATAACGTGGCGTTCTGGCAACGCGCGATTCACATTTTAAACAGAATAGCTTGGCCACCTAACTTATAAAGTATAACTATAAGTTATAACTTATATAGTTGGTGCCGGCAGGTAGCGAGTGGATTTAAGTGGAGGAGGAGGATCGTAACAGCTGACAGCCTGGCAAAAGGACAAGAAACTATTATTCTAGCCCTCTTGTACCTGGTATTTTCTCTATAGTATTCTGCGATCTGTGAGCTACAAAGGACCAAACGAAATTGCGATATCTAAGCTGAAACCTTCAAAATATTAAGAAGAAATTCAACTCAGGTGGTGTAGGTATACCGTTACGTCTTTGGAGCACGCATAATGAAGATGGGGTGAGCATGAAAACGTCGGCACCTAATCGGCACGCCTGAACTTCAGCCAAATCACAGGTCAATGAGAGAACCTTGAAGGTATCTAGTCAATGACCATTAAGTATATGTCAAGTCACGGCTGACTCTAGTACTCCGTGCAGTGGGCCATGGATTCAGTCAATACCATCTACACTTTACACTAAATTGTCAATACCTTGGTCAAGTATGCATATGCGTCGTTATTGGTCGAAAAGCTGCAATAAGTTCCTTCATTCACCGCGCGATGTCGCTAAAAATCAAGTGTCTGATTAGCTACCGAAGTTTTTCTATACGTACACCCACCATGCCTCCAACAGCGGAGTTGAGTCTCCTTGCTGTCTTCATGGCTGACCGTGAAGATTATAAGGATGATATTTCATTCTTGTGTTAGGGGAATGCGTGTAAAGGTCGACAGCTAAACGGAACACCTACAATTCGGCGACAACATGCGGCCTATGAGAGAGATCCCTCTTTACATTTTCACAATGACAGCCAAGCTCATGGTTCAAGTCACTTTAGTAAGCTTCAATGGCGTTGGACAAGTATATTTCAGCGTGTTTCAGTGTTTTTTGTAATTTTAAAAGGCCGAGATAAATTTTTCTTCACCGCATGATGTCGTTGAAGTTCAGGAGTTTATTGCTGCCGACTTATTATGCTTTTTCCTACACCGTGCCTCCAACCATACACCCATTGCTCCCGCTATGCCTCCAATACCAAAAATTGAGACTATTCTCGTAGTCTTCGACTAAAACTTATAGGCCCAGGGAGACACTTCTGCCGCACTTGTCCAATTTGAAGTGAAGCTCCGGCATTTGCGCTCGCGATTATCATAGAACAACCTTAACAATGCAATTTATTCATAATACTAAATAATTTATTCGCCGACCTCGTGACGTTAAGGTCAGACTTATCTACGAGAAATAATACATAGCAATCGAGGGGTGCCTATCGTAATTCATCGGTAATAAGCCATCATTTCAATATGCAAATCAAACATCAAAATGTAACATCTGGTTTTAGCTACATTTTTGATAAAGAGTGGAAATCATCGTGCAATAAAAACCAATGGTCAAATGCTTACCCGCAGAAGAACTCAAGAGTTACACATGTCCAGGAAATCTCACAGCGAAGGAAAGTAGAGAAACAGGGAACCTACACTTTCTTAACTCTGCCAAGGGTATGACAACATATCTGCGAAGCAAGCACCATCGATTGATTCTGATTGTAACACTTATTACTTCGTAAATTCGTGGTGGGAACAATAGCTTCTCATTTTCTATAAAATCTTATCTTAATCATCAAGAAAATAAAACATCTTCAGAAAAAACAACGAAAACTTGTCAGGGACTACTGTTTATAAAATGAAAGTTCATCTCAGCCCAATATTCTCATTCCTTTATCATGAAATGCCTAGTCAAATGCAATTCATACAAAAACGATACTTAATTTAGTACATTATCAATTTTGTTTACTTATTCTAAGCGAACGTAGATCAAAGGCAACACTGGAGGCAGTCTAAACACTCAAATTCCTTTGTTCAAATACCGAAATATTAAGCTTAGTAAATAATGATGATGATAGTACTCTTTTTAAATAACACGCAAACAAAAAGGCTAGGCTCATCAATAATCACTTCAAATCCAGTTTTCCTGGAACTGTTTACACAGTTCTCTCAAAACTCTTCCAAGTACCCGCTTTTAATTCTTACAATAAAAATATATTAGAAGAAGCAAAGTTCTATTACCTAAGCATATACCATCTAATCTAGATCAAACGGACAATCCCAATTGATGAAAATCCTGCGTATAGTTTAAATAGCAAAGCTATGTTCACGGACGGACATACGTTTTTCGGCACAGCCTACAAAATGTGAATTGTATAACACAACGTACACAGTATAGAAAATTCACTTTACATAATATATACAATTACTTTACACAATATAGCACATTACATAAAGGAGCAAGGTAAATTCACTTTTCCGGAATCAGATCTACAATGAGTTTTTCTCGTCGAAAATTGCTATTTATTATTGTAGCATTACAATATTGACTCTACGCTACTACATAGAAGTAATACGGTAAATTCTTGCGAGAAAAGTCGTCTCTACCTTACGTCTACGAACTCGTGTCAGGTCTCTACTTCACGTCTCTTAGCAAGACCGAGATACTGAGGAAGGCGGCCGGTGTCACTCCCACGAGCTCGGGTCGCCGACTCGCACTTCTTTGTGACGTCGTTCAGAATCGAAAGTACCCACCAATGGGAACCTAGACATTTTTACTCTTATAAACGTATCGTACGATTTTTCCCCGCGCATGTTGCTATATTTTTCTGACACTCCGTCTGAGAGCTAATAATCTGTTCATCAAACACAATGAAGGATTGTTTTTTATACTTTTTTGTATAAATAAGAAATGAATGGAAAAACAAATATAAGTCATCAGTTACAAATGTATTGTAATTATAGGTAAAATATATATCATGAATTATGCTGCTTCATGTTATAAAATATTTATGTAGTTTGTATGTAATATTTGTTCAGTTTTTATTTACAATTGTTTATTTTATTTATTTTACGTCAAAAAACAGTTAAAACTGGTATGATACATGGGAAAGTGAATTGTGTGTACATTTTCAAATTTGCAATCCCTACACTAAGTCATATACTACTTAAATTTTGAATTTTTGAAAGGGAGAAAAAAAACCAAAAAACTCCCATGTAATAAAATCTATTTTCAAAGATAAATAAGCAATAAATTTTGGCTCTTATTACTTCCTGACGCGACAAATATGGAAAACGATAATTTGAATAATTGTATTCTACTGAATTCTAGAAGACGCACAGAAAATGAAGTTACATTATGTCCAGAAGCAAACAAGGGGCCATCTCAGCATTTGCTCATAATGTAATCAGGGAAACTGACGAAAACCTTGATCTAGATGGGATATAATTCAAATTCAAATCCTCAGCAGTCTATTAATAAAAAATTTAACCATGGAAGAAGGTAAAGAAAAGCAAAAGTAAATCCACATGAAATGCAATAGGTCATGAACACATCAACAAACTCTGTCATTTAAAAGTTTTATTAAAAATGCCAAAACACATACCAGACATATCATTCAATGTAATTTAGTAAATGTAATAGCTTGTATGCTTCATATGATATGAAATAAACCTACCAAGCTAGTTAAACAAGGATTAATAAAAGATCTTAAAATTACATATCTAAAGAATCTATAACCACAAAATAGCTTTCATGAACATTTTTCTATTTTTGAAGAGTAGAATTGTAGAAGAGTATAATTAATCCTTTAATGTCAGGGAAGAATACAAGAGGCATTATGAAGAAAATTATTTTCAAAAATTGAAATTTAGTGACAAAGATTCTGGTCAAGCTTACAAATTTTTCAATACAAAAATACACATTTATCTACACAAATATTAATATTTTCAAATTTTGTAAATATTTCACATTTTTGTTTGTTTTGAATTGCCATTTTATGGTTATTCAACTTTTTCTAATAAACTGTATACACTACATTTAATAATGAAGAAATCTTATTTATTGTATCAATCATAAAATATTATTTTGTTATGTTTTTAAATAATTGAAGGTATTGCAAAGATGATAACTTGACATTTTAATCTGTGATACTATAATTTTGGCCTTGCACTCTCACTGACTGATTTATAAATACACATCACAAGATATAAATCTTGATCTTGTGGTGTCAGGAAGATATTAACTCTGCCCAAACTTCTTTATTAACATAAATGGTGAGCAGAAGGAGGGAGGTTTTTAATTCTACACCTGTAGCACCTGGAAAATAGATTGCATATATTAGTCACTGAGGTATTCCTGAACCCAACAAAAGGTTTTTGCCAAAGGGAAGTGTGTTTTTTTTTTTTTTTGAGTTTATTTCTGAAGCTGTTTAATCGAGATATGTCGCTCAGGTGTGTTGTATTTCTGTAGATAATGTAATTTTTCATATAATGTGCTTATAAACATTAGTTGACAAGGATGTATGCTTTCCTTGTTGTGTAAGAGTATAGGCTTGAGTTAAATTTTGTAAGGTGTGTTGTTGTTTGTTTGATTTTTCTTACAAACACGAGGACTTAAGTAAACAGAATGTACAAGGCAGTGGGATGTATATTAGGTGTTTTGAATCATGATTACAGGACTGTGCTTTTGTATTTGTTAATGTCTGGATGATTCTCTTTTTTATTCATTTTAAAGGTTAACTTAGCCTCTGGTGTTTGGCCTCAGATTACCATTAATTCAAATAATTGTGCAACCCTTGTAGTGTGGATTGCCATGATCTCAATATTCTCATTAACAACATAATAATTTTACAATCTCAATAAATGCTGATCAACTCTTCAACATCCATATCCTTGGAAACATCACACAGCTATTTATAAAGATATTCTACAGATAGACAGATCTACTTGACAAAAACAAAAGTTTATTTTATTATTAATCACTTTATTTGAAGTTTTTCTTTATTATGATCAAACAAATTTATTTACTACTAATCAAATAAAGTTACTTTATAAAAATATATTTTTCTCTAACAATACATTGATATTTATGAAAGTACTTAACATAACTAATAAGAAAATTGCTAATTTTTCTTTTTTTCTTTATTTTTTCCTTTCATTTTCATTGTTGTACTAAAAGGTGTAGTTCAATGTGAACTGGGTTCAAGAGATGCAATGGATGGACTAACTATATTTTTGTTGAAACAACTGCAACTTTATCAAACCAACTTAATATTTAATGTGCTAAATTTCATTGATTCTCAAATCGTATCTTATGTTCCAAATTAATGAGTACAATAAATATAAAGCAATGTTTTCTTCATATTTTATTTTATTTGTTATTTTGGTAAAAAAGAAACTAGCAGGGAACTCAAACTGATATTTGGGGGAAAAAAGTACACCCGTATATTTTTCTTCAGCTCCACAACCTCTTCCACAGTCTTACATAGTTTGGAATTGATGAATAAAAGGGCCAACAAAGCAAGGTTACCAACATTTCAAATACACATATTTGCTCATAAGTTACAGAAAACTTATTTGTATAGGATAAACAAACTACAGATTTCATTCTATGATATTTAGCTAACATAAAACAAACTCACTGCCCAATCAGCAAAGGAGAGATCAATGTAAAACATGTGCTTGATGAAACTACATTTATGTGAAAAAACAACAAGGGATCATCTGGAGGACTTGCTCACTTGGATCAAAGAAATTGACAAAAATAAGCAACCGCAATTAGAGTCATTATCCCAAAAGCTAAAAGTACATTGTTTTAGTGTTTAGTTAGTCTTTTTTTAAAATTATACAGTACAATTGTTAACTAATTTATTAAAATGTTTATAATAAAATAATTATGCCCATTTTCTTTTCATAGAATAGCATCTAATTTTACAGAAACAATTAGTGCAACAAAAATATTTTACTTGCCCCTTAAACTTGTGAATAGATTTTAATTAAGCTATTGTCATCTGGGCAATGATGTCAAGTAACATTAATTTTATGAGTATCGTTAAAAGCTTCCAACATCGCAAATAGGAATATCACAATCGGTCACCTGGTTCCGGATACGTTAAAAAGCGATCCAACGCCTTGACCATCCACCTGAAGATGGCCGTGCTTGACACGCTTTTGTTCTTTAGTGGGAGTGACGTCTCGCACACGCTGCCGCCTCCCGATCTAACCTGAAGACGTTAGAATGAATGAATGCCCTGGCCTTATTACGTGGCGAGACTCAGGCCGCGAGGTCTGCTCTTCCGTCTGACCACAATTGGAGGCAATCGTCAACGGCGTCAGCATCACCGCGCACTGCCTGCGATGCACGATCGCGCTGCTGCCGATCTACATGACGCCCATCGCATGGAAGACCAGCAACGTGAAATAAATCTAAATAAATTCAAGGAATAAATGATTTTTTGTTTCCTTAGTAGGCGTTGACAAGACTTGCAATACACGCAAAGAAAATTACCGAATTTTAATGCGTAGTATCCATGTATAGGCCTACTGGGTGCAGTATAGGTTTACACCTCCTGGGTACACGGAGTTCTGGTTTTTTGATTTCCCTCTATGCACTTAAGTTTTTGCATTAATAATGCATTGACTATGCACATAATGTGTTGAGCTCTTTTTTACAGTAGTGGTAGGAATAGAGCCAAGAGTGTGGGTTGCTATTTTGTTAGCAATACTATACAATCAAATCTGTAGAAGGAGAAATGCCAAACCAAAATTCTATTTCCTTCATCCTGAATTTGCTAAATGCACTAGGCATCATTAATATCGTTAAATCATTTCTTGAATGAATAGTATTTTAATATTAGTACGTTAGGAGAACGTCGTGCTAGGCGAACATCCGATTCAATCCGAGAGCGCTGTGAGTGGCGGGCTCAACGTTGATTTCAAGAAGAACGCCGTGCTTGGCGAATTAATATTTCGATTTGGGAAAGATATTCTGTTGAGTTTGATATTCGACTCTGACTTCCGCGCAATAGGGCCAAGTTATGAGAACAGAGAGAACTTGCTGCCTGTGCCCTGAATCGTACGCTCTATGCTGAGACTCGCGAGAGAAATCTGAACTCGCCACGACTCGACGTGGAGGCCACCATCGACGACGAGCTGCAGCGGTGTTTCGACCGCCGCTGCTCGCTGCCACCGCTGACACGGGGCTTCCTTTGTCCTTTGGCGCCCAGGATGTAACCTCGGAGCTGCCACCAAGCGGCGCCGCCGCCTGAGGTCAACGAATCTTGCGAGCGTCTAGCTGACAGGGCCAACTGCTTCATACGAGACGTCCCAGTACAATTTGTCGAATCGACAAAAAAAGAAACCCACACTATTGGATATTATCATTATTCGCTCTTCAAGCAACATGAACTTTTTGCTATAAAACAATCCAGATTTTGTAAGCGTTGCCGCGCCAGAGCAATCATGTTCTTAAATTATCATAATCAGTAAATCCTTAATTTTAATTTCATTATCTTACTATTTATTAGAGAGCTCATTAGGTAGGGTATTTTATGTTTTATGTAACTTCCTTTGACAGTGGCAGGAATAAATTTAAATGTTTTCGAGTCATTATGTTAATTCTTATTAGCAAGAACAACTCCTAGCAACCCTTCTTCATCTATAAAAGGAACTGGTGATCTAACAGCCAATTGAGCTTATAGCCGGGCCGGCGGATGACAGTATACAAATCGACGGAAATGTGCATATTAATGGCGTGAGATATTTTAAAAAAGTACATTTGTGTCATTTTTGAAAAAACAAAAAATACACCAAAGTGAATTTTACGTCATATTAAACAGTGCAATTAGAAGTAGCCATTAAAAAAATGTGATGAAAAAATATTGGAGCCGTTTTTTAGAAAATCTTGTTTTTGGAATTTTTTAAAATTGCATATATTGCATGCACTATTGCACGAAAACTACGAAAAAAGCTGCAATAAATTCTAAGAACAAGTTTGGAACCGTTTTTGAGAAAATTTTGAAAATGTCCGAAGGGTCGTAAAGTACCCTATATTTTGATGAAAGTTTTTGAAAATTTCAAAGCTTCAACTAGAGCTAAATGGTCAGGGGTTTCTTCAATTTGGAAAATATCGTATGTGCGGTTGAAGCGCTAGCAATGTTTACAGACGAACAGACTGACGTTTTGAAAAACCTTTTCGGTTTCGCGACCTCAAAACGTGTTTTCCTGAAATCTCGAAATCGATTTTCCGCTGCATTTCATACCTTCCATTACAAAACTAATTTTAAAAAAGAAATACACTTTTTATAAAAAAAGAAATGAACTTTATATAATATTCAACAGTGCAATTAGCAATGACCTGTTGGAAAAGTTTGAAGAAAATATTTGAACCATTTTTTGAGAAAATGGCATTTGGACGTTTCTCAAAATACGGAAATTTGAGCACATTTTCACAGAAAACGATTGAGTTTTCCAGAAATTTCATAGATATTATTTAAAGCATAGTTCTCATAAACACCATAATGCGAACAAATTGTCAGTAATGTAACACATGATTGCTAATTCGCCGAATAATGAATGCGAGGGGCCGCCTTATTGCGGATGAAAATCCGAAAATCCGCATATCGAAAAACTAAAAATACCACAATTTTGTACTAATTTTAAACTAATTTTAACCCAAATTCAAAATTTGAAATACATGCACAAAACATCAAAATAAAATGTATACTTTTGCGGGGTTCACTCACTGTAATGTTAGCAACACCACTCCATGAAAAAATCATAGAGATTGAAAACTAAAATACCATCATTTTGTACTAATATTAAAATAATTTTAATCAAATTCAAAATTTTAACTGATGCACATCAAAATAAAAAATGTATACCTTAGCAAACATTCATTTCGGTACATTTTTTAGTCTTAGAGGAATATCATTTTGTCATTCAATAGATCTTCATTGTATTAATTGTAATAATTAATTGTATAGTAATAATATTTTCAAATATACAATTTGTCCCAGTTGTTACACACGATTCAATCAGGAAGTTTTTAAGTTAAATTTTAATATGCGCACGAATAATATATGAAATAATTGAATATTTGTAATATTGAAAATTAAAACTTTTGTATGGAAAAAGTGGATTTTACAATGTTTTTAAGTTCACGCTGCAAATGTTGCAAAAAGATAGCTCAGTGGCATCGTTACAGTTTGCTCTGTAACGTTACGACTGGCGAGGCCCTATAGCCTGAGTTCCGACGTTGGCGGATGTCTGACTGTGGTTACATAGTGTAGGCCGAAACTTTGGAGCGTTTTGAAGAAAAGTTTGAAAATGCTCTCCCAGGGGGCATCTTCCAAGATTTTGACGCGATAAGCGATGACCTCAAACAAGGGTAGTGACAAAAATCATTGGCGTGTTAGTGTCGAATGGAAAAGAATGCGTCTAGGAATGTTCCTGAACTTGAATAATTGAATTTAAAACATGTTTATTTGCAAACTTTGCACCTTCTCATTAAATTTTTCTTAACTGCCTACGTGTAAGTTCACATTCTTCAATTACAAATGTCCATAAATAAAACATATGTCAATACAATATTACTTTTCGCATATTCCATGCTGATATGATTCTAAAGGCAGCAGACTCACTGATTAGAATGAAATTGTGGAATGTTATAACAATGTTTTTCGCATTTGGAACGTGAATACTGGAGGAGCCGGAAGCTTTAACGTCTATATTTATACGTCAAGACAATTAATGCAAAATTATTGTTTTCTTTGTATATTTAATTTGAAAATTTTTCCACAATTTTATATGTAAAGAATTGGTTCTCCTAAGAAGGTGGATAAAGGCTTTCTGAGGGAAAGCGAGTGTTACGATTTACGCTACATAAGCTCAGGCTATTTCGCCTTGAAACGTGGAGGAAGGGACGCAATTTTCACTCGGGGTATTTCTGGAAGCCAATTGATGTACTCTTTCTTTGCTCCTAAGTTGAAGATTTTTCGGTAGCCGACTCGAGTTGTATTTTAAAATTTATGCTGTAATTGTTAAACAAATGGAACTTAAAAGCATTTAGAATAAAATGAAAAATTAAGGAGCTGGAAAACCAGAATATCTAACCAACAACAATTTTCGTGGCACTAATGCAGAAGCGCTGTGGCCGCTTGTCCCTCCAATTCGTTAGAACTTCAAATGTATTTGCCGGAGAAAATAAGCGAGCTGTTGCAAAAACGGCTTGTAGAAAAGCTTAACGTGGGAACTGCCAAAAAAATAGTTGTCATGACATGCTAATTTCTTGCAAACAATTACGTATCTCGGAAACGAAAGAAAGCGCTAATCGATTGCGCAATTTACATCTCGTTTAAAGGCAATTTTAAAAGGAATACTTTTTTGTAAATTTAAAAATTTATAAACAATTTCAAATTTGCAATTCTAAAGTTGAAGGGTTTTCTGATGTCCCAGAACGAAAAACTGCAAATTAAAAATTTGCAACAATTGACAATTTTATAAACAATTCCGAAATGTACGCTATTCTGCTGGGGAGTGTCCCCAACTGCTCCCTGATTTGATGATAGCAAAATATCAATTTTGACATGAGATGCAAATTAATTGCTTAATATCTAGCTTAATTGTAACTTTAATGATAAATATACAGCTGGTCTTTGAATTTTACTTTCTTTTATTGAAATGTTTCCCTAGAAGTCCTAACGATTGGAGAAAGACTGTATTTTGCATTTTTTTGCAAATGTAATATACATATGAACAATTAAAATATGCAATTATAATCGTTTTTCTTATCGCAAAATTCTGTAGTAAACTGGTCATTTGATAAAGTTCATAAATTGCGTTTGGACAAGAATATTGGAATTTAAACTATAAGAACGTAATTGTTCTAAAATTAGTGTTATTTTATCTGATATCAATGTAATTTCTTCACAAAGAATTGTGTTAACAGTGGTTAAATGCTATGAGTTCATATATACTCTTGGAAGAATTTACTTTCTGCGTTCATACATGTTTCTTCTGGCGTATTTTGATTTGAAATACTTCCACATCTGGAACTGGCGGCCTCATTTTGTACGACGCATTTTGTTAGGCACTCCTCTGCGTTGAGATTGACCACGATGGTTTTTGAGGCTCCGTCATGACATTTCAGTCATGACAAGGGCTGGCTAAGCCGTGCAAAAGCTGAACTTAGCCGCAGACGGCCGCGATCAATTTATGTTTCCAGTACTGTACCTGCAAGCATGCTGGACATATGTGTAGCGTTCCGGAGGATGCGCAGAAGCAGCCAATCACGTTTGAGCCCAGGGATCAGGCGAAATGTTGAAAGCATGGTTATTTCCCCCATGCCTGCAAGTGCGGGCTATAGCTGAACCGCTCCCAAAAAACCATCATGGCGGACTCATCACCTTTGCAAAGTCCGGAGACCGCCTCCACCCTGTGGCTTCTGAGATCTCGGCGATAAGAAAGCGCGTAGGCGACAAGGAGAGGCGACTGCGAGACGGAGCAGCGATCGCGCTGACCGTCACTGTCATCACTGCCCTTCGTCAAAAGAGGACCTGCACTCCCAGGAGTGTCCAAAGAAATGAATACATCGTTTGTTGGTCCATCACATTGTGAATTATTATCACCTCTATTCCCTACACATGCTCGCAGGATTTCTTCCATTGTTCAGCACTGTATTGTGCAAACGCTTCTCTGCAAAACGTTTCCTTTTCTTGTAAGGATGCTCCAATTGTTTCTGCTGCCTCGCGCCCTTTTATAAATTCCCAAACATGTTCTATTGGATTTAGACTGTGATGGTACGGTGGAAGACGGAGAGGAATGTGTCCATGTTCAATGATTATTTGATCAACGACCAAACGTTTTTCAGTGATATACTTTGAATTATTTGTAATAATTGGGTTTTTATGAATAACAGCAGCTTCTATGTAGCACACTGTCACGGCTTCAGTAGCCACGGTCAAACAGGGACTGAGACCGAAATCCTTCTTCAAGACACTGCTTATTTCTGTTGATCGTTTGGACAACCCCTACTGTGGAAACACGAAAGGTGCCTTTCGTCTGATCCATCTCACTCATCAGTTTGTTATCACCAAACTCGCAGTGTTGAATTACACCGCGCGACCCACGAGAGAAAGACACTATGTTGTGACAAAGAGCGCATGCAGGCGGGGAAATATTACGTTCGGGCATGCGCAGTGGAAGGTTTTTTTGAGAGTGGTAGAGCAATAGTAGGTCGTGGTGGCACAGTTTGACGCGCCTGCTTAAGACGAGAATACGTTTGTTATAGGAAGGGATATATTTTAACACTTTGAATCTTTCTCATTTTACCGAATAATATAGAGAGGTAGAGTTATTTGGTTATATAATATAGAGAGGTAGAGTTATTTGGTTATATGGTTTTAAGATTGTTTTTAAAAGGTGATAATAAACTGAATTGGTAATCGTGGTGTCGGTTTTGTTACTTTCAAGTCGTTGTAATTAACGGTTATGTTTTAAATTTTATAATTGTCGAAAATGTCACGAAAAAGTTGGTCGTCTGATTACCCTTGATCAAGACAAAATTGACTGGCAAGTAATTATTGAAAACAAAGAGCTCTTGGTTAAAAATAATAAATTAGTTTCAAAAAACGCGGAAATTTGGAAAATAATTGGGGATAAACTGAATAAATCCGCATCATCATTATATGCATATGTCGCAACCAGAAAAGGCGTGAAACGAAAAATCATCGATGTCGATGATGACAACGAAAGACTCGTCCAGACAAATGGATATTTCTAGTGACTCATAGATAGTGACATCTCATTTCCGAAAAAAAAGGTCATCATTTATATAAGCAAGAAAGAACTGGATAATCTGATTGTACAGAAAAACTGTGAAAAGGTAACTAATCGTTGATTTCAACAATATTCTAAACTCCTTTTTAATTGTTTGTTAATGTGTTAAAGTTAAAGTTAGCAAAATCGACATTAAAATTATAAAATGTTTTAATAAATATAGAATATATGAAATTTATTAATAGCAATTTTATTTGTTTTTATTTAGAACTGAAAAAAACAGGCCGCATTTGCTCCACAGAACATACATAGTTTTTAAACCAGGCGAATGGGAAAAATTAATTATCATCGTTTGGATCAAAGTGGCATAAAATGTGGTATAGTTCAAAAATCACAGAATTTATTCATGTCCAACATGGCCAATTTTTCAGGCCATTGCAGAAGTGTCAGTTCGCTTTTGCGTGGAGAAATTCCGTCATTAGACGATGAAGTTATAAAAATTGTTGCTATATTACCGGTGATGGAACATGGAAAGCGTCATTTGAAGGCGAAGAACGAGAAAATTGGCAAAATGGCCCATGAAACAGGTAAATTTATTAGAACTTTATACAAACAAATTATGAACATAAGTCTTTTATTTTTTAAAATAACTTCTCAAAAACTAGTTTATGCAAAGTCAGTGATTAAGGATAGGTTAATTTGCAGAACAGTGGAAGCCAGTTACATTATTATTATTATTATTAGCCATTGTGTGTGTATTATTATTATTATTGTCTCAGAGTTTATCTCGGGTGTTAACTCTTTGAGAGGCCATAAGCATAAACCCAAGCAATGCTAGTGTTGATTAAAAAGAATGAACAATTCTACATGTTTTCCAGAAATCACAAAATCCATTAGGAATTATAATACTGGTCTACGCCAACTGTTTCAAATATCTCTTAAATTTTGTTGACCAAACCAATTGCTGTGATTACTTTTTAGTATTATTTTCACTTAATTGAGTTTATACATTTCCTTATTTTCTATAGCAAGCGAGTGTATTTAGATATTTTTAGATTCTACTTTTATTAATATTGTAGTCAGTCCGGTAGGTGACATCAATGAAAATTGCATCTCTATAAGATGAAATAGCGTAATTTCGCGTTTTATGGGTGAGAATTGTATATAAACCAGAAACTTGATTTTAGGAAAATAATTAACAACAGAAAAACAACAACTTTCCATGTACTTATTTTTTATTTATCTCTGTAATTTCTTAGTTTTTGTAATTGCGGTGCTAATTTGATATCAAGTTAGCCTTATGTTTAATAACAGGGTCAAATGAGGACTAATGTAATTTTTGTGTAACAAGTTAGCAACAAAAAAGACAAATTTTGAATCTAATTTCAGTACTTTTTTTTAAAACATTGCTATGCTAACTTGGTAGGCCTAAAGAGGAGAGATAGTGTAGAGCTGAGAATGAAGTGCATTTACCACAGACGATGAGGCAGGTCATCTGTGAAACAAATCAATAATAATCGCCTCCTTGCGCCCTCTTTCACCTCATGGTTCAGTCAAAGCATCAACATAAAGACTGGATATATTCTACACATTAAGTATATCTTAACTTGCTTTCAAGGTCATTTCTCCCTAAT
The DNA here is from genome assembly GCA_964035755.1 of Teleogryllus oceanicus. Lineage (NCBI taxonomy): Eukaryota > Metazoa > Arthropoda > Insecta > Orthoptera > Gryllidae > Teleogryllus > Teleogryllus oceanicus. The sequence continues at coordinate 322,990,117 of CAXIVR010000001.1, read as the reverse complement.
TTAAAAAAATCTCATGAATGAGGAATTACTGAAAATGTTAAGCTTTTATTGTTGAGATGCCTTTTTAATATTTCATGAAATTTCACTGTTAAGCTAAATGCTATACGGACATGTTAGTGTCTTGTTTCTTCCTATTGATAATACAATTCACAAAACGACCTAGTCGACGTTTGCGTTCTAAAAGACTAGTCAACATTTGCATTCTGAAAAGAGACCTAGTCAGCATTTGCATTATATAATGACCTACTCATTTTTGCATTTATTGCAAAACTACAGTTAAGTTTTGCATTTATAAAGTCTAGTTAATTTTCCATTCTATAACCACGTACTCAAGTTTTTTCTAAAAACTGCCGAAGTCAGAGATTTGCATTCTATTTACTAACTTTTTAGTAAACAGTTATCTTTATAACATTTCCAGACTTTACATAGTAGTACATGAGTATGCTGGCAAACTCGAAAAATTGGAACATTCCAGACTTTTTAGCCCAATTTAAAATGTATTTTCAAGTTCTTCAGATAGCTACGTAAAAACATTTCTACATGAAGTCACTTGATATTTTTCAATTTTTGAATTTTTCTGAAATTATAGAATTTAAAAATAGAAACGTTTTGAGAATATTAAAATTTTAGACATCTATTTTATTAATATTTAAATTTCCCTTCTGTACTGCTATGTTTAGTTTTGAAGAAATTATTTACGTTGCATCTCATCACAAAATGTCTATAAATTGCGTAACAGTTGTGTATAATCATTAAACCAGACACATTTTGTATAATTAAACAGATAAATACAACTTATATACAACAAATCAAATAATATCTTTACATGTAAAAGACCTAGGCTACTCCAAGCCCTGAAATAATTCGTGTTGTCATTGCCAACAATACTGCTAGATTCACATATTATTCACATGTATAAATGAATACTTATAAATTCTAATTAAAATATTTTTGACATTTACAAATTGAACGTTGAGACGCCAGTAAATTTTCTTTTAACTCTGTTCTTCTTAAATGAAAACCTTGACTAGATTTTCTTAGAATACAAAACTTGACTAGGTCTTTTAAAGTATAAAATGTAACTAAGTATTTTAAAATGCAATATTTAGGTAGATCTTTTACCCAGAATCAAAGGGTAGATATGTGAATATGAACCAGGTTACAAAGACAGTTGTACGATTCATCGCTCGTGGGTGTACGATATAACATACACGGTGACTGAAATGGTTAAAATGATGTACCAGTCACGCAGTCTCTACTATTTGTTAACGTCCCAAGAATATTGAGTACATATCTATCAATTTTAAGAGTGTTCGATCCTTTTCAAAGTAAAATTTTAAAAATATACACAGATTCAGTAGAAAAATATTAATTTATTTTCTCTCTTTGTAATAATATTGTGTTATGATGCAGATAAATATGCCACTGTATATAAATTCAAGCCGAAAAACATGAAAACTGGAGATAACCAAGAGCCGCAAGTTCTGTATTCAACTTCTGTGTTTAAATTAGCCAAGAGCGAGTACGCAAGGAAGAATCATCTCGACAAAGACCCGAGTGAGATCTCTGGAGATTGCTAAAGGAACAGCAATTAAGAGGCTCAAAATCATATGTTAGTCTATCGCCCTTTTTTTGTCCATTGTTGGACGGCGAGTCAACCCAAATATTTATCAGGCGTATATTCGCAAGCATCCACGAGTTGCATTGCAATCGATGCTACTGGTAACTTTACGCGAAAAATGTGCAAACAAATGACTCGAACAAATTATCACATTTATTTTATCATGTAGATGCGTGATATTAAGAACGGGCGAACAAAGAAGAATACAACCAGTTCCTGCTTAACAAATGGTGTCACAATGCTTTCGACCAAATTGAATTTTGGTTGAAGGAGTGGATTGCTTGTGAGCTCCTCCACCTGGGAAGTAGTAACAGATTGTTCAAGAGCCTTGCTCAATGCAGTAACAAATGCATTTTACATCTTGTAAGTCGTTATGTGATTATTCAGATTCTGCAGAACGGTGACATAGACAGCCATTCGCATTGATGCCCAGCGCATATTGTGCAAGATATACTGCAATTTCTGAAAACTGCAGCAAGTAAAACTTGTTGTACGTTGCTGCTATTGGAAAATTAATCGTCAGCTCAAATTTTGATGAAGCAGGGAAAGTGCTGAAACTTATTTTACTCGTATGTCGAAGCGTTTATCAAGGGCGAAAGTCTAATGGAGAAGAGACGGCTTGCACAAAATCGAAAAATGAATTGAAAAGTTATTAATTGGTAATTCATTACAATGCTGGCAACTCGCAAATGGATGAAATCCTTACGAAAGTGAAGACACTTTCTCACACAGAACAAAGATATTTTAAATTATATAATGATACTGTAGATAATATAAGTGTATCTGGAATATAATTCCAAAATATACACTTTCAAACAAAATGTTAAAATATTTTTAAACATTTTATTGCTATAAATTAAATTACATCAGCAGATGTTTACACATTTCTTTAGTTATTAAGCTATTTAATTCTTAAGCATTTACATTTTATTATCTATTTTTGAAATTATTTTTCAAAGAACACAAATTAGAAAGATTTTAGTTTCCATTTTATTCAATTAATTCAATATATTAATTTTCAGAACCATTCATGATAATGTCGAATATACAATGATGACCAGGACGTCCAAACTTCTTGTTGTAATTAGGCAAAATCGATCGACGACGATGACGTTCCGCTGAAGAATTGGGAGAAGATTTGAATGCTCATCGGAACGATGATCTTGCAGATGGAAATTGGTGAAGCATTGTTCCTGAATTTGTCTGTGGACATGTGTGGCAAAGAGATAAGTTTAGTTATGGCCGAAATTACCTCCATCAAATTGCCTCAGTGGAGCCAAGATTTTAACGATTTAAAATCGTTTATTACGCCAAAATCTAATCTTCGAATCGATGATTTTATTAATACTCATATCAATACATTGATGGTAAAAAATAAAATTGTTGTAAAGGCAGAACAAAATCGGGAGATAAAGAGAAAGTTATTGATGAAGATGTATCAATGATAGAAGAAGAAAATGTTTCCAGAATTGAATTGGTAAGTGTAATTCCTTAAAATATTGTTGCAAAGATTTCATATTTTTGGTATAATAAGTTACTCAAATGAATTATGATGTTTATATATAAATAAATTTTTTAATAAATAACAATTGCATTTAAATTATTAATAGCTGCAGGGTGAAAGCATTTCTACAAGAGTTATAACAACATAGAACAAAATCCAGCCAGATAAAGGCACAGTAATTGAGGAAGATAAACAAGACAGACTTGAGAATAATGATATTCAAGATGTAGAAGACAGAAACAGTGATAGAGAAGAAAGTGGCTCCAGAATTGAATCGGTATGTATAACTCCTTAAAATATAGATTTGCAAGATTTCATTTTCTATCTATAATATATTATCCAAATAAATCAATATGTTTATATATAAATCTATTTTTATTGTAAATTTCATTTTAAATTATTAACAGGTACAGGAGTGAAACATCCATGTTTAGTGTGCAGGAATGGACATAAAGCGACAGGTGTAACAAAAATGTGCACCTATTGGTTGAGTGTTCCCTACCAATTCAAGGAGAAGAAGAAGGGTATGGAGAAAGGCGAAGTTGTGTTGCATGTCATGGCTTCAGGCAACAATCAGTTAATAAAATAATTTCATTGAACGAAAAGGACGACTGGATGGGCCTGGTCTCGAAATCTACTGACAATACAAAGAGAAAGTCTAAATATATTAATAGACATTTTTTCGCCAAAACGAACTTCATTATTCACCCAAAGCTAGACAAAATTCCATTAGTAAGGAATGAAATTAACAAATGTGAAAGGCTGCAGTGATCGAAAAGAAAATCTTACGTATTAAGAAATACTTGTACCTTCGATACATTATTTAAATTTTAATAACACAAGAAATAGACAATCCTTGGATTGAAAATTTGCCAGACGGACAAAATGCTCCATTGTTGAGAAAATGATCCTGGATACAAACAAACGGAGTGTTACGTAAAACATACAAGCAACGAGCAGAGTTACAGAGCATGATAAATTATCAGTTTTATCAGATCTACCAGGAAACTCTGCTCAACATGTGTACGTCAAATCCAGGCCAAATAGCAGAACATTTCGTGAATTAATCAGCCGTATGACAATAAGCAATCATTTGCAACAAGGGTTGATGACTTTTTCTCGAATCAAACTACGAATTACAATGCAAAGTAGCCTTCTATCGCCAGATTTCGAAAACAAACTCAAAGAAGAATTAATGCATCTTTTCCTAGAAAAGAGTTGCATAATTTACGATAGTAAATCAACAACTAATATTCACGACACAGGTACATTAGACATGCCATTTTAGTACTTGCTTTATAATTCTAAATAACAAATAAAATTGTAGTAAATCATATTAAGACTACCGACCTCTCTTTGTGTGCATGATGTTTTCATTGAATCTATTTGTATATAATATAACATTTCAATGTAAATGTAACTTATATATATATATATATATATATATATATATATATATATATATATATATATATATATATTGTGACGTCACGAGGTTATACGAACCGTAACGCCATAAGCCATGAAAGACCAGAGAACTGAGAATAGGGTACGAGGCGGGCGATGGTCCGAGAAGGCGACATCTACCCGCAGGTTTTCGTACTCCGATGTCCAAAGTTAGAGGATAATATTTTCTCGAGAGGGAATGAAGGGAGAAAATTCACCCCTCGAAATTTTCCCAGGCGAAGTTGCCAATGTGACGCACTCCGGTAGAGCTCTCTTACGACTTCGACAGCGACGGCGACACAGCTAAATTCTTCAGCCAGTAGTAATCGGTTAGTGGGAGTATAATTTTACTTACTTTAGTAAAGCTGATTTAGAGAAACGCGGTGATAAGTGATAGAATTCAGAAGCAAAGTATGTACAGCATTGCACTAACATTATGCAGTAAGCAGAAGCTTTGTGACTGCTCCGAACTTGAAATAGTTTCATCATCGAAGTAAAATTCGCGCAGAAGGACTCTGAACGAAATCCAGTATTTATTTAATTCTGTACGCCACGAACACGCACGCTCAAGTGTGGTATGTCGGCCGAGTGCTAGAAGTAGTCAATTCAAGCACGATAGTTATTTAAAACTGGAAGCGCGAGCAGCGGTACGCGGCAGCCGGCAGAGGACGACTCAACACTCAAGCGTAGGCGAAGGACTTGGACCAATCCGCGGTGTGTACGAGTCCGAAGACGAGAAGAAAGGATTTGGAAATTTGGACGTGTGGCGGCATCTCCGAGAATCGAGGAAAGAAGTGGTGACCGTAGGGCATCGAACCAGTCAAGTGACGTGGCGAGGACTGAGAGCGACCGAACACTCCAAGGTTAACTGACGGCGAGCGGGAAGGAAATGTCGAGGTAAAGAACTGGCAACTTCTATGCGACAATTCGTTGGGAAACCGTGTAACTTTAAACACCAGGCGTAGCGTCTAAATGAGTCAGTTCCATATAACTACTGAAATGTTTCAGATGTATGAGCGGCAGTTTGATTTCATTCGTTGTACGCACCAGTAAATTCGTTTGAATGCCATACCTTGCCACGCTTTTCTAAAGTAAATTATAATTGTTCATATAATGTAAAAGTAATCTTATTGAAAATATTGTTTCCATTATGTGATGTCAGGAATAATCCGTTGCTATAATTTTTGTAAAGGGTACGATTTAGTAACGTGTGTCACGTTTATTATATTAGAGTTAACAGCGTTATGATAAATGCGCAGCTCAAAGGCTGACCTCTGTAGATTTTATAAAGAATAATTGTAGAGAATCACTTAAATGCCGTGCACAGAAAACTTTAAGATTAACAAAAGTTAAATGAGGTACATAAAATAATTCAGAAGGAGGTCAAAGCAAAAATATTGTAAATAGTGCGTATTGAAGTAATCAGGCAGTCAAGGTGACGCCTATACATTCTCTTATGGTTGTGTTATTTCTGTTCTTTTTGTTTCTGTTCTCTTTGCAGTGACCATCTACGTAAAATACATACTTATTGTATATTTGTGCCCATTATGTAATTTGTTTTTACTGAATATATCCTCATTTTGCAGAATTTTATATAATTCATTTGTGTCAAGGGTTCAGACCTTTCTCATACCAGATCCTGCTTCCTGAGAACTCAAAGCTCGCTTCACGAGCATTCATAGTTTCACGCTTCATGTCGCAACACAGAGGTGAAGTAGGTGGGCGTGTTATATGTGTGTGTGTGTGATGTGTGTGTATGTGTGTGTATGTGTGTATGTGTGTATGTGTGTATGTGTGTGTATGTGTGTATGTGTGTATGTGTGTATGTGTATGTGTGTATGTGTATGTGTGTATGTGTATGTGTGTATGTATATGTATGTGTGTGTATGTGTGTATGTATGTGTATGTGTGTATGTATGTGTATGTGTGTGTGTGTATGTGTGTGTGTATGTGTGTATGTGTGTGTATGTGTGTGTGTGTGTGTTATACGTTGTATGTGAAATTGAACAAAACTATATATTGACACAAGTAAATGACCATGTAAGTCAATGACCGTTACATTAGGTGACAGTGCAACAATTTTGATTTCAGTTGTCATTTCCTGAGACCAAATTCGAATCAGTCATTCACTGGTGGATATACCCTATATCCTTCAACAAACATTTTTTGATAATACTTGTTTACATATTTAATTAATACTTGATTATGATATAGTGTATCATATGTTTGTATTACAGGAACAATTTTTACATTGGAGATACAACAAGACAATTTACTCCAAAATTTCAGATTTTGAATGGAATCAGAAACCTTGGCAATGCCATTAATTTACAACATACATATAAATTAATTGGGTAATTGACTACCCGTAATCCTAAAGATGGAAGGCAAAGTTAAGCGAAAAGTTATAGGACACTTCGTTTCGTTTGACAAAAGAAATAAGACGTGGTTCAGATGGACGACTTTAGATCGAAAACAACGGAAGTTAAACCTTCGACAGCAATCTTACCAGTCCTGATCATGTATAAAAAATCTTTATAATGTAATTTATATATATATATATATATATATATATATATATATATATATATATATATATAAGTTCAATTTTACCATTTTGGTATGATTAATAAGTTGTACATAACTTTTTTGGAATGTCAGAAATTAATATCATAATTACAGTTAATCATGATTTTATTTTAATAATAATTTCAGTAAAATTTCATTTTAATAAGTATTAATTAGTTTTTTATTATAAATTTACAGTTTTGAGAGAAAGGTATTGTAGGTAGTAAAATAGATAATTATTTATGGAAATTGAAAAATATCTTTGAGGAAGCAGGGCGATTTCATTAATGTAGTAATTTTTCCCAGATCAAATGTTGATGAACAGGATACTTTTTAAAGAGTTGAAGAATTTGGAAAGATTGATTAAGTGATGAATGTTTTAATTAGTTCAATTTATGATTCTTTATAGATTTGTCTGTGGAGATGAACCATTCCAGCCTATTTAGATTTTTCCGTAAAAATTTATTTTCAATACTGTCAAATGTTTTAGTAATATCGGAAAATTCCAGTGTATGTTCCTTTTGATGAAGGTTTGGAGCTATTAATTCAGAAACACGTAGTAATTGGTGAGAGAGATCGAATAATGAGAACGAAAATCAAATTGGTAATTGGAATAAACAGTATTGAGTTAATGTAGGATACAAGACGAAAGAGTGTAATAGTTTTAAAAACATTATATAATGAAGATAGAGACTAATAGGTCTGTAGTTCAAGGGAAAATGAGATCCTTGCCTGGTTGAGGGTAACGTATGCTAATTTCCACGATTGTGGAAAATAAAATACAGAAGCATTGAGTTGAATATATTTATTAGTTTTCGATAAGATTTGTAAATTAAGTTCTTTATAATTTTGTTTATGAAAATTCAGTCACTTAGCCTAATGTTTTGTGAATATTCAATTTTGTTTTATTTTTTGAACTATACAGGAGAAAAATTTTATTTTGGAAGAGGACTGAACAAAGTGGAGAAGAGCTGAAAGATTCAACTTCCTTATTAAAATTTGATCTATAATAGGGTCGGAGGTAAATGACTTTTGGACTAAGTGACTGGCAATTAAATTTTATTTTTGAAAATCAGTATAAGCAGATTGTTTAAGATTGGTAAGATACCGTTGTTTAAGATTGGTATAGGGGAATAAGATTTTGCTAATATTTTAATTGTTGACCATTGTGATCTGCTATTAGGATGTATTTGTGCAATGTAATTTTGAAATTTGTCTAATTCATAATTGGTCTATACGTAATTTGATAATGCGCGATAACTTGCTGATTTTTCTTTTAATGCCAGGGCGACGAGTTTGTTGCCGAATCATCTTTGATTATGTTTAGATTTAATAAGATTTAGGAATATTTATAGGAGAGATCAAGTATGTATGTTCGGTTTAAAATATGTGTACTAGAATATTTATATGCATCTAAATTAATGTAAATTTTTATTTTGTCTAAAAATAAATATTCCATTTAGTGAAAACTGTCATTTAATTTAATAATCATTTATTATTTTATAATAAAAATTTTCCAAATTTAGATTAGTTTATACGCGTAAAGCAAAATTAGTTTTAAATTATATTCTTATTATGCTTATAAATATTCTCAATTAAAGTTAAATCCGCAATGCCTAACTTTGACTTATGTGCGCTCTAGGCTCTCAAATGTTTAGTGCCCTTTTTCGACACAAGTTGGCCCATAATATTTTGAATGTAAAATAAGACTATATTTGTATCAATGCAAATGTGTATACGTATAAATAATTGATTATATGTTTGCATTTTTATAACATCAACAATTTGAGGGTAAATAGAGTCAAAAAAATATAATTATTATAGACGAAATTCTATATTTGAAAGTCAAAATCATGTAGGTGTTCACGCAAAATGGTTCGTCTTGCAGGTCGTTTTCTCACTAACTATAATGAAAACGAGATTCCATCAAGATCTTTCATATTTATTAATAATACCTCTCATGATTTGACTACAATATCCATTTCTTTGTAATAAAATGTAAATTACATTCAAATATAGAATTTCGTCTATAATGCCTTATATTTTGGCTTATTTACCCTCCAAATAATTGATATTATAAAAAATATAAACATATAATCAATTATTTCGGCAAATTTCTTAAATGTCTTCCAGACTCTAAGCGTCCCAAAATGTAATTTTCTATGTAGATAATGCATTCAATATATGCTTATTTAGACTCTATCTCAGAAAATTTTTACGTGCTTCAGAACAGAGAAAGATCGTTCGCCATTTGCATTGGTCAGACATCATTAGAGTCTTAAAATAATCTCATTTATAAATACATATTTCTATAACGAAATTTTTTTAAAAAATAATATCCTCCGAATTACCATTTCTAAACCCTTTTTTCACGTACGTGGTTCTATATTTTCATACCGAACGAGATGACTAGTAATGAAAACTGAATTTTTTTACACGTAAAATATTATATATAATTATTTCAGTTAACAACTAATTTATAACTAGAGAAAATTATTTTGAAATCAGTTATTTACCATAATTGAAAATACTTTCAATTAATAAAGTAATGTTAGAACCCCCTATTATTATTTATACTAGTGGTGCTACAGACTTTCTCGTAGTATTTCGTTTCCTAATTTCTTTGGTCTAAGCTACCTTTTCGGACTTCCCACATACTGTCGCCAGCTTCCAACTATCGCCGTCCGAAGAAAATTTTTCGAAATATTTTCAATTTTTCTGTTTCCTAATGGTAGAACAAAAATACTACTTTAAGAATATTTAAGAAGAGTTAAAAGCTCATTCGAAAAACTAATTTTCGTTAAGGAGTGAGCCGTTTTTAAGAAAATAACATTTAAACCCTCCACTCCCGAAAATTGGCATGTGCGCCAATGTACGCGAGATGTACGCGGGAAACGTGCGGAGTGCTCATGCAGTCATATCTCTAGTATGCCCAGGATGTGCACAAGATCTTGCCGATATCCATTTTGGTGAACTAATTGCATACTTTGCGCAATATAGCGCATCAAATTTCTTCGTTCAAGGCGGACTACCTTTGATTGTAGTTTATTGAATGGTACCCCAGGTGTTTCATTAGAATTAAAAAATTCAGCAATGAATGCATGCATTAGAAACATTATGAAAGGCAACGTCTATTGAAATATATGTTTTATTTCACCAATCAACATTTTGTGATCTTTAAATTGACAGAATCCACATACTACCTTGTTGGAGTGAATATTGCTCGTTAAGGAAAACATTTTTAGTCAGAATCTACATCGTGAGCAAATGAGATTCTGCCTTCACCATCAACTTGCGCATTTTTCTTTTTCCATATTTTAGAAATAAAAGAAAATGTACGTCATGCTAAATCATTATAAATATGTACTCCCATATTTTCTTCAATTGCAATGTTTTAACGTCTCAAGAGGGAAGATTTCTTATAGAACCATTTATGTACTTCTGGCAACAAATAATTGCTTATGCTTGTATCAAAATATGAAAACATCTCGGTTTAGAAAAACACGAACCGGTAAGTAGCTTCATTTATGCTTTGTGTATTTCTGATGAGAAATAATGCTTACCTTTCTATCGAAATAATTATTAACACAGAGTTCTTGCAAGTCGTAGATTTGAAAGGCATAACGACAATTCTAGGAGAAATTGTACTGCTCATGCGGCGGCATCAAATGACGGGATTTCGATTGACGGATCGCATCATTCTATCTTTTGACGTCTACGACAAATGTAGTCATAACATATTGCGTAAAGTATGCACTTACTATTAACAATTGGAATTCAACACTAACACACAAGGAGCATGGAAGTAATAAAAAATACAGTATTCATACTACCAATATAATACGGCACGAACTTAATTGTTAATCTTTTCTCAAGTTAACTCAAATATGTAAGGAATAAACTAACGTAATTGTTTAGGATTTGAAGGTTATGTATATAGTGACGCTACATTGTTTGTCTCGAAGGTGTAGTTTTACCAAGAAACTAATTTTTCTGAACAGTGGCGTAGGTAGAGGGGGGCAAGGAGGGCGATGCGCCCCGGATGATACCAATTATAAAATTATATAGTTCGATTTACATAATTTTAATGATTTATTTACAAATTATATATATGCATGTAATTTAATAGTAACAATATTAAAACATACATACTAAAGAATCAAAGAAAAATAATGTAAAGAAAAGCATGACTAAAGCGAGTGAAACCCTGCTCTTCAGTGGTTCAATAGTCACCATTTTCAGCGATTACTTTATCTAATCTTATCAAGTAGTATTGTGACATACCAATATGTCACTGAATATGGGACAATATTTATTATAAATGGCGTCAATTAAAGGGAATAAATTATGTGAATATGCTAGCATAGCAACGGTAAGCGAGCCGTCGTCAAGGTCAACATATTCATGCAGTGACAATCGCGGAGACGGCTAGTTAATTTTATATAGAATTCTGGGATTGGCCGAAAAAGCAGTGACAGTCGTGAAGACCCAGCTGGTTCCGTTTTGCAAGAAGTTTAGAGATTGGCTAGGTACGAAAATTACATCAAATGTTATCTGCGATCAAGCAAGTCAAAATTAGAACCAGGCTTTGCGAGGATGAAAGATTTCATTCTGACTGATGCCGTGCTCGTGAACGGATCGTGCTCCAATTAATGTTAGGAGTTTTTTCTTTGGGGACTTATGGCATCTACTAGAGAATGGATGTGCAGAGAACATCAAAATTGGAACTTTAAGTGTGACGATGGAGCATAAAATATTTCATGTAGACAGGTTGGAAGACATTAGAGGAGGCTTGGGCGAAGTTGTCAGTGATTGGACTGGAATGATAGCAGCAAATAGTTTGTTGATCTGATGAACGGTGATTGAAGTGTGCTTCCGAGAAAAGAAGAGAGAAGATGGTGTCTGGACCTGAGGATGGCGGCGTCGGAGATGGATAAAGATGGCCGAAAAAGCGCGCGAAGACATAAGGTTGGAACAGTCATGACAAACGTTTAATTTTATATTGGGTAAAGGATTATTCAATATAAACAATTTATTTAAATTGTTTAATAAATTTTCCACGTTTTTGTGACATGAATATATGATTTTCATTAGATGATTCAAGCATTATTAGCAAGATAAAAGATATTTGCTTTCAGATTCCTCAGTCGAGTTTTTGAGTAAGTGCAATTTATTTCAAAATGGCGCGCACCAACTGGGGCTCGATTTTCTTTTAAATTAGTCAGATTATTTCCAATGGCGCACCAACTGGGGCTGAATTTCTTTTAAATCAGTCAGATTATTTCAGTATAGATAAAATAATGTAACAATTATCTTTAATATTGTGCAAATACACTTGTATTTTTATTAGATAATGTATAAACTATTCAGATAAAGATGTATTTCATTTAGGGGGAGACACCATTAGTTTTTTTCCCGGGTAACACCAACATAAGCAACGCCACTGCTTCTAATGATACATTATTTCCGATTTGTATAGTTTGCTACCATAAAAAGTTTGGAATAGAAAATGAGAGATCTCAGAGTGCTAAAGATTCGAAGAGCATCCTTTGCCGCCAGTTTTGACGTAGTCGGTCCAGCAAAGTCATCGATCAAAGTCAGTCACCAAGTAGTTCACTGTCTGGGTCCATGGTATGGGGATGTTATTGATGCTGCTGAGAGGCCGATTATACGTTTACAGAAGAGTCGAAAAATGGCATTATATTTAGTTCAAAATTTTCATTTGGGTAAAATGGACAATTGAAGTACTAAATTATGACTTTTTGGTTCTTGATATCATGCAATTTCATTGGTGGTGTTTGCTAATTTTACGGTATGTAGACGCCCGCAAGTATACATTTTTTTATATTTGTGCACATCAGTTCAAAATTTTGAATTTGAGTTAAATTAGTTTAATATTAGTACAAAATGATGGTATTTTAGTTTTCGATATCATTGTTTCATAGGTAGTATTTACTAACTTTACGGTAGGTGAACCCCGCAAAAGTATACATTTTATTTTGATGTTGTGCATTGGTTCAAAATTTTTGAATTTAGATTAAAATTAGTTTTAATATTGTTACAAAACGTTGGTAGTTTTAGTTTATCGATATAATTGATTTTCATGGGTTTGTTGCCTTTACGGTAGGTATTACCGAGTTACATTTTTATTTTGATGTTGTGCATCAGTACAAGATTTTAAATTTCGGTTAAAATTAGTTCAATATTAGTACAAAACGTGCGTATTTTTAGTTTATCGATATCATCGATTTTCATGAACAGTGTTGCTAACATTACGGTAGGTGAACCCCCGCAAACGTATACATTTTTATTTTGAGGTTGTGCATCAGTTCAAATTTTGAATTTCAGGTTAAAATTGAGTTTTAATATTAGTACACAATGATTGGATTTTTAGTTTTTCGATATCATTGATTTTCGTGGGTGTTATTTGCTAACTTTACGGTAGGTGAACGCTCGCCAAGGTATACATTTTTTATTTTGATGTTGTGCATCAGTTCAAAATTTTTGAATTTTGATTAAAATTATTTTAATATTAGTACAAAACGATGGTAGTTTTAGTTTATCGATATCATTGATTTTGATGGGTTTTGTTGCTAACTTTACGGTAGGTGAACCCCCGCAAAGGTTTACATTTTTTATTTTGATGTTGTGCATCAGTTCAAAATTTTTGAATTTGGGTTAAAATTAGTTTAATACTAGTACAAAATTTTGGTATTTTTAGTTTTTTGATATCATCAAATTTCTTGAGTGCTGTTGCTAACTTTACGGTAGGTGAACGCTCACCAAGGTATACATTTTATTTTGATGTGCATCAGTTCAAAATTTTGAATTTGATTAAAATTAGTTTAATATTAGTACAAAACGATTGTATTTTTGGTTATCGATGTCATTTTGATTTGTTGGTTTTGTTGCTAACTGCAGTGATGAACCCCCGCAAGGTTGCATTTTTATTTTGATGTTGTGCATCAGTTCAAAATTTTTGAATTTAGGTTAAAATTAGTTTAATATTAGTACAAAATGATGGTATTTTTAGTTTTTCGATATCACTGATTTTCATGGGTGGTGTTGCTAACTTTACGGTATGTGAACGCCCGCAAAAGTATACATTTTGCACGATGTTGTGCATCAGTTCAAGTTTTGATTTTTAGGTTAAAATTAGTTTAATATTATTTACAAAATGATGGTATTTTTAGTTTTCGATATCATTGATTTTCATGGGTGGATTTGCTAACTTTACGGTAGATGAACCCCGCAAACGTATGCATTTTTATTTTGATGTTGTGCATCAGTTCAAATTTTGAATTTGCGGGTTAAAATTAGTTTAATATTAGTACACAATGATTGGATTTTTAGTTTTTCGATATCGTTAGTTTCATTGGTGGTGTTGCTAACTTTACGGTAGGTGGACCCCGCAAACATATACATTTTTATTTTGATGTTTTGCCTTGAGCAAAATTTTTGAATTTGGAGTTAAAATTAGTTTCAAAATTGAGTACAAAGGTGGTATTTTTAGTTTTTCCGATATCATCGAGTGGGTGTGCTAATTTAACGTTAAGTTAGCACATCCTCTTATACCACTGTTTTTAATGTTCTGCATTGGTACAAAATTTTAAATTTGGGTTAAAATTAGTTTAAAATTAGTACAAAATTATAGAATACTCTTTTTAATTTTCTGATAAGTGGGTATGCTAACTATACGGACATCGATTTATGTGGCACCATTGTCATTGGGTGGCCGATGTATGAAAGTAAAATTGGACTAATATTTATGGAGCAATGTAGTTGCTAATATGTGGGAACCTTTGGTAAGATGTGTTACGCACTGGGAATTTGTGTACGGGTTAGGCAGCCTTGTATCGAAGGTTGCCAAACAGCAGTTATATTTAATGAATGTTTGATTTTTGCAGATGCTTCATGCCTTCTGTTTATTAAAGCAATGCTGGCCTTGTCGAAATTAAAGCCGGCGGCTCCTATGTGATGCGGCCGATCTCGATCCCGCAGCCGGTTTTCCATTGCCTTCTGGGTTCCTGGAGAAAACGTTCTGGCCTTAGCGAGTGCTTTCTCGCTTCGTTCATGACTTATTGATAATTAATTGATTGTTTTCGTGTTTCCGGGCGCGTCAACTACTTCGGTCATTAGTCCCGTTAGTGTAGTGCGTGTTTTTTCTCGGGACATGGCGATGATCTTCCTCCACTGGATGGCGAGATCCGGCGCCGACCTACCGTCGGCTAGTGAGGATTCCCCCTAACCAGGAGTCTCCCACCAGCGGGGCACCGCCCCAACCGAGCTCCCCACCGTTCCCCCGGAAGATGTGGTAGTGTAGTGCATGTTAGTGCAAGTGTGTGTAAGGGGAGGGGATAGGACCAGGAAGAGGAAGGACAGATCCGGTACGTGGCCCGTTTATTAGGAGTACTGCTCCGGCATTCGCCTAGTGTTGATCGGAGAAACACGGAAAACTACCGATCAGAGCAGCGATCTGCTAGAATTCTTCTCCAGACAGCGACTAAATTCGACCTAGCTCTTTAGCTATTGTCGAAAAATCTTTCACCTTCGGAACTCGAACACTCGGAACTCCGGTCAGAGGCACTAGTAACATCAGTTGATGCACTCAGCTACCGCTCCCGGTCTTATTAATAAACTGCAAGAGTATTGACAACGTGATAAAAAGACAGTAACCAAGTGTTACGTAAAGGTTATGCGCAAAATGTACAGATTCATGAGTATTCATGAATCAGTACCTAATTCTGTGCACCTCTTTGTACAGCGTATGATATAATTACGTTTTTTTTTAAAGCTCCAATGTTACGAGCTTTATCAAATTGTTAGTCAAAGATTGTTCTGTTTTCTTGTTTGTCCTAAAATTAGGCGTGCCTTCTGGCAGAAAACATAACCAATTAACAATTAACGTAAATTAATGATATTGTATTTTTGTAAGGGCATTTCTTATATCTTATTGGTATAATTCTATATAAATGCCTTTTTCTTTCAGTATTTTCTATTAACTGATTAATTATGTAATATTTCATGTGTATTAATTATTCCATTCTATGCTAAGGGATCAATGGATTAAGGGATTACTACATACATTAGTTAAGGGATTACTCCATTCTATGTTAACATTTTACAGTTGGCACTTTATTACAATATGTGAAAGGGTTTCTCCCTTATTTTCTTTATTTGAATAAATGTATGTTACTTGGGTCAAGTTGTACCACATAGAAGTGTAGCTCTTTGAGCAAATGGAATTGTGATAACATTGAACCTGTTAACATTTTTCCTTGCGAAGTTTCCTATGTCCTAGGGATTTTTATGTTAGTCCTGTCCACGCTCATTAGACGCACAAGTTAAAAGAATTATTAAGTTCTTCCTTTCTTTCTTTTATTAAATCATCAAAATTGTCAGGATTTGATATAGGAAATAATTGTCGCATTTATTGCGGCTGGCGATTCACACAAATTCAGAAAAAATTACTAATAATATCGATCAGATCTTCAATAAGAATATATTTTCAAATATAATTATAAACTCTCAGAACAAAGTTAAGGTGGGGCCCGTTTTGTACGCCAATGAATCTTCCACGAACATCTGCTTTGAAATGTTTTTATTGCCCAAAACTTTATTAGCAGATATTAGAGCTAATTGTTATGAATATCAGTAAAGAACATAATACTTGATATTTTGAAATGTGAAAGATGGTGCTAGTACGTGAAAGTCCTAACTTTTATCCTGTGAAAGAAAAAATAATTATAAAAACTCTACGAAAAATCGCAATTTTTGAATATAAATTTCTCACGATCAAATCAAACAAATCCAATGACAATTACTCACCATGCAGATAACACCTTCAAGAATAATATGGACTTTTCCAAATGTCATTATATGATCATTGAACGAATATACGCGCGATAAAGTGCGACTTGCAAACACCCTTCGAAATCCACCCAAGAGAAGTCTATTTTACGTAACATTGAAACAATGTCAAAACGCAGTCAGTAAACGTACTTTTTCGAAAATAACGGCATTCAATGCAGAATTTTCTCCTCTTTAAAATGATATATGCCACAACTAGAAATCTAGAAATTCATGTTTTGGACTTTTGGCCAGCTTTTCGGGCTTTTTCCCCAATGTGCAACGTGAAGATGGCAACGATCGTAAATAAAAGCTAGTGAATGTCATCGTTCATCTGTTGACAGTTACTCACCAAAGGTTCAGCCATTTTGGACGCGCAGTTGTTATGTAACAATCGTTTGAGTGAGTTGATGTGAGTGTTTTTGTGAAAATGGACAAAATCGAGTATCGAGCTGTCATTAAATATTTGTTTGTGTAACCCTATTTGCAAATGTTCTCTTAATAACATATACTAATTTCACGGAAGTGTTTTGTTTTTTTGTTTTTTGTCAATTCCTCCGTGTTATCACACTGAAATGCAGACTTCATTTCGACTACGCCATGTACTATATAGACTGTCGCCAAATGATGTGGGGCCATTTGGGGCGGAAGATCGAAACGTAATACTATTTACAAATGTTCATTAATAACCAATTATTATTTACGGACGTATTACTTTTTGATGTGTGCGTGTGATTGTTCGTTTATTTATTGTTGTCTTTAGGAAATGACGCTTTGCTTGCAACTCACCATGGAATCTTTAAATTACTGCCGTATATAAATAGGCCATATGTGACGGATTGTGACGAAACACTATTTGCTCATGTTCACTCAGTAACATTCATTCATTTTACAGATATGTTTATTCAATAACATATATTCATTTTACGAATGTGTTATTTGTTTTTAATTTTAATTGCATCTTGAAAATAGCGCTTTGTCTTTAACTCGCTATGAAAATTTTACACAGTCGACATCTTGAGAAATGTATTTTGAGTCAAATGTTGCAAACGAAATACTATTTGCAAATGTTCAGTTAGTAGCATTCATTAATTTGACGGAGGTGTGATTAGTTTTTTTTATTATTGGCCCTGAGTTTCACTTAGCTTATGGAAATGGCGCTCTTTTGAACACAGTCGAGCGACTGTGCCGCTCGACTTTTGCCGAAAGCAGCGAGACTGACGATGACGGCAAAGCCGTCGAAAGCCGGCTATCTTAATAAAGCAGATATGTTGACGAAGATGACTTCTTTTATTTCTTCTTATAAGAACGTCAACAGCATCCAATCAGAATTCCCACAATGTGTAAACGAAATTGAAATCTTTAAATGGCTGTATCTCCTAAACTATTAACCCTACAAGGCTGAAATTTCCATAGCGGATTGGGAGGAATCGTCTCTTGTTTTGAAGTTTTGACCTAGGTTTTTCAGAATTTTAGCCGAATTTACAAAAAAATGCTTGAGATGGAAGAGTTCTTTATTATAATTGTAATTGAAATTATATTCTTAGTTAGGACGGTAGATTGAATAGTTTTTAGTGTGTAAACGAAATTGAAATCTTTAAATGGCTGTATCTCCTAACCTATCAGCCCTACGATGTTGGAATTTATATAGCGGATTGGGAGGAATTATATCTTGTTTCGAAATTTTGACCTAGGTTTTTCATAATTTTAGCTGAGTATACAAAAAGATGCTCTAAATGGAAGAGTTCTTTATCATAATTGTTGATAAAATAATATTTTTAGTTAGAACGGTAGTTTTAATTAGTTGTTAGTGTGTAAACGAAATTGAAATCATTAAATGGCTGTATCTCCTAAAGTATCAGCCCTACGAGGCTGAAATTTCCATAGCGGATTGGGAGGAATCGTCTCTTGTTTTGACGTTTTGACCTAGGTTTTTCATAATTTTAGCCGAATTTACAACAAAATGCTTGAAATGGAAGAGTTCTTTATTATAATTGTAATTGAAATTATATTTTTAGTTAGGGCGGTAGTTTGAATAGTTTTACTGTGTAAAAAAATTGAAATCTTTAAATGGCTGTATCTCCTAAACTATCAGCCCTACGTGGCTGAATTTTCCATTGTGGATTGGGAGGAATCGTCTCTTGTTTCGAAGGTTTGACCCTGGTTTTTCATAATTTTAGCCGAATTTACAAAAAAAAGGCTCTAAATGGAAGAGTTCATTATCATAATTCTTAATAAAATAATATTTTTAGTTAGGACGGTAGTTTTAATTAGTTTTTAGTGTGTAAAGGAAATTGATATCTTTAAATGGCTGTATCTCCTAAACTATCAGTCCAGAGGCTGAAATTTCCATAGCGGAGGGGGGAATCGTCTCTTGTTTCGAAGTTTTGACCTAGGTTTTTCATATTTTAGGTGAATTTACAAAAAAATGCTCTAAATGGAAGAGTTCTTTATTACAATTGTTGATAAAATAATATTTTTAGTTAGGACGGTAGTTTTAATTAGTTTTTAGTGTGTAAACGAAATTGAAATCTTTAAATGGCTGTATTTCCTAAAATATCAGCCCTACGAGGCTGAAATTTCCATAGCGCATTGGGAGGAATCGTCTCTTGTTTCGATGTTTTGACCTAGGTTTTTTATAATTTTAGCTGAATTTACAAAAAAATGCTTGGGATGGAAGAGTTCTTTATCATAATTGTTGATAAAATAATATTTTTAGTTAGGACGGTAGTTTTAATTAGTTTTTAGTGTGTAAACGAAATTGAAATCTTTAAATGGCTGTATCTCCTAAACTATCAGCCCTACGAGCTGAAATTTCCATAGCGGATTAGAGGAATCGTCTCTTCTTTCGAAGTTTTGACCTAGGTTTAATATATTTTAGCTGACTTTACAAAAAAATGCTTGAAATGGAAGAGTTCTTTATTATAATTGTAATTGAAATTATATTATTAGTTAGGACGGTAGTTTTAATTAGTTTTTAGTGTGTAAACGAAATTGAAATCTTTAAATGGCTGTATCTCCTAAACTATCAGCCCTACGAGTCTGAAATTTTCCATAGCGGATTGGGAGGAATCGTCTCTTGTTTTGACCTTTGACCTAGGTTTTCACCCTACGAGGCTGCACAGTCTCTAGACTTTAGCGACAGCAGCAAGACTGAGGATGACGCAAAGCCGTCGAAAGCCGCCATCCTAATAAAGCTGATATGTTGACGAAGATGACTTCTTTATTTCTTCTTATAAGAACGTCAACAACATCCAATCGGAATTGCACAAGGTACTCTGTGTTCAATTTCGTCATATAAACTTTAAACGGTCATAATTTTAGACGGGCAGGTGATATTGCTAGTAAAATGACTAACAATGTTCATTTGCAACATACATTAATTATTTGAGTTTTTGTCGTTTTTTGTAATATCCGTGAAAATTTACGTAGTTGAAAAAATAGGAAAAATAGATAAAGGAGGAAAAATGAAGCGCTCTTTTTCACCAAACGTCCAATTAAAGGGGTCACTTGCACAATATTCTCTCTCTTTCTAAGCGAGAAGGCTGAACGAGAATGGGGCCACGAGAATCTCTGCGACGATAATGCATTCTCGAGCGAGACCATCAATAATTCCGTAGCCAGGACCGTCAGACGAAGGACCAGCCAAAGGTCTTTTGCAGATATCAACACGAGCTCTTTCGCTGACCTTGGACCTCACGTCCGGGTGCAGAGCTTGGGGACACGTGATACAGCGTTGAAAATTTAGGGAATTTCTCGGTATAGATGTTGTTCTTTCTAGTAGCGGTAAAGAATGGAGAAACGTGTTTTCTTACCCATAAATGAGTCTTCCCACGCATCCCAAACTTCCTTCTTGCATGACTGTGTTTATCACAAAATACGATTCTTTTCTTAAATTTGACGTATCACTAACATTCATGGAAATAATGCCAGTTTCCTTATTCTGCACCATAATTATAACTAAAACTGTATTAAAAGTTGACATCGAACGCTAATAGACATATTAACTATTCTTACGCGAGGAAACAGAAGCGTAATGTTTAATTCAAAATTAATGATTAAAACATATTTAATTTACACCCATGTATTATTAGAGAAATTTCATTAAGAAAAAAATTAATAGTACTATATAAGATTAATTAATTTTAATAAATATTTTAAAATATTAATACTAATTATTTTAAATGTTTGCATTAAATTTGTGTAAATTAATTTATTATTTTTTATAAATTTATTTAAGTTAAATGTTAATTTTAATGAAAAAGTAAAAATGTTAATATAATTAAACTCTTTTTTATTAATTAATAATGTTAATATAAATCTCTTAATATTAAGGAAGAAACACTCTTCTCGAAGTGAGCTCCTCCAGATGCTTTTTATAATGTAAGGTACCGGCGTAGGAGGGAACCATAGTCCTCATAAGATGTTAATGGCTATAATAATAATAATAATAATAATAATAATAATAAGCTCAGGACCAGATAAAATTCATAATTTTTGGTATAAAAGATTATGGTGCACTCACCACAGGCTGTCTGAATTGATCAATGATGTCATACAATAACCAGATAAGCTGCCAGAATTTCTTACCAGGGAATTACATATCTGATATCCAAAGACCCACAAAAACAAGAAGATCCAACAAAATACCGCCCTATTTCTTGCTTGCCAACGATGTATAAAATAATTACATCGTGCCTTTCACAACGGATATACACCCACTGTAGAGACAACGATATTGTGCAGTCCAACAGAAAGGCTGTAGCAAAGGCTCCATGGGATGCAAGAAAGTTAATCATAGATTCAGTAGTGTGTGGTCAGCATATGCAAACATCGCAACTTATTCATGGCGTATATTGATTACAGAAAGCCTTTGATTCTCTACCACATACCTGGCTGATAAAAATGCCTTAAGATCTGAGAGTTGATACAAAAGTTATCTCCTTCTGGAACATGTTATGTCGAACTGGCAAAACAAAAATTATCTTAAGTACTCCTGTTGACAACATCCAAACTGATACAATCAATGTGAAAGGTATTTTCAGGAGACCCACTAAGTCCCCTCTGGTTTGTCATCTGTATGAATCCCTATCTAATCTCTTGAATTCCACTAAATGTGGTTTGGAATTTAATTGGGAGCAAGAACGATGTATCGCATAAATCACCTTTATATTGGATGATTTGAAGACATATGCTTGACAAAATATCAACTTGAACAACTATTGGGTATTGTGGAATCATTTTCAAAAGTATTAAAATGGAGTTTGGCCTGGAAAAATGTCAGACATTCAATATTGTAAAGAAAGCTCCAGAGGAGCCTTTGAACTGAAAATAAACAGTTGATACAAGCGATGTCTGCAGAGGAAATAGAGATACCTGGGAGAGAGACAGGCAAGGCACAAGTGACCAAGGTAAAATGAAGATGAACTTACAGAGGAATTCTTCTGAAGAACCCGAATGCTCCTGAAAACAAAGTTGAATAGAAGAAATATCATAAAAGCTATTAACACCTATGCTGTCCCAGTCTTAAACTACTCATTTGGCATTATTAAGTGGAGCAAAACTGACATTGAGAACTTGCAACGGAAAATGAGAGTTTTAATGACAAAGCACGAATGTACCATCAAAATCTGCAGTCAGACGTATAACACTTCCGAGAAATATGGGTGGAAGAGGACTCACAGACATTGGAAACCAACTTTGTCGGCAAGTGAAGAGCATGAGAATGTATTTCCACTCTGCGGCAAATACATCAAAACTGCATAAAACAATTTATGAAGCATATGTCTATCTCGATAGAGCTGTCGAGACAGGATGTTGCGGACTTCTCATGCAATGACGGCCAAAGAGAGATTTATGGATGGCTAAAGCTCTTCGTGGAAGACATACACACGAGATGAGCCAGAACATGTCGATTTGAAAGCATCGAACTATTGGCTTATATCAGGACAGATATTTCAGAAACTGAAAGGTTTATGTTGGCTATTCAGGATCACGTTATTCCAACGCGTAACTATTTGAAGCGAATTGTTAGAATAGCAATGTGCAGAATGAGTTATGTCTTTATGGTTGTCCAACAGTGGAATCAATTCATCATGTTACCTCAGGTTGTACACATTTGGTAGGAACCAGTATAAACAGCGACATTATTCGGTGGCCAAAATTTTACATTAAGCGTTGGCTCAGAAATGTCTTCTGACTGAAAATAAGTACCTACTTTAAGTACCAACCTGTGAGTGTTCTGGAGAACGAAGAGTGGCGCTTGTATTGGGATAGAACTATCTTAACGGACCAGACAGTGATTCCAACAGACCGGATTTGGTTGTGATTAACAAGTGTGAAACATGTCATGCTTGATATTTCTTCCCCAAATACTGGCAACATTCAAAGCAAATACACTGAAAAATCGGTAAATATGCAAATCTTGTTGAACCGTTGAGAAACAGTGGAATATGAAAAGAGTCAACATTATCCGATAATTGTTTCAAGCACCGAGTCATCCTAGAGTCTGATGCCTAAGCAACTGGGTTTGAATGAAGACCTGTAAACCCATGCAGAAGGCAGCTGTTATTTCAACAACAATGATAGTACGAAATTCGTGGAAACAATGTATTATAAATTCCTTTTAAAAATAGATGTATTGCGCTTTGATTCTGTATATCTGTGCAATTCATTCAAGTGTACCAATAAGATGAGAAAATAAAACAATAATAATAATAATAATAATAATAATAATAATTTACTTTTATTGCAAATTTTCTCAATGTTTGCAGTTAATGTCAAAATATATTAAAACCTTCATATAAACTAGAAAATAACATTTTATTTTAGCCTATTTATTAATGTAATTAATAATGTATAAATATAATGTAATGTATAAATATAAATTAAATTGTGAAATGAAGAGAAATAATTTTTAACAATAACAAAACTGAGCCTAAAAGCCTGAGCGTTTGGGATTATCTCAAGTGCCAAAGCTCCTCAGTTCGCAGTAGGAGGGGTCAGGAGGGCGAAACGGTCCTACGCCTACGGCACGGCGATACGTTGACAGCCTCTCCACGTCGAAACTCTTAGATGAGGCTAGGTCATTCTCGGTCAGATGGAGATAAGCTCGATGAAGGGCACTAAGAAAGGTTCTCTTCAATTGAATTCGAAAAGGTTCTCTTCAATCGAAGGTTCTCTTCAATAATTATTATTTCATATGTCAACTTTTCCGAAGCTTAAATTGTGGGAGGTTTTCAATCATACACGTATGCAAAACTAAACACCGAACACAAAACATTTACAATAATAAGAATAGAATTTAGTACAGTTGTTGCTATGAGCCATCTCCTTTTATTTTTATTAATTAATTAATTTATTTTTTACTTGTGTACGACGATATAATATTTCAGTATAATGAAAGTGTAAGAAACGTTTCTATATTACGCTAAGAAGCATATTGTTTTTAACTTGAATCAATTAATAAGGAAGAAATCCTTTCTCTACTATAGGCAGTTTTATTCACGAGTCTCTTCCGATCCTCAGCCGGCTTGGACTGCTTACGAAAATACTCTGCTACGAGATACGAGAATCGTAGTCGGCGGCTCGTTGCCTCCCGCAGAAAGAAATTCTCGTTCGCCAGTGTACTCCCTTAGCCTTGGCTGGGCGCTTCCCTTCCACGACGCTTCTCCTTCTTCGCCATCGAGAATGATTCGCAATTCGGGCGAGATACGAGAAAGATTGAATGCTCCGTCTCTAGTGCCAACAGATAAGTATAAAATTGTTTAAGTTGGGATATTTTACCTTAATAATAAATAAATTATATACTTTTTAATTATATATATTGGACGTCACGGGGTTATACGAACCCGTAACGCCACCATAAGCCACTAGAAAGACCAGAGAACTGAGAAATAAGGTACGAGGCGGAGCGATGGTCCGAGAGGCGACATCTACCCGCAGGTTTCGCACTCCGATGTCCAAAGTTAGCGGATAATTTTCTCGAGAGGCGCGAAGGAGGAGAAAATTCACCCCTCCAGAAACTTTTCCCCAGGCGGAGTGCATAAATACCGTGACGCACTCGGTAGAGCTCTCTTACGACTTCGACAGCGACGGCGACTCAACTAAATTCTTCAGCGGTAGTAATTGGTTAGTGCAGGTGTATAATTTTACTTGCTTAAGTAAAGCTGATTTAAGAAACGGGTAATAAGTGATAGAATTCGAAGCAAAGTGCATGACATGCATTTGCACTAACATTACGCGAGTAAGCGAGCGATGTGACTGCTCGAACTTGAAATAGTTTCATAAACGAAGTAAATTCGCACAGAAGGACTCTGAACGAAATCCAGTATTTAATTTTGTACGCCACGACCACGCACGCTCAAAGCGTGGTGTGTCGGCCGAGTGCTAGAAGTAGTCAATTCAAGCACGTTAGTTATTTAACACTGGTAGCGCGAGCAACGGGTACGCGGCAGGCGGCAGAAGGACGACTCCAACACTCAAGCGTAGGCGAGAAGGACTTGGACCAATCCGTCGATGGTACGAGCCGAGGACGAGAGAAGGTTTGGAATTTGGACGTGTGCGGCCTCTGAGATCGAGCGAAGAAGAGGTGTAACCCTGGGACATCGGACCAGTCGAGTGACGTGGCGAGGACTGCGAGCGACCGAACACCCAAGGTTAACTGACGGCGAGCGGGAAGGAAATGTCGAGGTAAAGAACTGGCAGCTTCTATGCGGCAATTTGTTGGGAAACTGTGTAGCTTTAAACACCAGGCGTAGCGTCCTAAAATAGGTGAAAGTTCCAAATAGTTACTGGGAAATATTTCAGACGTATGAGCGGCAGTTTTGATTTCATTCGCTGTACGCACCAGTAAATTCGTTTGAATACCATACCTTGTACAACTTTTGTAAATAAATTATAATTTTTCATAGTAATGTAAAAGTAATCTTATTGAAAGTATTGTGTCCATTGTATGATGTCAGGAATAATCAGTTGCTATAATTTTGTAAAGGTACGATTTAGTAACGTGTGTGTCACGTTTATTCTTGTGCTAGAGTTAACAGCGTTGTAATAAATGCGCAGCTCAAGGCTGACCTCTGAAGTCTATAAAGAATAAGGTGTAGAGAATCACTTAAAGGGCCGTGCACAGAAAACTTTAGATTAACAAAAGTTAAATGAGGTACAGAAATAATTGAGAAGGAGGTCAAAGCAAAAGTATTGTAAATAGTGCGTATTGAAGTAATCAGGCAGTCAAGGTGACGCCTATACATTCTCTTATGGTTGTGTTATTTCCGTTCTTTTGTTTCTGTTTTCTCTGCAGTGACCATCTACGTAAAGTACATACTTTGTATATTTGTGCCACTGTGTAATTTGTTTACTGAATATATGCTCATTTTACCAGACTTTTATATAATTCATTGTGTCAAGGGTTCAGACCTTTCTCATACCTGAAAGATCCTGCTTCCTGAGAATTCAAAGCTCGCTTCAGGAGCATTCATAGTTTCACTTCATCGCCACCGGCTGAAGGTGGCGTGTTATATGATTGGCGCCCAACGTGGGCAGTGATCGATTAAAAATCGAGTAAGCAAAGGAGAACCCTAGACACGAATCAAAAGTGAGCAATTTTGTGGCCTGTATTAGTGTTGTGTATTGTGTCTCTCTTACAGCAAGTGTTTCTTTGTACAGTGAAGTGTTTTGTATTATATTTTGGAAGGGAAGTGTGTTAGTAAGAGTGTACAAGGCAGACATAAAGAGAATAAGTATGGCAGGAAGTCAAGAATATAGGGAACCTAGGCAGATCATAAGTGATGAGGATAGTGAGGTAGACAGAAGGACGAGATTCTTCAAGGAATGGAAAACCTAGGTTTGAACGAGACAGAGGCAGCCGAGCCGCCCGCAGATAGCACTGAGTCGACAGAGAGCACGCCACGTAAGAACAGCGACGAGAAGAAGACGCGATGAGAAATTTAATGCAGGCATTATTAGGAAACTTCGCGCGAAACATTAGTCAACAAGTAGAAAATCAGGGGCAAAAATTAGCGGAAGAAATTAAACAGCAGTCGCGAAAAGCAGACGAACAGGGGCAAAGATTAGCGGAAGAAATTAAAGAACAGTCGCGTAAAATCGAAAATAAATTAGAACAAATCCAACAGTCCATAATGATACAGGTCGGTGGTAAATGTGACGAGCTTCGGCAAGAAGTTGCGGCGCGGGTCGAAGTATGCAGAAATTTAGTAGAAGAGCGACACGCGGAAGTCGGAGCCGAATTCACTCCTTGTCGACGGGTTACAGAGGCAAAACAGGGATCACGGTGAACAGTTAGGCGAAATTCTAACCAAGTTCAGAAGTTCGTGAAGGAACGAAACAGGAGCTGGAAGCGGAAACTACCCGAAATTGAAGGAGGTAGAAGAGAGATCAGGAAGTTAAGGGGAGGAGCCAGCGAAGGTGAAAGGAGGAGGCCCATGCGGGAGGAAATATTAATATGCCTCATTCTTTAAAATTCTCGGACATCGAACGAAAACCCGAACGCGTTTGTGAAGGCGTTGCAAAATTTCTTCATCTTATCAGAATGTCGAGAAAGCCATAAACAATGCTTTTGCATCAAGTTATGGAAGGCAACGCGAAAGCATGGCTTGAAACGTTGAGCCCTGACCAGACACGTTCGACGAATTTGTAACTCGATTTCTCGACCGGTATTGGGGAAAAGAACAGCAGATGAATTTCAAGATTTCTTTAATGAGCTCATATTATCGAAATTCATGTGGAACAATGCGCGATTATGCAGCCCAGAAAAATCGCGGCGTTAAAGTTATGTTCTCCTCCAGTATCAGACGAAGAAATCATATGCATTCTGACGCGACATTTCCGCTTAGCATACAGAATTTGTTAAAAGTGTGGAAGTTAGAACGGTGGAACGTTTCCAGATGCTCTTAGGAAATTACGACCTCACGTTCGAGAATGTTAGCAAGAATGCGAAGCCAGGCAGTTCAAATATTAATGCGATTCACGTAGTCGAAGAAGGCAGTACGAAGGGAAAACAGCAAGTAGGCAACGCGAAGTGTGAGAAAAGCAGTCGCGAGGCCCCGTTGACGCAGGACGAACGACGACGCACCGGCTCAGGGTCGCCTGTAACTGACCTCGGCATGAGCGGCCCGCGCAGCGAGCGCGATCGCGGGCTGTTGTACCTAGACACACAACTGAGGTGAGTTTAATGACCAGTGAAATTTATGGTGCCTTTTAATGTGTTACTCGCTCACGTTTTCTTGAGATCCGAAATCATAGACCTCTCTTCTAGCATGTAGGTTTTAATTATATCTTCGATAGATCAACTAGGGTTTTATTAAAATTCTTTAAAAAATTCCTCTCACGTGCAATAGAACTGCTAAGGCAAACTTAAGTTTTCTTGAGATTCAAACTTCTCGATCTTTTTCCATGTGTAGTTGAATTATGTTTCAAAGAGTGCAACTAGCGGATTTTTTTAAATTCTATGAAAAAACTTCTTTTCACTAGTAATGGAACTTCCGACGGAACACGGGTTTGGATTTTTAGGAATGGCTGTTTAAAATAGACCTATTTCCACATTGAAGTGTTTTTTCCTCTGATTGCAACAGATAGGCACTATTAAAAATTCTGTTATTAATCCTGGTTCCAATATCATTCACGCCTTGTGATTATGCTGGAAAGGGTACTAATTGCGTACAATTAATTGCCAGTGAAGTCGTAGGCTTCCACGGCCGGTGTCATGGTGAATGATTTTGGCTGTCCGAAAAACGTCGCATCGAAGGCTGTGTTGCGCTTTCGACCATCTTTCTGTGGCCTTGCTCAGGGCTGGTCCATGCCTGCCAGCCCTGCCGAGCCCTAAGGAAGACCACGAAAGATGGTCAAACGTCGGCAATAGCTTTCAACGCGGCGTCACCCGACAGCCAAAATCCGTTTTTATTGCCACGTTTTTCGTTTTCTGAAACATTTATTACGGGATAGCTCTACCGGTGACGAAATAACTAAACCTCACATTGCCTTGAGCAAAATGAGCGTGTACATAAGATTGAGTGAATATAATTTGGAAGAAGTAGGAGAATTAGAGAACAAATCACACTAAATATTCAATGTCAGTGCAACAACTGTCGTTCTACTAATAAAGATATTTATGTATTAGCAGAATCAAAGTAAAGCAATCTTTGCCTTTGAATAATCAATCTTTTATTAAAGGGAATACACTCCGCTTTGGTTTTTAAACTTTCTGCCCCACACACACCAAAGACTCGGTGTTTCATTCCTTACGTTAATTTTATTTTCACGTTTCAAGATTTTGTATTGATTTTAAAATAATATTTTTCTCGGCAAGTTATATAATATATTTGAATTTACTTAATATTTATTTATAACATTAAATTTTTATTTCTTACACTTATAGTTGCAATGCGATGTAGAAAGTTTTTGACTGATTTGCATCATGTTATTGTTTTCTTAAAATTAAAGATAATAGTATATTTGAATTTACTTTAATATATTGACTCATGTGGTTCTGAGGTAGAATTTCAGCGCAGAATTTTTAAAGGAAAACATTTTGAGGTAATAAATTTGCATCGCATATTGATCGTTAAGCGGTCTTGTAAAATTCGCTCTTGAGGCATAATCAATGTTCTGAAAACTAAACCACGAAACATAATCCTTCGGAAGAGCTTTAATAAACCTAAGACGAAAGAGATTGTTGAAATGGAACTCAAATTACCCCATTACCTCCGTTTTCTTTGTCGTAGCCGTCTATACAATTTTCTTATGATATAGTCGAGAAACTGCTATATTTTATGACGACTTTTAGCAAGGGGATACTTTGGCTTGTTTGGATGTTTTCTTTGCTTTGACGGATGAAATGAACTCGAAGGCGAGGAAAACGATTCTTTATGTTTCGCACTCGTCAGCCTTAAAACTCTTAAAAAGTAATGGCTCAATTGGCTTACTACTGTAATTGTTGTATTGCTTCAATGTTTGGGGTGAACTACTTGAAGTCCCTAACTAGATGTAGCGAAAGTTTTAAAGTTTTTAATACATCCATGTCCTTCGTCAAGGAAAAATCCCTTTGCAACGTCATCATGGAGAACGATAATTTGAATAACTATATTTCCCACTGAATTCTAGAAGATCTGGACAGATAATGAAGTTATATTGCAATATGAAATAAATCTATACTGCTTATTTCTCTTGTCTTTCATTGTGTCAACCCACCTGGCCTGTGCCCATCTCGTTCCTCCCGTCCTTGAGATATCGCCACTGTCACCCCTCTTCTCCCCATAGCTCCTAGATGGTGCTCGCTTTGAGCTAATGATTTGCGCGCGCCGCGTGAGTGGGCAGGGGTGGCGCGGACAGCCGCCTTC
This sequence comes from Teleogryllus oceanicus, assembly GCA_964035755.1. Taxonomy (NCBI): domain Eukaryota; kingdom Metazoa; phylum Arthropoda; class Insecta; order Orthoptera; family Gryllidae; genus Teleogryllus; species Teleogryllus oceanicus. The sequence continues at coordinate 322,959,774 of CAXIVR010000001.1, read as the reverse complement.
TTTCTACAATGACTATGCTGATCATCAAAAAGAAAAGTAATATTTATTTTAGCAAACGGATGATATATAATTAAATCGTTTACATTTATATTGTATAATTTTAAAAATCTTAATTTTCCTGTAAAAGGTAATGTACTTTAGCTTTCAGGTCAATGACCCCATTTCGATCAGGTTTTGTCAGTTTCCCTTATCCAGCAAATGCTGAGATGACCCCTTGATTTGCTTCTAGACAAAATGCTAGCTTACTAAGCGCACATTTTGATGAGCAATTCTTTTATTTGCAGTGGTAGTAGAGCTTAGGGTGAGTTGCTATTTTGTTACCAATGCAGAACATTCAAATCTTCTGCTAATTTACCTTGCAAATAAGTTTTCTATAAATCCGAAAGGAAAATGTTTAGTTTTTAAACGTTGGTGATCTCTACTTTCTAATTTTTAATAATAATAATTAATATAATTATTATTAATATTATTACTATTTTTAACTTTTCCATCTTGCAATTATTTATAATTACAATGCTGGAAGGTTTTAGGACTTAAGAAAGCGTGCGTATATAATCTCTCTATACGTCACATATATTTTACTCTATTTTGACTAAATGAATATTAAATACCATGAGGAGCCGCCGGGGTGGTAGCCTACAATCTCACACACGCCCAAAGTTCGCATCCCGCGGGTGGCTCGGGGTAGGCTCCTTTGTGCAATCCACACTGCCTTCTGCTCGTCTCCTCCGGCTGCCATGTCCAGCTCAGGTGACGCATCCGCGACGTTCTCACTGTGTCGTCACCCCCACCGCCGGTCGGCGGAAGGGGACGAAGGACCGAGTTGTTTTGGGCTTCTCCCAACATCCCGAAATTAAGATATCACATTTGAGCTGGTAAGCTAGCACCCCCACTTACTCAAAATTCAAAATTTGTTGTAAGGTCGAGAAAGTGAAACAGCGCCAATTTCAAAACTTGGAAAATCAATTTTAAATGAATTTCATTAAAAATCAAACAAAAACTTGCAAAAGTAAGAAAACAAAATACCAAGAGCATCTCATATTCCAAAACTCAAATCCTGGGGCAAGTGAATTTTATGCTCCTGTGCACCATTTTTTCAGATTTTGAAAATCACCTTTAAATAAAAAACAAAAATCAATACCACCCAAATTTCTGAAAATTAAGAACTTCTTACGCCATAATTTTAGGCTAATATAATGACCATGGAGCATCACATAACTTTCTCTACTCCAGCGAGTAAGTAGATAATATTATCTTCACTATTGAAGTTGTTGGAAGTTTCACCAAAATAATTAGACTTTGCAATATTCGAAAATTCTCGATTTCAACCGATGTGAGACTTGGACCATTCTCTTAAGCGTCCTTTGGGCCTGCAACAAGACTACATCGAAGAATGCGTTGCGAGAAATGTGGGACGTGAAATGAAGAAATTGAAACAAGGGACACTTTCGACCACCACACACGGGAAAAGAGTTTTATCTTCGCCATGTGGAGGCTAAAGAGTTCCTCGTTTGAATCGGTCGCAGGCGAGTTATCTCGGACACATTTCTATTCCTTCATTTGTTTTGTTTTTTAAGTTTTCTATACTTTGTGTTTATCTGAGGTTTCAATTGGCGCGATCGTTTTTGTGAAGAAGGAAGCCGGTGTGAAGCGAGATATTAGAGTGTTTTGTGAAGTGAAATTTCGTGCAGTAGATATGAATTTTTAGAAAATAAAAAGAGAGTGTAAGACAATTACTCGTATTTGTACGAAACGAGTAATCAAGCGAACAAAAGTATTAAATTGAAAGATGAACGATTCCTTTTCATTTATCGCAGCATCGTTCATAGTGAGTTGTTCAAATAAGCATCAAAGAAGACAATTGGAGCTCAGCTAATCTCATTTTCGTAAAGCCCGCTATGCAGGACGCACAGTATAATAATAACTAATCTAACTATATATAACTAATCTAAAAAGTATACAGTGGTATCGAATTCCTTGATTGTGGCATTTTGAGACAACGAATGACTTCCTTCTAGTGTGTGGACACGCCCTTTCTGGCCTCTTTTCGCATTTCTCGTCGCACATTTCCTGCAGCACATTCCTCGGTGTAGTCTGTTGCGGGCCTTACTCGATCTGAGGAAAAAAAAATTTTAAAAAAATTTGAAAAATTTTTAAAGATAATTTTGAAAATGTTTTCAAGACTTCGTAAAGTATCCGCAAAATCAAATATCCGTTTGAAACTCCCAATGCCTCGAGTTTATTCATATCAGATAGGAATATCATATTTGGAGAAAATCGTCTTAGGCGTTAGCGTTGGCTACAGATGGACAGACTTGTTTTGCCGTCAAAGATCCAAAACTCCTACTGCGCGTTAGAGGAAGTAATTTACTATACACAGCAACAGAATTTATCAACTCTTTCGTTGCCAGGGTTCAGTATAAGAATTTTCTCTGTGTATACACTGGCGCAAATGAAATTTCCTTCACAATTTTCGTTTGCCAGTTATTTGCGATTAACGTACGTGAAAACATCATTCCCCTTCACGAAGAAAGATGCATTCTTGGACGTCGCTCGGTTTTACTTCTGTTGTGAATTTAAAATTTATTTAAACTTGTAGATAAAGAGGTATGTTTTGATAACCCCTAGTGTAAATCTCAGCACTGTAGATCAAGAGTTTAGAATGTACAGCGTGTCAAAGGTGACCATTTTTTTCGAACTCTTTGCAAAACTAGAGTTTCGGGGAAACGCCTCTAGAGGGCACAGTTATAGTGCAATCTGGCAAATGTTTGCATTTTCTGAATAAAAGAAGTTGGGAGTAATGGAGGTCACGGGGTAATAGGAGTCGGCAGCAAATTATCCGTAAATAGTTTAAACAAACCATTTGAAAGACAGCAACATATGTTTCTGCCTGCTATTAGTCGTAAATCTATAGCCAGTTGATCGCGGTCGCCAAAGAAAGCTTACATCGAAGAATATCGCGTGCGTACCAGGGAAGTGAGTAGTTGACGTTACAAAGTGCTCTCAGAAAATAGGGTCTTACTCATGTGCATTTGGAGATTTCTAAAAGAATTAGAATTTGTTGAAGGAGGTTCTTCAGCAAATCATATGTTACCAATTGCGAGTAATTTTAAACTTATATTAAGGTTTGTGAACACTTACAATAAAAATGTGCTTGTAAGGTAATAGTTGTCAGTGATTTTCATTTTTGCAGCGTGACTGACATTATCTAAAACAAAATTATTTATTGATCTGGATGAGTTTAAATGGTTCCCTGGTGCTATTTACATGTAGCAATAATGGCTGGACGGATCAAATAATTCTAGAACAGTTCAAACACTTTAAAGTCTTCTTGACCCAGTGCTGCTGATCTTGGACAACCTTGGAGGTCATATTTCTTTAGACGCCTACAAATATTCTGAACCAAATTAATATTGAAGTACTAATGTGTTAATTGTTTTACATATTTCTTCAGTGACGCCCATTACACGCATGTGAGGGCATATGCTAATTATTTGAAATTCTATATTTTAGAGGGTTTCAGTGAGTTTTTGATGATATTTTGTAGTGAAAACACAAGCTAATAACTAATTTCTAAATGGAAACCATACTTGTTCATAGAAACAATTCATACTGATTTATTTTGAAAACCAAAAAGGGACTATTACCCCCGCTTCACTATATAGTAGATGACATTTTGTAACTCTGCCAGGAAAATGGAAATATTTTAATAGTTTTGGAGATATGGAGATTTTCTCCCATTTCTTTTATGTCATGACATGTGTAAAATTCGCCCTTCGACTGTTGATTTTTGCGGTATTCCGTTTGCGACAGATTCGTTTCAATACCATTGTTCTAGTACGAATTTTAAATAGTCAATATTGATTCTAACATGTAAAATATGAGAAGCTTTTGTTTATACTTAAAGTTTTGTAGTTCTGATTCAAGATGCGTAAAATGCCAGGTAAACACCATAGTAAAACAAATGTACAGGTAAACACCACACAAAATAATATGCAGAGTAAAATCCATAGATGAAAAACATGACAAGCTTTTACTCAAAATATTTGTAATTCTGATCCGAGATGCGAAAAATTCGCAGGTTAACACCGTTCTAAACAATGTAACAATAAAACAAAATGTGAACATTTGGGAATGTCGATCCGGCGAGCTATAGGGAATTGTCTCTATCAAAAGAATTACAGAGATGAAAAATTGAAAAAAAAGTCCCCAAAAATTAGCTTATTCTAGGCGTGTAATAAAATTGTGAAAAAACTAATGATGAAAATATCAAAATGGTAATATACGAGAGATCAGAATGTATGACAAGTAACTCCAGACCACAGAAGCTGATAAAAGAATAACAGAATGATATTATGAATAAGATATTAAAAGTCATACAAGAGCATAGTTCAATATCCTAGAATCTACGATCATTACCTTAGAGGAGAGATTAAAGGATCTAGAGTACCGCACCAAAGGAGCTGTAACTAAAACTTAAAAAAAGGACATTTAAAATCATGTCATGGGACTCTTACAGCCTGCTGCGGCATCAACATGAACTGCAAGCAATCCTTGACCTTGAGAAAATGTTTGTTTGATATCTATATTCATTGGAAACATTCTAAATCAATTTTTCTTCTTCATTGTATGTATGTTTACAAATAAAAGTGTCAAAAGTTTTTTATGACAATCACTTATTCAGTAATTTACTACGTTTCGTAACTCGTTTTGTTACATCTTCAGGTGCTAAACTTAATGAGGGAACGCTATAACGAATAAAGCTTTAAACGAATAAAGCTAGAACTCGAATTTCTCAATTAGGCAAAAAGAAAATAGGATAGAAGAAACGTACAAACGGATAAATTTTCAGAGCAACTAGAAAAAATATTCCAGCTTTATTAGGAGAAAGAAGAACAGAAATTAATTGAAATCCAAATAGCCAGGAATATTACAGAAATTACTACCCTGTCCTAATATGAAAAACGAAAAGTAATACAAAATCTAAAACCTAAAAATCTCAGATTTCATTTAATAACAGCACATGTCCTAAAGAATTGGCGAGAAGAGGTATGATAAAATTAGAAAGCTTATCAACTCTGGATTAAGATAGAAATATATCCCTAGGTTTTGGAAAGTGGCAGGAACTATGATATTAAAATCAGAAATCACATGTGGCTACATGCTACGTTATACAGACAGATCTTACTCTGACCTAATTTGGCTAAACTTTGTAAAGTTATTTCCTAAAGAATGAAACCAAATATTGAGGACAAAATCAATACTAGAAGATCAGTTCGGATTCAGAACAACCCATTTCTCAATAGATCATGTGCACTGAATATACACTTCACAACGTCATTAAAAAGTCTTCAGAAGAGAAAATATTTGTTCTACAATTTGTTAGACGTTGGGCAGGTCTTTGACAAAGTCTGGCACAGGGGTTTAAACTACTAGTTGTGGACTGTTCTTTCCAAGACAATATTCAGAATTTGAATCCTCTTGGCCTAAACAACAGATGTGAATAATACAATTTTGTAGTGATTGATTTTGTAGATTAAATTATCTTAATATTGTCACAGTTCTTACTTCAATGTAAATATGTTTGTATTTGTATTATTGTCAAAATAATTGTAATGTATTTCAATGTTCTTTTAGGTAACTATTTAATAATATTGATTAGAACGAATCATTAATGGAAGATTTCTTTACAGGTCAAAAAAATATGTACAATTGTATTAACTGAATGTTCAGGAAGAACAAAATGCAAATTAAATAGATGATATAAAAATATTCAAAGCCATCGTTGCTATCTTATATTTATTAGAGCCTTTCAACTATTCTCTTTTAGGTTTCGAAATTTCATTTGAAATTGATTTTAAAACATGTATTAATTTTCATTTCATTATTTGTAATTGGAAAACCATTTTAAACCCTTTGTTATTGGAAAACCATTTTAAAATACTAATGTTATTTTAATAGTTGTATTAATTCTATTATTTGTATTAAGTCTCTGGGATGGCTCATGGGCAGCGTACTAGCTTCCCGTACTGTTGTCTCCGGGTATGATTCCCGGTCGAGGGAAAAATTTAATTGTAGCTTCCTGTAAAATCGTCCCAGTTTCTGTTGCTGTGTAACGGAGAAAATCTCAAACAGGCGAATCGTGCTACTTACGGTGAAGAGAATACGTCATCTTGGCATCACGTTGCTTTTCTGTCCAATCATGGAAATTTAATTAGGACCAGAAAAGAGGGACATTAGTAGAGACGGTCAAACCAGTGTTTATTCTCTCTCGTTTCTCGCATGAGCTGTGAGTCATTCTCGCTGGCAAAGAGGGGAAAGGGGGCCCTGGAAGGAGCCGCCCAGCCAAGGTCGAGAGAGTACACCGTCGATGAAGATTTCTTTCTCTTCGGGAGGGGAAAGAGGGCCCCCGATCACGGATTCTCGCTTCTCGTAGGGACAGAAACTTCTCTTAAGCAGTCAAGCCAGCCGCGCATCAGAAGAGACTCGTGGACGCTTGGGAAAATCGCTTAGTTTAGTGAAAGTTTGGATCTTTTCAAGCATTTTACTGAAAAATGTCGATAACAAAGGATATTGTTATTAATAAATTAATGGAAGGAGTATATGTTCTCCAGGAAGACCAGACCTCAGTCGAGGTAGCAGCAGTTGATAATTTCAAGGTAAACATAATATGTACTTTTGCTTGATATTACAAATGTTATTAAGACATTACTATGAGTCCTAAGTTTTATGTAGTTATAATACATCTTTTTGTCTTTGTACGTGCATATGGAGTTCAGAAAATTCAACAAATATCAGTACTCATCTTCTTACGATAAATAAATTTCATTAACATAATTAAACAATTACACTCTAACGTAATACTCAAACGTTTCTGGTATACTCAACATTTACAATATCGCCGATGCACAAGAAAAGTAAAATAATAACTACCGAGATGGCTCGGGTAACAATTACTGACACGGCACCATATTTAAAGACCAACATCGATATTTTAGACATTGATTTGTTTAACACATTAATTTGTTTTGTGCTCGATCTTTTGTGTTCGAACGAAGCGAACGATGTTGTACTTCTGCTAGCTTATCTCTCGCCGGAGTGGTGAACCTGATGCCCCGTTCACTGCCTACGATTTGGCTCTTATCTCGCTCGGGGAGAGGTGGCGAACGCATGCCCCAGAGCGTTCTTCTTCCCATGACCTTCTGCGGCAAAGTGAGAGCTCTGACCCCGTGAGGTGATTCTGAGTGCTCAGGGGTTTCGGGATCAGATTTGTTAATTGTTTACATATTACTTGTAACTTTTCAATTAAATCTTAATTATATTTAATAAACACAGCCTCTGTCCAAATTTAAAGTCTCATCGCGCTTACATTAATGTTAGATGTTAATATACTTTTAAAAACACTTTCATAAACATTCATTTTAAAACATAATTGTTTTGAGGCTGTTCATTATTCATATCAATGTTTTAGTATAAACATTGTTGTTTTATTGTCGATGTCGTATACCTACCCTGCAAGGAAAATTCGATCCTCAGCAGCCCTGATTGGGTAGTTTTCAGGTTTTTCCAATAACAGGTGAATGCTTGTCCAGAACCTAAATCGGACGGCGAACTTTTCTACATCATCCTTGTCGTCTACCCCATCCTCACACGTATACTTACATGCACTACACAACCACACATGCCTGGAGACCGGTTGGAAGCTTAGTGCTTGCCCCACATGGCACCATCTCTCGAGATATATAGTACACCACACATACGGAACTAATGGCTATGAAGTTGTCTCTCCGAAACAATAATCAATTATATCAAAAGAGTGAAAAATCTCATTTTGCAAAATAATAATTTTAATCTGAACAGGTCAGCAACAATCATGAATTTATTTCTATTGCAATGACATTTTTTGACTCCTGAAGATATTACTGTAATCTCTCTCTCTCTCTCTCTCTCTCTTTCTCTCTCTCTCTTTTCTCTTTCTCTTTTTTCTCTTTCTCTTTTTCTCTTTCTCTTTTTCTCTTCTCTTTCTCTCTCTCTTTTTCTCTTTCTCTTTTTCTCTCTCTTTCTCTCTCCTTTCTCTCTTTCTCTCCCTTTCTCTCTCTCTTTCTCCATCTGCCGTACTAATGCAGAAATTCGAAACATAATAAAACAATAAATTCAAAATTCAGTTAATTAGATAAAATTAACGTGTGAGTAATTTGCATAACGCAAATAAGTGCAAGTAAATATCTTGAAAGTAAAAGCTATCAATACAGTACACTCACAGAATGTTTATAAATAATATACATGAAAATAATCTTTAATATATTATTTCCAGATTGTAATTGAAAAGGAGACAAATGCCCTGTTGGCTATGCCCAATGTCAGAGAAAGGGTTTCAAGCCTAGTTGTGTACAAGGTAGCACCACAGGCTTGATAAGACACAAGTGCAGGAAATTAGACGACCCTCATCAAGCACGTCAGTTTCAGTGCAGATAAAGCGGCGATTAGAGACAAATGTGTGTTTAAAGTGTGCAGCAGATCTCCGCCCCTTTAGTATTGTCAGTGGCGAGGGATTCCAAGTTTGTCTCAAGAACTAATTAACACAGGAGCCAAATCGGACAAATCAATGCGGAGAATGTTTTTCCTTCGCCAGAACAGTGTCTCGTCACATCAAAGATATGGCTGAGCAAGTTAGAGGTGAGATTATTCTAAAGTGAAGGATGCCATGGTAAGTCGCAATGTGCAATGACGTGCGACCTATGGACTGACAACTATAGAAAACTCATTACCTGACTGTCCGTCCTCTTATGTTGAGGAATGTGAGGATAAATGGGAGATACAGAACAATGTACTCCTGACGACGATGTTCCCAGAGGTTACAAAAACTGGTGAACACATTCTTAATGAAATTCAGGAACAAATGTCAGAAATTCAAATCACTCCTTCAGAGCTTAAGGAAGTTAAGTTTGTGACTGATCAAGGACCAAATATTAAAAAGCTCTAGAAAACCACAAAGATTTCCATGTAATGCACTGTATCAATACAGCATTAAGGCACACACTGAACGAAACATTTCTGAGTGAAGAGGTTCCAAACATATTTTACTCCATTCAGACCGCCCGCAAAGTTGTGGGATTTATGAAGAGGTCTGGATTAGTCCAAGACTGAGAAAACACTACTTCCAACATCGAACTAGATGGAATAGTTTATATAATATGCTGATTCATTCCATTTTCAGAAGATAGTATAGAGACGATATTGAAGGAAGCAAACAAGCAGGAAAAAATGACATTTTATGACAGTGAAATAATGGAAAATGTGATTATGTTTTGAAAATATTCAAAGAAGCTACGGACGATTTAGAAGGTGAAAAAAGCCAACCCTGCCATTTGTAGTGCCATGGGTCTTCAAACTTTTAGATGCGTGCCAAACTGATGATGACAATGTAGTATTGAGGAAGCTGGAAGGAAAGGCAAAGCAGTTTGTAAAGAAAAAGTTCTGAATGAAATTAGTGATATTCATTATGTGGCCACTTTCCTTCATCCCCCTTTCAAAGAACTCTTAGTTTTGAGCGAGGAAAAGGGAAAATCCATGGCACTATTCGTCAGATGCTAAATAGCGTCATAATAGAGGAAGCGACAGAAGACCTCTCGCCCTCCCCCGCAAAGAGGTTCAGCAAATTTGGGGTTCACCCGCCTCAAAACCGCAAGGACGAGCTAGAAAAATATAAACATGGAGGGTCCACCAGACTGTAACAACCTCCTGACTTGGTGGAAGGCAAAAGCAGGCGCTTTTCTAAACTCACCAAAGTAGGAAAAGAAATATTTTTCGTTCCAGCAAGCAGTGCAGCTAGCAGAGAAATTTCAACATGCAGGTTTAATAGTTACAGAGAAACGAAACCGCATTGATCCTGATAGGTGAATGATATCTTGGTCATTCACAACAAGCACTAAACAAAAACTTCAGTTATCTAAAACAATTTTACATTTTTCTATCTTGTGATATTTGTTTTAAAACTTTTATTTATTTAATGTATTTTTTAAAATTTAAAAGTTGTCAATTTTGAGAAAAATGTAGTAAAGAAAAATAAAATGTGCGAATTAATTAATTATGTTTTAATAATCAATTCTGATAAACATTACATTCTGATTCCTCCCATAAGAATATCGATAAGTATATTTATTAGTGTTCTATTTTAATTTTTGATACAATTTGAGTTATCAAAGAGGCAATGTTTTGTTGAGTTAACAATACGAATGACAAAAATACTAAAGCATTATGCAATATTCCAGTAAAATGCTTTATGCAGGCTGAAATTCAAAATTATTTTCATTTCCTTTATCACATAACATTTTCTAATTAATATTAAAACAGGAGCGAGCTTATAAAATTTCTTTAATATTTTACATATTGCCATAAACTCTGGTAAAGTTCAGAGCGCCCTGAAATGCTTGCTTCTAAAATGTTAAAGAAACAAATCATATCGTCTTTTAATTGTCTCTGAAAGACAATGAAAATCTAACAGAAATAAATAAATTATGACATCAGCGTGGGTCACACTTGATAATAACTGTGTTTTTATTTACATTTTATGAGTAAATCCTGTTATGAATTCTAATGTGGTTTGTCGATATTCAACTTACAAATGTATAGTATAATTTATAAAAAAGAAAGAAATGTTTAAATAATAAAAAATAGCGAACGTTAGCGATTTGGCATAATTTAAGCAATAAGATTTCACGTTTTGATAAATAACAAACCATGGCAGGCAGTATACTTTGGAAGACTCTTTTGTCGTTTCTTATCACCAGGAACGGATTTCTATGTAAATACATATATTCTAAGTAAGCTCCTATCGATACTAATCGTCCCTGGCTGGGTCAGAATGTTCCGGGAGGTGAAGGGGTTTGGAGGCGATGAATGAACTATTGGATTTGTTTGACAAATGACCTTGAGACTCGACGGTCTGTGGGAAACGCACCTCGTGTCAGTATCCACACTACCCCTTCTCCTTCCCTCTGAGGCTGCCAGCTGAAAATCGCATGACGTCACAGAGTTGGATATCAGTTTAACTTCGTATACAGCTCCTCATTGTCAAGTACAATCAGTCAGAATACTGTGTTGGTCAGTTCTAGTAATCTCTTTTAACCAAGTGTGAAATGTCAAAAGTAGCACAATCTGCCAGTGTAAAATAAGTTACATTTCAGAATTTAAAAATGAAGGTTTATCAACTAACAATAAAATATTATTTTTCCATAGTTATTTTTATCATATTAAGTCCAAATTTTAACTCCATATTTTGATAAAAATAACTGCATTATATATTTACATATTTCATTTATTTTTAGTCCGTATAAATCCGTTCCCTGCTTATCATTATTAGTAAGGGCAACATCTGTTCAGAGAAATTCGATGAGTCTGCAACGCTGTATCGCATGTCACCAACCTTCGCGCCGGCGAGACCTGAGCGACCTCGTGTCGACGTCTGCGAAGACCGTTGGACGCCCTCCGTCTGCCAGCCTGGGCTACGAGATTCTCGAGTCATCTCGCTCTCGGGAAAGCCTTCTCAGGGGAACGGGATTCTCGTTGGCCCATTCTCGTTCAGCCTTTCGCTTACGGAACGAGGAATATGCGGCAAATGACCGCCTTTAGACATTAGTAACTGTCGAGGAATTTGGAAACCCGACCGAGTAACAACAAATGCCTAGATACATGTGTATTAAGTTTTATTCATTCGTTTTAAGAGTTTGCATTTATTTGTTTGCTATTATGGTAATGATGAAGAGGAACCGTGGAAAGCGGCTGTATCAATAAATCTAAATGGGCAATGATGACTTCAATTATTCCATCCTGCTTAAAAGAATAATTTGAATTGTTCGCGCGTTCACTCGCTTTCCGCCGAGTTGCTCTGCGATCGGACTGTATCGAGAAAAATCGAGATTGCATCGTCTTGTTTCGGCGAGGATCATGATACCCCGACATTTTCTGTGACACGGCGGTGGGAGCTGTTGTACCTAGACACACAACTGATGTGAGTTTAATGACCAGCAGGAAATTTATGGTGTGTTTTATGTGTTCCTCGCTCACGTTTTCTTGAGATCCGAAATCATAGATCTCTCTTCTAGCATGTAGGTTTAAATTATATTTTCGATAGAGCAACTAGGGTTTTATTAAAATTCTATAACGAAAAATTCCTCTCACGTGCAATAGAACTGCCAAGGCAAACTTAAGTTTTCTTGAGATTCAAACTTCTCGATCTTTTCCATGTAGTTGAATTATGTTTCAAGAGTGCAACTAGCGATTTTTAAATTTATGAAAAACCTTCTTTTCACTAGTAATGGAACTTCCGACGGAAAACAGGTTTGGATTTTATTTGTGGAATGACTGTTCAAATAGACCTATTTCCACTTTGAAGTGTTTTTCCTCTGATTGCAACAGATGGGTACTATTAAAAATTCTGTTTTATTTCCTGGTTCCAATATCATTCACGCTTTGTGATTGTGCTGGAAAGGGTAGTAATTGGTACATTAATTGCCAGTGAAGTCGTAGGCTTCCGCGGCCGGAGGCATGTGAATGGTTATGGCTGTCCGAATAACGTGGCATCGAAGGCTGTGTAGCCGACGTTTCGACCATCTTCTGTGGTCTTGCTCAGGCTGGTCCATGCCCTGCCAGCCCTGCCGAGCCTAAGAAGACCACGAAAGATGGTCGAAACGTCGGCAATCAACTTTCAACGCGGCGTCACCCGGACAGCCAAGATCAATTTTTATTGCCACGTTTTCTCGTTTTCTGAAACATTTATTACAGGGATACTCTACCGTGACGGAATAACTAAACCTACACATTGCGCTTGTAGCAAAATAGCGCGTACATAAGATTAAGTGAATATATAAATTGGAAGAAGTAGGAGAATTAGAGAACGAAACACTAAATATTCAATGTCTGTGCAACAACCGTCGTTCTCTTAATAAAGATATTTATGTATTAGCAGAATCAAATTAAAGCAATCTTCTTTGCTTTTGAATAATCAATCTTTATTAAAGGAATACACTCCGCTTTGGTTTTTAAACTCTCTGCCCCACACACCAAAGGCGCGGTGTTTCATTCCTCACGTTAATTTTATTTTCACGTTTCAAGATTTTGTATTGATTTTAAAATATTATTTTTCTCAGCAAGTTATATAATATATTTGAATTTACTTTAATATTTATTTATAACATTTAAATTTTTGATTTCTTACACTTAGAGTTGCAATGCAATGTAGATGCGACGTTACCCTCGCTCTTGCACCCACCTGGGCTCGAGTTGCCGGCTAGCTCATGAGACGGGTAGACCCTGAAATTTGGACAGTGGACAGACGAAAGAAATGAAAAAAATTAAAGGAAATATAAATATATATTTAAGAAATTCAAAAAAGGAAAAAAGAAAACACGATGAAAAGAAAGAAAAAATTTAAAAAGGAAATATAAATATATTTAGAAATTCAAAAGGAAAATTAATAAAAATTATTTGTCCCACTCAGTCTGAGCTCAGCTGCAAACCATGGTTCGAATCAAGTAGTATAAATTAGTACATTTTGAATCTTATAATTATAGCTTGTAACAATTTTTCAAAAACCAATCAAACAGAATGAGCTAATGAGATTAAAAAAGGGCCAATGCGCGGCCAGCGCTTTTCACAGTAGTTGAATATTGTCCGATAAAAAATCTTAAAATGAATTATCTGCTGAAGGCCGTGATAATAGTTCTTTTATTTGTCAGGCTGGACAAGTTGCAAAATCACCATGTACGGCAGGAAACTCATTAGGGTGAACGGCCTCCAAAAAGATCGCCGGGCTCCTTTCTGCCAGACGGCGCGTCCTTTGGGGTTGACAAAGGAGAGGTTCTTCTCGTCGCCGACTTCCCATTCAGAAAAGCGCCAACAACGGTTACATCAGCTGTGACGATTGCAGCAGCGGTGGCGACGTGATCGACGACAACAGCTCACGAGTCCGAACGTCAAAAAACAAAGACGCGATATTTATCGGAAGGTGCCGACTTCTCATATGATCGTCGTGGCGTCGACCACGACACTACGGCGCGAGCGTGAACGGACAGGGATAAAAAAGAAAATTGATTAAAGTGTCTTACTTATCGACTGTCTTGCATTCAGTGAGCGAATAAAAACGCTGCCAACAACAAAACTATCTCCCAAGCAACGCGCGCCCGCCCGGTACTATTCTCCGTCCTGAGAACTTAGTGCTCTCGCCCCGCGCGGCCCGTACGGCCCATCTGTCCAAAGACCTCTGCACTTCTCTCCGTCCTCAGCCCTTCTGTCTGCTCCCTGCGCTTCTCAGCGCCCGCGAACCTCTCCCCCCCTAATTTCCATGAATGTTCTAGAAGTTTCTACAGAAATTTTGGAAGACGTGTTGTTACTGGCCGAAAACAATATCCTGATTGAGGTTTTTCTGGGGTTACTCAATTGCTTAAGACGTACGCCGGGATGGCCCCTTGCTTTGCACTTACAGTCATAAATACAGGCCCCCTTTAGTCTCTCTCCTTTCTTCTTTCTCGTTCGTATTTTCTACTTCATTTTCATTTATGATTCCCTTCTCTCATTTTTCTCTTCTCTTCCATTTCTATACCATAATGCTGTTCGGCCCTAAGCCGCCATCCTGATTGAGGTTTTCTGGGTTTACTCAATCGCTTAAGGCGTATGCCAGGATGGTCCTTGTTTACTCCCAGACGTAAATGTACAGATTTCCCTCCTCTTATATATTACTACTCTGTATCAATATAAACTCAGTGGTTATGGAAGGCAGGCCCTATGGCCTGACCTCGCCATTAATAACGACATTATTATTATTATTATTATTAGTATTATTATTATTATTATTATTATTATGGGGGAAATAACATGTATCGTTTTCGTGTATGTACCATTTTTAATTGCGAAGATATTGACGCAACTTTATTTTTTAAAATGGAAGTATATATTTTTCAGCACCATTATAAAGGTTTTAAAGAGAGGAATACAATGATATAAGTATTGATAATATTTGAAGAGTAAGTGTAGAAAAAAATGTGTTTTCATTTCTCAGAAGCCACGTCATTCTAGTCTTTCCGAAACAGTTTTTCGGCAGGCGGAAAGTTGCCGCCACAGCGCTCTGCTCTCGAAAGAAATTGGTCGCTAAGCTGTTCACGAGCGGGAGTTCACAATTGTAGCAACTTGTGAGAAGGTGAAACATCTCTCAACACTTTCAGTTCAACATTGGCTTTCGTAATGAAATTTACAAACGAAGAAAAACTCGATGCTGTTCTTATTTACAGTGTGTGGAAGGAACGCAAAGAAAGCAATGGAAATCTACGCAAAAAGGTATCCGAATCGGAAGCGTTTGTCAAGGAAAACCTTGGTAAGAATATGTCAACGTCTGCTATATCAAGCGGCGACTGGAATTCAAAAACACGTGTAAGAGCAAACTGCCATGTGAGTTCGCGAGAGATTGCTAGAGACTCAGGTATAAGTCGGAGAAGTGTTCTTCGTATACTTCACCGGTACAAATTCCATCCTTACCACGTTAGCCTTCACCAGCAGTTGCATGAAGGTGATTTTGAACAACGTGTTCAATTTTGTAGATTTATGCTTATGTCACTGAGAGACGACAAAAGATTCGTAAACAGAATTCTTTTCACCGATGAAGCGACTTTCACAAACCACGCACAGGTAAACTTAAGAAACATGCATTATTGGGCGACGGAGAACCCAAAGTGGATTCGTCAAGTGGAAAATCAGCGGCAGTGGAGTGTGAACGTCTGGTGCGGGATCATTGATAATTTTATCATCGGGCCATACTTCATTGAAGGAAGAATTACTGGTCAAGTATATTCTAAATTCCTGAAAGAGACTTTGCCAACGTTGCTTTATGAAGTTCCCTTGGAGTTGCGTCTTGGCATGTGGTATCAGCACGACGGTTGCCCTGCACATTCTGCTGAAGTGTCAAGGGCAGTTCTAAATGAAACATTTGCAGATCGTTGGATAGGAAGAGGTGGTGCAGTGAAATGGCCACCTCGGTCACCAGATCTCACACCACTCGATTTCTTTCTGTGGGGAACTTTGAAAAATACTGTATACGCAAACATTCCTTCGACTCCAGAAGATACGAAGAGGCGCATTACAGAAGCTTGCGGCAAGATAACGCAGGAAATGTTCCAATCCGTGCGTCAGTCGCTGGAAAGGAGACTGCAAATGTGTATTGCTGTGGTCGGTAAACATATTGAGCACATGACGTGAAGAATACCCTGCGTTCTATTTTATGGAATGAAAATTTCTTTTATGCGTGCTAAAGGTCTTATTTTTATCAATACTGAGTTTCATTGTTTTGCTTTCTTGTATTTAAGTTCTTCTGTTACGGCACTGGCTTGAAGTACACTGTTCTGTTACTGCACTGGCACAAACTTATTATGTGTAAATAACTTAGCTATCAAAGAGATAAAATTTGTATTCACATTAGAATATATATTATTTAATCAATTGATAATCAGAAAGCATCCGAATTTACACTTGGATGCACTCATAAGTAATTTGGTAGTTAATTGTCTTAAGTTTTATTACGTTGTCGCATTCTTATGTTCCTCTTCTCTCATATAATTCATAATGTACTTTTTACTGCAATAGATCTAGTATAGGTAGTTTTTAGAATGTACCATTCTATACAGTTTAGTACGCCATTCTAGTGCAAAGTACAATATTGCAACTTTCTGCTTCATTTATTATAGTATATCTACAGTAGACTATAGAAAATATTGAATTCTCGTGATAAATTTGTGACAAATTAAATTCATTTTTGATGTGTTCATCAAATTTAATTAATAAAAATTGTCACTTGCAGAATTTCGGACGGTTCCACGTCGAGATCACTTCACGACCCTCAGCCGTGGGCAGTGTTGACTTGCGAAGGCGATGTTGGACCTTTAAAGTTAGAAAAATAGAATCTGACTACAAGCAATGTCACACGCACTTTCCGTAAACAAGGAAAAAGTCTAAGGAACGTGTGCATCCGCGTCTATTACGTGCAACTTGACATAATGTATTTTTGCAAAAGTCTCTCTTCAAATATTAACAATATTTATATCGTTGTATTCCTCTCTTTGAGATCTTCATAATGATGCCGAAAAAATATATACTTCCATTAAAAAAAATTAAGTTTCGTCAATATCTTCGCAAATAAAATGGTACCTATACGAAAACGATACGTGTTATTTCCATCATCCGCTACAAATTGGCGCAAACTGGATTCCGATTCCTCAAAAAGGTTCGGAGATATTTGCTGTGGCCAACTTAGGTGCCCCACCCGGTATATATATATATATATATATATATATATATATATACATATATATGTAATGTATGTATATTGTGACGTCACGAGGTTATACAGACCCGTAACGCCACCATAAGCCACTAGAAAAGACCAGGAACTGAGATAGGGTACGAGGCGGGCGATGGTCCGAGAAGGCGACATCTACCCGCAGGTTTTTCGCCTCCGGTATCCAGGTGCGGATAATATTTTCTCGAGAGGGCGCGAAGGAGAAAATTCACCCCTCCAAAATTTTTTCCCCAGGTGGAGTTGCATAAATACCGTGACGCACGCTGTTGACTCTCTTGACTTCGACAGCGACGGCGACTCAACTAAATTCTTCAGCGGTAGTAATCAGTTGGTACGGGAGTATAATTTACTTGCTTTAGTAAAGCTGATTTAAACGCGGTGATAAGTGATAGAATTCAAACAAAGTGCATGTACAGCATTTGCACTAACATTACGCGAGTAAGTAAGCGTTGTGTGACTGCTCGAACTTGGAATAATTTCATCATCCACATTAAATTCATGCCAGGCTCTGAACGAAATCCAGTATTTAATTTTGTACGCCACGACCACGCACGCTCAAAGTGTAGTATGTCGGCCGGAACAGAAGTAGTCAATTCAAGCACGTTAGTTAATTAAAACTGGAAGCGCGGTAACAGGTACGCGGCCGGGCGGCAGAAGGACGACTCCAACACTCCAGCGTAGGCGAAGGACTTGGACCAATCCGTCGATGGTACAGGCCGGACGAGAGAAAGGTTTGGAATTTGGACGTGTGGCGGCATCTCGTACGAGATCGAGCGAAGAAGAAAAACGTAACCGCGGGACATCGAATCAGTCAAGTGACGTGGCGAGGACGCGAGCGGCCGAACCCCAGGTTAACTGACGGCGAGCGGAAGGAAATGTCGAGGTAAAGAACAGCTTCATACCGACAATTTGTTGGAAACTGTTAACTTTAAACACAGTAGCGTTCTAAATGAGTGAAAGTTCCATATAGCTACTGGGAAATATTTCGAATGTATGAGCGGCAGTTTTGATTTCATTCGCTGTACGCACCAATTCGTTTGAATGCCATACCGCAACTTTTCTAAAGTAAATTATAATTTCTCATGTAATGTAAAAGTAATCTTATTGAAAGTATTGTTTCCATTGTAGTATCGAGGTTAATCAGTTGCTGTAATTGTGTAAAGTGGGTCTGTGCATGTATCACGTTTATTATTATATATTAGAGTTAACAGCATTGTAATAAATCCATATTCCAAGGCTGACCTCTGTAGAAGTCTATAATAGAATAATTGTAGAGAATCACTTAAGGAGCCGTGCACAGAAAACTTTAGATTAACAAAGAAATTAATGAGAATTACATGGAAATAATTGAGAAGAGTCAAAGCAAAAGTATTGTAAATGGTACGTATTGAAGTAATCAGGCAGTCAAAGTGACCTTTGCAGCCTCTGTGGTTGTGTTATTTCTGCTCTTTTGTTTCTGTTTTCTTTGCGACCATCTACGTAAATCATACTTATTGTATATTTGTGCCACTGTGTTGTTTACTGAATATGCTCATTTACCAGAATTTTATATAATTCATTGTGTCAAGGGTTCAGACCTTTCTCATACCCGAAAAGATCCTGCTTCCTGAGAATTCAAAGCTCCTTCACGAGCATTCATAGTTTCACGCTTCATCGCCACCGGCTGAAGAGGTAGTAGTGGGCGTGTTATAATATATATATATATATATATATATATATATATATATATATGTGTGTGTGTGTGTGTGTGTGTGTGTGTGTGTGTGTGTGTGCGTGCGCGTGCGCGTGCGTGCGCGCGTGTGCGCGCTGTGGGCGTGTGTGTGCGCGTAAGAGGCACCTATGTTGTACAGCAAATATCTCCAGAAACGGTTTGAGTCGGAATCAGTTTGCGCCAAGTTGGAGAAGATAGGAGAAATAATAAATTTTCTTTTCTTTTTTCTAGCATTTTTGGTTTTAAAGACATTGACACAACTTTGATTTTTAAATGGAAGTATGCCTTTTTCAGCATCATTGTACACATTACTGCATTCGTCTCAAAGAGACGAATGCAATGTTAAGATTTTCCTAATATTTGGAAGAAAACTGCAGAAAAAATACGTTCTTTAGTTCTTCTAAAACCACGTGATCCACGCCATTTTCGTAACTGTTTTCCGGCAGAAGCGAAATGGTATTAGTCAACTCTGCCTGCGTCATAAGCGCTGCTCTCTATAAAGTGAAATTGAAATCTCTTTCACTTCGCCCATGAAACTGTTCACGAGCGAGTGTTCATAATTGTAGCACGGTTTTGACACTCTTTAAACGGTTTCAATGACATAGGCGTACATGATGAAATTAACGAATGAAGAAACTTGATTTCTTCTTGTATTGCAGTGAGTGTGGAAAAACGCAAAGCAAGCTGTGAAAATGTACTCAGAAAGATATCCTAATCAGGAAGCCTGTGTCACGAAAAACGTTAGTAAGACGACTTTTATCAAGCGGCAATTAGATTTCAAACCACGAGAGAACAAGCCTGCTATTGAAGGAAATTGATATAATGGCATATGTAACTACAAACCGCCATGTAGTTCGCAGAAATATTTCCGAGCTTGTGGTATAAGTCAAAGGTATTCTGCGTATACTGCACTGGCACAAATATCATCACTTGCATTAGTCTGCAGCAATTGGTGAAATGATTATGAACGTGTGCAATTCTGTAGATTTGCTCTAATGTCACTGAGGGCTGACAAAATTCCTCAACAAAATGCACGCTGCCGATGAAGCGACGTTGCAATCGCACAAGTGAACCTACAGACATGCACTATTGGGCGACGTAGAGGCCAGAGTGGATTCGTCAAGTGGAGTATCAGCGGCAGTGGAGTGAACGTCTGGTGTGGGATCTTGATGATTTATCGTCGGTCCATGCTTCATTGGAAGGAAACACCCGACAGGTCAAGTGTATTCAAAGTTCCTCAACGAAGAGACACTTAACGCTGCTAGAGAAATGCCGCCCGGTTGCGGCGGTATGTGACATCAGCACGACAGTTGCTACATTCTGCTATTGTGTCAAGGCAAGTTCTAAACAAATATCATGCAGTCAGTGGATAGGAGAGGTGGTGTAACCAAAGCGCTCCACGCTCACCTGATCTCACACCACTCGATTTTTACCTCTGGGGAACTTTGAAGAACATTGTCTATGCAAACGTTCCTACAACTCCAGAAGACATGAAGAAATTATAAAAGAAGCTTGCAGCCCACATCAAAGCAAAGTGGTGTAGAGATCATCGTCATCATCAATCCGTGCGTCAGTCATAGGCAGGTTGCAAATGTGTGCTGTGAACAGTGAAAGCACAATGAGCACATGATGTGAACAGAATCACATTATAGTATTTTGTTGAAAATAGAATTTGTTTCTATGCATGTTAATGAACTTGTAATGTTGTCAATATTTTCTTTGGTGTTTTGACTTCCATGTATTCAAGCAAAGAATAGCAAATGTATTCTTTGTAAATAAAATTTAAGAATAAAATTTGTGTTCGTATTGCACCATAGGTAGGCATTATTATTGAATTAAGATAATCAGCAGCCGAATTGACACTTTATAAGACTCGCTCATAAAATGTAAATTTGGTCTTTTGATTCTCTTTACATTAATAAGTTATCGCATTCATACTAGATTCCTCTTCCTTTGATTAATACATAATGTATTTTTTACTGAAATATGAGATCTGAAGTACAAGAATTCTCGGCACTTGAATTTATCTCATTCCATACCCATTAAAATTACTAAAGGACACTATTTTTCACTTGCTTTCCTATTTGGTATAGAACATAAATGTGCTTCAATATTCGTCATGTTACATTAATTTAAATTGTTAAATAAATTTCATTAATATAAATTGTCACTTGCATGGTTTCGTCAGTTCATGTCGATATCATAACGTAGGTATGCTCAGTCGAGTGCACTTTTGGACATGAAGGCGAGATCCCCTTTTCACGGACCACAGTTTGAAGGACAACAGTGCATGCGTTGCTGGAGATGTGAGGCGCTGTGCCTGAGGCGTTGCACTGTGGGGCGCAAATGAATGCGCGTAAACCCTTCATTTCAAAGATTTTCCTCCCCATCCTGAGGGACCACGTGGTAGATCAAGAGGCTTGAAGGCTCCCTGTACGTATCCCAAGTTATTCATTCTGATATTTCTCCATTTCGTTTGGAAGGAAACAGGGCGCCAAGCTATGTATTCATAAAAGAACTAAGTGTTTTCTTAAATTTTCTGTTGTTAAATTGTGCTTAGTCAGACAAAATATTCTTCTAGAGATATTGCGACCCACTCGTCGGTTTCAAGCCGTAAGGCCAGCTCCGACCTGAGATGTCTAGGGGTGGAACACAATTCGCCGGATGGTCAGCTAGCTCAGTAAGACGTCCCAGTGTGGACACAAATAATAAAAAAAATAGGGGGGTCAGGGTCGTGAAGAATGTTTTGGATTGGATGCAAATTACTAAAAACTCGAGTTAGAATCACTTTTCACTAATTTTAGTATATTCTAGAAAAATTGCTGTTGTGACAATTACATGAAATGGCACTCAAAAAAATCAAATACACAATAACTATGACTGGCTGGAAGAAAAGACACAACACACTCTAATGACTAAATACACAACTTCTTGCTCTCATTTATAACACAAACTTTCAATGGACACACTTTCAGCAATACTGAGAATCGTTAAAAAATATTACTTTATACAAAGAAAAATTGAGAATCAAAACTAGTAATTCTGAATTAACACTGCATTAAAGTGAAATTTTCTCTCTAAGAATTCAGAGAATAATTAATACAGGCATTCATCTCTTACTCAGATTCTTATTCACTAATTTACAATTTTACATTTTCAATAGCCTTTAAAAAAAGAAAAGATTGATTCTGGCTTCTCGTGCTAAAGATAGGAAACAAATGTACTGCTACTTTCTTTATCTTTTAGTATAGCAAATACTTTACTCTCACTCTTTCTACGTAAAGAATTTAGAATAAGCTTTCCGTTTACAAATGAATTACTCCTTTCAATATAAAAATTGTTCATTGGCGACCTTACTTTTGCTTCTCGGCCGCGTCGGAAATCCGTTGCGCCTTCTGGTGTTGGTGGCCTTGAGCGTCGGAGCTTCGGGTTGAGAACAGTGTGAGCCCTCTCCCAGAACCGCTCGCTCTCCCGGTCGAAATTCAGTCGCCCACCAGAAACGTGTTCTCCGTCTCCTACAAGGTTAATCTTCTTTCGTACTCATATATAAATTTTAATTGACTTCCAATTAAGACGGTTAATAACCAACTGGATATTCAGAGTGTTGAATTAAATCCAGAGATCAACCTTTTATACGAGCACACAAAATTTAAGAGAGCAAATAATAAAAACTGGAAAAAAGAGAAATGAATGCAACTATTAATTTACTGCCACATGTTCAAAAACTCCTCTCCCTTCATTCTCCAATTATAAATGCACAACATCTCTTATTACCTTTCTCTCGAGACTACGTTCAAATTAATTTATAATGGGATATTTATCTCTTCTTATCTTCCTGAAGAGTTTTATAAAAGGCGCCGATCTGAAGTCCGCTGCAATACGAATCCCTGGCGTGTCGTCGGTACGTCTGCACTGTTCCGCTGCTGGCCTCAGAAAGAACCTTTTTTTCCGTCTGACTACCGGTCTCGCACGATCTATTGTGACGTTCTCTATTGACCTAATTTTCAGTTAGCATTCTTTCGTAATCTTCCGCGTTGGCGCGCGTTTGAACTGCTCCTTTCTCTCGCTCTCTTGTGTTTCATGTGACACGTTTTCGAAGCATAAGAAAACGGACGGTCACAATATATCGGAGATTACTGAAGAGAGCATGTGAAGAGATTACTGAACATGATAGACCCGAGGGGTCCATTTCTGCGACAACTGAATTATCACCCTCTAGAATTTTTGAAATATCTTCAAGTTTTTGTAAATCAGAATTTTTGGAAAAAACACTTTTCCCTAAAGCAACAATCCTTTTTACCCTGACATATTCTGTAGCCGATATACAGCATCATCCACAAGTTTCAGTGCATTCACTAGAGGCTGTGCCTTTTTTCCGTCGAGTGATGACACCTGGCAAAAAAATAAATGAGCCGTTATAAAACTAAGTCATTATTTATTTGCAAATAATCAAGACGTTTCTTTGCTAAATAGACTGATAATGCGTCATCCTCAAGTGTGTTGACCACAGCGCCAGGACTCCACAGCCTGGAGGAGGAGGAGGAGATAGCTGCTGAAATCCCAAATTCCCCTCTCAAGGCAGGTTGAGGAGGGAGGGATAGATCTGGAACACTCTATTTAAATTATTGGATTCATCAAGGAGATTTAAAAAATATAGTCTGAATTTTGTGATCAAATACTCCACCTCCGGAAATAAATATCTCGCTTCTTATGCCACTCTGTGGATACCTGAGCTACTCATGTCACGTGAAATACTGACGGAAACAACCCTTTCAAAAAATGTGTTGCTCTTTTCATTACGGTGCTGCATCAGTTTAAAATAAGTACCACATTGTCATTGTGAATTTCATGGGGCCATATTACGTCAATGTATTTGTGAATAACTTCACAATAGTTGTGCTATTGACCTCTATATATTCGGTGGGGACCAAAAACAGATTCATTCGAGTTTCCAAAGAAGTGTCTTTAGCTGGAAAATGTGGCATCAGTCAGGGCCGGAATTAAGAGTATGTCTCTGTAGGCAAAGTCCATTTGTCGCCCTTCTGTTGTACATAATTTCATAATACATTTGTTAACATTTGTAGGAGGAACATTTTGCCATTAGGCAATTCAAATTATTTCTCTTCCAAGGCTCGCGATGAGGTAATTGAGTTGACTGCTAAAATGTTCTCCTACAAATGTTCAAATAATTATGAAATTAATTTCCTATTTTCAATGTGTCGCTGAGAATGGATCGAACTCTGATATCAGAAGAAGAAATAAAGAAGTCATCTTCGTCAACATATCATGACGAAGATGACTCTTTATTTCTTCTTATAAGAACGTCAACAACATCAATCAAATTCCACAACTCTGATATCAGCTCTAAAGCCACAGGAAAATTTCCATTCCCGACAGAACCCAAAATCTCCTTGTCGCTTCTTAAAGCGAGGCCTGTTGTTGTCAAGGTGTTGACAGCCGTTACAAGTCTAGTTAAAACATTTCTCCAAAAGTGTATATCTTTGTCCCGCTACAACTTTTGTGAGAACATTTCTCCATTAGTGTGAGGAGCGTCGCTGGGCGCTGCTCTTAACTTCCTGGAAGAACATCTGATACGGTGAGATATCTGGGATTAGTAAAGTGAAAATGATTTAAACATTTATTTTTAATCAAGACAAGAAAATAGAGAGATATTTCAAGAAAAAAAGCTTGAAAATTAAATATGCCTTAAAATACATTACCTGAAAATAGGCAAAATAAATATTCATCAGAATTGTTACTTTTCTTATTTTGCACATAAGCCGAAGGAATCTACGAAACTACAAGTACCGCTAGATTGCTTACGCATTGGTCAACGTACAAATCTGGGAAAAACCCCAAAAATTAGCGTCATTCAATGAACATGTCGCCTCACCACCTGGAGTTTGAACGCTAAACGGTGGCAGAAATCCGTTGACGCCTCCAACATTCTTTGACACGGTCGGTGCATCCCGATAATAGGGCAGTTTCGGTATCGTTCGTTCTCAAGTGGCAGTGCCGGAACTAGCGTGGTGAGATCATTTTGCTACGCTTGCGCCTTCCACCTTGCAATCCTATCAAACCAATTAGGTTACTCTACAAGCAAGTTATATTACAAGATGAAGTCGTGGTTTTCGCGGCCGGGGGTCGTGTGAATGATCTTGGCTGTCCGGGTGACGCCGCGTCGATGGCTGTGTTGCCGACGTTTCGACCATCTTTCGTGGTCTTCCTCTACTATATTACAAGATTACGTGCTGTGATTTTGTATTGTGTTATAGTTTCAGAAAGTGTGTAAAGACTAAAATTTGGTTTCAAGTTATATTTGTTTAAATTCGTACGGAAAATATTATTAACGTCCGAAATATTTAGTTTTAGCTTTGAATAAATTGCCCAACTGCCCCTAAAACTGCCGCTCTAAGCTGCAGCCTACTTAACCTATTTAGATATCCGGCCCTGGCATCAGTTGTCTTGTCAATAGAAATACATTTTTTCACATTTTTAAATTCTTGAATTTTTCTAATTACTGCGTAATTCTGGATTTGGTAACATTTGTACATGGTTTATTCATTTGACACGGATTTTTTGGTGTATTTTTCCAAGCAATTTCTTAATGTTATATTGTCTAACTTCCAAAAAGGAATCCATGCTTCAAAAGAAGTTTTACACAAGTCTACAGAAAATTGTGATTGCTTGAAGATCCAATTACTATTGGAAAAAGAGAAATAATATTTACAGTATCTTTTTCCAGTGCAGTTTTGTGTTGAGAAGCAAAATAATTTTCATGATTCACTGAATGTTAGCATATTTTACACATGAGAACTTCTCAATCCGTTGGATATATATCTGCTCCAAATTCACTAACGTGCACCTCTCTGCCGAAAGTCAGGACCGGATCTCGCCGGACAGCGGGGGTGATCCGCCATCCCCCGATATAAACATCGACTACACTTACAGGGCGAATCCCTTTGATTTATATCATTTATTCCGTCAAGAACTGTAAAAAATGTATACGGTGTGTGGAGAAGTATCATCTGCTCATTTCCTTCTGCATTCACAATTCAAGTAGTATGGCTTAGGGTAGAAATCACAGAAGTTCGAGAACTGCACAGAATTCACTTCTCCCCATAGCAAGTCGCACACAGTTTTTAACTGTTTTTGATGTAAAGTAAATAATCACGTTTTCGTAGTGGTTTTCTTAGCTAACCTTAGTGGTTGACGTTCCCAGAATCACTAATCAATCAGTCAATCAATCGATCGTGCTACTTCAATCGGACAACCACATTGTCGAACGTGAGAAACCCTGGAAGTTCGTTCTGCAAGAAGTGTCAATTCTTTTTTAGAGTTAAGTTCCCATCGATAAATACGGACGAATAAACTTGACGCCAATTATTCCACACCAAACGTTTACGTTCCTAGATGTTCAACTTTTAAAGAAAATTGAAATGTCTAAGTTTAAACATTTTTTAAATACCTAGAAGTTTTCCAAATCAAGTTTTCAAAAACGTTTAGGTATTTAAAAAATGATTAAACTTCCAGCTTATCAGAACAAACCAGATAATGAAATATCTTCTGTCGGACCTTACAACCTTATTATATAAAGAAACAAGTTTTTGTTTATATATTAATTATCTAGAAATCATATTAGGTTAAGTTAATTATTAAGGAATTAAGATGATTTGTATTATTGCATTAGACCTGACGATGGGGGGCGCAAAAGCTCTTGAAACGCTGTTTAAGACTGGAAAACCTTGCACGTAAGATGTAATTTGAATTGTTATGAAATAAAATAATTATTATCTGCTGCCTATAAATTTTAAAGGGATCTGTTCTTAAACACATTTAGGAGGGTTTATCCTATGGGAAGAGAGTTCATAATAACATTCCAAGTGTTCACATAAAATGCAGTTTGACATTTTGGCAACAACTGAGTGCTTACTTTCCGAGTTCTCTGTATACTTGAATTTCAATTTTTTGTCTAATTAGGTGTATTTATTAGAGCGAATGCCAATGTCCCGAAATGTGTATAGTTACGCTTATGCAAATGCGTTGACGCGTTTGTTATTGTATATTCCAAAGCAAGCCTTATTTAATGAATTACCCAAATTGATATTCATTCTCTCGTATGTGTGTGTGTGTGTAATATTTTTTGAAAAATTGCATCGAAACGCCTCTGCATTCTTATAAGTAAATCTGTAAATCACCTATTGTGTTGTGTCTGGAAAGCTGACTAAAGGTTGCGTAAATAAACGTGCATATAACAGAAAAAGGGTTTGGCGCACGTGTATGATCGCAGGTAAAGTTTTCAAGTCCGTCACCAAACCTCGCATCAATGGATAGCGAAAATTTTTGAGTAAAGTCATGTCCTTTAAGGTATGAAAAAATAAATACCATCCACAACGAAGACATTACATAATATTATTATTATTATTATTATTATTATTATTATATTATTAATAATAATAATAGTAATAATAATATTTTCAAAATCATCTAGACATGTTTCAGAAATGTACCATATCTTCTAAGCCCATGTAGCTCCATAAGAACATTTACCCTCGACCGCCGAACTAATAATCTTGATTTGCTTTAAAATCCTATGCCTTTTGTGACTTGCAAATTACTAAACCTAAATCGCACTCTCTTGAGAGATCCATATTAAAAATTCTTCAATCATTCATTGGTTCTTTTAAATCAAAAAAATGAGTATTGTAAATCGAAACGAATTGCATGTCTATTGAAAAATTTAGTATATAATATGTAACCCCTTTCATGAACATAATTTCTCCAAATTTATATTTGTTATTGTGTAATTTATTTGTATTGTAATATAGGTATTTTTTAAAATAATATTGTACTTAATTATAGATTACCGTATTTACGTTAGTAATTACAAATTTATATGTAAATATTGTTTAATTACGTTGTTTACATGTTAAAATGTATTGTTTACATACTACTGTATACATCATATCTGATCTGCATGAAACTTATAATTTCAGTGATCAAATTTTGTATCCTATTTAACGTTATTCTTATTCACATGTACACAAATGAGCGTGTTATTGATGCAATTGTTAATAAATTAGGTTAGTGAATATTACAGTTTCAGAAAGAAGAAAAAATGTGGAATGCTATGGTTTCTGTTGGTGATGGTTGTTAGTAACAGAAGGCCACATTTTTAAATTATGCATCTTAACTAATTAAATTATTTCACAATTTAATATAAAACTGATTATTATTTGTTTTTTTGCAAATTCTGATTTTTTTAAATAATTGAAAACTTGTTTGATATTATAGAAAAGAATTTTGAAATTTCTGACGTCATCTAATTTGTTTATACAGTTGTAAAAATATTAATGAGAATAAAAATCATTTGTCAGAGCATTTTGTCTTAAAATATATTTTTCTTCCCTTGTACCCAAAACCCAATGGACACGAACCCAAATTCCACATTCATCACCAAGTAGTATTTCGCGTCAGCCATTTTGGCAAAGTGGATATGCTTATAACGTGCTAAACCTAGGGCCCGGATAATTATGTAATAACATATTTTCCTAACGTAACTCTGACAAATCGAATCGATATATTCATGTTTCATATCGGTTAGGGCCAAGAAAGTCAACTTTTTTGCACGTATTTTTAGGTATTTTACACGAAAGAACAAATATTTACATATTTTAGCCAAAAGAACATATTTTTACATATTACCACAATTTTTTAAACCCTTTATTCATTTTCCTATATGTTTTGATAAGGAATATCCTAGACAAACAATTGCAGATTTCCAATACATTGTTTAATCTTTTTCCTTTAAAGTTTCAACGCGATGTCAGTCCATATGTCAATTTTTGCATGTAATGGAAAATGCAGTTAGCTATTTTCATAGACTATTGCAGATTTCCAATACATTGTTTAATCTACTGGGATTGGAATTTGTAATTCCAATAGATCGTTTATCATGGTTTGAATACGCAAAACAAAAAATTGAAAGGTCTCAGAACAAACTTCACTCATCGCAATCTTCATTTTCAGATTCATCTGCAGCATGTTCGAAATTAGTGTCATATACATCATCTGACGTTCGTTGGATACCAGCCGTGTTCGTTCGTTCGATACCACCGTGAAATTCCGCTGATGTAACCTAATGCGACATAACTTTGCAGATTGCTCTTCAAGATTGATTTATAGATACTGTGGTAAATTTTTGGTAAAGTATTTACCATTGTACGGCGTCCTTCACCGCAGACAACTGTGACATACATTGATTTCTATGTTTGTATCTGTATAATATTATGTCCGGATTTGCTTTACAATACTTGAAACATTTTATGTGTTGCTAGATATTAATTTTTTCGTTAAAATTCTTGATTCTGTTATATCTTTACAAGTCTGTTTGAAATTCAAGAAAGCATTAAATTTCATTTCATTCACTTAATGTCGTGATTTACCCTTGAGTAATTTTGAACGCCCAATTCCAAACATGGTCGCGAATTTTACAATGTGCAGACAGGAACAAATTTTGCTTTTTATATTGCACTCTGTATAGAATCCACTACCACGTATAAGTGACCGCTTTCCATAAATATTAATTTATGTCTTTCACCTTAAGATGTGTATGCCGAACTAAATATAACGAAAGTGAAGCAATATGTTGATTTCGGTTCTGTTATCCGCACGTGCCCGAAAATAGAGAAACCTTAATAATTATCTTTCATAATTCCCTCCATATGCGAACATGTAGCATCATTCACCTTTTTTCATATTTCCCTCGTCACCGCGATCCTCTCGATCCAGGTAAGTTATGCAGTGAATAGCGAGCTCCGTATCGAAGGTAATATATCAGTAAAAAATAAGTGTTATTTTTATGTTAGAGTTATATTGTTAATAATCATGCCATTTGCTTTTAGGGAAAAATTTTAGCACCTAGTCAGGGGTACCCTTTTCTGCTACAGTACATCTGAAGACGGTCTTTGAAATATCAACTGTAGGTTGATCATCATCATCATCATTAATTCCCTTTTTTTATATCCTTGGTTTTGTCTGTGTTGCAGTCTTTTTTCGTGTATGTGAGGCATAATTATCTTCAGCTTGTGTTAACTCTCTTTGCCCTTTCCGTGTTACGCCGAGAGGACACTTGTCCTTCTAGGGTTAAAAAATGCCACATTATACCCACATACGTGTTTATGTAATAAGTAGGGGGCGGATAACAATAACATAAAACATCGCCAAAAATAATAAATAAAATCCTCGTAAAATGTTTTTAAAATGTCCTAAAACTAAAGACAAATGACGCAAATAAACAAATTTTTATCCGAACTGGTTTTGATAACAACTCAAGCTGTTGGATACGTTATTGCTGTAATCCTGGCTTCTTCTATTCCTTCAAGTGCACCACAGCTTGAAAGCTTTTGGTTTGAACTATTCTTTGCCAGGAAATCTATGCCTTTAGTTATCCCGAATTCGGCTGAGCCGACAATGGCGCTGATAGGCATCACAGGAACTTAGACTACATACTCACAAGGCTGACATTACAATTTTTATTTATTTATTTATTTTACGTCAAAAATCAGTTAAAAACTGCGTATGACGTGCTATGAGGAAAAGTGAATTGTGTGCACATTTTCAAAATTCTGTGATCCCTACACTGTCATATATTACTTAAATTTTGAATTTTGAAAGGGAGAAAAAAAAACAAAAACTCCCATGTAGTAAAATCTATTTTCAAGGATAAATAAGCAAACAATTTTGAATTTTGAAAGGGAAAAAAAACAAAAAAAACTCCCATGTAATAAAATATATTTTCAAGGATAAATAAGCAATAAATTTTGAATTTTGAAAGGGAGAAAAAAAAACAAAAACTCCCATGTAGTAAAATCTATTTTCAAGGATAAATAAGCAAACAATTTTGAATTTTGAAAGGAAAAACAAAAACTCCCATGTAATAAAATATATTTTCAAGGATAAATAAGCAATAAATTTTGAATTTTGAAAGGGAGAAAACAAAAAAACAAAAAAAAACTCCCATGTAATAAAATCTATTTTCAAGGATAAATAAGCAATAAATTTTGGCTCATTACTTCCTGCCCGACAACATGGAAACGATAATTTGAATAATTGTATTTCCCACTGAATTCTAGAAGACGTGCACAGAAAATGAAGTTACATTTATGTCCAGAAGCAAAACAAGGGGCCATCTCAGCATTTGCTTAATGGAATTTCTGAGCGAACAAATCCTATAGGCTTCTCAGAAATTCTGTGAATAACATTTGTTGCATCTCGTACATATTATTAGCAAAGCTCATTAAAAAATGTTAAGATTAATTAAAGCAGAGAAAATGCATTAAAATGACGAAAAAGTTAAAAAATGTCTTTGTCAAAATCGTCGAAAAATAAAAAAAATACAGATAAAAATTTGTATTTCCCTCTTGTCACAACAAAATTAATTTCTACACTAAACGGCATTGTTCTAAAGCGAAAAGAAAAAAATGGCATTTCATCGAAAATGACAGCCGCCCCCTAGTAATAAGTGATACAGGTACAGAACGTCCTTCATCTTACACTTTTTCTTATATAAATCATGCATTTTACTTATACTCAGTTTTGAATCGAAATATGTCCTCTACGTCAACTGTCTTGATCAGTAATTAAACCGTTGGGAAACTTTCAATACGAGTTTTACGTGTTGGGTTTTATTGAGCTTTGTTTTATTTGCTGGTTATTGATTTCCTCTTCGCCAATAAATACTCCCTTCTTCCCTTTCTGTTTAAAATCTGATTCGTTTGAATCTTTACTTGGGATGGGTTCTCGATGCTCTCGATACTCGAGTGGTATCGATACCGATCGATCCTTTCGGAAAATGAACTATACTTTTTCGATACATTTAATTATTAATGCCATTACCCATCGCTTCTGATTTTACGGAATAATTGACTTCTTTACATTTCTCTTTCTCCTATTTTTCTTCTGTTAGCAACAAGAAAGTGTCCGTCTGTTCAGATTCACTTACAGGCGTTGAAATTACCCAATACTGCAACGTCCGAGCGCCGTGCCCCGCTCTTTTTCTCACCTGTCACTATCTCTTGAGATAGCACGATATTCGCGTCCAATTCAGCTTTGGCAAACTCTTCCTTACGAGCTCCAGGCAATCTAGTGACGACAGGCATGATAAGCAATGCACGATGACCGCGTTTCTTCCCGGGATACTCCCTTCCTCAGCCCACCGCGGAAGCATCTGACGGAGCTCTTGAGCTCAGCTCTGCATTTTAAAGTGGCCAAAAGACGACTAGATTAGTGCATTCCATAAACAAAAAGAGTGAAGTGTGGAATTATTTTAAAGAGGACTCGAAAAATGACAATCGTTCTTATTGTAGAATATGTAAAAAAAAAAAACATTTTCGCCTGGTGGAAAATCACATAATGCTAGTAATTTTTAAAAAAGTTACATCAGTACACCGGGTAGTATTCAGCTTCACCGAACACAAGAGAGCCAACTAATGTTGCACCGGACATTTGAATCGTCGCAGATCGTACTTACTTGTAGAATTTAATGACCCATGGCAAGTCCTGTCAAGATCATCTAGTTCCAACACAAATTAACCAACACTAAATTAAACATTAAATCGCTAGTTCTCCCAGCAATGAATTATGGGGCAGAAATTTGGGGAGTGGATCGATTAGAAAGCGTCGAAACAGATTATTTCAAATTAATTCTCGGAGTCTCTAGATTCGCAGCAAATGCCGGAGTCCTAAGAGAGGTCGGTAGTGTAGGAATTTGGAAAGATTTTAAAATGAAATCCATTAAACTTTGGATCATTAGCAGGTGAACAGGCTGACACACTTATACATAGATGTTTTCGAGTGCAGTTACAGGGAAGCAACCAACGCTACTGGTCGAATAAAATTAAACTGCTACTGGAACGTTCAGGTCTGGGAGACGTTTCTCCGGAGATGGTGGGAGTTAGGGGAACACGTGACATAGAACGGTTAATTTCGGATAGACTTGCGGATATTAAAAGGCACGAGATCCTGGCAGCAACGGCCGAAAAACGTTCGCTAGTTGCGCAAATTCACGCGAGTCCGTTATGGGTTGCGAACGTTACGTAAACACACTGCAAAAGGACGCAAGAGGGGGGGATATGCTTGGTTCAGGGTCGGGGTGGATGCAACGTAGATTAAAGGACTCGAATGGTAATGGCATCTGTGTGCTTTGCGGTGATAGGAAGACTGGATCCACATCCTTTTAATTTGCAGTGCGACCGGAACTTGGAGAGGAAAATGGATGGGAATGGGAAGTTACTACTTCCAACATAGGAACGTAACGCTTGCCCAAAACATTCTAGGTGATAAAAGAGCTAACTTCATGAAAGAATTAGGAACATTTCTCGGAAAGGTTCGGACCACTAGAGAAACTGAAATTAAGGAGTGGGAAAACAGCATTGGTTAGTACAGGCAGAGCCTACTCTGGAGATAAATTATTAAGTGAATAAAAATAAATATATTAACTTAAAATAATTAAAATAAGTTAAATAAATTAAAATTAAATTAATTAAAACAAGTTAAATAAATTAAAATTAAATTAATAAAAATAAGTTAAATAAATTAAAATTAAATTAATAAAAATAAGTTAAATAAATTCAAATTAAATTAAATTAAAATAAAAGAAAAGGAAACGGTTAAAATAAAACACATTAGGGGGCGAAGGGAAGTGGGAATCGGAAATGTTAGGGCAGAGGCGTTGGTGCGGACGATTTTCTGTGGTGCTGTTTGTTTTCAGGTGCGGTGGAGGCCAAACACTGGAAGGAGAATGCCTGACGCCCGCGCCAAATAAATAAATAGTTAAAAACCGGATAGAGTAGCATGTACTCGGCTTCTGACGGTAGGTTTTCCCCTTCAGGGTTTTTCCTCAGCGTACCTTATGGTCTCGTTTCCGCGCTTTGATGCGATGGAGAGACCATTTGGTGAATACCAGAAGGCGAAAGGTTAGAACGCGGTAGAATGTAGGTATTGTAATGGCTTAAAAGCCTTCGGCCTAGCCACATTGCATCAAGTTTTCTAATTTTGCTGTAATAATTACCTATCAAATAAAAAAAATTAACCAACACTCATTGTTTTTGCACAAAGACAGATTTAAATCAGGGACA
Source organism: Teleogryllus oceanicus (assembly GCA_964035755.1). Taxonomy (NCBI): domain Eukaryota; kingdom Metazoa; phylum Arthropoda; class Insecta; order Orthoptera; family Gryllidae; genus Teleogryllus; species Teleogryllus oceanicus. Next base: position 322,925,585 of record CAXIVR010000001.1, on the reverse strand, counting down.
ACCATTCAAAAGCAATAACAAGAAAATCTACTTTTATGATACGCAAGATAATCAATCAATCAATCACTATTATTGAGGACAATAGATTCAAGATATTAATTAAACATCTCGAACACCTTTCTCACAAGAAAAAAACACTTTCTATCCATCGTTTCACAAACGGGTCTTTTCGACCGTTACGCCGGTTAGTAAAGGGAAACAATCCTTGTGCAAATTTTGGCATCTGAGGACGTGGAAACAAGCCCTCGTTTTATGAATTGGAAATTCGCACATGGACCACGTCGCTTCTAGTGGTCGAACAGAAGAGAATTGTGTTGCGAGCGGATGGAGGCTTTGAGCATGAGTACCGTCACGAAGAAAGAGTGCATCGTGAGATACTACCAGTAGAACTAGAATCAAACATTGGGGGTCATTTTGAACTGATTCGTGCTGTAAAACTCACGAGAGCCCAATCCACCACTGACACCTCCCAATACGCTTCAATGGCTGCAACGAAAATTCAAGAACATGCAGTATGCGATCGACGTGCCTTGAAGAAGGCGAGTCAGAAGAAACGAGATGCGAGCGCTTGCAGCCGTGAATTGGCGAGCTCAGCATTGAATCCAGCCGACCGGCATCGCATTTTATTGTTTGGAAGAAAGTTCCGCAACCGAGGCCGCGAGGGTCGACGAAAGGGTATCGTCAGCCAGCGAGTCAAAGCAGCAGCCGCACGAGCCGAGCCAACGTGCGCCTGACCGTGAGCCAAGGTCGCCGAGACAGGGCTGACCGCCCGCGTCGGAGTCCCGCGGAAGCTATGCCCAGAAAGCAGTGTACACTAACCCCTTCTGTTTTGCAGAAGCGTGAGTACCCGTGTGAAGAGAGACAGAGAAACTAAAATTTTGTATAAATTAATTATTACTGTCCAAAATGGGACCGTAATTAAAGAACTGATTAAATTGAACTTAATTGAATGAAATTGAATTTAAAGAGAAACGACTCAAAATTCTGGATTTGAAACTGAAAATGTTAATGAGTGTGGCTGGCAATACTTTAGCGAAAATAAAGAACACCCACAGTTGTTATTTAGAATTATGACTTCTCGAAAAGGGTAATTTGTTATGAACGTCAGTGTGGCTGAGACATTCCAGCCCAGTGCCACTACGAACATCGCGAGCTCGCGTTCGTACATTTCTCGAAGGGGATACGCGTTCGAGTAGTACTTCCTCAGATATTGGAGTTCAGTTTTTTCATGTAAGTGTTTATTTCTAGTTGAAGAATATATGATTTTGTGTCAGATCCACAATCTCTAATTGTTTGATCGTAAACGTGCCTGTGTTCTCTCATTCCTTGTAGAATCCTCCAAAGAACAATTAAATTAAATGAACTCTGACACGTCTGACGACGGATCGGCAGTGAACCGTCGGACGTCGGGAGGCAACGCCTACGCTGAGGGGAAGCCATTTACCAATTACCCAACTTTCGGAACGATGGATTGAAGAAATGCGGGCGGAGTGGGGGATTAGTTACAAAGTCGCCCACTAGAGTATTTACAGTAATGCCAACCTCTAGAAAATCAAAGTCAACCTGTTACGTGTGCGGCCGGATCATCGCTCTGAGTAGGAACAGCAGGAACACTAAATACCAGTTTTAGGTGCCTCCCTCGAAGGACCATGAGCTGCCTCAGCCATTTTTTAGATAATAGTAAAAGGCTGAAAAAGACGTTCAAATATGAAAGAAATTAGTTTTGACTTGCTTGTTTCGCGCCAAGGATGTTTTAATGCTTGGAATATTGTCATCGTTGCTCGTTGCGAGCTTTAATCTTCAACTGTTTCGCCTGGCGGAGGGGCAAGGTCATCGTTCAAAGAAAGTTTCGCGAGTAGTAAGGGATAACGACGCCTGATCGGAAGAGAGTTGTAATGCACGACGCGCCGCGGGAATTTGACGGCGTGTTCCGGGTCTATTGTGACGCAACGCCTGGCGGCGGCGGCGTGGGTCGCACCGTCCGTGCATGGTCAATTAGATGGCTAATATTTTGAGATATCGTCACTGAAAACGAGACCAGGCGAGGTTCTTGCCTGTGTTGTTCCGGGCCACACTTCCGACGGGAAAGAAAAGCGCGCAATGTTTATAGAAATGAAACAATGTCCTTTAATAAAGAACTGTGGTAATTTATAGACATTTGCACGTCCCCCCCCCAAAAAAAACACAACAAAAGAAAAATACAAAAATAATCCTTCTACACTGTACAATTGTTTGACTTCCTGTGCCCCAAAAACACAATAAAAACAAAGAAATAACAACACAGAAATAATGTTTCTAGAACTATTCTGAGGATTATAGACAACTAGATTTTTAAAAGATGTGTGAAATTGAAATTATTTTCTTTGAACAAATAACTTAGTTATTTGGAATGAACATTATCATGCCACCTCTACAAAACGCAATCAGATTTCTTCTCAGTGTATCTAGATAAACAAATGACTAGGCGAGAACAAGTAGTGCTATCCAGACTTGGCTCCGAACATACTAATATAACACACGCACACCTGTTTCTCAAAATACCTGCGCCCGTCTATGACTTATTTGAACTAGCAGTATCGCATATGATGAGCGTTTGCCCTAAGTTCCAGGAAGAAAGAGAAGGCCTATCATCAGAGCAACATTTGAAGTAGTCGTCTATTCCAAGTCCTATCAACAGGAAATTATAAGATTTTGCCAGAAACTAAATGTTTTAATAAAATATAAGTGTAATAAATGTAAGTAATGTAAATAAGTGTAATATGTAAATACTGAAAAGTCGCTTAAAATCTTGGGTTGATGCGACTATAATAAATCAAAAAATTATCATTCTAGACAATATGCACCACAATGTACATGTGCACCAAACAATTCAGAATTATACATTCCTTTATAACAATTCTCTCATTCATTAGAAACATTTACATGTAAAATTACCGACTTCATCAATGGCTAGCGGGGTTTCAACCAGGACTCTCTCACCAGCGGAGCACTGACCCAGTCTTGACAAGCTCTCAAGCCCTGATCGATCTCCGGAATTTGTAGACTCCAGGCCGTATCAGGCCGCACTCAAATTTGCAATATGGCAGCTTGAAAAAGATTTCTGTCGGGAATAGCCAACTTATGAAACTATAACTCTGATCAAGTTCTGCTTTGTTTTGTTTGTCGGTTGTCTCATTTACAATCCTCGCGCGGTCTCGAGTCTTGTCCATCGTTCAATAATACATGGTTTCTGGTTTTTCGGTAGAATTAAAAAGAGATGTTCATTCTATAAACGAATATTAACTCTGTGAATAATTATTAAGTTAATTAAGAATTATCATTATCAACTATTGCGAGCTTAAGAAGTGTTAAAATGTGTCAAGTGTAAATGAAAATACAACCTCAAAAGTTATCTGGGGGCTTACGTCTATGTTATTAATGCTGAGATGTGTCAACAGTTCCTTCAATGTCGAAGTGGTAGTAATGAGTTTATTGAACGCAAATAAATACCACAATTATTGAAGTTAATTAACGGATATACATGGTAGTTTTTAAGGATCTAAATGAAATTGTTCCTAACAGTCGAGTTATGTCAATATCAATGCAAATGCATCCATTTAACTTATATGTTCAATTATTCTAGTTTTTAAAAGTGTTTAAAAAAATAATGAAAATCATCATTGTGTAAGTGTCTTGAATAACTTACCCATTGTTACCAGACACAGTCTTTGAATACGTGTTATCTTTCTGGGTTGTCTGGGTTATTGCTATAGACCCAGATGTTGTTGGGCTATCCATTATTTTAGAAGTTATAATTAAAATAAATTCAGAAAAATAATAATAAATATAATATAATTAATTTAAAACAAAATATACCAAAGGACACTTAACAAATCCACAAATAATGAACTACACAACTATTTCAATTAACTTTATTATTATACTAAAGAAAACAATTAAAATAATAAATAAAACTCAAAAACGCCTAGTACTACTAATTAAATAAATTGAACGATAAAATGCAAAAGAACGAAGAGCACCAAACGCAAAATGCAATCTTTACAACACTCGTAAACTAACACAACTTCACTCTTGGATGGCTTTGAATGTTGCGAATCTACGGAAGTAGTCATTGTTTTACGTAAACTTAAATTTTTAAAAATGTCCCTACAGCTTGAAGTAATATATACAGGGTATTTCAGGTACGGTTGGCAACAACTTTGCCAACATAAAACGGTAGAAACGAAACTACCCTAAATCGAGTATAAATGTATGTTCTCGTCCGACAGTGACATTTCTTCGAAAGTTGTCCGTTAGTCTGGCTTAGCTGCCAGCAGCTTAGTAGTGCATGTTAGTGTAAGTGTATGTGTAAGGGGAGAGGATAGGACAAGGAAGAGGAAGGACAGATCGCGCGCGGTCCGTGGCCCGTTTGGTAGGGTACTGCTCCGGCATTCGCCTGGCGTTGATCGGAGAAACCACGGAAAACTACCGATCAGAGCAGCTGGCTGCCAGAATTTTCCTCCAGACAAAGTGTCTGAATTCGACCTCGCTGAAAGCCAGTGTCGAAAACCCTGCTGCCGCTGTGACTCGAACCTGATCTAGGACCCTCCGGTCAGAGGCGCTGCAGGACTCATTGATACCTAGCTACCGCTCCCGGTCATTTTGAGGTTTACCTCGTATGGTGCCAGCAATTCTACAGCATGGGGTGGTCAGACATACGGAATTCAAAATTGAAGTGAAATAGATCATTTGACATTCTGCACAATTTCACAGCAGGAATGTAACAATAAATATTCTTGCTAATAAACACTTATCACAGTATAAGGTTTATACACGCACACCTTCGATCTATAAATACCGCAATTGTAGAACCTAGTCATTCGAATCATGGAAGCTTATTTCATTTTAAAAACAATCATTTACAAAGAATGTCTGCATAACCAGTTTAGCGACTGTACATACGCAAATGTAATGAATATTTCATCATCATTTCTTCATCCATATTTCACCTTGTTATGTTTGTAAGGTGTAGTGAAGTGACTGCCATTCGAGGAATGACCGCAGTCCGCAGTGAGGTGGCCAACAATAGAAGTGTAACGGCTGTCCCAGCATTAGCTTGCACGGGTGAATCGCATTGAAGAGAACTTCGACAGCTGAGAACACCAGAGGTGCCGCGTCAAGGACCTTAGAGTACGAACGAATATCCCATGCCATTGGGAGCAGCTCCACCAGCAATTCATTTATGTGCATGTTGGTGTTGAGTAATTGTCGCGTAGCGCTGTAATGCAACATTTTGTGCTTCTGGGATCTTATCTTTGTTGTATATCTATAATTTGTCTGTGTATTTAGTAAGAGTATACTAATATGAGTTATGTAGTCAGTTGTGCAGATTAATTTAATAATGAAATGTTCGTGATATGCCACTGAATAGTATGTTATTGTTAATAGTTACAGTGATAGCGGAAGTTCTCAGACTACGAATTTTGCTTCTTCGAGTTAGCTGATAGCGAAAAGGTTTTGATAGCCAGGACATATAATAATACAAGAAGTTGACTTACAAATTAATTACTTGTCCAGAATATTTACGAGTCCTATCATATACGACTTCTCACAAGTTCTAATTCGCGTGTTGTAAAATAATTAAAAGTCCAAACTGTTCGTGAACGTTTGAAATTCTCTCAGTTCAATAATTAGTAGAACTCCCTCGCGAAAAATAACAAGTTATACTTCTAACACACGGTAAATTATTCGGGGTCCAACGTTCCTCAATCTCATGAAAAATTACAAGTTCCAATTACACAAATTATCTATCCGCGAGCGACCCGCACAGCGTCACGACATATGACAGAATGTGATTTTTTTATTTACTGGTCAGCCATCCAGACCTCGGCTTTCCGTTTCTGCTGTTTTGTCTAAAGAAAATCATACTTCCGCAGTAGTAGACTATCGTTGCTCTCTCCAACCAATACCCAAATCGTTTTCAAATCTGACTAGCCGCGCCGTCACTTTCAATGCCAGATGAATATTTATTTATCTTGACAACAACTTGGGCGCCGTTGCTAAGACGCCATATTCCTATTTAATTTTCCTAGCATTTCCACCCATTTACGACAAATAACATTTAATAAAAATGACCCACACATTGGTATGTCACAATACGTTTCGGCACCCTTAATAAAAATATTAAAAAATTCTGCCAGCATTCCTTGCAGATCTCGGTAATTGCCTCTTCATTATTTGGGTTCGAAGATGATTTTGTCTTGTAAGTACCAAAGAAGAACCAAAACAAACAAATCTTTGCTAACGTGTATACAACTTGCGTGAAATTGATGAGAACATTGGAAAAACAATCGTTTTGGAATACAACAGACGAAAGGGCCGTGTAGTCACAGTCCATCAAAAATGTATTTTCTTTTCAGCTGCCCATAAAACAAGATAATGGCCAATATAATAATAAATTATTATTATTATTATTATTATTATTATTATTATTATTTGATGCAGCTCAAGTTAACTAATTTTTGGAGCCAACTATTAATTAAATTGCTCCAGGAGAAGATCATTTTTGCAAATTTGGAGTTTCAACTAATTGAAAATCACATGTATGAAAGATTAAAACTTACCTCGCTTCTAAAAAAGTTCTTTTATTTTTATCAAAAACCAAGGAGAATGTAAAGAAATTCAAAGAATTGATGGCCGAACAATGACTCTTTGCATTGAATGAAGTACAAGAATGCTGTGTGTAATGAGTGTGTGAAAAGACTCTGTCAAAAACCTTGGTAGCAAAACGAGTGGACGGCGTGTCTCATGCAAAGGTTATCCTGGATATGACGAAACAGAATTAAACACTTAAATACGGCTTGCTAAATTCAACTTCTGATTGCAATTTTTGTTGTTACTTTTTTTCCTTTACTATTGAAAATTGAAATAGTCAATGAGGGGCCAAGCGTGCCCGCAATCGTGAGAATAATGAGTTCTCGCTTTAATGATCAGAGCTTTTCTGTATTTAAAAATGTTTTTTCGGGGTACTTTGAGAGGATGAGAGTTCAGGATTTGATGGTTAATGCAAATCGTGTTCTGGTTTTTCAGGTTGTTATGCGTATGAAGTGTTTCTAAGTTTATACATTATTTATGCCTTATTAATGATGGTTACTAGTTTGTTGATACAGTCGTTGTGAGTTATTTCATCTTGGGACTCAATTAGAACAGCTTGTTCCTTGGAGAGGAAGACATTAGAACGTTGGCGTACGTCATCTTCAGACCATCATATTCAGGTTGCACGTTGTAAGAAACTGGGCTATATTTTCCTGTACACAGTAAGAATCTTAGAATCTAACTTAACAGCCGTGGTGAGCAGCTGAATCAAATAGGAGAAGCTTATTCTTATTTATTTTATGCTATTTTATTCTAGCAGGTTTCACAATAGTATTTTGAAAACTTCTGAAAAACGAACATGAAGATGGTCAATTTAACTTGGGCAAAATAGGATTCGTTGACTCCCCTTAATAGATGGAAATATCCTATAATCTTTCTAATCACTGTTGAAGTTTAAACACGCGGCACAAGATAAACAAACTTTGCTTCTACAAACGAACAGTACCAGGGCTCATGCACGCACCAATTTCTGAGACTTGCGGAAAATATTGCTGAGAGTTTTCATCAAAAGAAGGTTACAGCAGTAATTTTCTTAGACATTGTATAGGCATATGACAGGATCTGTCATGCAGGACTAATGTATAAAATTATGTAGTCTGGGAGTCCTGATTACATCCAAAAATAATCATTAGCTTTCTTTAAAACAGAAAATTTATAGTAAAAGTCACGAAACATTATCAACTCGAAACATATCAGCAGGATTACCTCAGCGATCAGTACTCTCTCCAACTCTTATTTAACATTTACACTCAGATATCCCAATAATGAACGATACCAAATTATAGGTGAAACTGCTCGCAAAAAAAAACATCATGGCGTACGTACCTTTGGTGAAGTCTCGAGGCTGCCCCCTACCCTGCGTAAACTGGAGATTTCCTCCTCGGCGATATGAAGCGCGTAGGTTACGCGAGAGGCGACTGCGAGATTACAGCGATCGCGCTGACCACCACCGGTCACTGCCCCGTCCTCAGAAGAACTCGTACTCAGGAGGCCCAAAGAAACGACAAATTCATCATAGTGTTATCCATGACATTGAATTATTATAGTTGCTTCTATTTCTGCACATGCTCCTAGCCTCTACTGCTACGCGCCCTATTATAACTCCACAAACGACTTCAGACAGGTTCAGACATCACAATGTAGATATGGATGGTACGGTGGAAAACTGAGAAGAATGTGGTCATCTTCAATGATTGTTTGATACTGTGTGTTACACCTTAAACACAACAATTTAACACCTCTCACTTAACAAATAAATTCAACCTAGGATGAAATGCTATCCAACCTTTCCGAATCCTATCCAAATTCCCAAAAGACAAGTTTCGCCCCCCCCATAAGAAACACTCCTAACACACTCCTAACCAAGTCCATCCAACATCAAACACCTAACAAACGGAGCAGCGATGTAAAGCTAAAAAGTCGGCGATACCATTACTAATCATGATAGCTAGTCTATGTATTCGAGTTTGAAAGACCTCTTTAATGGCTGAACAAGAAGAAAATAAATGAAAAAAAGTACCAGGCGAGAGCAAGGCACGCCTGTTCGACACGGTGTCGCATTCGAACTCAGCCAATGCTGAGTCGTTCATGCAAGAGAGGGGGGGTTCATATGGCATACGACACAGTGTTTCATGATGAGCAAAATAATTATGAAATTTACTAGACCGATACACAGCAAACGAGCCGATAATTTTATTTGTGTGTTTCGGCCGTGCCTCGTTCCATACGTTTGTAATATCATCTTATAAGAAAAAATCATGTAAACGAGGAATGCCAGTTTTTGAAATAAGTGAACTCATACGTCATCTTTAGCAACAACTCATTTGTTTGTATTGTTCTTAACAGATGGCGGACTGTTAAATCCCTAATAGACGCATTCCGTGAGCAGTTTCACGTTCTGTTTGATTGCGCTAAGTTGATATAAAAGGACAGCAGGTCTGCATAGAATTTTGCACTCCCACTGATCTCGGGAAACCGCGCGCCAGCCACCAGAGTGCAAACGCAGGCAGCAAGAAAGGGGGACTCATTCTATGAATGGGGACCACCAATAAGAATGGGACCGGGAGCGGGACCGGAAGCTCAGTGCATCAACTGATGTCACTCTAGCGCCGCTGACCCGGAGGTCCTACGTTCGAGTCCTGACGGCGACAGGATTTTCGACACTAACTTTTCAGCTAGGTCGCATTCAGTCGCTGTCTGGAGGAGAATTCTAGCGGCCGGCTGCGCTGATCGGTAGTTTTACGTGGTTTCTCCGATTAACGCCAGGCGAATGCCGGAGCAGTACCTTAACAAACGGGCCACGCACCGCGCGCGATCTGTCCTTCTCCTTGTTCTATCCTCCCTTACACACACACTTACATGCACTGCACTACCACATATTCCGAGACTGGTCTGAGCATAGAGAGATTGTTCCAGCCGGGGCGGTGCCCCGTTGGTGGAGAGTTCCGGTGAAACCCCACTAGCTGATGGCAGGTCGAAAGCGATCTCGCCATCCAGCGAAGATCACCGCCATCTCCCGAGAAACATGCAATACACTAACAGGACCAAAGCAGTTGACGTGCCCGGAAACTCGAAAAAATCAATCAATAAGAATGGGCAATTCAAACAGTACCACGTAAATTGAAAGAGCAAACAGCGAGACCATAATGGACTGTTACTTACAGTTCGAGTAATATTGCCTTTCGAATTAGATTGAAAAATTTTGTTTTGGTACATCACAATGAAATATGAAACTAAAACAAGTTAGACATACGTATTTGGTTTGGAAACCACGTGTCATAATTGCTAGTAGGGCACATACTGTAATTCGCTTTGCTACGATATAATCACATAATCACAATCACAAATTTAATGTGGTCCTGAACACAAAGTTATGAAAATTATCGTTTTTAATTGATGAGGACAGTAATATACTATTTTTCATTAATTATGTTTAAGTGAATAATATTTTCATCTAACAAAAAAATCTTAATCGTAAAACATCATGATTACTTTCTGCTCTAATTTCTGACAAAAGTAAATTATATTTTTCTAATTTAAAATCAACGCACACTATTTATTCATAACCATTTACATCAAACTCATAATAAAATATCGTAAGAGAGGTTTGCTCGTTGGTATCTCTTATTCAGCATCATAATGAAGGAAAATGATCCAAATGCTAATGAACATTACCCTTCTCGGAATTTCCTGTATTCCACTCTTACGTGAATCTTGATATGAGAGATTGCTTCCATAAGTTTCTTCATTTGGCTATCATTTGGAGATTATAACATTCCTGGTGAAATCAATTATTAAATTGTAATTTTTTGTTAGAATTAAATAATATAGTTTTAATAAAGGCCACTGATTTAAAATATTGCTTAAGAGTCACAATGAGCATCAACTAAACAAATGAAAATATGTGGATACATAGCAATGCACAGAAGAACATAAACAGTAAATTACGGTTCTTGAAAGTATAAATACGGCACTTTACACATTTAAATAAGAAGGCAAATAATTTCACAGTATGGATTATTGGGACGCCCAGGTCACAGAATAGGTACTTCACAGAAAAGAAAGCTACCCACAATCTGTGCGCCGATATAATGCGCATGGTCGCCGTATTGAAACTGCAAACAGCTGTAGAACCCGGCGTTTTATATGTGGTGAACGGTGGTGAAGGTGCGTTTATTTCCGTTTTTCTTGTATTTGGTGTGTGTGTGTACAACTAGCAAAAACATGCGTAACCCGAGGGGACACTTGATTTGTATACGCAAATATTAATAAAAAATAGAGATAAAAGGTAAATAATTATAAATATATTACTAGTAGTCTTACAGAATGGCACATACTTTCTCGTATTAGTTTAATGAATATTAAAGAAGAGTAAAACCTCGTCCTAAATGACCATTTTCATTAAAAAATAATTGGAGCTGTTTTAAGAAAATATCATTTACGCGTTACTAAAATCTCGTTGAAATTGAAGTTCTTGAGTTTTGGAAAATTTTTGAGTTTTTGGAAACTATATGAAGTCATTTATAGCTGTTTAACTAACAAGTGCAATAAATTTACAAATAGTTGGAAATTGGCGTAATAACGGCGAGAGATATTTAAAAAAATTACATTTAGTAGTTAAAAAAATTTAAAAAATAATACATCAAAATGAATTTTATACAATAATAGTGGAGTAATCACCCGTTGAAAAAGTTAGAAGAAAGTTAAGCCGTTTTTTAGTAAATGTTGTTTGAGCTGACTCTTGCGGTTCCTTTGCATAGTTTCAAGATGGCGGTCAGCGCTGCGCGGTGGCTCGTTGAAGATCGAGGGGCCGCCTCTACTTTCCTTTCTGCGTAGTATCTATTCTGTGCCCAGGCACTCAATCTTAACGCCGCGCCCCCACTGTACAATGGCAGGCTACTCCCCTCCCGGCAAAGCTGGCTCCCCTACTTGCCCTTTTGCCACTCTGGCGAGCAAACGTTAGCCTCATGAGTGCAGAATACCCGCAGAAGCAGACGATGCGCAAACCTACAATACAGTATTCAGAAAACGCTCTAACATGAACAGTTGGAATTAAAAAAAATTGGGTTGGGGAATGAATGGTTATGTATATAACGTGACAATGAATGGGTATGAATGAATGGTTATGTATAGAATCTAATAAGTATGAATGATGTGTGAATGAAAACAGTTATATATAAAAAAGTACCAAAAAAGTATTAAGAAAATATTTCTTAGCGTTAAGAAAAAATAATGATAATTTTGTTCAAGTTAGGTATGCCAAAGTGCTACTACATAATTATTAAATTAGATTTAAGCTAGAATTAAGTTAGCTTTAGTTAGTATTAGCTTTTTTTTACCTCTCCCTCTTAGCTGCTTAAGCCGCAAGGCAGCAGCGCAAATTGTATTGCCGCAGTTAAATAAATCCCCGCCTCCTCAGGGTTACTGTGGAGGGGAACCAACAACAAGTTGGACCTGGCGAGCTGGCACTCACGTCATGAGGATGGTGACGCCGAGGTATCTGAGCGGCAGGTTCTGCTTGACGGTCCACCAGCCGCGCAGCACGTCCTGCACGTCGTGGGCGTTGGGCGCGTCGAGGGTGGGTTGGCCCTTGGTGGAGGACAGCGCCCTGCCGCCGCTGGCGGACGCGTCGGGCCCGCCGCCCGCGCACACCGCCAGCGCTAGCGCCGCCTGCATCGCCCGCATCGCGTTCGGCTCGCCGCCGCCGAGGCCCAAATAAAACAGCCACGTTTCAGAGAGCAGCTCTAGAAATCACTTTTAGCCCCAGGCCGCGCCGCTCGGGTTAATGCTTAAATACCAGTGGACGCAGCTCGAGAAGTACCACAAGTACAAAGTTTTGTGGCTGGTGGCGCAGCTAGACAATACAGTCGATTTGAACGTTTTCGGGTATCCTAGACCCCACCAGCATAGTTCTTTCTTCTTCCTAGGACTTTTATCCAGCCGACAGCCGGTTGCCCTTTACCTCCCGAAGGGACGCATATTTGACCATACACTAGACAAACACTCTTTCGGGCTCCTCTGATCTGGGGTCAGCAGAACGCGAGGCCCTCCACAACACACACAAGTCAAGGACAAACAACCACAGTCGCGGGACTCCGAACCATGATCCTCTGACTCGGAGCGCTGAGACGGTACTCGCTCTAGCCACCTCGGCCATCCAGGTCGGCACCAGCATAGTTACGTAAGCTTCTTTAAAATACGTGATTTTACGTAACATTATTTGGCAACGTCTTTTATTAGAATATGACAGGAAATACACTGTATATTACAAAGCGGAGTTTTATTTTAATTGTAACTTTGCATTAGAAATGTCGATAATCACCGACAAAGAAATCCTGGGGTTTTTGTTGGACAGTTCGGGATCAACCCGTGGTTAGGCTGGAATCAGTAGTTGCAAAGAAAATAAGAAAGATTGTCCACGAGGCGCTGACAGAAGGACAAAACATCTTTGCATTAACTCCCCAAATTTGCTTTACAACACTCAAACTTCGTTTAAATTATTCAGCTTTAAAAATTCAATAGTATTCAAAACATTTCGTTTTGTTCTTGCGCGTTTATCAATATTGATGCGTTTTTCTGCTGATATTTAATTTCTTTACTCTTACCGAAATATATAACTTATCATCATGTTGAATTGCATTAAATATACTTGTCGTAAAAAAATATAGCGTTTAGCGAATTATTTCCTGTCTTGGGTCTCTCAGACCCCACCAGCACAGTTACGTTAGTATTTTTCACCAGCACAGTAAAAGGTTAATGCAGAAATGACTCCAGCTACATAATTGAATTTATTGAAGCAAACCAAAAAGTTTATTATTTTTCTCATCATATGCAATTACTATGTAGATGACTTAGCTCAACAAAAAAACATTTTGGAAAGCTTATTTAGAAACCATTACTGGATCAATGATGGAAGATTTAATGATATCACCTACTTTATTTATTTATACGTGTAATTAAACTAATAAATCTGAGCTTAAAATAATTAACAGCAATTAACAAAACTTATTCAGTTCTATTGGTATATACCAAAAAGGACTATATTCATAAAAAACGACTAAATTACTGTATTTTTTTAACGTACGGTCAATTCATCCCCAATATTAATTATTTTCACTAATATAAAAGGGTAATTTTACTTTTTTTTCTAAATTTACCATTTTTTACTTGAATAATTACTTTTTGTTATCATGAATAACTTTAACAATCAAAACTAAAAACATTGCCAAAGTAAAACCATCGAGCGCAAAACACCGAAGTTTAGAATAATTATCGTCTAAACAAATTGATGCCAAATCACCCATGCTTTGGAGCCGTCTACTCACCGCTCTGCGCCTCTGGCCTGCGAACGGAGACTGCGCTGCCGCCACTTCGTGCGCACAAACGCCGAGCCAAGTGCTCCACAAAACCCCAATGAACCCCCGGCGCGTTATGGGAGGCGCACGCTTGCGCGCATTAACCTCTCTTTACGCGTGGCCTTCGACGCCGCGGGTCGGAGGAACGCTGCTGCCAGCCGCCCGGCGCGACGCCGCGCCACACCGCGCCACACCGCGCCACGCCGAGGCCCGGCGGCTGGGCGCGTGGGCTCGCGCGGTCCGGGAATTTACTGGCAATTTCGCTCAAGCACTTTCCTTTCTTTACCTCAAGTGGCGCGGAAAATGGGATAGTTGCCTATCTGGAAGCAATTGAAGGGAACCTCTGCCAGATAACCCCTTTGACATTTCTGATTCGCTTCATTTTTGTACTGTTGTTTGTGTCTCAGCGCATCAATTGCTGGCCCTGAAGGGCCTGTGTCCGTGAAGTCCTAGGTTTGAGTCCCGACGGCAACATTTTCGACCCTAGAAGGCTAGGTCTGGAGGAGAATTCTAGCGGTCGGGTGCTGTGATCGGTAGTTTCTCTTGGTTTCTTCGATCAACACCAAGCGAATTTCGGAGCAGTACCTTAAAAACGGGTCGGCTAGGGATCGCACACTCTCTTTCCTTCTTCTTCCTTGTCCGATACTCACACTTTCATTACACACACTTTCTCTTCCATGGACCACACCACTACACATGTCGTGAGGACAGTGGGGGAGCTTAGAGCTTATTTTCCTCTGGGCGGTGCCCCGCTGATGGAGATATCTGGTGGAAAAGCCAGCAAGCCTACGAAACACGTCATCCAACGGGGGAAAATCATCACCTCCTGCGATTAAATACACTATACTTATGGGACTAATGATCTTAGCAGTTGACGTGCCGAGTCACAAACAATAATCAATCGCCCCTAACTCTCACACACTTACACTTGCATGCATTACATTATCATGCGTGTCGAGAGATCAGTCGCAAAATTGGATCTTGTCCCGGCTGGAGCGGTGGGAGATACGCGGTTTGGGAAAACCCCGCAAGACGAAGTGTAGGTTGGCGTTGGATCGCACAATCCAACGGGAGAAAATCATCACTACTTCTCGCAATAAAAACATGTACTACCCATATGGGACTGCTTATCTCGTTAATCCCCAGCAGTTGACGCAACACGGAACATCAATATTTATTTTTATAGTAAAACTTGTGATGGAACCTTTACAATAACAAAACATGTCATACCGAACAAAAAATCGCAGAACGCAACGATCATGTATGCAACGTAATTTTGATGTAACAGAAACTCGTTTAATGCGGAAACAGTATTTCATAAGTATAACTTCAATAGACGATATCGTGGGTAAGGAAAGAATTCATTTTAAATTAAGAGGAGTGTGAGTTCCCTATGCTGATCATGTTAAAATGTGGCTAATTGAAGGTACATTTTCTGCCAACATATTAGAGGTAGCTCTGTGATTGTTTTACACAATGTACACATATTCTTTATACACATATTAAATTAAGGAAAAATTGATAAAAGGTATTTTTTGATGAACAAAACAAAGTCATGAGAAATATGAACCAATTTTTCCTACATTTTCTTGAATACTGTTCAAATAGAATTAAAGTATAATATATTTTGAAATATGATACACTTAGTATGTGTATAAGACACGTTATTTGGGTAAATATTCAGAAAGTTTGAAGTTTTAAGATAAATAATTTGTTAGAAAAATGTTCCTTTATAGAAAAATAAACTCTGGAAAAACAGATTAGAATATTTATGCATACGTTTTATATAACTTAGGAGACAATTAAACATATTTCTCGTGGTCGTAGCGTATGTCTGACGTATGTCTCGTTTTAAACAGAAAATATGAGGGAAAACGAAAACGCAAAATAATAAAAATCGACTTTTGAAACAAACCATTCACACTTCAAACGGCATCATTTTAGAAAGCGGAGTATCACTAAGGATCGAAAATTCAACAACAACCGAACGAAGATTTTCTATTTGTACCTCATGTGGTCGACGCATTCCCAACGCTTCTCTGAAATATCTTATACTCACGAAAGTTCTGGAAGAGGTGTGGAGCCAAAGCTCCTGTTCTTAAACGTTCTCCTGTTGCGTGTTTAATGATTCTTTATTTTCCTTATTTGATGAAATTTTCTCGAAACACATGAAGTTATACAGTAAATATTGGGAAACCTCTATAAGATGAAAAATTTGAAGAGTCGCCTTCGACTGTTACCATCGCCAACATACTGATGCTATTTTTTCACATTATTATTATTATTATTATTATTATTATTATTATTATATTGTTATTATTAGCTATTATTTTAAAATTAAACGACGTTAGAATATAAATATAGCTGACAGCTCTTAATGTTCACGAAGTAATATGTCACATGCCGAAGATACTGACTTGGAGGTAAGTGGGGTCTTAGGCAAGCAGACTTCCTTGCCCCCTGAATAGACCCGGGAATTTCAGGCTCTGCAATTCTTTCATTTGGCGCTTAAGATAAATATCTTCTGAAGGTGAAAGTAGTAGACATAATTTTTAAATAGGCAGTGATCATTTTGAGTTGAAAATGAGACTTTTAAAAATATTTCCAACAGTTTTGCAGACATATTAGTATGTAAAGGCTAGTTTTAAAAGTAATTACGAAAATTGTAAACCATATTTATAGCAAAAAAATATACACATATACAGCAGATACACATTCTATTCAAATCTATCTATCTAAAAGCTTTGGGAACACAATTTTGTTTCTGCAATATACAACCAAAGCCTCTTCTAATCTCATAAGACAGCACCATTTTTGACTACTAGATGCCATTTGAATCAACTGAATATCGTATGAAATGAGCAATCGTTGTACCTAAAATAGTATAAATGTTACATTAAAATAAAAATATGACTTGAATTAGTTATTTTAAAAAATATTGACTTTTTAATACAACAAATACAAAATTTGACTAAGACAAATTATGAGTATAGCATTTTGCAACCTTTGAAACTACCTGTATTTATTTCTAAAATTTGCATGCGTCTAACAAAATACAGTGCCAGTAATAAACCATGCAATAAGCATGAAATGTATTTACTGCTGCACACCAAAACGTATTTAAATGTCCCTTCAGTCTTATATTTTTGAGATAGCACTGTCACGATACCGGTATGAGATCGAAAGTTGCGTCATCCAAGAAATTATGTCACTAATTTTGCATTTTAAAATAAAGTTCAGAAGAAGTTTTGCTGCGCAAAACGGCATATACCAACATTTGGCAACCGTCTCGGAAGCTTGTAGGAGAGAAGTTGGCTTAAAAAGGGACCAGTTTGACAGCTCGGAAAACAAAACTAAGTCATGTCGGTCATGGCGTTGCAAGAAGTTGTGTCGAAAGCATTTACAACTGAAATAATTGTAAACGAACCTGCTGATAAATTGGCGTATGACCCAAAGTTATGCTACCAGCAGTTATGTACATTTATAATAATCTCTCTATACAACGTCTACAGACTAAAATACCATATATCCATTCGGAGAACATTCCAATTTATCCCAGACATCAAACGCATGCCACAAACCTAACTGGACCTGAGTATCCAGTCTGGAGTTCGACGGTGGCATGATTTTCGACATCGCTCAGAGAGATAGATCGAGCCTGTATCATTGACTGAGGAGAATTTAGCAGTCGGCTGCTCTGACCGGTAATTTTCCTTCGTTTTCCACTCACAGTACCAGGTGAATGAAGAATTATTCCGAACATACGGGCCACGGGCCGTACGCGATATTTTCTTCCTCTTCCTTCTCATCATCACTCCTCACTTACACTATCATACGTGCCGAGACCGGCCGGGAGCTTACAGTTTGTTTCAGATGGGGCGGTGCTCTGCTGATGGGAGATATCTGGTTGGGAAACCCCGTTAGTCAACGGTAGGTCGGCACCGGATTTCACCATCCAGCGATACATCACCGCCATTTGTGAAGAAAGAACAACACTATTGTGATTACGAGACTAATGACCTAGTACGTGAAGCGCCGCGACTACCAATCAGCAAATCAATCATAATAATCAAATCAAAACCAATGAACTTAACCGTTACACATGCGGGCGAACCCAAATCCGTCTGCTTTAGTCTAGTACTCGCTCAAATCAGTTCGAGAAACAGTCTCGTGCGATACAAATCACATTACGTCCCATCTCTCTCTCCACGACTGCCACTTATAAGGCTGACAAGCACGTCTCACCACAATTTAACACGTCACTCGCGCACTATCAATATCGTAAATTCCACTTCTAAATTATCCACCGGGTTAATTGTTTTCAAAGCAATCGACGCGTTGTACAGTGAAATTACTACAGCGTGGCCCCTGAAATTCGAGGCTCACAGCCGCCGGAAGAGTTCATTCAAACCAATGGTTTAGGGAGCGCGTCCCTTCCCGCGGCACGTGTTGACAGCTCTACTCCAGTTGTGTGAACATTGGCTCTGACTTTTCGTCTGGCTGCGCGAGGTGCACCTTGCTGTGGCATTTCCTAGTAGAGTGAAGCACGTGTTCGCGATTTGCGTAAAGTTCTGTTTGTGATCATTGCAATGCGATCGGTTCAGAGCAAATTGCATAAGGAAATCCTTCACAGTCAGAGGAGTGAAATCGTTGCAAAAAGTATATCAATTTATGAAGAGAAGCAAAAGAAGGTATTAAAAATGTCAACGCAGTTCTTAGGGGGGGGGTTAGCAGCTACTACGGGTGTTTAGAAAATATTTATTCGCAGAAATAACAAGGAAACTAATTTTATTAAATTGGGAGAATCGCGTTCATTTTCAGCTCCTAATAAAGGGAGCAAGAGGAAGAACTCTAAATCTCCTCCTGACAGATTCAATGAGAGTGTGATTCACCGCACAATGATATAATGCACCATATCAATAAATCATTATTTTAACCGTAAACGACGAAAACGACAGGTGCACTATTTTTGATGAACACATTTCATGAAAAAATGTTTATCTTCATAACTGTAGTGATAGGAAGACGCCAACAATTTTTGATCTGTTGCAATTTTTAAAAATCAGAATTTGCAGACCTGCACCATTGGCTTTAGCGTCCTTACGCTATCTAAGGTCCAAATTGAATCAACAAATTTTGTGCCGTTAAAAATTGGTTTGAAGGAAATAAAAATTAAGCCTACGTAGTTTATACGATTTAAAATAAAAATAATGAAAAATGCTCATACTACGCCAAAATTCTCAAAATAAAATATTGTATATGATCTTATTTCAAAATCTATCTTTACGGAATATATTTCACTAAGGAAAAAACTCCATCATTAATATTTTAGCTGTAGAAAGATGCCAAAATTTTTTTGAATTTTTGCAATTTTCGAAAAATCAGGGTTTTCAACGAACACTAGGCCTACACTATTCTCTTAAACGTCCTTCACATTATCCAACAACAACGTTTAATGTAAAAGGTTGAAGCCATTTTTTTTAAAAAATTGGATATGTTCCACGCGCTTCGCGAAGCAATTTCCCAAAATTAAAAGTTCGTTACAAATTCAAGGGGCTGCGCAACATCAGACAGACTGATAGCGGAATGTTAATGTTGGAGAAAATGGTCTGAACGGTTTACCCGCTAAGGTTGTTCACAGACTGGCAGATTAGACGGACTGATGTTTGCAGCCAATCGATTTTATGGGTATCAAGTGGCTCACAAACATGGATTCGGCTATCATGGAAGTGTTAGAGAATTTTTTTCAAATTGCCAACGGGATTTATCCAAAATTGTTCTTTACCAGGGCGAATCAATAAGTGTTTTGTTGCCGGTACCCGCCGCTTTTTTCCGCAGCATTACATAACTTTTCTACCCTTCTTAGAGCGAGAGCAAAACTAAAATTGAAGAGCCTGATGGCAAGGTTACTATTATTTGATAGATTGGTGTTTCCGGGCGCGACAACTGCCAAGGTCATTATTCCTGTAATAGTAGTGTATGTTTTATCACGGAAGGTGGCGGTGATCTTCTGCCGCTGATTGGCCAGGTTTAATCGCTGACTGACGTCGGTTTACGACGATTTTTTCCATAACCAGGTCTCTCCACCTGCGTGGCACCGCCCAGCCGGGAAAAGTTCAAGCTCGAGACTGGTCTCTGAAGTGTGTGCCAGGCAGTGCATGGAGTAAGTGTGTAAGTATGTGTGAGGATAGGACAAGGGAGAGGAAAGAAAGATCGCGCATGGTTTATGGCCCGTTTTTAGAGTACTGCTCCCGCATTCACGTGGGATTGATCGGAGAAACTATGTAAAACTACTGATCAGACCTAGCTGACAAACTAGTCTCCTGTCAGCGTCGGGACGTGAACGATCAGAGGCACTGCGGTGATATCAGTTGATGCCATGAGCCACCTTTGCAGATATATTGTTTAATAACTCTAAAAATTATTATTTATGAATTATTTGTTTAATTCAACATAAAGGCTTGATGAATGCTAATATTTAATGTTGATTCCTGATGAGTCTTATTGACATATCCTACTTGAGGAAGTAATGATTCCAAGCGTGTCAACCATTTTAATACCGCTTCCAACTAATTAGTTCATTAGTTCTGCATTAGTTTCGTAGTCCCGTAGTCCCAAATGCTATATTCCTGGAGGTGGCAGAGTTACACCCGCGTTGAAACGTGAGATCCTGCGCTACTCTACACGTCTGCTTGAGGGTTTCCAACTTCACATATCTCACCCCTGCGGGGCACCGCCTCTACAGGAACAAGCGCTGAGCTTCCGACTAATATCCCTACATGTGTGATAGTGCTTGTAAGTGGAAATTGCGTGAATAAGGGAGGTGGATGAGCGTGGGGAGGCGAGATGAACGTTAAAGAGCGGGGCGGCAAGTTAACCTTCTTTAGGTACTTCTCCGTCATTGGCCTGGTATTAGCTGGGATAACCCCGGAAAACTACCACCAGAGCAGCGAACTGTAAGAATCATCTTCGAGCCAGGAGTTTTACCTATGTCAACTTGGGACTAGAACCTTAGGTTTTTGATGATGAAAAGTTAACGAGTTTTGATTATAATAATGCAAGGTTCAAACTTTCAATGAAAATAATGAATCTAAAAGTAGTTGGCAACAGAGAGAAAGAGAATGTGTGAAGAATGTAGTCTAAAGATATCAATTATATTTACGTAATGTTTTCTGCATTTATTTAACTTTATCGCATTTTAACGTTGTATCTAGAATGGAAAATCTATTTGTATTCCAATATGACAAAGCTTATGTTATTGATCTGTATTACTTCTCACATTCTCACCGACCAATAAAAATGCCCCAGTTCTGCTGATCGATGCAAGCGTGAAAGCTGGCTGTTTACATGCAGCCAGTTCGAACGTTCTCTATGCTATTAAAAGAGGTATAATGACAAATATCACTCATCTACGTTCATTTAGAGGAAAATACAACTTCTGTATTTTACGAGCTTAGCTGTTCATAGACATTTTCTAAAAAAGCCTACCTCTGCTATACCTAGTGATTACTTCCAGACAAATGGTTTGATAACTCTGACCTGTGGTAATCTGAATTAAAATAATTCCGTGATGAATCATAGTAAATACTGGGCTTCGTAAGCCCTAGAGTTTAGACTAATAGGACTACAGGCACAGCAATAATTGTAAGAGGCGACTAATTTTCAGTTTTAAGAGAACATCCCTTTTGTTACACCTCATAGTTATTCATCACCATCAGAAGGCGACTGATCAATTAAGGTACTCAAAGTGCCTCGGAATACATCTTCGTTGTGATTATGATCAGGATATGTATAAGCCTGGGCTTTCAGCGCCTCCTGATTAACGAAAGTTTCCGCCTTTTAAGACTTCAGGAGTAGACCCAGTTTCCTGAGATAAAAAATCCATTTTTGAAAAGAAAACACACCGGAAACTTGCTTTTACGAAGTATGAAGTGTAGTTACAAGTCTACAAAATAATTTGTTTTGGAATGATTCAAGAAAAGGGAAGATTGAAGGAAACTTGTAACTTACTACCCACGTTCCCATTTCACTGCATTTTCTCAAAAAATGTATGGTTTAAAAGATAACGTTGGACTCAAAGCGTGAATTTGTTTCCAATTTCCAAAGAATATTATGTAAGAGTAAGTGAAAGTTTCCGGGCTGGTAGGCCGTGGCCCAGACATTGAAGAGCGAAATCGTCGGTCCACGTCTGCGGTGGACATCTCCAGTGGCGGCAGCGTCGTAGGGGTAACTCCGGTCGGCGGCTGGCTGGCGACTAGCTTTATTGGTCGCTGTGCCAGCCGTCGACCCGGCTATTGTGAGAAAACACCAAGGCACTTAATACTATCATTTATTTATAGTAAGGCATGCTTGCTCAATCGTTCGTCTCATAAATTCGCTCAATCGTGTCGCTTAATTAGTTGTTTTAGTAATCATAAAACTAAGAGTAGCCCCAAATGAAGCAGTAGCAACAGGAGCGCAGGCTCTCGCAGCTCAGTCCTGTTGCGTCCGCGATCTCCCACGTTGGCATCGGGGCGTCTGTCAGCCTGCAGTTCAGCAGCCACAGCAGCCTGTGGCACTTTCGCAGCGCGGTCGCGCGTCCGCAATATCTCCTCACGCCTTTTCCTCCACCGAGCGGTAGCCCAGGCATCAACCGGATGTCACTGCAGCGCTTCCGGTCCGGGGAGGACCGTGATCGAGTACCGACGGCGGCAGGATTGACACCAGCTTTCTCAGCCAGGATGAATTCAGTCGCCGCTTGGGAGGAGAATTCCCAGCGGCCGGTCGTCTGGATCGGCAGCCTCCCGTGGTTTCTCCGATCAACGCCAGGCGAATGCCGGAGCAGTACCTTACCAAACGGGCCACGGACCGCGCGCGATCTCTCCTTCCTCTTCCTTGTCCTATCCTCTCTCCTTACACACACACACACACTCAACATGCACCACACTACCACATATTCCGGGAGACCGGTCGGGAGCGATTTGTCCTGACTTCGCGGTGCCTCGTTGGTGGGGTAGTTCTGGTTAGGAGTAAACCCCACTAGCCGACGGCAAGTCGGCGCGGATCTCGCCATCTACCGGGGGAAGATCGCAGCCATTTCCCGAGAAAAACATGCACTACACTAACGGGACTAATGACCAAAGCAGTTGACGCGCCCGGAAACAAGAAAAAACAATCAATCATTTTCCCCTCTCCAGTGACCCTGGAGAGGCGAGAATTTATTCATTTTCTCGGGATACATTTTTCTCCAGCATTGCTACTTTGAAGATCAGGAGGGCTGGCATTCAAAAAAGACTAATTAAATCTAAACTTAAACCAACACATCGCTCTGGGGGATAAGTTTTAAAGTACAGGTACTTTTAAATTTGCAATGCGAAATTCTTAAACATTGTTCTTCTTTCTTTTTATTTTAATTCACGGTCTCATTCATACTTAACTATATTTACAAACAAAATTCACTTTACGCATCTGCTGCACCATCACCTGGCGTACTACCCCATGCGCTATCTCGGTGCACCGCGCGACGAGGCGCTTGGCGGCGGCGTACTGGGCCGCGGCGGCGACGTACAGCCCGGCGGCCAGCAGCGAAGGCGGGGCGAGCGCGGCGCGTCAGCTGCCGCGCGCGGGCGGCGGCGGGCGACGCGCCGCCGTGCGGGGCGGAGGCGCGCGCCACCCGCAGCAGCGCCGTCCACGCACGCGCAGCGCCTCGCGCAGCCACCGCCCGTCCAGCTCCCGCTCTGCGCAGCAGCCACACCACGCGGTCGCCCCACGCGCGCAGCGCCGACCTCGCTCGACATGCACGGGCAGGACACTGAGCGAATGTGGGACAATCGATTGATTGCTGATTCCGCGTCAACTGTTATGGTCAGTAGTCCCGGGAGAGTGACCGGGAGTGGTAGCTCAGGCCATGAACTGATGTCACTGCAGCGCCTCTGACCGGGAGGTCCTAGGTTCGATCCCACTTTCGATACCAGCCTTCAGCTAGGGTCGAATCGAATTCAGTCGTTCAGAAGAGAATTCAGCACGTCGGCTGCTCTGATCAGTACTTTCCGTGGTCTGATCAACACCCGCGCAAATGCCAGAGCAGCAATTCTACCAACGGCTTGACCTGCCTCGCGATCTTCCTTCCTCATTCTTGTTTCCTCCTGGCCCCTCCCCCTTAGACACTCTTACACGTGCTCTACTGCCACGCATGTCAGGAGACCGGTCGGAGTTGGCCCGGTCTGGTGGGTGCTCCCGCTGGTGGGGAGAGTCCTGTTTAGGGAATCCCAAGCCGACAGGTAGGTCGGCGCTGACCGCCATCCAGCAAAGATCACTGCTGTCTCCCGGAAAAAAACATGCACCAGCACTTTCGGGCTAATGATCAACGCGCTGTGCCCGAAACCCTGAAACAACTGCAAACCGGGAGACTGGGTTCATGCCCAGTAAGGGCGTTGAGATCAGGCGCTCCTCCTCCGCTGGGTGGTGAGTTCGGGCGCTGACTTACACGAAGGATACAGGTGTTTTCCCCAACCATGTATCTTCAACCAGCGGGGTACCGCACCAGCCGGGACAAGCTCTAAACTCCAGACTGATCTCTCAGCACATGTGTGCTGTGTAGTGCATGTAAGTGAGGATGTGTATAAATAAGGATAGGACAAGAAAGGAAGGAAAGATCGCGCGCGGTTCGTGTCGTTTGTTATGGTTTCTCCGATCAACACCAGCATTCGCCTGGAGAAACCATGAAAAATTCTCCATCAGAGCAGACGGCTGCTAGAATTTGACCTCCAGACACCGGGCTGTTCGACGTAGCCAGGTCGTGTCGTATTCCTACCCCATCGGGACTCCGAACCCTAGCGTCTCCCGGTCATAGGCACTGCGGTGACGTCAGCTGACACCTGAGCCACGTTAGCCGGTGGGATCAGGGGAAACTGCAAAATACACCAAGGAAAAAGGTGTATACTAGCTGAACCCGTGTGATTACATAGCACAGAAGGAAGTGCTGTAGACAAGTTAGGGCAGAAAAAACTGCATATCTATGAATATATATTATGTTTTATATTTATCATGACCTTTACTCATATATACATGGGCATTATTTTTAATTGTTTACAGTAAATGCGCATATCGTTCTGACATTTGACCTACCGTCTCAGGAAGGCATTCCGCTACATCCTCCACAATACCGGTTGCGTAAGATCAACTGCAGTGGCTAGACGATTCTATTTTGTTGAGAATTTTTCATTGGCGTTCTTACTACGCCGCGCAGGTACTCCATGTGAGTTTTCATTTTCTTTTAATTATCAGAGGATTTTTAAATATTTATTGATATAATTAAATTAATTTATTTTGTTTTACATTAGGAACAATATAGAGATGAATAAATAATCTTAAAAGCAGATAGAATGTGAATTTTTACACGAAGAATCGCCGTGACGAAATTTCTGCGATGCTGCAAGTATCTATATTAAAGTATACGAGAATGAACATGACACGTGCCCTGAGCTTATGTAAAGCAAAGCAATAAAGTACAGAGATTATACTGGTAAAGACAAGGTTATAAAATGAAATAAAACACCGATTGTCAGCAAATTTACAAACACTGAAAGTCATGATGATCAATAATAACCACAACAAAATTAATAAATTACTGTCACATATGCGGAAGAACAAAATAATGCTCTACTACAATTACTACTACACTTACCATCACTGGCTACCACATCTGCTGTTACAAAATTTTGTGTAGCAACGAACATTTTCTTAAAGTCATTAACTACAAAAATGGTTCTGAAGACTAATATGCGAAATTTTATTTCATAATTATTTAAATAATATTTAATATGTATGTATTTCAAATAAAACTAAATGAATATTATATCTAAATATTATTCAGGCCTTGCAGAGTTCATTTTTGTAACAAAATAGGCTTCGCGTTCAAAGTACGCCGCGCGGACTTGTGTCACAAAACATAGCACGAGTACCTTTGGGTTAAAAACGGTTCGTGTAAAGAACGATTTTCCTAAGGATGAGCCGAAGTGACAGATAGTGCTGGCAACATAACTGAAGGTTCTGAAGTCGTTCTGCCCTCGAACCCATTAGACTCCCTTCCAGTTACCGTTCGTTTGCAGTTAGCAAATTTAATTATTTCGACGCTTCCTTTTGTGATGTCCTCGTCTGACTAAAATATAGTGCGTCGGGAAATAATTAAAATTAGGAAGTGCAGTGTTATGTGCTCTTCTCTAAAAATATATTTTTTTCTATAAACATTACATTACATTTACTTTTTGTGTGAAACATTTTATGTTTATTTTAAAACCGAGACTTGAATACAAGATACGTACCGGTGCACGTGTTTCCAGGTTAAAATCATTTTTATTTCTATTTACATTCGTGGCAGTTTTTTACTGATTGTGAGAGTATTGTTAAGTAGGATTTCCACATACGTAATTAAATTTAAATATTTTCTGACCTGCGTACGTGCGCTAATTCTCAGCAAACTCTTGTGACTTCGTGATAGGATGTTTTCACAGGAGCCATCAGCACATGGATGAAGGGCGTGGCTGAACAGCTGTCGCGGCGGAGGGATACTTCTCTGAATTACATGTGATGCACCATCGGTTTGGTCAGTCCCCAGGAAAATCCCCGTGTACCTGCGCGCACTCAGTAGACGAGCGTACATGTCGGTGCGCAGGCAGTGGTGCGCGACGGCGGCGCGGCGGCAGCAGGTGGCGCGCGGGCGGCGCCCACGGGGCAGAAGACGCCGCCCACCTCGAGGCCCGGCGCCGCGAACCGGCCCCCGCCCACGCGCGCGCTCAGCGCCTCCGCGTCCGCCAGCCGCTCGTAGCGCTCCTTCAGCGCCACCTCCTCCGGCCGCTGCACACAGCACGCACCACACACTCGAATCCGGTTATAGTGAACCCTCGGTTATAACGAACTCGTCCCGTCCCTTCTTACATTACAAATAAGCATAAGAAGATTCGGTTATATTGAACATGAAACTCGGTTATAGTGAACGTAGGGAATACAACGTCCAAGAAATTAATTATCTCCTGGAAAAATACGACGCTTTACTACTACAAATCGGATATAGGAACGAACACTATAATCTGGAATAACACAAATTTAGGATTTGTAGCGCAGCGCATAAGGGGCTGGTCTTCACGATGAAATATGCTGAGATCAAGCGACATTCAGTGACGACCGAGAAAGGCTAAAAGCCATGCCATATTCCATCGTGAAGACAAGCTCTCACTCGCTACCCTTTATGAAAACCTATGTAGTGGTGCGACATCTACATTACAAATAAAGCAGCAGAATATTCGGTTATATTGAATGATGAACCTCGATTACAGTGAACATGGAACATAACGACCTGGAAGTAAATTACCTCCCGGAAAAGAATAATGACGCTTTATCATTCATAAATCGGATATAGTGAACGCAAACACTATAATGGAGTCGACTGTACTGGGGATTTTGTGAAGGCGCGCAGGCTGGTCTTCATGATGAAATATGCTGAGATCAAGCGACACTAGCAGGACGCCCGGAGAAAGTTGCCAAAGCCGCTTCATATTCCATCGTGAAGACAAGCTCCCACTCGTCACCTTATGAAAACTATGTAGTGGAAAGTACATCTTACATTACAATAAGCATAAGAATATTCGGTTATATTGAACATGAAACCGGTTATAGTGAACGTAGAGAATACAACGTCCAAGAAATTCAATTATCTCCTGAAAAAATACGACGCTTTACTACTACAAATCGATATAGTGAATCGAACACTATAACCGAGTCGACTGTACTTAGATTTTGCAGAGCGTGCAGCGCGTAAGGCCATTCACAAATGAAATATGCTGAGACTGCTGACATTCAGCAGGACGACTGAGAATGTTGCCAAAGCCATGCCATTCCATCGTAAAGATGCTCTACCGCCACCTTATGAAAAACCTATGGTGGTACACATCTTGCATTACAAATAAGTGCTACAGCGATTCGGTTATATTGAACAAGAAACCTGGTTAGAACGAATACAACGTCCAGGGAAATGAATTACCTCCTGAAAAAAAGCATGACGCTTTATCATTACAAATCGGATATAGTGCGAACGAACACTATAACCGGAGTCGACTGTAATTTAGATTTTGTAGCCCAGCGCATAAGGGTCATCTTCACGGATGAAATATGCTGAGATCAAGCGACATCTAGCAGGACGACCGAGAAAGTTGCCGTGTCATGCCATATTCCATCGTAAAGTATAAGCTCCTACTCACACCATGAAAACTAAGTGTAGTGGCAGACATCTTACATTACAAATAAGCATAAGAAGATCTGGTTATATTGAACATGAACTCGGTTATAGAACGGGAACACAACGTCCAGGAAATTAATTACCTCCTGGAAAAAAAATTCGACGCTTTACTACTACAAATTCCAATACTAGGCAGCTTGAATAGAGTATCGCCGGTCAAAAATCATGGTGTAGGAAGGTGAAGGAAGCGGACCCGGAATGAGGACCTTATTGATGAACGTATGCCATTGAGTTTCACAAAGGCGGTGTTCTGCGTGGGCTACAACTGGCGGCGCGTGATTGCTTGCTTCAGTTTCAATCTTGAAGTTGCTTGATATTCCGCAGGATACTGGGCGCGAGACTCAGACAGTCAACAGGAAGTTCGCGATTGCCAAGCAGCTCCGCGATAAGCACGCAAACGCGGAAAATGGGATGAGTTTGTAGCCTCTTGGGCCATCATCGGATGTAGTGAACCTCGGATATAGTGAACGAACACTATAACCGGAGTCGACTGTACGTAGAATTTCGTAGCGCAGCGCGTAAGGGGCTGGTCTTCACGATGAAATATGCTGGAGATCAAGCGACATCTAGCAGGACGACCGAGAAAGATGCAAAAAAACGTGCCATATTCCATCGTGAAGACAAGCTCTCACTCGCCACCTTATGAAAACTAAGTGTAGTGGTGCGACATCGAGGACACAACATCCATGTTCAAAATTAAAATATCGATGCTACGACATAATTGTGAAAACATAGAGGAAACGTACATCGAGGTTGAAGAATCCTTGGATATAGGCACTGTGAGTACCCAGCGACTTTCCCCCTTACCCTACTTCAAGAAGCAGCTCGCCACTTGTGGGTGGTTGAAGTACAAGGAGGATGGGCTCAGAAAAGTCTATTGAGATAGAGCACCACCCTTCCCTATGGGAAAATAAGCGTCTGACTTCACGGTTGAAGAACATTGCCAGTTCTGTTCTTGCTTCATATTCCTTCTCCATATCTCCCAGTTTAAGAAGTCCCTTTAAGACGGGTAATGGTGGTTTACCACCGTGTCGTTCCCGTAGCACATCTTAATGAGTATGTTCCCACCTCTTGGTCGAAGAAGCCCCTAGAAACGGGTCCGAAGATGGCGAATCACTATCTCTTCCCTATCTCTTCCCAGCTGTTGGGATAATCTAGCACAAGAGTGTGTTCATAGGAACCATAAATCTGAATACATATATAAACAGGACGTCAAAGTAACAATTGGTGACAGAGAGAAGCAAAGATTCGAAGAAAAGAATGACAAGAGAATAGCAACATAATTCATAGCGAGGAAAATAAGAAAATAATTGGTCAATAAAACAGGGAAAGGACACTTGAGCAA
The DNA here is from genome assembly GCA_964035755.1 of Teleogryllus oceanicus. Classification (NCBI taxonomy): domain Eukaryota; kingdom Metazoa; phylum Arthropoda; class Insecta; order Orthoptera; family Gryllidae; genus Teleogryllus; species Teleogryllus oceanicus. The sequence continues at coordinate 322,895,980 of CAXIVR010000001.1, read as the reverse complement.
TTTCTATGAGTGAGAAAGTACCCAGAAATTATTAGAAGCAAATAACCAAAGAATGAACAAACAGTGTTAGAGTGCCAGTGGGATCAAATCGAAATTAGAATATGCGGGGGTGGTAAGGGAATGACCTGCGTCTTAGGGGTGAAAGAGAAGTTGTTTCTAGTACAATCTCAAGTGCAGGGAAGGAGGCAATGAGGGCGTAAGATAAAGAACGGGGTAGACGATTGTTGACGCGATGAGGGCGGCACAGATGCTAGTTGTGGACATAGAACTATAATCATGTGTGTGGAGGAAGTAGATGTCATTGGCCAGGACGAGAAATAAAACTTGAAATGGATTACTGGACACTCGTCAAGCAGGTAGAGGATACACAAAAGGAAAGTGATTAGCAGGGCACACAGTAAATATGTTTTGTAGGAAGATCAAATTTTGTAATAAATTAAGAATTTCTGGATAAGATTTAAGAATGATAATGGCCATGCATGCAAGGAGGGATTTAGAAACAAAACAGTTCACAATAATGACGAGGGTTTCATGATATTTTTTTTTCCTGAAATTGTTTTACTGAACATCTTGTTTGACGTACTGTGTATGTTTTGCAGCTATATAGATGGAAACTTGAAGGAAGTATTCCTGGCTAATAGCAAAAAGAGTTCCTAATCGTACGTGAGAATTAACTTATGTAAATTTGTCATCACCGAATCTCTGTATAGACGATCTATCAGACGCACTAATAAATGAAATCATGACGGGCAGTTTTGATACACACTTCGGGCTATTGTTGGGTGAAAGGTCAAACGAAATTTTAGGCTGAAAAACAAATATAAAGGTACCAGGCACATACCCCCATTTGACTGTTGGTAGAGACTGTAGCCAGTCTTCATGGGAACCCTTGGGATTAGATGGTACCGACGCATCATTTTTTCCACTCATATTGCATTCTTATAGCAATAATAGAAGCCCTAGGGATCTCTCAAGAATATTTCTCGACCTCTGGTTATCAAGGGTGCGCCCTATCCTCTTTTATTCTCTAATCACGTAGGTTTCATTCCACATAGATACGTGTGGTAAACAAATCGGACTCGCAGCAGATTCACTCTTGTTTCTCCCGATTCCTCTGCTACTCTACGTAATTATTAATCCAACATATTTCATCTTATCTTCATAAAGATATTCATCACATCACCTTGTCACTTAGTAAAGCCAACAGGCTCGAGCCTGATTGATTTGATTTGAATTTTTTCGTGTTTCCGGGCACGTCAACTTTGGTCATTAGCCCCGTTAGTGTAGTGCATATTTGTTCTCGGGAGATGTCGGGAGTTTTCTCGCTGGATCCGGCGCCGACCTACCGCCGGGCAGTGGGTTTCCAACCAGGACTCTCCTGATCAGCGGCACCACCCCAGCCAGGACAAGCTCTAAGCTCCCGACCGGTCTCCGAGTATGTGTGATAGTGTAGTGCATGTTAATGTGTGTGTAAGGGGAGAGGATAGGACAAGGAAGAGGAAGGCCAGATCGCGCGCGGTCCGTGGCCCGTTTGTTAGGGTACTGTTCCGGCATTCGCCAGGTGTTAATCGGAGAAACCACGGAAAACTACTGATCAGAGCAGCCAGTCGCTAGAATTCTCCTCCAGACAGCGACTGAATTCACCTAACCTAGCTGAAAAGCTAGTGTCGAAAATCCTGCCGCCGTCAGAACTCGAATCTAGGACCTCCCGATCAGAGGCACTGCAGTGACACCAGTTGATGAACTGAGATACCGCTCCCGGTTTGAGTTCTGGAATCTCACCAATTATGAAGCCGCGTAGGCAAGAGAATTCCGTTACCTTCGCTGACAACATGGATTAGACAATACGGTTAGGACTGGACTTTGTGATTGACTCTACAGTTCTCTACGGATCAAATCCTCTCCTGTCGCGGTGAAGAACTCTTCCAACAGAGCTAAGGGGCAAATATCGCTAGAAATTCAGAGTCTGTACCAGTAGTTCTTATTTATGAGAAACATTCAATCTTCTCGAATGGGATGTGCATGAATGGTGGTTTCCTGTACAAACTTCCACCCTAAGATTCAAGGGGGAGCACCCTTTTACGTTGGGGCGGTTGGGGTTTGGGCGTACGTCGCGGCAACTACTTTTTGAGAATACGAGCACGGGTGCAGAGTGTGATATTGGAACATGCCTGACGTTGACTGGTAATTTGAAACAAGCCACGTCTTTCTATTTAAGAACAAGCCCCCCTTGGAGCAACATTTTGAAACATAATTATTACTGATAAATGGGATTTGAGCGCCAGGAAAAGGTTGCACTTGAAACCGAATGATTCCTACGTAATTTAAATATCTCTCATTCCAAAATTATGTTGTGATGACTCAGTTAATTGGGGTTTGAAGTACATAATTGTTGCTACTTACTCTGCAACCAATTATTCAATCTGCCATTCATACGGAAGTGGCGGAAATCTGAAAATCTCATTAAAATGCTGGATTGCAAGTAACGAAACAACACAATCAGTTTTCTTTTAACTTAATAAATTATAATTTATTATAATGATAATAAAAAATGAATCAATGTTTGGTCACGACCAGTTTTCTATATTACTCGTACAATTGTTATAAAATCTTGTTATTCATTTGTGGGTCTTCGCGCGCTCTCCACTTCTTCGTTCGATGGCACCCCGTAGAACTTCTCCGTCGACGCAGCAGAATCTTGCTTCTGGATATAGTCCTCGCCTAATGTCCGCATCCGTTCCAAATCTCTCCCGGCAATACTATTATAATCCGTGACTTCCCTCACTTGCGTCTTGGCTGGAGGCCTAGACACGTATTTACCTTCTACAAGAACGCTCTATCCTAATATAAAAACAATAGTTAATTTTATACAACTGTCATTACAGTCCTTCCTCGACCTGGCAAAATATATCAGAGCCGACCGCCTAACACCGCGTTGCTCAAGCGAATTAATTTTCTTCTAAAATCTCGGGAAAGCATCCACTTTATATCTTTTCTTTTGTCTCAAAACAATGATAATTCCTGCCACTGCTTTGTCATTTCAACCTAACGAAAACGAGGATCCTTAACACCGGTTGTTTATTCGTCCATAGCGACCTCGCGAGCGTCTATCGACATCCCTACATTCTATGTCAAATAAAATGCATTCCATAATAAAATGGTTATCATTTTGGAATATCACAACATACCTACATGGAGGACAAGGTACGAACTAAGTGCTTGGACATTTAACGCCAGACCAAAATTGTGTTTCTCATATTTATTAACGTATTTAAAATGACAGTTCTGACAGCTATATCGGTCCACATACTCGCAGGATGTCACATGCGTTGCCGATCACTGGTTATTACTACGTGCCCTCGCAGCAATTCTCCTGCGCTTCTCGCGACTGTCAAGTAAGGAAGAGTATAAACTCCGAGAGTTTCCACCACTTCCCTTCTAACATTTTCGAGTATTTCACCCACGATTGATTGATTGATTGATTGATTTTTCGGGCACGTCAACTGCTTCGGTGATTAGTCCCATTAGTGTAGTGCATGTTTTTTCTTGGGTGATCTTCCTCGCTGGATGGCGAGATCCGCGCCGATTCACCGTCGTTGTAGTGGGTTCCCCCAACCAGGACTCTCCACCAGTGGGGCAATGGCCCGCCGGGACAGCTCTAAGTTCCCGACCGGTCTTCCGTAATATGTGTAGTGTAGTGCATGTTAGTGTAAGTGTGTGTGTGTGTAAGGGGAGAGGATAGGACAAGGAAGGGGAAGGACAGATCGCGCGCGGTCCGTGGCCCTTTCGATAGGGTACTGTTCCGGCATTCGCCTAGTGTTGATCGGAGAAACCACGGAAAACTACCGATCAGAGCAGCCGACCGCTACAATTCTCCTCCAGACAGCGAGTGAATTCGATCTAGCTGAAAAGCTAATGTCGAAAATCCTGCCGCCGTCAGGACTCGAGGTCGACGCCGGATCTCGCCATCCAGCTGGGGAAGTCCACCGCCATCTCCCGAGAAACAAACATGCACTACACTAACAGGACTAATGACCAAAGCAGTTGACGCGCCCGGAAACACGAAAGAAAGAAACAAACAAACCGTCAGGACTAGAACCTAGGACCTCCCGGTCAGAGGCGCTGCAGTGACATCAGTTGATGCACTGAGCAACCGCTCCCGGGTTTCACCCACGAATAACGGCTATTTTGGTGTATGTGCGCTGCTCGAAACAACACCAGGAGCGTGTCCATGCAACACGGCAGTGCGCGAGCGCAGCTGACGCCGTTGGCAACGTCTTTCATCCAAGGTCGGATCGCGAGGCGGCAGCGCATGCGCGCGATGTCCCCCCACTCAAGGACGAAAACGAGTCAAGGCATTGGATCTAGTTATAACAGCCTGCTGGAGGGCGAGGGTCTGTGATAGTGATATTCTCCGTTGCGCGTTGAACTCCTTAGCGATACTCTTGAAATCAGTTTTATTTTTTTTTTAAAGAATAGTGAAAAAGTGGAACGATAGTTTTAAATAATTGTTTGCCTTCCCTTTCGTATGAACAAAACAAACAAGTAATTGAGTGATGGGCAATCATGTCCTAACCTAATAATATTTCAGAATTTAATTTTTAAAATGAGAACTGAAGAATGGGAAAAGCGTCGAGCATGTCTTTTTAAAAACCATAAAATGTCTTATACCAATCTTAGCAATAGAAAATACAACATTCTCATTGTTGCTATTTTGCGACTATCTTTCCCTCTATCTTTCAATATTATAGTTTAAAATAAATGAGGATTTTGTTTTCACAATTTCATTTTCCTCTAAATATGCAAGCGAAAAAAGAAAACTTTCCTTCCCTGTGGACTCCCTAGGTCCAGAGTGAGGAGACGCCGCTGGCGGGTAGGCTGTGTCACCTCTCGGTTGTAGAAGCCCCTGGGGATGGGGACGGTGGTGCCCCAGCGCAGGCCGGCGGCCAGGAAGTGCGCGAAGGAGTCGATGGGCGGCGGGAAGCGCGGCGCGGTGAGGTGCGCCAGCAGCCCGCTGTTGTACGCCGTCACCAGGAGGATGCCGGCCACGTTGCACAGCAGCGGCAGCGCGGCGCGCCGGCGGCGGCGCGCGGGCGACGGCGGCGTTGGCGGCGGCCAGCAGCGCGCCCAGCGCCTCCAGGTGCCCGCTGCTCCGCCCGCCTGGCCTGCCGGGCACGGGCCGGGGAAGGGGGCGGGGCCGCCGGCGCAGCCACGCGTGCAGGCGCCGCCCGCCGCCTGCAGCGCAGGAGGCGTCTCATGCGGACCGCATTTGCTTATCTATTGGTTTATATATTTATTTGTTTGTTTATTCGTTTGTTTGTGGTTGCTCTGCTGAAATTGACTCGTCTCTAGATGATCCTTGGCGAAGAAAGAAGAAAAGGCTTTAAAGCAACTTCAAAGCTGTAGTTATATTATGTTTCTGCACATTTACCTGGAAGATAAATGAACAGACAGTTGTCAAGTGACGCGTGAACCCTGTGACGTCATAAGCGTTCACAGGGTTTAGTTCGGTAAGCGAGGCTTCTTAACGGGCACCGAATCGGTTGCCGGTTATACTTGTTTTTGGTTCTGCATGTCTTGGAGATGTAAAATTTAGCATTGCGGACAACAACCGACCGCGATTATCTTCAAAACATGGTGTATGCCATTGAAGGAAGTGTTGGCTTCCACTCTACATGAAAATGGAAGTTAGTGAGGAGGAATATTGAATTTTCTGTGGTTTTACAACGGAGAAACCCTTTAAATTAAAAAAGCCATTCAATGTTCAAAATTTTACAGATTTTATAATTCCAGGTCGATTTGATTATAAAATTACGTGCAGAATTGCATTTTCCATATCTTCTATTTCAATATTCCCATGTACATACGCTTCATTTAATTCTTCCATAGCAGGTTTCAGAGAGAAAAAAGAAGTGAACACATGGCCACATTTGGCAAGCCCTTCTCGGTGTTTTCCCGGAAACAAATTATTACGATGTAAATCCGAAATATTAAGTCGATACCAACATATACAAAATGGAAAAATCGATAAACGAAATAGGAAACGAGCCAAACTTACGAGTAACTTCATACTGTAGCAACCAGACGTCAGCACTTTAAAAGCATAAGCGTAAGCGTTGTGCAAAAACTCGTTCTTTGAGTATTAAACAAAGTGCTCGTTACGTATAACCGTTAACGTTATCCGTTTCGGTTACGTGCAAAAACAAAATTCGGTACGTTATGTATAACTACAACGTTAGCCGTTTCTGTAACGTGCAAAAACAAAATTCTACATTCCGTTATGTATAACCCTTAACGTTAACCGTTTTGGTAACGTGCAAACAAAATTCGTTAAGTTATATATAACTATAACGTTAGGCGGTTCGGTAAAAACAAAATTCTAAGTTCCGATATGTATAACCCTTAACGTTAACCGTTTTGGTAACGTGCAAAAATAAAATTCGTTACGTTCTGTTTAACTGTAACGTTAGACGGTCTAAAACAAATTACGTTCCGTTATGTATAACCTCAATATCAGCCGTTTTGGTTAGTGCAAAACACTCTAGTAGCGGCGCACTGACCGGCGCGTATTCGCTCCGCCAGCGAGGGCGAAGACGCTGGCGCGTGTGGGCGGGGCGGGGCGCGGGCCGCTGCCTCCAGCGCCGCGCCGGCCACCGCCAGCAACGCCAGCAGCGCCAGCCACACGGCTGGCGCCAGCGGCCGCAGCAGCGCCGCCGCGTCGCCATATGACGGCCGTACGCGGCGCCAGCATCGTCAGGCAGCTCGCGCTCCACGGGCAGCCCAGTTCAGCACCAGCCGCTGCACCTGGCGCACCACGCCATAAGGACATAAATAAAACAAAAAATATTGATTAGAAGTTCATTGTTGTATCACGGAGTGAGTCAATAGAATGAATCGTTCGTTTGAATATCTTGTATCTTCTGTTGTAAATGTATTTTTTAAATATATTCGTCGCGTCACGTCTCCCTTTTGGGCTTTGACCGCTTAGATCGGTAATTCTTTGTGACGTATTTGTCTTTCATCTCGTAACAGTCAGTCAGTGCCTTTTATCCCTTCGGCCAGGGGCTTGGTACCGTTAGTAACCGGGGTTCTCAGACGATCACCTGTCCAGGAGTCCGTGACGTCTCGAGTTGCTTAAATTCCGTTACAGGACGGAGTGTAGTTAAGCAATTCGGAAAACGATGCCGACTATTAACATGGAGTCGAGACTTCTTGCATCGTTTCTTATGCCAACTAATGCTACTTAATAATATACGCGATTCGGGTTTTCAGCGCGGAATTTCCTTTCTGGTTCTTTTTTCTTGTATTTACTTACAGAATTTCAAGGAATACATGAACATCTATCACATATTTTTCAATTTAAAATAAATTGTTTATTGGGATAGGGAATATGAAAGGTTGTAGTTTTCTTTTTAAAGGTTTATGGCATTGGGGGTGTTTGAAAATTATTCAAAAATGTGATTGTTCTTTTTTGTAGTAAGACTATAATAACGCCCCGTCCATGTACGGGCTGCCGTGGGCGACTGTCGCACGGAGGTGGTAAAAACAAGTGATATTTCTTAGCTGTGAGGAGATCGCACATTAATGTAGCTTGAAATCACGCTCCATGCCGACATTGTGGAAGTAATGGAAGTTACGGATAGAGTTCGCTAGTGTAGGATATAGGTGTGACGCAATTCACGGTCGCCCCAAAAGTGTTTCTTTTTTGTGGAGGCAAGTGACCTGAGAGGTTGATCAGTGGCGTAACATTGTATTGTAAACCAGGGCTATATTGTCGGTCTCCAAGAAAGTGCAACGAGTCACTTTGGTATGTAAAGAGGTAATTAGATTCATAAATTATGTACTTGAGTTAATTGTGGAACATTTAATTTATGAGAAGTTGTGTAGCGTTTGAAATACGTTGCAAGTTGGCTGGGTGCAGATATAATCAAATGGGAGAGTAGGAACATATACCACTCGGGCAACTTTTCTTGAACGATGACCGTGCTTCCCCCACCCTTGAGCAAGAAACAGTTGACTTCAAAAGCTCGCAGCGAGCACTGATGGCGACATTCCAAGCATTAAAACTTCGTTGGCGTCAAACAGAAGTTAGTGAAAGTAGTTGCTTTCATTGTCGAGAACTTCTGTTCAACTTTATTGCCATTTTCTAAATAAATGGCTGAGGCAGGTCCAGGTTCCCCAAGGGAGGCACCTAAAACTTCTATGTAGTGTCCCTGTTGTTGCGCACCCAGAGCGATGACTTAGCCGCACACGTAGCAAGTTTGACTTTTCCAAAGTTTGACATTACCGTAAATACTCTAGTGACCGACTTTGTAACTAATACCCCCACTCCACCCGCATTTCTTCAATCCATCGTTCAAGAAAAGTTGCGCGAGTAGTACATGTGTGTTCTATTTCTTTCAGTTTTTTTATTTGAGATTATGGAGTACTCACCGCATGTGCAAGTACACACGAGCCAGTAAACTTATGTTTATGTTCATCACGCAAGGACTGGTGTGATAAAGATAACGGCGACTTGGAAGTTCAAGGGCAGTCGCGAGGAAGGCTATGGGATCTGCTGTAAATTTAATTCTTCAGATTTCTCCTCCGGCTTTTGGTTTTTCAAGTAACGTTAAATAAAATTTAGTTATAACTATCCCCAGAAATCTTAATATAATAAAACGGTACAACGAGATATGACATTGCTTAACAAATTGAAATTAAAAGAAGTCAGAATCAATATTTCTTTTAAAAAAACTAGAGTATTAAATGACAAATCAACGCATTTAATACTGGTGCAAATCAACGCATTTAATTCACAATCGTGTAATTGAACTGTGAACAGTACAGGTGTAAGGTTAGAGAGTCATTCTCTCCTTAAACAAAAATGTGTTATTCCAATTTAGAGTTAAAAGTGTCGAAGAGTGTAAAAAAAGAGTGTAACATTTGTTTATTTAACAAAACTTTCTGTATAAACTTGTAATTTCTTAAGATATAAAGAAGATAAATCAATATGATGATAGGCGACCTAACTGAGTAAATTAGATCATCATAATTTTTTTCTTTCTTTTAATATTATCATGCGCATAAATTTCATAGATTAAATTAGAAATTATTTACTTTCGGGTAAATGAATGAACAATACATGAATCTGTTTCCCGCGATTCATGATAGTGGGAGATAATGATTAAGGTGTTTTATAATTAATGAGTCTGGTTGGGAGGAGATTTTGAAGTAACGTTGTCAGTCAATATTTAGCGTGTGGTGTCTATTCTTCTATTTATAAGCGTGTAAGCACGACACGTGCTCAAAAAACTAATAATGCCTCATAATGTTAAAGTGTGTGACGTCACTATGGCGTAAAAGAAGCTCTTTAAAAAATAGATTTCGCAAAAGTGTGAATAATTATGCATTGAACAGTTTAAAAACATTACTTCTGTGTTGTTTTTCTTAGTTTTTTTTGTTGTATTTGTTTTGTTTTGAGGCACAGAAAGTCAAGTCATTGTACAGTGTAGAAACATTATTTCTGTATTGTTTTTCTTTTGTTGTGTTTTTTTATACATGCAGATGCCTATGTGTACTACAGTTCTTTATTAAATGTTATTGTTTGTTTCTCGAAACATAGCACTTGCTTTTCTTTTCGTCGGAAGTGTGTGCAACAACGCAGGCAAGAACCTCGCCATTTAGTCCTCAATTTCCCATTGAGGAAATCTCAAAAATATTTTGCATCTTCCTGACCAACCACGACCCACGCCGCCGCCGCTCGCCGGAGCGTTGCGTCACAATATATACAGGTGAGTATAACTTTAGCACATCCTGTAACTTTTGAACGGTTGAAGATGTTGAAATGCTGTTTTCACGAAAGTGCATGAGAAAATAGGGCTAATTGATACGTGTATTCATTTCTATTATATTACTTGTATTTTAGGAGATATTTGAGATAAATTTGTTTTTTCAAATGGAACTATACTTTTTTTCAAACTATTATGAAGAGCGTAAAAAGACGAATCCAATGATATGCATATTTTCATACGTTAGATAAGAATTTTTTTGAGAAATTTTGATTCTTTTGCGACCAGTTCTAACGGATATTTTGGAATGCACAGACCACAGAATGTCACGCAAGGCTCCAATTGCGGTATATGCCTGCGGGGGAAGGGAAGGACCCAGTATTTCAAGATACAAAACATATCCCAAATATTCCGAACGCTCCTATCATATCGAGGTGAAAGCTTCCTCGGTTCACCGTTGGAGGGTCTGGGAGGGAAGAAACGGTCCTACGCCTACAGCGCGGCGCACACGTTGACAGCCACTCCACGTGCGAATAACGAAGATAGGCTAGGTCATCTCTCGTGGTCAGATAGGAGATAGCTCGACGAAGGACACTAAGAAAAGGTTCTCAATTGAATCAATACTCGTTATTTCATAAAACTAAACACTTTAATAAGTTTAAATTATGTGAGGTTTTCATTTACGTACAAAGTATGCAAAACGTAAACACCGTAACACAAAATATTTACAATAATAAGAATACACTTTAATACAGTTGTTGCTGTGAGCCATCTCCTTTGACTTTTTATTAATTAATTAATTTGTTTATTTATTTATTACTTTTCTTGCGTATGACGATATGTAATATTTCAATATTATGAAAGGAAAAGGAAACGTTTTATTATTACGCCAGAGAGTATTTATTTTAAATCAATTAATTAGAAGAAATCGTTGCGCTTACACTAAGCAGTTTTGATCATCGAGTCTCTTCCGAGCTTCGGCCGACTTGGACTGCTTAGGAGAATACTCTGTCCCTACCAGAATCTCGTTGTCTCGTTGCTTCCCGCAGAGAAAGAAATTCTCTTTCGCCACTCTACTCCCTTGGCCTTGGCTGGGCGCTTCCCCCACCACGACCCTCCTCCCTGCTTCTGGCCAGCAAGATTCACAGGTCGACGAGATACGAGAAACTGAATGCAGTTTTGTCCGTTTATAGTGATTACCTTTATTTACTATTGTTTATTATATTTTGGGAATATATTTTTATTTTAGTAATTAATTATTATCGTAATGGATGTTTCTATCCCTGTGTTATTAATCTACACATTATTATTATTGTTTGCTCAGAATATGCAATATTCTTTGCACGGTCTGTATTTATTATGTTTTGTTTCAAGATCCCATTAATATCCGGTGATATAAAAGCCCATTAACTGTAGTTGAAGTAATAAAAGATTTTATTTCAATACATACTTACGATAAATTCTTATTTTTTATCCTTCCATTTCTTAAAAAAGTCTGAAATGGGGAAGGGGATGGAAAGTAGAGTTCAGGGAGAAAAACTACAACAGTGTTGGGTGAATATTCAGGATATATTTTGCATCTTGACATACTAAGATCCCTTCCTTCTCGAGCGCGCGCTTGCTGCGGGAGTTAGCTGCGTGACTTTCTTCTGTGGTGGTCTGTTTGCATTCAAAATATCCGTTAAAACTGGTAAAAAGAATCAAATTTCTCAAAAATTCTTTTTTAACATATGGCATTATGTATAACATTGGATTCATCTTTTTACACTCTTTATTATAGACTGAAAAAATATGTATAGTTCCATTTGAAAATGACTCACCCTGTGTGTGTATGGTGGAACAACTAGTGATACCCCCCCGTATCTCCTCAACTGTGCAAGATACGATGATGCCATCTGAAGAGTCGATTGCATAAACAGGGCTACTTGAGTACAGCGTAATTAGTCTTTGTACTATCTAAAATGTACCGCTGAGGTTATGATAATGCACCTCAACCAGTTTCAGAAGCTTCATTTTCTTCTGATTCTTATGATTAATAAGATATTGTTTAATAATTGGTGTATTATTTACTTAAAATTTATTATAGAATATGTTGCCACAGTTGTCAAAATAACAGAATAATATTTGCGTGACAAACAAGAACTTTCCGGAATCCTGTACGTAGCATTTGAGTCTTCTTTAGACGAAGTCATTTTTCGGCAAAATTAGTATCGAAGAAAGTAGTTGTTTCTGGGTTCAAGTAAATAACCGTTTGTCTGAAGGACGAACTGGGGAAGTTCCCCATTTATTAAGCAGGAATGAGCGAATGGAAAATCGTCGCTTCAAAGGAAATATACGTTACAAATACACAACAAAGAAAAAAAAAAAGATTCGCTTAAATAGGAAGATATACACGTATTTGAAATCGTCTTTTTACGCTCACTACGAAATTTACTCTCACTACTAAATTTTAGCATTGGGCTCCATTTAAGAAAACGAAGTTGACCTTATATCTTCGTAATAAAATCTAGTTCAAAGACGAAGTATGCTATACTCAAGAAGCTCCTGTTTACGTAATCGACTGTTCAATCGGCATCTTCGAATCTTGCACGGTTGAGGATCTACAAAGGGTGTTATCACTTAGGTTGTTCCACCTGTATAATAGCACAAAGGATAAACGTTACTGCGCAAACTGCATCTTCGAATAAATCACGATTGAGAGGACAAAAGGAACATTAAGGCGTACGTGAATCTCCCTTAACACATAATGCTTGAATATTAGTAGTTGGTATTAATTAAAAAAGTCCTTTATATTCATCTCTAAATGTCGATAATGAGAATGGATAAGTTTAGTATAGTGAACTAGTCATTTCTCTGTATAAATTATCGATAGGACAAAAGGTAAGTGGCGTGTACAGTAATATTCTTCATTCCTCAACTTTCTCTTGAGCTATTTTAGTATGCCAAAAGAGAGATTGCGTTTTGCCCGTCGGCCCTTTGGCTTACGTCTCGGATGGCGGGAAAGCGCCAGCGCTGACGTCACCCACGCCTTGTCGCAGCATATCCATGATGGAGTCCCATTGGTACTTGCTGGGGAAGAGAGCCATCGGCGCTAGCTTCGTTCCCAGCACTTCCGCCAGGGTGCGCACGAAACGGTCTTCCAGTCCCTCGCCCGTGTCTGCGGCAGAGCAAGCAAAGGGGGTTTACACAGAATCAGAAAGAGATTGCACGTCGGCACGCACTCCTTAGCTGTTCAATGTTTAATTCATCGTGCCTATTTAGATTTGGGGATTGCAACCTCTTGGCTTTTTACTTCACTGCTCTGGTGGGGGAACTGACCATTGTAAAAATTCTAAGGGAATTGTGGAGAGAACTGTTTCTGAGGGGTGGGGAAAATATTAACAGAGTTGATAGAGAAGCTAATTATCTTCCTTCTGTGTTTTTCCATTCCTCCTATTTTTGGAGATTTAAAAAATATTACAGTGGTGAAAAGTTCTGAAGCAATATACAGCCAATACGATTTGACACATTAGAATTCTGATTTATCTATTTATTAGTTGTATTTAGAATTATTAGCGTATTTATTCGCGAAATAGTTCAGGTAATCCGAGAAATAGTCCCGAAAATTAGTTTCCGGGAATTCCATGTAATATTGTGAGGCGGTTTCTATTTTTCATGTAAGTTACTAAAATATAAATGTTGACTGTTGACTGATATCTAATAATTTCGCCCCACCCTGGGCAGACGACTGAAACGGTTTCTGTTTTTATAATAATTATGAGAGTAAACAAAAATATTTTTATTTCCATTCTTCGCCTGGGAGTGCCAACTAAAACGCTTCCAAATTTGCTCTAATAAAATGTATAACAATAACACCAAAAGACTACCTGTATGTGATAATTAATTATAAATAAACAATTTTCCTATGCCTTGGCACTAATTTACCGTTTCAATAAATTTATTTAAAGATGTGAATCAGCGAAGCCGGCTCCATTCGGGAAACGGGATGCGTATAGTCGATTTTGGGAACTGGAGACGTAAGTTCGTTCTGCTCTTGCTCATAATGAAATAAAACATCAAATGTGCAAAATGAATCGTTGCCGCCGCAAGTGCCGATAGGCACACGGCAAGTGCCGATAGGCAAACGCCCTGCCGGGCGTTTATTGTGCATCAAAATAATCACCTGACCTTATTGTCGCTTCTTCTGGCTAATACATAAAACATTTCATGAAAACAAGGCATTGGCACATCCTAAAGGTTATGTATATTACCTTGAAAACAATTATCATCCACATTCGTACAAAACAGTACACAGAAAACGCATACATACGATCGCGCATTCCTTTTCCCTTTATTTTTATGGCCATTTACGTCTAAAACTTTAACATTTCTCCACTGCAAGTCATCCTCTGTCTTCTCATATCATTATGTAAAAATAGAAATTTTAAAGCTCCACTTCCCTTGTTGTTAACCGACGGGCTCCACCAAAAAAATCAACACACACTTCACCATATTACAGGATTATATTTTCTATTTTTGAATCCGATTTTACGCCCTTACTGCTACTTGTCTTATTATTCATTACATCATCTTGCATTTATGAATCAATATGGATTCCCTCTCAGATCCGCCACGTACCCAGTCTAGTACCACTATCACTTCGCGTTTTTCTGTCTTGCTGAAGTTCCAGAAATAATGGCCATCTCTCTCGTTTGCGATTTACTATCTGTGAACATAATTGCGTCTTTGTCCTTTAAATTTCTCTCACACTTAATGGCATTCCCTTTCGTAATGTAACAAATTCGTCTCCGTCTGTTAAATATGTTAATAGCCCGTTTGTTAGCTAACTTTTCGTAATTCTGAAGATTTATGGTCGGATTTGGTGATGGCCCCGTACAGGCCTGAAACGTAATACTCGTGTAATGCGGGCGGATCAGCGTCTAACTACCATAAATCACAACACGTCATTGAATGGATTTTATTGATATACACGATTGTGTTCATCTTGATTTATTCTATCAAGACTAACTGATTCTCTCGTTCGTAAAACACCAACAATTAACACATAACCAAAAAAATACCTTTCAATGGCATACATAAAAAAATTGACCTGACATAAAAATCAATGAAAAAACATTCACTCTGCAACTTTACAAAAATAATATCATTCACACCGAATGCGAATTCTGCAATACCAACTTATTGACTTTTAATTTGTATCAATTTAACATGACTTGATCTTGAAATGCGTTTTTGCAGCAACTAAAATACATCAATCGTGTCACTTTCCTGTCTGGTTGTCTGGCGTCGCGCACGCGGTCATTGCCGTCGCCAGCCACCACCTGTACACCATCAGTGCGCAATTACCGCAAAGCTCCAGCCACCATATCAGGGATCATTTCAGCGCGAAGCTTATACAATTCGGGAAAAGCGCGAAATATTCTGCATAACGCAACACAAAGTTCCCGCTGAATGTCTAAAATCACGACGCGTAGATGCACCATAAACTTTACAAAAACAAAACTTCGCTTGCACTTCCTTCACATTCAGATGAGATCATGCAAATCTGTGTTATTAAACACGATACAAAAATGTCCGGGCCTACTACTGCTTCAAGCCGCGATCACAAAAACTATTATCCCGCATTGCCACTATTTACTTCAATTATGCGCCACTATTTGCCAATACATGTGCACGTTTTTTTATAAAGTCTGTGGCGCTAATAAGATAAAAGATAAACTGTTTTTCTACCTATAAATTCCGAACAATCATAAAAATGCAGCGTCTAACACAGACCTCCCGTTCACAAACTGCTCGAAACTCTCTGTTCTAGGGGCATTGTCCTCAGCTTATATAGTTTTTCCGCCAACAAACGCCGATCACCCGCTTAATGGGCCGAACGTCGTAACGAAAAGTATTTCTTCTTTTCATTTATTAACGTTTACCTGCCTTATCATTGCCTCTATATTATGTCCGAAATTTCTCTGATAATTGTTATATTGTCTTCTTCGCCTCTTAGCGCCTTATTTAAATAAAATATTACAATTCGCCGCTCGTCGTCTTATCATGACGTCACAACAATGCGTCTCTTGTTTCATGTCTTTTCTAAATAACAATTTTAACACTTAATTTTGATTTCGCCTAGGCGTCCGCCAAAATTGTGACTACTTCAAAAATTTCTATACTTTGCTGCTTGTTCTGCCAAATCTAACCTGATCCCTTTAGGCGTCTGGGCTGGCTATTCATGAAAATCACTATTCGTAATTCTGCTTCTTCTCGGCAACAATAGTGTCTACATGCTTTTTTTTTTATTAAACTGAGATACGTGATTACTTAAATTCTCGAATTAAGCAAATGGTCCGATTTTGTTGATTGTTGTTTCAAATGATTCCTAAAATTGTGCTTCATCAAATGTTATGCTTTCCATTCATCCGCGCATTCATTTAATTTAGAAAAAACGTTCGTGCGCGGCGCTGCCGTCATTTGCCTCTTCAGGTATAATTTATTTCATTTGTAGGGATTTTTTTCCATTTAAAGAAATACTTATTTGGTTGATGATTATAAATCATTACAGTAATTAAGTTACATATTTTCTTTGTTACTTTGTTCATACTTCACTTCCCTTTTGGCCCCTTTAGATTATTTGACATATTTGCTTACATCATGATTTCGGTGGATAGTGCTCAACTGTCTTAGAAAAGATGTGATTCCTATTAAATTTCCTTTCAAAACCCTATTGTACATCCAAATATTCGTCACCATAAGATCTCATTTCTTTGTTTGTTTACTCTGGTCTGTTTGTTGTTTTCACAGTTCCTCAGTTCCGGCATAATACGTAAATAAACCCTCCTCTCTAGAAATCCGTCATTTGTTTTTGTAAATATTGTTACGAATCTGTGTGGTGAATTAAAACACAGATATTATTTTAACAAAAACGTTTATTTTGTTCTTTAACACGATCACTGAAAACACTTGACTTATGTACAGATAGTCTTTACTTCATTGTTTCTTTATACGGCACACTTCTCTTGATTATTTATTTACAATACACATCACTCTATTATTTATTTTCACTGTTCACTTCTTTTGCACTGTCGCACAGTCATAAGCACTGACCACTGTTCAATGCACTGACCGCAGTCCACTGCATTGACCACAGTTCACGGCGCTGGCCACGGTTCACGTCACTGAGCACAATCACTGCACTGCTATTCACCGCGATGCACACACTTCACAGTTCAGCTTCCACTGCCGACTGACTCGCGGTCGCCGGCCGCCACGTATTTATACTCAGTTGGCAACCGCCTAGAATTTTCTTGAACTTGCGATAAACATCGCGAACACTCCGGGACCATATAGTTCGGGGCCGCCGGCAGATGTCGCAAATTATGCATACTTCGTAACCATGTAGTTCGGAAAGGCGCCGACAGATGACGCCATCCGCGCATACCATCTAGTTTGTGGGCACAATGTCTTTTTGGGGTGCATTATAACACATCAAATTTATTGTTTTGGTCGAATCCGTCTGGATCGTCACAGTTGGTTGGTAGATGTTTCTCTAAGACATTTTCTCACCCGAGTGTTGCGTTTACGAGCGAGAATTAGCGCGCGTCGTAGATTAAGACCAATATTCTTATGCGGAACGGTCAAAGCGCTCGTGTACAACTACTTAACGCGCGTGAACGCAACGATCGTGTGCAGGGGACCCTAAGACGCTTTGTGCAACAACAGCGTCCCTCTCCTTGCAGCCTGAAGTTTTACCCACAGTTCCTGTTGGTAATTATTAGGGGGCCGATTTTGATGACCTGAAACAATGCTCTTAAAATGCTTTAAAATGCCCTAAAACCAAAGAAAAATGACTAAACAATTTTATCAAATACAGTTCGGATGTACAACTCAAGCTTTCGGATAGGTTACTGATGTAATTGAGGCTTTTCCCATTCGTTCGAGTTATCTCTACTTGCAAACTTTTGGTTTGGACTGTTCTTTGCCAGGAAATCTCTTTTCTATAGTTGCCCCGAAATTGCCCGAACTGGCAATGACACTGATATACTTCACAAGAATTACATACTCACAACGCTGTCAACACAATTTCTGAAGGAAGGAATATATTAGGATACTGAGTAATTCTGTGAAGAACATTTGTTGCATCTCGTAAATATTATTTGAAGCAAGTGCTATTAAAAATGACATTAACATGGCAAAATGGCGGATAAAGGTAAAAAAATACTTATTAGTCGAAATTGACAACAAATGCAAAATAATGACCTATAAAAATGGGTAATTTCCCTTGTCATAACATAAAATGAATTTATACTAAACGGCGTTGTTCTGAAGTGAAAAGAACAAAAATTTCATTAAAATTAGCATTAACATTTCATTAAAATCCGCTCCCTAGCAATTATGTACTATGATGTTATGCGATTGTTTTGTGTGGCTCGTTGATGTGATATACAAACAGTTACTATCAACAACATTCTTTTGTTCCTAAGTTGTAGTTCGCTGACTTGAAATAAAACGGAGCATCTCCACACAAAAAGTTGTTATATTTATCGGGAGATATTACCGTAGATTTATAAACTGAGCTTATTCTGCCACAGTTCCAATGGCACTTGACAGGGTCTGGTGTTTTTTTCAATTTTCCCCCGCGAGTACCCCTGGCGAGGCGGGAATTTGTTCAAAAGTACGGAGTACAATTTTCGTTCCAGCATTTCTGCTTTTGGAGCTTAGGGGAGGGCATTAACTTAAAAATACTATCTTAAATTTAACTTAAATCTAATTACATGATGCCATTTTGGGCCTGGCGTGCACTGACCGTTGTAGGTGAACGGGGGGATGTAGGACGCCGGGACGACGAGCGGCCTCCCGCGCAGGTCGGGCCATCTGCGCATGCGCACCCGCGCCTCCGCCAGCAGCGCGGGCGCCCGCGTCAGCGCCTCCCAGCGGCCGGAGGCCACGTCAGCGACCAGCGCGCGAGACCCGGGCGCCACCACCAGCGCCATCAACGGCCCCGCGCGCTGCGACAAGTCCCAGCGCCCGCGCGCCGCCGGCACCTGCCACACAGGGCGCTGATTAGTGATTCCACCTGCCACACAGGGCGCTGATTGATTGACTGATTAGTGATTCCAGGCGCGTCAACTGCTAAAGTCATTAGTACTTGTTTCTATCGCGGGAGGTGGCGGTGATCTTCCCGGCTGGATAGTGAGATCCGGTGCCGACACACACGCCGGCTTGCGGGGTTTTCTCACAACCAGGTAACTCCCACCAGTGGGCACCGCCACTGCTGGGATAAGCTCTTGTGACTGGGCTCTCAACTTGTGTGGTAGTGTAGCATGTGTAAGAGGAAGGCAAGTTCGGGCGTTGTACATGGCCCATTTCGTAGGGTATTGATCTGTCATTCGCCTGGTACTGATGAGAGCCACCACGTAAAACTGCTATGAGTTCTTCTCTAGACATCGCCTGAATTCAATCCAACTATCTAGCTACTGTCGAAAATCCTACTTCCGCTGCAACTCAAATCCTAGAACTTCCCGGTCAGAAGCACTGCAGTGGCATTACTTGATGCCCTGAGCCACCTTAGCCAGTAAATAAGAAAATACTCTCTCTCCCTCTCTCTCTCCCTCTCCCTCTCCTCTCCCTCTCCCTCTCTCCCTCTCTCTCCTCTCTCCTCTCCCTCTCTCTCTCCTCTCTCCCTCTCTCTCTCTCCTCTCTCCCTCTCTCTCCCTCTCTCTCCCTCTCTCTCTCCCTCTCTCTCTCCTCTCTCTCTCCCTCTCCCTCTCTCCTCTCTCTTTCCCTCTCTCTCCTCTCCCTCTTCCTCTCTCTCCCCTCTCTCCCTCTCTCTCTCCTCTCTCTCCCCTCTCCCTCTCTCCCCTCTCTCCCTCTCTCTCTCCTCCCTCTCCCTCTCTCTCCCTCTCTCTCTCTCCTCTCTCTCCCCTCTCTCCCTCTCTCACTCTCCCTACCCAATCACCAATATGTTCATCTACAGTTTGTAAATATTGTATCATTTGTAAATGGATTTATCACCGTCTCTACCGTCTCTTGCAATGTTATCGCCCTTCACGTCGCCGTCACCCTTCATCGTCCGGTTAGCGTACCAGACTGTTGTACCCATGCTTGCGGGTTCAAACCCAATCGAAGCCGGGGATTTTAAGGGTGAAAAAATTCTTCGTACGCCTTCCTTCGAAAGGGAAGTAAAGCCGACTGTCCCATGTAGTAGATTCACTGCATATAAAAGATCCTCAAGCCTAAAATAAGCCTCTAAGCAACATTTAAATCGCCTGTTTCGTCGCCCAATATAATATTTCCTTTCTCCGCTAGACGGGGAAAGGAGCGTAGCGTAATTGCGTGGTCAGACAAAAGAGCGGGCGTAATGGCCCGAGTTTCGTCTCGTAAAATAAGGCATTAGCTAACCAACTAACTAACTACATACGTTGTTAATTTGTTTTCCGACCTGACAACGCGGTTCCTTAGAGCTTAAAGGCTCCCACAGACCGACGCGATAGATCAGGAGGGGGTGCGGCGCGGAAAGTTCCGAGCTAGACGCGGACACGGAATTCATGGGACCGTTCACACCGGGGCGTCAATTATGAGTCAGCGTTTGGCGACGGTTGGCAAGGTCGCTCGACCCAGAGGCGAGCTAAGACTCCCGAACACGGGCGGACGTCCACGAAAGTCGAGCTGCAGCGAAAAAACAAACGCGTCTGTCTGCGTTACAAATTTCGCCGCCAATTAAACGCTGACAATCCGCTTCCGCGCAGGTCTGATCGTGCTCATAAGGCAACACGTGACGCGAAACTTCCGCTGCGGGTAATCCGCGCAGGCTGCGGATTTTCCGCGTCGGTCAGTGGAAGCCTTTAACTGCTTTCTATCTCGCGCGAACGCAGAGGAAGGAGTGAAGAGACCTGGCAGTTCTCGGGGTGCGGCTCGTGGGTCAGTACGGCGAGCACGGGCGGTGCCGGGGCGTCACGGCGGAGCAGATTGAGGGAAGGGTCGATGCGAGGGCGCGTAGCGTTGGCAGGTGGCGCCGCGAAAGCCATGACGTCTCGCAGCTCCTGGGCGTCCCGCGCCACCAGCAGTAGCCCCGGGCAGGCGGGCGACAGCGCGCCCCGCACCACCACCGCCAGCAGCGCTGCGAGCGAACATTTGGAGAATCAAGTGAGTGATTACACACGCACAAAAGAAGTTGTCAGACCTAAAGACTTGAGCCCGTGTTTTTCTATGTATGCCGACTGAATCCGAATC
Source organism: Teleogryllus oceanicus (assembly GCA_964035755.1). NCBI lineage: Eukaryota > Metazoa > Arthropoda > Insecta > Orthoptera > Gryllidae > Teleogryllus > Teleogryllus oceanicus. Next base: position 322,874,990 of record CAXIVR010000001.1, on the reverse strand, counting down.
TGAAGCCATAATTGCGCCAACACCTATTTTTAAATCGCGAAAAACCACCGAGAAATTTACAATAGACAATTTCAGACTGGTTTTCGCGATTTAAAATAAACTAGCAGGTGCTGACACAATTCTGGCTTCAGATTCGAATTCAACGCCTCGAAATACAAAGAGAAATATGTGTCAAGTCTTTGGGTATGACAATGTGTGTGTGCGTGTGCGTGTGTGTGTGTGCGTGTGTGTGTGTGTGTGTGTGTGTGTGTGTGTGCGTGTGTGTGTGTGTGTGTGTGTGTGTGTGCGTGTGTGTGTGTGCGTGTGTGTGTGTGTGTGTGTGTGTGTGTGCGTGAGCGTGTGTGTGTGTGTGTGTGCGTGTGTGTGTGTGTGTGTGTGCGTGTGTGTTTGCGTGTGTGGCGCGCCTGTGTTATTTTGTTCCGTGTTGCGTCAACTGCCAGGACTCAGAAATTGATTCTATACTAGGATTTAAAAATAGTTGCACTTCAAGGTCACGAGCTAGAAGGAGAGGGGACATTGTTCTCCAATCGGGAACTCCATTTTCAAAACTTTAAGTCCTAACGAAACTCCCGATAGGATGACAGTGTTTCCTCCTTTCAGCTCGTGACCTTGAAGTGCAGCTATGTTTAAATCCGAGTAAACCTGTGTTGTTACTGAAATCAGAGGAACGTTTTTCATTGGAATAGCTCACAAAAATACATAAAATTAATTAATCTGGTGTAAAAATCAACTACACTCGACCACATAAGTGCAGTGACGAATCACAGCTAATCTAAAACGCTCCTGGGTGTGACGTTTGTTAGTCGTACGTCCAGCCCAGAAACAGAAGAAGTTGTTGGAGAACATGAAAAGAAGCAAAACGGTTTGAGAGGCCAAAGTGAGTATAGCTTCTGAGATTCACGATAGCTGGTCAGATTAGCTGTGGATAGTGTTCTGGAAAATATCCATGAGTCCCGCATGTATTAGAACCTTGGAAATATTGTGAAGAATTAAAACTAAATTATTGTTGTTGAGAATAAATTTAATTGCTTAGAAGAATTGGCGGGTGGTCATCTGGCCCATTCTTTGCTTTGCTGACGATTGTGACGCTGCATGGGCAAAAAATAATGTCTACCCCAGCGATTCCCATGATGCGCTTTATAAAACGAGTCAATTTCTTCAGTTGGTTCATTCATTCATTAATTGGAAGAGGACCTTCCACGTCAAATCAATTGCATTCCTCAATGCCTTTCTAAAATGGTCCTTTAGACCACCATTGTTTGCGATCATAAGTTCCTGATTTTGTATTATACCTGTATATCAAGATGTAACTAACCTCAGAAAATTACAGGTATCACGTCCTTACCTCACTGTTTATGTTTTGTAATATTAATACCCACGTAATATTTTATGTAATGATTGTAACTGATTGGTTGATGTTGACCTTTCAGACACTGAAGATGACCTTACAATTGAGATCGAAACGTCTCCTACAAATATATAGTTAAATTGTCTGGAATCATCGTTTTGTTTTTGTTTTGTAATTTCTTCAGTCATCACTTGGGCTACTCCTGTCATGCGGGCGCACATTCCCCTTAATGCTCCAATGCAATAATCCACGGATGCTTCTAATAAATACCTATGGCTTATTGTATACATTGTTTATCCAGAATTCCTACTTTCGAGAAAGCCAAGATTGATTTTCTGTAAAAGTACAGTTTCTTATGGAAACTGTTTGATTTATGAAAAACAAACATAATCAATCTAATGTGGACATAATATTATGATGTTAATATACTAGATAAGAACGAGAAGTCTCCAGAAATATTAGCTCAGAAATATCCATGAGTGCACATACAGTCCACATTATTCCCCACATTGTATGTCCAGAATTCCTTGTTACGAGAAAATCAAGCTTGAACGTTTGTAAAAGTGCAATTTCTGAGAGAATGTTTGCTTCCTTGAAAAAAAAAATCATGATCAATCTTATGTGGACATACAATGTTCGAACATTAGTTAGATAAGAACGAGAGGTCTCCAGAAATATTTGCTAAAAAATGACTGAGTGCACATATTATGATTGTGAACTTAGCCATTGATATCTTCACTTCAGCGTCTCGTGCATTTACCAGATGGGCATTGAATCAGCGCGACGTGCGTTCCCTGTTCGAAAACAGACTCAGAATTGAAGAATATGAATGTGAATCTACGGAAAACGTATGCAAGATTCTGTTAATTTTCTCCTAATTTTTTTAGCAAGGGTTTTTAGCAAGTCTATCATTTCTGCCTTCATGCTTTGACTCAGAAGATTGTCCCCGACGAAATTTCATTCCCTTCAACGCTTGCTTTCCGGGCAGCGACTTATTCGTGCATATTCTCTTGAGTCTTCATTCTGCAAGATACGAGAGAAGTAGGAGGGGGCCGTTCGTTAGTTCGACTGCAGGTCTATTGTATCAAGTCTTTACTTTGTTTTTCTACACAAAATACCTTCAATTACACGGAAGCAAATATTTATCCTTGTCATATTTTGTCAATCACGCGTATTACTATCTTTAATTATCAATTCAATTAATGTTTATAATAATAATAATAATAATAATAATAATAATAACAATAATGATGATGATGATGATGATGGTGATGGTGATTCTTATTTCTGGCGAGGCTCAGGCCGTAAAGCCTGCTCTTCCACTTAACCGGTAAATATTTATATTTACGTATTACAGCATGTAATGAAGTTAAGGTAGAGACTGGGTATACTCAGAAAACTTGCTCGTACGAAACGAGTACACAAACCTGTGCGGAGGAGATGCGGTAGCAGTAGAGCGCTCTGGTGGCCGCCGGTGAAGACAGCGAAGCAGCCCACGTCGGGCAGCGCCATCCCCGCCGCAGCCCGCGCCCCCGCCCCCAGAGCGCTTGCTGCCCCGCCCACGCCCACGCTTCCATCCAAGGCGTCACTCAGCAGAAGCAACCGCGACGCCATGGCACGAACCTACGGGAAAATAAATTTCCGTAACTCATTGGCCGTGCCGGTGACTCCGCGTCTTAGGCATTGATGGCAAAGTTTCGGTAGATAATCTTGTCACCTCCTACGCGGTAAAAACTCTCACCCCTCATAACCAAAATGTTGGCAACCGTGTCTATGACGCGGGTTCTCCCTAACAGTCAAAAGCCCATCGACGTCTACAACGGAAACCTGGGTCCTGTATGTTAGAGGGAGGGCGGGATTGGGGATGTGGTTTAGTACGTCGTAGTCGCACAATAAAAAAACTGGCGGAGAATTGAAATCATCCGCCCGGGTGCCCAGATTTTCTTTGTTACTCACGTCGTTAGAGTTAGAGAGAGCGCGGAGGGGAAACATGTTGGAGGCCTCAGGTCATCCGGGCCGTGCAAGGGGTAGCTACCATTCGGCCCTGGATTCGTCGTGCAATTGCTCGCAGCTCACGGGAAACGACGCAACTAGTGCCGAAAGCATTCCCCACCCTTTCCTATAACTCCCCATTTCTGAAACTCTAGGTCCCCTTTCCCTCACAAAAATTTACCGGCAAAATTCTATCTTCCCAACCGCGCCGACAAACTTGGACACTGCGGCCAGGGGGAGGGACGCGTTGATCGGTATCCGAAGGTAGAACTACAGCTGTCTACGATTGGTGTTGGCATTCCAAGGCAGAAAAGAACGCTGTCTCAGGGGAGGGGCTAATTGTTTGATACGAGGCGGAAATATCGTCAGATTTCCTGCCGAGACGGCCTGCGCGTACGCCACGACGAAAAAAGTATTTCTAAACGGGGTTTTCCGGCCAAAATTATTGTCCATAGACCAGTAAAAATTTATCACTTTTAGCAACAATTATTATAACTATTAGTTATCGATTTTTAACTCCTGTCAAACTGCTATTTTGAGATGTTCATTTCAGGCACAATTTGCGGAGCCTTCCCGGTCGTTCTAACGCATATTTTGAATTTGTTTATAAAATTAAAAATTGTTGCAAAATTGTTAATTCGCGGTTTTCGGTTCTGGGACATCGGGAGACTTCCTCCCTTTACATTTGCAAAATTTGGAAAATTGTTTATAACCTGCAATTGTTGTAAATTGTCGGCTGCCCATTTGAACGGCGTTTAAATGCGATGCAAAATTCCGGAATCCGATCGGTGCTATCATATTTCGTTCTCGAGATATATGTAAATGTTTATAAGAAATTAACATCTTAGTAGAACCCATTTGTTTGCGCTTAATTCATTCGCTCTATACAAGCGTACTGAAAAAACAGTTCTCCAATGCCGCGCTTTTGCCAGCCACATAGCCTAAAATGCACTTGCTTGTAAACAAATTCTGTGGCCAATTTAATTAGGCTAAATTCGTGTTTTTACGGCGAGTATGAGCATAACTTCTATTTTACTTTTATATTCTCTTTTAAGTCCTGCAATTTGCAAGTCGATAAATTTATCAAATAGGAAAGAAATTAATTATAAAAAAAATTTTGAAGGTGCATTACGCCCAAACAATTGTTCCTGCTTTTCTAGCAAAGGGATGTTGAGCAATCGAATAACTGTACTATTATTTTTTTTAAAGTCCCCTGTTAACACCGAGAGTCAGAAACTACTTGTTTAACGATTACCATTCAAAAATAGGGAAACATACTGTTTACCTGTTTGCTATGAACTGTATTGGAGTTGATGAATGTAGTGTTAAGGTTTTCAAATACAGAAATATCTACCTTGTGTTTTGAAAGATTTATGAGTAGAATCATTATCAAAAATACTACTTCATTTACATACATAGATATTTCTAAATGAACGTATATAACTTTATGTTAATATTTTCAATTCAATTTATCATTCAATAATTCCGAATCATCGTTCTAAAACTGTTAATTTAATGTTTTATGTTATAATTTAGGAATACGAGTGCATGTGAAATCGTGTTACATTCTCACTTTCTCTAGATAAGTGCATGCAAACAGATTTTTTGTTACAAAATTAAAAATCGCTAGCTGACCTCCTAAGTATCCATGCGAATTTTAAAATATTTATTCAATATAAATTCAGTAAAATTGCACAGTTTTTAAATCCTAACGTTAACCAATTGAAATTCACTAGGGAACCTCCATTGCAATGTGAAATATCATAGCAAATTCTTAATGCATATAAAATGACTGGTCAAGGTTAAACTACCTTATTAGATAGATGACATGTCATCCGCAATGAAATTTTATTGCAAAGTTGTATTTCTTTGCATTGTTAATGAATTTATTTAATATATTAATAATTATATATAAAACATTTTTATGATTGGCAAATATTTCGATGAAATTTCGTGAATTCCTAAATGGTTGAAAATAAATACTTTCTTAAAATTGAAGTATTGTAGCACATCAACAAAATAACAAGATACGTGCTTAGAAAAGCCATTTTTTACTACTAAAATAAATAAAAAAACTTGTTCAAAGTGATTTAGCTTTAATGTTTACAGTAAACATCTATGACGTAGTTTTCTAGTGAAAGTACTTAGAACGGACCTGGTGATCAAGTATTATCTTCCCAACACAGACTACATTTCAGTTTCAATCCCACAAATATCGGTAGAGTTAAAAAGTGGTTTGTTGGACGCTACTCTCCACTCTGTGAAACTCCCGAAACCTTGAATTTTGCACGACCATCTGTACAGGAAGGACGTAGCGGTTTATCAATAGAAAACGGACCATTCAAGGTATCTCATGATCAATCGTTGAAAAAGTTTAACCAATAAAATCTACCTCTAAGGAAAATATCAAGTAATGAATAGGAATTGTTACCGCTTAACATTCTGTTTACTATTTCGATATTTTCAACATCCCAATAACTTATAGAAAACGAATGTTTTTCAGGTGATTACAAAACAATTCAATAAATATATGCATTTATTCACGTTATTATTTGTAAAACGCTGAAAAATCTAAGATGTTATTTTAATATGTGAGTTCATCGGAGGACTGAGATTAAAACAAAAACTGACATATAATCGAGTGACTAGCCAGTAGCCCTGTGCGCGGCCATATTTCCGGTATACGCCATTTTAACATTCGTCGTCAAATGATTGATTGATTTTTCTTGTTTCCGGGCGCGTCAACTGCTTTGGTCATTAGTCCCGTTAGTGTAGTGCATGCTTTTTTCTTGGGAAATGGCAATGATCTTCCCCCGCTGGATGGCGAGATCCAGCGCCGACCTACCGTCAGCTAGTGGAGTTTTCCCCCTAACCAGGACTCTCCCACCAGCGGGGCACCGCTCCAGCCGGGACAAGCTCTAAGCTCCCAACCGATCTCCCGGAATATGTGGTAGTGTAGTGCATGTTAGTGTAAGTGTGTCTGTGTAAGGGGAGAGGATAGGACAAGGAAGAGGAAGGACAGATCGCGCGCGGTCCGTGGCCCGTTTGGTAAGGTTCTGCTCCGGCATTCGCCTGCGTTGATCGGAGAAACCACGGAAATCTACCGATCAGAGCAGCTGGCCGCTAGAATTTCTCCTCCAGACAGCGACTGAATTCGACCTAGCTGAAAAGCTAGTGTCGAAAATCCTGCCGCCATCAGGACTCGAACCTAGGACCTTCCGGTCAGAGGCGCTGCAGTGGTACGTCGTCAAGTAGACTAGGTCTTTGTAATTACGTCAGTGATATGTTTGGCGCTATATTGCCCAATATAGGATATTGGCTCAAATATATTGGCTAATCTATTCGAACGCTAACACAGAAATGATTAGCACAAAATTTAAATTACAAAGATGTCTAAGGCAAGGAAAACCAATTTTACCAAAATAATTTATCAGCGTGCTGGAATACATCTTTTGAAAACTCAATTGGACAGAAAAAAATTATGGTTTAAACATAAATGGCAAAAGGTTAACCAATTTACGTTTCCCAGACGATAGAGTACTATTTGCAAACACGGGAGCAGAACTTCAACAAATGATTAATGAAATATACCAAAAAAGTACTAAATTAAGGCTAACGATGAACTCACAAAAATAAAATTAATGTCAAATTGCGTAGAATATAAAATTACAATAGAAAACCAAACCATTGGGTATGTGAAAGAACATACTATCTTGGCCAAACTATAACAATTAATAAGAACAATAATGAAATAAATGGAAGAATAGCTTCGGGAACATTATTGTCCTTGAAATATATTTTTGAGGACCACAATATAAACAGAAAGTCAAAATTTCGTCTCGTAGAGAGGTGTGTATTTCCCATGTTATTATATGGAGTACAAACATGGAATATAACACAACAAGATATGAAATCCATTGGAGTATGCCAAAGAAACATGGAGGGGAAAATACAACACATCAGACTGAAGAATAAAGTAAATAATGAGGAAATTGGACGCAGCCAAGTCCCAACAGCTAAAATGGAAATAGGGTGGTCAAGTGGCAAGATTAAAAGATGAAAGATGGACACATGTGTTAACAACCTGGGACCCAAGTCAGGGAAAAAGAAGCACAGGGCGTACTAAACGAAGATGGGCCGACGTCGTTAAGTATGTGTATGGCAACATGTGGCCAAGAATAGCAAGGAACATGGGAACATGAAAGGATCAAGAGAAACAAATGACATACAGCATTAGTGAGAGGAAGTGCTAAATGTGAATGACTGCAAATAGTTAAACTGTAAATAGTTAAAGTGTTACTAGTGTACAAACTAAAAATCTCTTAAGGACTAGATTAACTTAAGATTTAAGCAGAACCACCCCTGTGTTCTGACAGAGGCTCTTGCCTTTTGTACGGATTCAGCGGACTCATATCATCACATCATCATCATCATCATCATCATCACCATTATATTGGATAGTATTGTAAATAATGACCTCAAACTCCTTGTCTCGTAGCATTTAAGTTTGGTTCAGAACATTTAGCAATCATAATGGGACAATGGCGATCATAAATAAGGTCCCTGACAAGGTTCTTCTACTGACGCTTCTGAAAAGCCAAGTGTGGACAACACCAAGCAAACGTCTGTTGTGTCTCAATTTAGTCATCAATTAAGTCATTTAAATGTGTCTGCAAAAAACTTTAAAGTATATTTTGTAACTCCATATAATACCTGTTGAATCCATTAATTTAGTGTTTCATTGTAAAAATGAGTTATTCTTTATTCCTACTCACAGTAGTCTGTAATAATACACCTTTGTAATAATGCTTGGCACAGTCGCCTTTGTAATTTTGGGTTAACCAGATCGCTTATCTGTTAAAAATCCAGTTTTCGTTTATTTAATTAATTTACTTACTTTTGGAGAGGTTTAATAACATTTTTTTTAAAAAATCAGGCAATTTTGAGAGTTTTGCAAAATGAGTATACATCAATTGCGATGAAGTTATTTTACGCCCATTACAATGAATGTCTGCATTACGTTAGATTAAGTATTAAACGCGTACTCTCTAGAGTTAGAAATCGTGTTGATAATTGTTTGCACAATAGTGCTTAGCGTAAGAAGGAATTTATCAATTGACAAAAACAAATCAAAAAGGAGGTTTACAACTCACATTTTCTGCAGAAGATACTAGCTCCTTACACCTTTATTTCAAGAAGAAATAGATGGTAGGCTGAACGAGGGAGCGAAAGTACAAATTTAGAGCTAGTACATGTTTTCCTTATTGTACTCCGCCGTTAATACATTCACGATCCATCGAAATGAAGCATTGCATTACATGACGAGGCATTTAATGGCCGCACCTTTATTGCACCACGACGTATGTAATGGAGACTCTTTCGAAGTTTAGAAATAAAGTACTCCGGCGCATGAGAGCGTTTTATCAATGCATTTACGCTATCAGCATTTAATTATTAGTGTCCTGTTAAATCTTCTAGTGCTTCTAATTAACCTTTAAAACATATCTGATTTCATTAATATCCAGAATGTCAACAGGGTTTTGGACGAGATAAATGTGCTTTCTTTCATTTATTCTTTTTTAGGACATTTAAAAACATTTTACGAGGATTTTATTTATTATTTTTGGCGATGTTTTATGTTATTGTTATCCGCCCCCTACTTATTACATAAACACGTATGTGGGTATAATGTGGCATTTTTTAACCCTAGAAGGACAAGTGTCCTCTCGGCGTAACACGGAAAGGGCAAAGAGAGTTAACACAAGCTGAAGATAATTATGCCTCACATACACGAAAAAAGACTGCAACACAGACAAAACCAAGGATATAAAGAAAGGAATTAATGATGATGATGATGATCAACCTACAGTTGATATTTCAAAGACCGTCTTCAGATGTACTGTAGCAGAAAAAGGGTACCTCCTGACTAGGTGCTAAAATGTTTCCTAAAAGCAAATGGCATGATTATTAACAATATAACTCTAACATAAAAATAACACTTATTTTTTACTGATATATTACCTTCGATACGGAGCTCGCTATTCACTGCATAACTTACCTGGATCGAGAGGATCGCGGTGACGAGGGAAATATGAAAAAAGGTGAATGATGCTACATGTTCGCATATGGAGGGAATTATGAAAGATAATTATTAAGGTTTCTCTATTTTCGGGCACGTGCGGATAACAGAACCGAAATCAACATATTGCTTCACTTTCGTTATATTTAGTTCGGCATACACATCTTAAGGTGAAAGACATAAATTAATATTTATGGAAAGCGGTCACTTATACGTGGTAGTGGATTCTATACAGAGTGCAATATAAAAAGCAAAATTTGTTCCTGTCTGCACATTGTAAAATTCGCCGACCATGTTTGGAATTGGACGTTCAAAATTACTCAAGGGTAAATCACGACATTAAGTGAATGAAATGAAATTTAATGCTTTCTTGAATTTCAAACAGACTTGTAAAGATATAACAGAATCAAGAATTTTAACGAAAAAATTAATATCTAGCAACACATAAAATGTTTCAAGTATTGTAAAGCAAATCCGGACATAATATTATACAGATACAAACATAGAAATCAATGTATGTCACAGTTGTCTGCGGTGAAGGACGCCGTACAATGGTAAATACTTTACCAAAAATTTACCACACGTATCTATAAATCAATCCTTGAAGAGCAATCTGCTAAAGTTATGTCGCATTAGGGTTACATCAGCGGAATTTCACGGTGGTATCGAACGAACGAACACGGCTGGTATCCAACGAACGTCAGATGATGTATATGACACTAATTTCGAACATGCTGCAGATGAATCTGAAAATGAAGATTGCGATGAGTGAAGTTTGTTCTGAGACCTTTCAATTTTTTGTTTTGCGTATTCAAACCATGATAAACGATCTATTGGAATTACAAATTCCAATCCCAGTAGATTAAACAATGTATTGGAAATCTGCAATAGTCTATGAAAAATAGCTAACTGCATTTTCCATTACATGCAAAAATTGACATATGGACTGACATCGCGTTGAAACATCAACGCGATGTAATAGCGGCATTTTAGAAAGGAGGCTACAGAAAAATGTTTGACAATGCTGAATTGTTTGTCTAGGATATTCCTTATCAAAAACATATAGGAAAATGAATAAAGAAGTTTAAAAATTGTGGTAATATGTAAAAATATGTTCTTTTGGCTAAAATATGTAAATATTTGTTCTTTCGTGTAAAATACCTAAAAATACGTGCAAAAAAGTTGACTTTCTTGGCCCTAACCGATATGAAACATGAATATATCGATTCGATTTGTCAGAGTTACGTTAGGAAAATATGTTATTACATAATTATCCGGGCCCTAGGTTTAGCACGTTATAAGCATATCCACTTTGCCAAAATGGCTGACGCGAAATACTACTTGGTGATGAATGTGGAATTTGGGTTCGTGTCCATTGGTTTTGGGTACAAGGGAAGAAAAATATATTTTAAGACAAAATGCTCTGACAAATGATTTTTATTCTCATTAATATTTTTACAACTGTATAAACAAATTAGATGACGTCAGAAATTTCAAAATTCTTTTCTATAATATCAAACAAGTTTTCAATTATTTAAAAAAAAAAATCAGAATTTGCAAAAAAAAAACAAATAATAATCAGTTTTTATATTAAATTGTGAAATAATTTAATTAGTTAAGGATGCATAACTTAAAATGTGGCCTTCTGTTACTAACAACCATCACCAACAGAAACCATAGCATTCCACATTTTTTTCTTCTTTCTGAAACTGTAATATTCACTAACCTAATTTATTAACAATTGCATCAATAACACGCTCATTTGTGTACATGTGAATAAGAATAACGTTAAATAGGATACAAATATTTGATCACTGAAATTATAAGTTTCATGCAGATACAGATATGATGTATACAGTAGTATGTAAACAATACATTTTAACATGTAAACAACGTAATTAAACAATATTTACATATAAATTTGTAATTACTAACGTAAATACGGTAATCTATAATTAAGTACTCATTATTTAAATATACAAGAATTACAGAATAATTAAGAATTTTAATATGGATCTCTCAAGAGAGATGCGATTTAGGTTTAGTGAATTTTGCAAGTGCACAAAAGGCATAGGATTTTCAAGCAAATCAAGATTATTAGTTCGGCGGTCGCAGGGTAAATGTTCTTATGGAGCTACATGGGCTTAGAAGATATGGTACATTTCTGAAACATGTCTAGATGATTTTGAAAAATATTATTATTACTATTATTATTATTAATAATATTAATAATAATAATAATAATAATAATAATAATATTATGTAATGTCTTCGTTGTGGATGGTATTTATTTTTTCATACCTTAAAGGACATGACTTTACTCAAAAATTTTCGCCGTATCCATTGATGCGAGAGGTTTGGTGACGGACTTGAAAACTCTTACCCTGCGATCATACACGTGCGCCTAACCTTTTCTGTTATATGCACGTTTATTTACGCAACCTTTAGTCAGCTTTCCAGACACAACACAATAGGTGATTTACAGATTTACTTATAAGAATGCAGAGGCGTTTCGATGCAATTTTTCAAAAAATATTACACACACACACACATACGAGAGAATGAATACTAATTTCGGTAATTCATTAAATAAGGCTTGCTTTGGGAATATACAATAACAAACGCGTCAACGCATTTGCATAAGCGTAACTATACACATTTCTGGACATTGGCATTCGCTCTAATAAATACACCTAATTAGACAAAAAAATTGAAATTCAAGTATACAGAGAACTCGGAAAGTAAGCCACTCAGTTGTTTGCCAAAAATGTCAAACTGCATTTTATGTGAACACTTGGAATGTTATTATGAACTCTCTTCCCATAGGATAAACCCTCCTAAATGTGTTTAAGAACAGATCCCTTTAAAATTTATAGGCAGCAGATAATAATTATTTTATTTCATAACAATTCAAATTACATCTTACGTGCAAGGTTTTCCAGTCTTAAACAGCGTTTCAAGAGCTTTTGCGCCCCCCATCGTCAGGTCTAATGCAATAATACAAATCATCTTAATTCCTTAATAATTAACTTAACCTAATATGATTTCTAGATAATTAATATATAAACAAAAACTTGTTTCTTTATATAATAAGGTTGTAAGGTCCGACAGAAGATATTTCATTATCTGGTTTGTTCTGACAAGCCGGAGAAGTTTAATCATTTTTTAAATACCTAAACGTTTTTGAAAACTTGATTTGGAAAACTTCTAGGTATTTAAAAAATGTTTAAACTTAGACATTTCAATTTTCTTTAAAAGTTGAACATCTAGGAACGTAAACGTTTGGTGTGGAATAATTGGCGTCAAGTTTATTCGTCCGTATTTATCGATGGGAACTTAACTCTAAAAAAGAATTGACACTTCTTGCAGAACGAACTTCCAGGGTTTCTCACGTTCGACAATGTGGTTGTCCGATTGAAGTAGCACGATCGATTGATTGACTGATTGATTAGTGATTCTGGGAACGTCAACCACTAAGGTTAGCTAAGAAAACCACTACGAAAACGTGATTATTTACTTTTACATCAAAAAACAGTTAAAAACTGTGTGCGACTTGCTATGGGGAGAAGTGAATTCTGTGCAAGTTCTCGAACTTCTGTGATTTCTACCCTAAGCCATATACTACTTGAATTGTGAATGCAGAAAGGAAATGAGCAGATGATACTTCTCCCCCACACACCGTATACAGTTTTTTACAGTTCTTTGACGGAATAAATGATATGTAAATCAAAGGGCATTCGCCCTGTAAGTGTAGTCGATGTTTATATCGTGGGATGTGGCGGGGATCACCCCCGCTGTCCGGCGAGATCCGGCTCCGACTTTCGGCAGAGAGGTGCACGTTAGTGAATTTGGAGCAGATATATATCCAACGGATTGAGAAGTTCTCATGTGTAAAATATGCTAACATTCAGTGAATCATGAAAATTATTTTGCTTCTCAACACAAAACTGCACTGGAAAAAGATACTGTAAATATTATTTCTCTTTTTCCAATAGTAATTGGATCTTCAAGCAATCACAATTTTCTGTAGACTTGTGTAAAACTTCTTTTGAAGCATGGATTCCTTTTTGGAAGTTAGACAATATAACATTAAGAAATTGCTTGGAAAAATACACCAAAAAATCCGTGTCAAATGAATAAACCATGTACAAATGTTACCAAATCCAGAATTACGCAGTAATTAGAAAAATTCAAGAATTTAAAAATGTGAAAAAATGTATTTCTATTGACAAGACAACTGATGCCAGGGCCGGATATCTAAATAGGCTAAGTAGGCTGCAGCTTAGAGCGGCAGTTTTAGGGGGGCAGTTGGGCAATTTATTCAAAAGCTAAAACTAAATATTTCGGACGTTAATAATATTTTCCGTACGAATTTTAAAACAAATATAACTTGAAACCAAATTTTAGTCTTTACACACTTTCTGAAACTATAACACAATACAAAATCACAGCACGTAATCTTGTAATATAGTAGAGGAAGACCACGAAAAGATGGTCGAAACGTCGGCAACACAGCCATCGACGCGGCGTCACCCGGACAGCCAAGATCATTCACACGACTCCGGCCGCGAAAACCTACGACTTCATCTTGTAATATAACTTGCTTGTAGAGTAACCTAATTTGGTTTGATAGGATTGCAAGGTGGAAGGCGCAAGCGTAGCAAAATGATCTCACCACGCTAGTTCCGGCACTGCCACTATTGAGAACGAACGATACCGAAACTTGCCCTATTATCGGGATGCACCGACCGTGTCAAAGAATGTTGGAGGCGTCAACGGATTTCTTGCCACCGTTTAGCGTTCAAACTCCAGGTGGTGAGGCGACATGTCTTATTGAATGACGCTAATTTTTTTGCGATTTTCCAGATTTGTACGTTGACCAATGCGTAAGCAATCTAGCGGTACTTGTAGTTTTCGTAGATTCCCTTCGGCTTATGTGCAAAAATAATGAAAAAGTAACAATTCTGATGAATATTTATTTTGCCTATTTTCAGGTAATGTATTTTAAGGCATATTTAATTTTCGAAGCCTTTTTTCTTGAAATATCTCTCTATTTTCTTGTCTTGATTAAAAATAAATGTTTAAATCATTTTCACTTTTACTAATCCCAGATATCTCACCGTATCAGATGTTCTTCCAGGAAGTTAAGAGCGAGCGCCCAGCGACGCTCCCCTACACACTAATGGAGAAATGTTCTCACAAAAGTTGTAGCGGGACAAAGATATACACTTTTGGAGAAATGTTTTAACTAGACTTGTAACGGCTGTCAACACCTTGACAACAACAGGCCTCGCTTTAAGAAGCGACAAGGAGATTTTGGGTTCTGTCGGGAATGGAAATTTTCCTGTGGCTTTAGAGCTGATATCAGAGTTGTGGGAATTCTGATTGGATGTTGTTGACGTTCTTATAAGAAGAAATAAAAGAAGTCATCTTCGTCATGATATGTTGACGAAGATGACTTCTTTTATTTCTTCTTCTGATATCAGAGTTCGATCCATTCTCAGCGACACATTGAAAAATAGGTAATAATTTCATAATACATTTGTAAACATTTGTAGGAGGAACATTTTTAGCAGTCAACTCAATTACCTCATCGCGAGCCTTGGAAGAGAAATAATTTGAATTGCCTAATGGCAAAATGTTCCTCCTACAAATGTTAACAAATGTATTATGAAATTATGTACAACAGAGAGGGCGACAAATGGACTTTGCCTACAGAAGACATACTCTTAATTCCGGCCCTGACTGATGCCACACGTTTTCCAGCTAAAGACACTTCTTTGGGAAACTCGAATGAATTCGTTTTTGGTCCCCACCGAATATATAGAGGTCAATAGCACAACTATTGTGGAAGTTATTCACAAATACATTGACGTAATATGGCCCCATGAAATTCACAATGACAATGTGGTACTTATTTTAAACTGATGCAGCACCGTAATGAAAAGAGCAACACATTTTTTGAAAGGGTTGTTTCCGTCAGTATTTCACGTGACATGAGTAGCTCAGGTATCCACAGAGTGGCATAAGAAGCGAGATATTTATTTCCGGAGGTGGAGAATTTGATCACAAAAATTCAGACTATATTTTTTAAATCTCCTTGATGAATCCAATAATTTAAATAGAGTGTTCCAGATCTATCCCTCCCTCCTCAACCTGCCTTGAGAGGGGAACTTGGATTTCAGCAGCTATCTCCTCCTCCTCCTCCAGGCTGTGGAGTCCTGCGCGCTGTGGTCAACACACTTGAGGATGACGCATTATCAGTCTATTTAGCAAAGAAACGTCTTGATTATTTGCAAATAAATAATGACTTAGTTTTATAACGGCTCATTTATTTTTTTGCCAGGTGTCATCACTCGACGGAAAAAAGGCACAGCCTCTAGTGAATGCACTGAAACTTGTGGATGATGCTGTATATCGGCTACAGAATATGTCAGGGTAAAAAGGATTGTTGCTTTAGGGAAAAGTGTTTTTTCCAAAAATTCTGATTTACAAAAACTTGAAGATATTTCAAAAATTCTAGAGGGTGATAATTCAGTTGTCGCAGAAATGGACCCCTCGGGTCTATCATGTTCAGTAATCTCTTCACATGCTCTCTTCAGTAATCTCCGATATATTGTGACCGTCCGTTTTCTTATGCTTCGAAAACGTGTCACATGAAACACAAGAGAGCGAGAGAAAGGAGCAGTTCAAACGCGCGCCAACGCGGAAGATTACGAAAGAATGCTAACTGAAAATTAGGTCAATAGAGAACGTCACAATAGATCGTGCGAGACCGGTAGTCAGACGGAAAAAGGTTCTTCTGAGGCCAGCAGCGGAACAGTGCAGACGTACCGACGACACGCCAGGGATTCGTATTGCAGCGGACTTCAGATCGGCGCCTTTTATAAAACTCTTCAGGAAGATAAGAAGAGATAAATATCCCATTATAAATTAATTTGAACGTAGTCTCGAGAGAAAGGTAATAAGAGATGTTGTGCATTTATAATTGGAGAATGAAGGGAGAGGAGTTTTTGAACATGTGGCAGTAAATTAATAGTTGCATTCATTTCTCTTTTTTCCAGTTTTTATTATTTGCTCTCTTAAATTTTGTGTGCTCGTATAAAAGGTTGATCTCTGGATTTAATTCAACACTCTGAATATCCAGTTGGTTATTAACCGTCTTAATTGGAAGTCAATTAAAATTTATATATGAGTACGAAAGAAGATTAACCTTGTAGGAGACGGAGAACACGTTTCTGGTGGGCGACTGAATTTCGACCGGGAGAGCGAGCGGTTCTGCAGAGGGGGCTACACACTGTTCTCAACCCGAAGCTCCGACGCTTCAAGGCCACCAACACCAGAAGGCGCAACGGATTTCCCGACGCGGCCGAGAAGCAAAAGTAAGGTCGTGCCAAATGAACAATTTTTATATTGAAAGGAGTAATTCATTTGTAAACGGAAAGCTTATTCTAAATTCTTTACGTAGAAAGAGTGAGAGTAAAGTATTTGCTATACTAAAAGATAAAGAAAGTAGCAGTACATTTGTTTCCTATCTTTAGCACGAGAAGCCAGAATCAATCTTTTCTTTTTTTAAAGGCTATTGAAAATGTAAAATTGTAAATTAGTGAATAAGAATCTGAGTAAGAGATGAATGCCTGTATTAATTATTCTCTGAATTCTTAGAGAGAAAATTTCACTTTAATGCAGTGTTAATTCAGAATTACTAGTTTTGATTCTCAATTTTTCTTTTGTATAAAGTAATATTTTTTTAACGATTCTCAGTATTGCTGAAAGTGTGTCCATTGAAAGTTTGTGTTATAAATGAGAGCAAGAAGTTGTGTATTTAGTCATTAGAGTGTGTTGTGTCTTTTCTTCCAGCCAGTCATAGTTATTGTGTATTTGATTTTTTTGAGTGCCATTTCATGTAATTGTCACAACAGCAATTTTTCTAGAATATACTAAAATTAGTGAAAAGTGATTCTAACTCGAGTTTTTAGTAATTTGCATCCAATCCAAAACATTCTTCACGACCCTGACCCCCCTATTTTTTTTATTATTTGTGTCCACACTGGGACGTCTTACTGAGCTAGCTGACCATCCGGCGAATTGTGTTCGCCACCCCCTAGACATCTCAGGTCGGGAGCTGGCCTTACGGCTTGAAACCGACGAGTGGGTCGCAATATCTCTCTAGAAGAATATTTTGTCTGACAAGCACAATTTAACAACAGAAAATTTAAGAAAACACTTAGTTCTTTTATGAATACATAGCTTGGCGCCCTGTTTCCTTCCAAACGAAATGGAGAAATATCAGAATGAATAACTTGGGATACGTACAGGGAGCCTTCAAGCCTCTTGATCTACCACGTGGGTCCTCAGGATGGGGAGGAAAATTCTTTGAAATGAAGGGTTTACGCGCATTCATTTGCGCCCCAGCAGTGCAACGCCTCAGGCACAGCGCCTCACATCTCCAGCAACGCATGCACTGTTGTCCTTCAAACTGTGGTCCGTGAAGGTGCGTGTAAGAACAATCCAGTGACTGTGGTTCTGAAGACAAGTCGCGTAACGGACAACGCCTTCCGTAACTGTGGTGTATTTCATGGACCATATTCAAAATCCACGTAAATAGCACAACCTAATCCTGCCCTCAGCAGATAAAGGGTAATCATTACAAATGGAATTATTGTAAAATTAATAATAAATAGTATGTGGAATGTGATTAACTTCAATTCAGACAACCCCTGCTTTTTCCCTCAACCAGAGCCCCGGGCAGCTCACAGCCCGGCGCGGCGTAAGCTTTTCATTGTACAGAGAAGGCCCCATTGAGTCCGCTAAAGCAACCCCCTCCCTTCCTGGCTATTATTTCCTTTCTCTGTACAGCTATGTCAGGTTATCCAGGTTATGCAATATGTTGAGCTGTTAGCCGTTGGCGTCTCTTCTGCAGTTCAGTATGCTGCTACATCGAGTGCAGCAGATGCATATGCTAGCCTTGTTCAAGGTGTGTGCCATAATCTTTAAGGAACTCAATTATCACTTCTTGCATATTTTCGAGGTGGGAAAAAATCACTTTTGTCTCCATTTTCAGATCTTTTTCCCCCATGTGAGGTGTCACAGGCAGCAGATCCTTCGACACAGACAGCAATTCAGATTGAAAATGGTAAGTTTCTTTTATGTGTGTGAAATACAAATACAAGCATGCTATTGAAAGCATATGTATTGATAATGATTTGTTGTTGATTGATACAGGTTCTTCTGCTGTTCAGTATGCTGCTACATCAGGTGCAGCAGATGCATATGCTAGCCTTGTTCAAGGTAAGTGTGTGCTATAATC
This sequence comes from Teleogryllus oceanicus, assembly GCA_964035755.1. Classification (NCBI taxonomy): domain Eukaryota; kingdom Metazoa; phylum Arthropoda; class Insecta; order Orthoptera; family Gryllidae; genus Teleogryllus; species Teleogryllus oceanicus. The sequence continues at coordinate 322,856,261 of CAXIVR010000001.1, read as the reverse complement.
TTTAAGGAACTCATTTATCATTTTCTTGCATATTTTCAAGGTGGGAAAAAATTCACATTTGTCTCCATTTTCAGATCTTTTTCACACATGTGAGGTGTCACCTCAATTTTTTATGGATGTTTCTCATGGTAAGTTTTTTCTTTGAATACACAGTTATTAGTACAAATTGAGTGTAAATTACAGTCAATAAAAAAACCATGTTTTTGTGATTGGTGATTACATATCTTTGTACCCCAGAACAGGTGCATGAAGCCATTCTGGAAGATGAATCTGTGACTTTTGTGAATGGTAAGTGCAAGATATTCCTGCGTTTTCTAATTGTGTAATTTTAGATGGTAAATTAGAAGACACCTTTTTATTTTTCATACAGATTTATTATCAGAATATTCCTATGAGAACATAGTATCTTTCTTAATAGCATTTTTTGTATTTCAGATCCTCTTCCAGAGATGGCTTCTGAAGCAAGCACAATTGACCCTTTATTTCACACAGTAAATGGTAAGGGCCTCTCTCTGTTTCTGTCTGTCTGTCTGTCTGTCTGTGTCTGTCTGTCTGTTCCTGTCTGTCTGTCTGGGCTGTCTGTGTCTGTCCCGTCTGTCTGTTCTGTCTGTCTGTGTCTGTCTGTCTGTGTCATCTGTCTGTGTCTGTCTGTCTGTGTCTGTCTGTCTGTCTGCCTCTGTCTGTCTGTTGTCTGTTCTGTCTGTCTGTGTCTATCTGTCTGTCTGTGTCTGTCTGTCTGTCTGTGTCTGTCTGTCTGTCTGATCGTCTGTGTCTGTGTCGTGTCTGTGTCTGTTCGTGTCTGTCTGTCGTCTGTCTGTCTGTTCTGTCTGTCTGTCTATCTGTCTGTTCTGTCTTCGTCCTGTCTGTCTGTTGTGTCTGTCTGTCTGTGTCTGTCTTCTTGTCGTGTCTCTTCTGTCTGTCTGTCTGTCTGTCTCTGTGTAAATGTCTGTCTGTCTGTCTGTCTGTCTCTGTGTAAATGTCTGTCTGTCTGTCTGTCTGTCTCTGTGTAAATGTCTGTGTGTCTGTCTGTCTCTGTCTGTCTGTCTGTCTGTCTGTCTGTCTGTGTGTCTGTCTGTCTGTCTGTCTGTCTGTGTGTCTGTCTGTCTGTGTGTCTGTCTGTCTGTGTCTGTCTGTCTGTGTCTGTCTGTCTCTCTCTCTCTCTCTCTCTCTCTCTCTCTCTCTCTCTCTCTCTCTCTCTGTCTTTCTTGCTCTTCCTTATCCAGGGTTACATGTATGGAGAAGTTTGCAAGAAAATAGTGACAGCAAATTGAGGATGCTATTCAAGAACAATTCAAGAATATGAAGTAAAAGCACTTCTGTTTTTGTATTAAACCTTCAGATGATTCTAGCATGACCATGAAATTTATTTTATGGTTTACTAGTTCATCGCTATGTATATATCTGATGTCATATTGACAAAGTATGATTACAATGCATCTTCTCACTTTTACACAAGAAAACTTATAAAAAATTTAAAATTATCATTTGATTCAGCAATGAACTAGTAAAGTATAAAGTTTTGCATGCATTATAGGCATTACTAGATGTTTTTCCCCTCAGGTAACTTTAAAACCCCTTGAGCCAGAGGCCCTTGGGTTTGGAAGTCGCCCTCAGGGCAAAAACATGTACTTCACGTTCTAGATACACACATAACTATTAGACAGAAGTGTCCTCTTATAACTGCTAATAATACTCTGTTAAACAAAGCTGTTGACAATATTACACCAAATTATTAGTACCCATGTCATTCATTTCTGTGGATATCAACAAGCTCTTGTAATATACTGTGATGATGATTACAATTATCAGTAATAGACTACATGCCATATATGAAATTTATGGCTTTTGTTGTATACTGTATGAAATAAGTAATTGACATATTTTGTATGTTTTGCAGATCCTGCAGTCCCTTTGGACACACATGTTTTGACAAAGAGCGACTGTTCATTTTTACTGCACTCTCGTGTGGGTAAAAAAAGGGCTGTCTCCCCAGGATACGAGTGTTGCAGTAAAAAGGGGCACATGGGGATATCAGAAAAAAAAAGACTGCTCATGTGACTTGTAAGAACACAAATCTGTGCATGATTATTTTTTATCTTAAGTTACTCTAAATAAGTTTTTAATTTGGCAACTCTTTTGCAGGTGCTTCTGTGAGGACCACAAGAAGGAGTGTGCTTGCGAAACTTAGCCACCCGAAAGTGATAATCACTCCTCCAATGGCTTCCCTTTTGGATGACAGAGCTCAACTTTTAAAGAAAATAAGGAAGTTACAGCATGTTGTTTCATGTTTGCGCAACAATTTTATGTCTGCGGCAAATATTGAATGGGAGGGGAAAGTTGCACGGTGGAGTAACATAGTTCGTCTATGGGAACTCGACTGGCAACTTTTTAAGAGTTCATCACCTCACAAAGAACCATGTGTGCGCCCCAAGGGTCGAGCGAAGAGAGGGTGAAGTATGTTGCTCAGGTGTTGAGTCAGAGATGTGCTGGGCATATGCGAACTGGTGCACAGATGAGCAACATCGGGGGCGATGGGTAAGAGATCGTAGGTGCTGGAGAAACAGCCAATGTCATTGTGGATTTCGACAGACTGATTATTCAAACGGTTCTCACAAACGTGATGACTACAGAAAGGAGGAAATGGGCATATGCGAACTGGTGCACAGAATGATGTCAAAGAAACCGGGACACTTTGGGGTTTTTGGAAATGATTAAAAAACTGGAGATAATTTTTCGGGAGAAAGAAAAAATTTAGGATGGCACAGGGGGGCCTTGTCTCACGGGCCCCTTTGGTCAGCTTATATGCAGACACAGTCCTTATATTACAGAGAGTCTCATCATCCCAAACATTTTCAGCTGGGGGGGGAAAACCGCCCTTTTTTCTTAGATTCCAAAACTTTCAAACCGCCCGGAGGAATATTAACCCCCCCCGGGAGGGTTTTTTGGGGAAAAAATTTTTTAAAACAAGAGACCGCCCCCTTTAGACCAAGGGCGAGACCGAGGTGGATGAAAAAAAAAGTTTTTTCTGAAGGTAGAGCTGAACGGGGACGTAGGGAAAACGGCCCCAGGGTGAATTGCAGCGGATTTCAGAGGAACTTTTCTGGGGAAAACCCTTTTTAAAGCCCAGAAGAGGTAATTATTCTATTAAAAATTGAAAACATAATTTTTAAAAAAAGGTAATGAAATGATGAATTTATAAGGGAAGAATTAGGAAAAATTTTGTAGAGGGCATTTAAAGTTTGTTTCACTTTTTTCCAGTTTTTTTTCTCCCGCTTTTCTATATTTAAAACTTTTTTAAGTTGGTGCTCTTTAAAAAAAGGGGTGATCCTGGTTTCTTTTTCCCAAAACCCGGGGGGTCTTTTAACTGTAATCGAAAATAAAGTAAAATTCATAGAGGTTTTCCTTAAAAAAATTGAACGAAAGAAGAAGGCGATTTGGGGAGAAGGGGTTTCCCAAGAGGCCACGACGTTTCCCCAACAGTGGTAAAAGGTGTAAAGGAAGAAAGGGGACTGCTCAGCCCGAGAACCGAAAACGTTCCAAAAAAAATTTTTTGTGGGGAAGGGGATTCAGTTTAATAAGAAAGCTATTCTGTATCTATCACGTAGAAAAAAAAGGGGGTAAAATTTTCCCACGTTAAAAGATAAAAAAGTAAAAGAAATTTTTTTCGACTTAATACGTAGCGAACAATCTTTTTTTCAAAAGGATTTAAAGATCAAATATTGTAATTATGATTAGGTTTGTGTGAGTAAATTATAAAAATAGAAATTTTCGGGATTTTAGAGAAAAAGGGTTTCCCTTTTTGTTGAAAAGTAATTTTAAAGGGATTTTTTGATTTCAATGTGTTTTCTTTACATTTTGTAAAGTAAATTTTAACGTTTTTTTTCAATTTTTAAAAGTGTTTTGAAACAATTGGGTTGTAGAAAAAGTGGGAAAATTTTTAATTTTTTAGTGTGTTTTTTTTTTCAGTCAAATATTCATTTGATTTTTTTTATGTGCCATTGTATGTATTTGTCAAAGCAGCAAATTTTTTTAAATATATTCTGAATTTAGTAAAAGTGATTTCCCCCGAGTTGTTTGTAATTTTTTTAACCTAAACGATTTCCGACCCGCCCCTAATTTTTTATTTATTGTGTCCCCCTGGACGTCAAATGAGCTAGTCAATGGGGAATTGTTTTCCCCCCCAAGACGTCTCGGGTCGGTGGGCCTTACGGCTTGTACGCCACGACTGTGGCTCGAAATTGCCCCCATAAGGGGGCTCGATTATTAGCATTTACGAAAAACCGATTTGGGAAAAAAGCCCAAAATTTTTTAACTAAAACTAACAATTTGAATCACAGTTCACAAAAATTTTGACAAGGTTTGGGGTACAAGTGTGTTATAAAGTGTTATTTCAGGGTTTTTTTTTGAAAGGATATTTATTTTTGAGATTTTTACGTTTCAAATTGTTTTGGTATTTCAAATATTTTGTGAGGGGTTTATGGTGTCGGGGAAAAAGAATTTGTTTCTGGGCGTTAATAGATTCAAAATGGGATAAATAATGGTGAATTTACCTCCCGGGGAAGGAATTTTGAGGAATCGAAGGATAGGAAACTGGGGGACAAGCACCGGACGATGATCGGGGGGAAACAAAGGGAAACTAGAACCAGGAGAAACTAGTGAGACCCCGACAGAATCACAGCCAACGCCAACACGAGATCAGGATGAGGAAGAACGAAACTCGGGGGTAATTTCAATGACAAGTTTAAATGGTAAATTTATAAAATTGATGGGGGTTAGTTCAGGAGGAAAAAAAAACCCAAAAAAAAATTGGGGTTACTTGAAACTAAATTAGGGGAAAATCTGGCAATAAATGATTGAAACCTAGGGGGAAAAAAGGTTATTTTGGAAACAAAACTAGAGGAGAAAATATTTTAAAACAAATTAGGGGAAAATAATGGCAAAAATGTTGGAAACAAAATTCAGGGAATTTCGACAAAAAATTTAAAAGAAAATAATAGGAAGAAAAAATTTTAAAAACTTTTTATGAATTAGGGAGCAGGGAAGGGTCAAATTTTAAGAGCGAGGTTAAACAAAATTGCGGAAACAGAACTTAGAAAAAATTCAGGCGGGGACTTGAATTAAGAAAAGGGGATCAAGTAACGAAAAATTTGAAACGGATCAAACACAATCGGATTTAAAACCCGGGTATCCGACAGGGATTGGGAAAAAAGGGTAGAAAATTTCCCAGAAATTAGTTCTGAACAAGTTGGTTCGCAATAAATTGATAGTAAAAAAGGCTTTTTTGAAAGGAGGGGTTCACAACATCAAATTAATGAAAAAGAATGAAGTGGGGAACTGAAAATCAATTAGAAAATTTACCATCAAGGGGAGGGTTTTCCCCACATGTTTCTTCCGTATCTAATTTGTGCAGGGGAGATGAAAATCCATGTGTATTTATGAAAAATGATAATTTTTTTTCTTTAAATTATTTTCCCGGGACAGTAAGAAAACTCAATCGACGATGTTGGGGGTAATGCACAAATCGGGGCAGATTTTTAGGGGGTTTTCCCCAAACTATGGGAACTCAAAGAAAATTTTATTCGAAATTGGGAATAAGAAACTAAACAATTTTGTTAACAATGTATGGTACGTAAAAAGGGGTACGATGTCCGCAAATACAAGAAAATTATTGTTTAAAATTATATGACGATAGGGTGAAGAATGTCTGTTTTTTAAAAGTCATTTTTTCCTTTCCCCGCGCAAATTTTAAAAATTTTACCAATGTCCCCTGAAAAAATTTAAAAACGCAAATTTTATGAGCCACTTGATAATGAAAGGTTACAGAAAGAAGGGTTTTAAAGGTGGTAAATGGTCAAGAAGCAACAGCAAAAATAAAAGCAAACAAAAAAAGGAGAAAATTTCAAACCCGAAACATTACCAAGAAAAAAAACTTTTGAACAAAACCTGTCTAGAGATGAAAAAAAAAATTCTATTGATGGAGGGGGTTTTCCAAACCCCGAAATACAGGACCAAGTACCTTTGGGACATGAGTCGGGAAAAATTGGGGGTTTTTTTGACACGCCATCCCCCCGCAAAACCCAAAGAACCAGTAAGAAGAGGGGGGTATTATCAATCGAATTAATCTTTGATGATGAACTGTAAGATAATCCAATGCATTGAAAAAAAATTAACTGGTACTTAGGGAAACAAAAAGGGGTTTTTAAAAAAGAATAGTAAAAAATTTTCAATTGAAATAAATTAAAGATAAAAAACCATTCACGGGGGTTTCCAAATGTCATTCCCGAAAAAAATAAGGAAGAGGTGGGTAGTCTTTTCTACCATGGTCAAAAATGATATATCATAAGTCCAAAAACCCCATCTAAACAAGGTCAAAAAAAGAATAAAAGGGTGTTTAGATGCAAGGGATTGAATCGTTACCCAGTAAGAAGACCGTTCTGTAGAGGATTTAACTAATCAATTATCCGGGATCAAGGGTTTAGTTTAACCACCACGCATCGTATTGGCAAAAGCGATAGCACCGAATGTGACAAAAAAGGATTTATTCACCGGGAATTTGTACTTTTAAAAAAATGCCCTTTGACAAGAAAGTATTTTTTGTACAAGTTTAGACAATATCATTGGGGAAAAGATGTCCGATGTTTTTTTCTATATTGATGACGTTTGTGTATTCTAAGACATTTGAAGAACAATGACTAAGCTAGATATTTTTTTGAAAAGTCGATTGAAAAAATTTACAACTGAATTTGGGGAAATAATTTCTGACAAAGTTGTTCCTGGGGATGATGTACGTTAAGGGGTCAAAATGAATATGGAAAAAATGCGAGAGATAGATAAATTGACCCCCAAAAACACAAACAACTTAAAAAATTTGTTAGGTTGCGCAATTATTGCCCGTTTTTTCCTTTTTTGCCATGACATTGTTTTCTTCCGTTTGCAAAACATAGATGAAAGTAAGACAATCGGAAAATAAATTTTGTTTTCACCCTTTGTGAAATAAATCAAAAAAGATGAAACAAACAAAAGATAAAAAACCGAAAGAATCATGAAAAAGAAAAAAAAAAGAGGGGGGAAAGAAAAAAAAGAAGGAAGATGAGGAAGAAGAAAAGGAGAGGATACAAGAGGGAAGGAAAAAGATTTGAGTTTTGAATCAAAAAAAAGAAGAGCAAATTTTGTGAAAAGTTTTTCAGAAAGAAATCAAACCCAAAACTTTTTTTTGAAAGAAGGGGAAAAACCGCCCGTTTCTTAGATTCCGAAAAGTGTCACATACCGCCCAAGAAAGCGAGGGAAAAGAAATTTTTAACCCGGGGCCCAAGGATTTTATATTTGGAATGATAATTAAATTTAAAACAAGAGAGACCGCCACCTTTGACCAAGGGGGGGGTTTTGGAAAAAAAAAGTTCTTTTTAAAATGCAGGAACTGGGGGGCGTAGGAAAAGGGACCCCCGGGAAATACATTAGGGATTTAATTTTCAACTTTTTTGGGGAAAAATTTTTAGAAGATAAAATAAATTTTTTATTTTAAAAAGATTTAAAAAAAATCTTAAAAAAAGGTAAAAGAAAAAGAATTTATAATGGAAGAATTAGGGGGAAATTTTTAATAGATCAGTAATTAAGGCATTCATTTTTCTTTTCCCTTTTTTTTTTTTCCATGCTTTTTTTAAATTTTAAAAACCCCTTGAAGTTTGCTCAAAAAAGGGGGATTCTGATTCATTTTTACCTGAATATCCAGTTGGTCATTTAAATGTAATCGAAAAAAAGAAAAAATTAATGAAGTATCCATTAAAAACTTGAAAGGAAAAAGAAGGCGATTTCGAGGGCAACCGGGGCTCCGAGGCCACACGCAAGGCCAAAAAGCTGGGAAAGGGGTAAAGGAAAAAGGGGTGCTCTACGCGGCCGAGAACACAGTAAATGTTCCAAAAAAAGTTTTAGGATAGGGGTATTCAGTTTAAAAAGCCATTCTGTATCTATACGTAGAAAGAAAAAGGGGGGGTAAAGATTTACCACGCTTAAAAAATAAGAAAAGTAAAAATTTTTTTCCGACTTTAATAGGAAAAAAATCTTTCTTTTTAAAAAAGGGTTTAAGATCAAAAATTTTAATATATGATTAAGGTTTTTGAAAAAAATTATAATAATAGTAATTTCTGATTTTAGAGAGAAAAAGTTTTTTTTGTTTTAAAAGTAATGTTAGGAAAAATAAATTTTGATTTTTAATGTGTTTCTTTCAATTTTTTTAAAGTAAATTTTTAAGATTCTTTGAATTTTGAAAGGGTTTTTTAAAAAATTTGGAAAGAAAAAGGGAAAATTTTGTATTTATTATGTGTTTTTTTTTAGTCAAATATTCTGTATTTGATTTTTCATGTGCCATTGTAGTATTTTAAAGAGCAAATATTTTGAATATATTCTAATTTTGTGAAAAGGGTTCTCACCCATTGTTTGTAATTTTTCATCCCAACCATAAACGATTTTAACCCTGCCCCAATTTTTTTTTTATTGTGTCCCCACTAGTCTATACTGAGCTACACCATTGGGGTTGTTCCCCCCCAAGACGCTCGGGGGTTTGGGGCCTTTGACGCACAAGACTGTGGCTCAAAAGTAAAGGACTCTTCAATGGTCTTAACCCCGAAGGTTAAATCACGACCTGGGAAAATTTATTTTCCATCTTGGCACATGGGGGAAAAACACCCAAACCCCACCTGCAGTCTTTTTACTGCAGCCCTTAAAACAGCTGTAATTAACAGGTTTGTCGGGTCTCGTGTGAGAGAGAATTGTCAAGAAGATGACAAACTTTTATGTGATCTGAAGGATTTTGTGGGAAGGACTATTTGCACACCTCCTCCAAAAAATCAGATGGTTTTGGAGTCAGAGGCAGAAAAGGAAGAAGATGACATGCTCAGAAATGTCCTCCACATTCCCGATGATGGCCCAGCAGCTGATGATTCCACAGAAGCACGATTTGCTCGTCCAGAGTACATTGCAATGTGGTATGTTGCTGGGTATATTGGCAGGCAAATGTTGGGAAATTTGAAGGGTCAGAGTTGCCATAAGTGCAAGAAATCCGTTTGCACAGATAGATTGAGAGAGTTTCATACGTATATTCAGTCAGGAGTTTGATCCTCAAAACCCGTCTTTGATATACCCTTCCGAAGGTTTGACAAAGGGGATCCTTTCCGCTATCAGTGAGTTTGAAATGTATTTTGTTGCACAGCAACAAATGCATTCCAAAATACTAAAGCAAGATGTTCGTTGCTTGTTGTCAACTAATCTTGATTTTCTTTGGTTGTTGGAGTGTGTTGCCCATGGGGAGGCACTTGTAGGAGTGACGCTGGATGTATCCACACGGATGCTAATTCGAGCTGAGTGCCGAAACCGCAATAATGAAATGATATGTTAATGTAACAATATCATGCAACAATGAAATAGTAGAGCTACAGAATGGCACAAACTCTCAAAGGGAAGTTTTCTGTTTTCCTTGATGGGGCTACTTTGAAGTCTTGCCTCATTCCCTTGCCAGATGCCACCTATCGCCACCCAAAATTAATTTTTTGATGTTTTTTTAAATTTTTTCTTATGGGTTTTCACTGACCTAAAAAACCCTTTTTGGGAACCACATGACTCCAAAACGTGCATTAGGGAAAAACCAAAAATTTTCCCAGCATTACATAACTTGTCTATATTACATATTTACCGTATAAACGTACATATGAGGACTTAAATATTTTGTTCCCAATTTGGGGAAATATCATTGGATTAACATTTTTTTTTCGGGCTCGTTTTGCCCCTAAAATTTTTTTACTTTATTTTTGATATAATAAAATTGGTATTGCAGACAAAAGGTAGAAATGTGGGGCAGATAATCTTATTTTGATTAAAAAGTGGTACAGATTCGTAGTGAAAACAATGTTGATAAAATTTTTTAATTTTAAAATTTATCCCCAATAATGTCATCGGGAAGATTTTTTTAAAAATTTTTCTTTGAAAACTGGGAAATTTTTAAAAATTCTGTTATTCAGTAATGTTTCTTATTCTGAAACCCCGAACATACCCTACGCTACTTTGTAAGGGAAAAGTTTTGGGGAGTTTGCTCATTTATTGTAAGGGACGTCCTCAGAAAATAATAATAATAAATAAAATAAATAAATAAAAATTTTTAAAAATTGGGAGAGGAAGGCGCCCCCCCCTAAAACCGACCAGCCCCCCCCCCTTAGCCCCAGCGAGGCCAGGCCCCCCGCGCGGGACGACGCCAGCGCACCCCCCCCCGCAGATCTCGTTTCAAGGGAGTCCCTTTTTGCGACCGCCCGGCCCCAAACAAAGGTTCCCCCGCTCCACTAAACTCGATAGTTTTACCTCGCGCTTTTGACGCCGTTAGACACCGCCATCCCCTTTTCCCCCCCCGGCAAACTCCGGTTTGACTGGGGCACTTTGTTGGGCCCCCGGGCGTGCGACGCCCGCGACTCCGGAGCCCCTGAATTTCAATCCGCTACGTGGTACAAAATAGGTAAAAATTAGTTACGCCATGCATGAAAGGAGAGGGGGCACCGTAAAAAAAAGGAAAATGCGACGGTCGGCCGCGAAAAAACCTTTTTGCACAGTGTCCATCCGCGGAGGCGCGGTTTCCTTTAAAACCCCGCTTTTGAAATCAAACTCCGGGCAATTTGGGCTCAAGCGTCGCCCGTGGGGCCAGCAAATGAAAGCCCCCCGATCCTGGAAGGCTGCCTCCGTGGGCAGTTTTTAAAAAAAAACTCGTTTTTGACCCGGCCGTCCGGCTTTTGGCGGGCTATTTTTGGCATTTGGCACCGTGCAAGTCCGGGCGTTGGCCTCGACCACCCCAAGTTTTCCCCGTCAACCCCTGATTTTTGCCAACGACTAGTCCGATTCTTTGGGGCCCGACAGTTCATATGTCCCAAGACTTTTCGGGAACGGGGTCCTAAATTCGGCTCCATAACGTATGTTCGAAACTATTAAGGTTCATGGAAGGGGTTCCCCGAATTGATCCCAATTTGTGCCCGGGGACGGGGGAGGCATGGGGACAACGGCAACGGGGGACCTGAAAAGTGTGGCCGGGGGGTTCCCCCCCGTGGCCCCAAAACCCCTCGACGCCAGCTGCGGGTATCATCCCCCATGCAGACACGCAGAAGTTTAAAGATAGAAAATTTTGGCCTGCGCGCTCAAACCCCGGGGTTTGGGACAGATTTTAATTCGGGGAAGGGGAGGGCCCGGGAACTAGGCACGATGCGGGTTTTCCCTTTGGTTGAAAACTTAACTAATCAAAGGCCAAGGAACCGGCCCCATTTCTGTTTATTGTACTTTTGCATGCTACCCCAACCATCATTCCACCCTTTTTTTTTTTAAATTTTTTGTTTAAATTTAAAAAAGGTTAATTTGTTAAAACTGCATTCCATGAGTAATTTTAAACCCCATAGCCCCAGGAGAGTGAGGTTCTAAATGGCGCCCAACGTGGGGCCAATGGCTCAATTTGGTTTCACAAACCCCAAATTCAAATTTTTGGGAATGGCGGTGACGAATAAAAGGGGCATTTTTTAAAATTCTTGGTCTGTATGTTTTTTTTTCACTTGTTTATTTTTACGTGTTTGGGGGTTTATATTGTGGGTTTTTATTAAAATTTTAAAGGAAAAGTAACTGTGAAAAAATTTTAAAAATGGAGGTAAAAATAAAAACCCGGGGGAAACCAGGGCAGCACCCTCAGGCACCCTTTTCAATGGGATCTGATGATGATTTAAAAGTCAACCGAGACAAAGGGAAATTAGATGAAGCATGGAGCAAGTGTGAGAAATTTTTCAGAGTCATGAACTGTATCGGGGATCGGGGCAAAATCCAGCTGAAATTCGGCAGAATCCTTTCATGCACGCCCGGTAACAATCAAACGGCTCGGGCCCACCTGATGCCATTGTATTAAATTAGATGCGGAATGAAACAAACCAAATTTAACAAAATCAAAAATTTGGGGACAGATCGGGGGAAAAGGCCCCTTTTAACGTTGGGGGTACAACCCGGCTAGATTAAGGAAAAAAAGAAAATGGATGCATCCACGAGTCAGTAAATCTTCGTTTAAAATGGAAACAAGGGTGAAGGGGTTTTGGGGGGTTATAAAAATTAAAAACAAAGGTGATTACCATATGCAGAGTGTCACTAATGAAATTAGAAATTAAAAGGGGTCCCAAAACGCCAATAAGAAAGGAAAACAGTTCAAACAAATGATCGGTTCGATGAACGTCTTGCGCGAGAAAGGGGGAAGAAATGGGATTTTTAAATCAAATCCCCAAAAAAAGCAAGGGGGAAAAAGGGGCCCCGCGTCCCCCTGGACACCCCCGAAAACCTGAACTTTTCGGGAACATCACAAAAATCTTAAAAATTCCCGGGTTGGGGTTGGAGCTAAAAGGCTTTTCCCAAAACCATTAAAAAAAAATTGAAAAATTTTTCGGGGGCCCCAAAAAACTCCGCCTCCCCCATTCCCCTGATTTCGCTGATTTAAAGGTCCGATTCAGGGCGTTTTGGGGAGAGCAGGTCGGTATGATTACAAAAAGGAGAGTGATGGGGAGTGGGGGGGAAAGATGGGCGTCTTTATTAGATTACGCGGTCGATAAGTTCCCCCGGAAATTATGCAACCCCAAATCTCAGATCAAACTTTGGATGTTCTTCCTTCCCTTTTTAAAACCTGTTGAATGTGTGACTCGCTCGATCTCAAAAAAATCAGTTACTTCTCGGGATGATAGCACGCATGCGGGTGGGGGGAAGTCGATCAAATAGGCGGAGGGGGAAAATGGGACGCGGCAATGGGGGGAAATTTAATGAGTTCCCGCCAAAAAACGGGGGAACCCTGCCATCGCATCAGGTAGCGAACCGGGGGCCCCGCCTCGCGCCGCGTGAAAAACAGGGGAGGAACGTACGGAAAATCGAGGCCCCGGTCCGTCAAAAAATTTCGTTCGGTCGGGGGCCCGGGACCCCCGAACGGTGGGGTGCGGAGCACAGGTCCCTAAAAAGGAAATGGCAAATTGAACTTTGCCTCAATGAAGTGGGGGACGAAAGGTTTCCCCCGGCGCAAAAAATCCTATTATAAATTTTTATGGGGATCGGGCGGGGCCCCTCGATTCAGGGCGAATTTTCGCCATTTCGGAAGAATACTATTAAAATTTAAAAGGCTGTCATTACTCTTGAACTTAAATAAATGTTTGTTGCGCGTGGGCAAAAAAAAGAAACCCCATTCCCAAAAGGCCCTATTTTAATTTTCCCAAAGATAAATTCAATCCCTGTCTCTTTGGGGAAAGATTTGGATATGACGTTGTTTTGGTTCGTTTTTTAAGAGAATATAGGGTAAATGATTTCAAAACGGGGAATTATTCGGGATCGGGGAGGTGATGTTTTAGGAAAAGGGGATGCCCGGGCACGACCGAGGCTGATGTTTCGATTACGGGAAGAAACCCCGGTCAATTGAAAAACAGGAAAAAAGAAACTAAGCCAGGCCCCCGCCTGCAGGTTTTTAAAATTGGGGGCGTTTTTTTTGGCCAAGACCCATCCCTGACCCAAATTCCGAAACCCGGGCAAACCCCGAACTTTTGGAAAATTTCCCATAAAAGGCCCAAGGCGGACGGGCCCGCATTTTAGAAATGATCAGAGACCTTTTCGAGGGAAACCACCCCCTATATTAACCCGATCATGAAAAAAATGGAGGGGTTCAAGCCCCACGGGAGATTAAATGGATCCCGTGCCCCATTTGACCCAAAAGAATGGGGGAGATTTTGGGGAAATTTGGGGGAAACCCGCTTATTTTCCGTGATTTACAGTCCGATTTCAATAAACCACAAAATTTGAATTAAAAGCGGGAAAAGGTTATTGGAAAATTTAACCATTCAACAGGGTTTCCTTTTAAAGAAAAGGGTAACACTAATCACGGTTGTCGACCCCGCACTTATCAATTAACATTTGAAATTTTCACACAGGTTTCTTTAGTTTTAACATAAAGAATTGGGAACATTTACTGGGCTGTGCTTTGTCTTTGGTTTATTAGTTTTAAAAAAATTTTTTTTTCTCGATTAATCATTTTTATTTAAGGGTTTAAATTTTTGTCATTATGGGTTGTTGGTTAAAAAATTTTGCATTACTGTTTCTGTTTTTTGTTCGTGATCAACCGTTTTGTTGGGTTTCTTTAAAAATCCATCCCAGTATACGGGGGGAGGATTGCCAATGTAACTACTCCCCGGAAAAAAAAAAATAAATAAAAAAAAATAAATAAATATTTGGGCACAATTGGGAGAAAAGGGGGCCCCCACCAACGACCAGCCGCCCCGTCCCTTAGCCCCCGCAGGCGGCCTCCGCGTTCCGGGCGCCAGCCACCCCCCCCGCAGCATCCTTTTCTAAAGGGGGTCCCTTTTTGCGACCCCCCTCCAACAAAGTTCCCCCCCCCTCGACTGATACCCCGCTGCGCAAATTTTCCCCTTGGCCCCCCGCCATCCCCCTTTGCTCCTCCCCCAAAATCCGGGAAAATTTGGGCCCCCGGGCACTTTTTTTATTTGGGCGCCCCGGGGGTACCCCCCCCGGAACCCTTAAATTTAACCCGTACGTGGTACTAAATAGGCTACCAAAAAAGTTTCCCGGGGTAAGTGGGCGAAGGGGGCACCCGTGATAAAAAAAGGAAAATGAACGGCAGGTCCCCGGAAAGGAAAACCATTTTAAGGTCCATCCGCGGAGGGGATTCAAACACACGCTTATTGTAATATCAAACCGGGCAATTTCGCGTCGCCACGTCAAAAACAAAAAGGGGAAGGCGCCATCTGGAGAGGGGGCTGCCCGCCCCTGGGAGTGGGCCCCAAAAAAAACTCATTTTTTTACCACTATCCGGCGTTTGGGCCGGGTACTTTCCAGCATTTGGCACTCGTGCAATCACCTGGCGTTTGGGATCGACCCCAACTTTTTGGGATGATCCCCCCGACTTTTCCAAACGACTGTGCCGTTCTTTGGCCCGACGGTTATTTCAGCAAACATTTTTCGGGAAAGGGCGTCAACCTAATTGCCCATCATGTTGTTAAGAATTTATTTTGATGCTGGGAAGGGGTTCCCCTTTAATTGTACAATTTTTTGAGGGGGGGCCCTGTCGAGCATGGCCCCACAACGAGCAACGGGGGACCTAGGGGGGCTGTGAGATTCCGCCGTGGCGCCCAAAACCCCTCGACCGCCGGGTACTCCCGCCCTGCAGACCCCAGCAGAAGCTTAAGATAGTAAAATTTGGCACGCGACGCTCAGCCCACCCGTAAGTGCGGGCGACTTTAATTCAGGGGGCTGCAGGACGTGCGTAACTAGCACGAGGGGGCGAAGTGTTTCACTTTTTTGATTTGAAAGGGGTTTAAAGTAATCAAAACCGCAGTAAGCAACATTTCTCCATTGATTTTGTATTGTACTTTTCATGCTATCACCACCCTCATCATCCCCTATTGTTTTTTTTTTTGATTAATTAAAAGGGTTTAATTTTTAAAAAAAACCCTTCCCTGAGTAATTTTGAACAGCCCTGAACCCAAAAGACTGGTGAGTTGTTATTTGTCATTTGTTGATCCAACATAAACTATATTTCCCATCATATGGAAATTTAAATTAAAATTTAAAATTTTATTTGGGGGTGAAATTCATTCCCTTTAAAAAATATCTTTTTACAATTTTTGGGAAAGCCGGAAAGTAAACTTTTAAAAAGAAAAGAACATTTTCATGGAAATTACTGGAAATGTCAAGTTAAAGAAATTTAAATAATATTAAACAAGAACAAAGGGAAAGAAAGAACTACAGTGGTAAAGATCAAAAATTTTAAAAAACCCGTTTGCATTTCTTGCTAGAAAATGGAGGGTTTTAAAAAAAAATTTTTTTCTTTTTAAAATTTTTTTATTTTTGGGAAATTTTTTTTAAATCCCATTATAAATTTTTAAATTCTTAGAAGTATGGGTTTTTCCAACAAGCAACTTTTTCTATTCGGGCTAACTTGGAGTTTCGGGCTCGCATTCTGGTCACCCTCCCCCTGAAAGCTGGAAAACTTTGGGTGAACAACGGGGACGGGGTCAAATATTCGATTTCGACGGACAGGCAAGGGCCTTGCAGAAGAACGACGACAGGCGTGAGCTGTGTAACAAACGGGGACAACAAGGGAAATTCCCCGGGAGGTCACAAAAAAAAAAAAAAAAAAAAAAAAAAAAAAAAAAAAAACCCGAAGAACATTCATTAAAAACAGTCTGAAAAAACAAGATAAAATTTTAATCTACTAAACTAAACGTTGCAAGTGGCTTCCCCAATGAATTTGATCGGGTTTTTTGAACGTTGGTCTTAAAAAAATTACTTTTTTTACAGTCTGAAATCAGATCAAAATAAACCCTTTTGTTTAATGAAAAAGTTGTTCTTGTACATAATCGTTTATCTAGATTCATATGCAACTGATTTAATGCTGTTTCAAACCATTTAAGAGAAATTGCCTGTGTGAAATTTTGAACAGGAGTGAAAGCCATTCAATTATTTCTTTTAAAGTATTACTTCATGGACAGTCAAAGACGTTATAAAACAAAATTTCGTACTGGAGGGCTACGTAGAAGCCCAATGTCAAATGTGAATATTAAGTGTAACATTATTAATGATTTAAAAGGTATTAGAGGATTTTGAGTATTGTTTGTATG
Source organism: Teleogryllus oceanicus (assembly GCA_964035755.1). Classification (NCBI taxonomy): domain Eukaryota; kingdom Metazoa; phylum Arthropoda; class Insecta; order Orthoptera; family Gryllidae; genus Teleogryllus; species Teleogryllus oceanicus. The sequence continues at coordinate 322,839,600 of CAXIVR010000001.1, read as the reverse complement.
TATTTTATTTGCAGGATGAGTATTTGAACTGTGATTTGTGTGTCTCATAAGTGATATTTTTGTGAAGTGCACATATGTATTTGTTGCTTGTTTCTTGTAAACGGGGATCAAAGTTATTATCGCTTTAGTGAAAACTGCAGTTTAGGTAGGAACTAGCTACCATAGTTTAACAAAAAAGTGAGAACATAGGAGGATATGTGAACTCCATTGTACAGAGAATTTCATTCGTTAGAATACATGTTATCTGTTATTTAAAACTACAAAATTGTGTTTGCTTGTTATTTGATCATTAGTTTAGCAAAGACGAACCCACCACCGATAGGGAATATTATCCATTAATTGAGGTATTCCAGGTTTGCGTGACGGTGTAACCACACGTCACGAAATAAGTAAATGATAGATTTACTTTAGTAATTCGGCGTACTACCAATCAGGAGGTAGGTACGTGACGGTTACAGTATAAGCAGATATTCTCGGGTAATTGTTATGGATTCTATTGAAAAAAGATAAAAAATAGTTTTTAAACATTAAAAAAATGCGGTAGAAGTCGGTAATCTTAATTTGTATCCTGTTAGAACATAAAATTATAATGTAAATAAAATGAAAGCAATTTTAATACCAATTCTCACATTATCA